>CP106710.1:127211261-127858577 GCA_025503065.1 Gossypium bickii
ACACATATAACACAATTCTCATAATATTAATTCGACTCAAGTGATATTAAGCATAACATACCTTACATGCTTACCTGAATCATATACTCAATAAATTAGCTTTAAGTTGTCTTGAACAAAGATTCGATTTCTCTTTTGTAAAATACATCACCGGCATCAAGCCTGCTAGGCGTAAAAGCCTGAAAAGTAACACCGGCACAAGGCCTGCTAGGCGTAAAAGCTCGATAAATAACACCGGCACAAGGCCTGCTAGGCGTAAAAGCCCGAGTCACGTCAATACAGTTAAACATTACCAACACACTTCATGACTATTATAAACTCATCTAATTCAATTGGGCTCACTCACATTGGACCAACAAAACCATTTTATCATTATACAATCCAACAATTCCCATCACATACTCAACATAAATCATCAACGTAATATGTCAATATACATTCGGCCATGATGTAAATGGATACTAACATCCATCAATTTTTAATATTCAAGATAACCATAATTAATTCTTTGACACGATTTAACTAAAGGACTTACCTCGGTTGTTGATAGTCCGTGCGAATCGGCTATTCGAGAACCTTCGTCTTTCCCCGGTCTAATTCCGTTTTTCTTTGCTCTTGATCCCTAATTAAGCTCCAAATTGCCGAAATTTCAAGCTCCAACAATGGAGTTTCTTCCTCTAACTTTCGGCCAAGATGATGAATGAGGTAAGATTCTCTTTCTTCCCACTTGTTTTTATTATTTTATGTTAAAACAACACACATATATTAACAATATTTATTAACTCACTAATATAACTTATACTAATACTAAATAACATCAAATTTGTAATTAAAGTGGCCCATTGCCGTCCCTCTTTGTAGTATATGGGCTAATTGCCCTTTTAGTACATCCACTTAAAAAGCCACAATCAATTTAGTACCTTTCACTTTAGTATGCAACTTTTGCTCTTTTCTCGATTAAATCCTTTTTATCAAATTGAGCACTTAAATAACTAAATTTTTCTACGAAACTTTCACACTCACTAAATCACATATAATAAACACGAAATATAATATTAAAATATTACTCAGGCTCGGATTCGTGGTCCCGAAACCACCGTTCCGATTAGGGTCAATATTGGTCTGTTACATGTTTCTCTCGTAATATTTGCAAAACAATTCTGAGGTGTTGCTCATGTTTAGATTCAGACTTTAAATAGACCAGAATATCATAAATGAAAACTACCACAAATTGATCTAAATATGGTTGAAAAATACGGTTCATAAGATCCATAAAAGTAGCTGGAGCATTTTTCAATCCAAAAGGCATTACTAAGAATTCATAATGGCCATATTGTGTACGAAATGCTGTCTTCGGTATATCACTTTCTTTCACCTTCAGCTGGTAATAAGCTGGTCTCAAATCCATCTTTGAAAACACAGAAGCTCCTTTCAACTGATCAAATAAGTCATCAATACGAGGTAACGGGTATCGATTCTTAATTTTCACCTTATTCAATTACTGATAATCAATACACAACCGCATTGAACCGTCTTTGTTTTTAACAAACAACACTGGAGCTCCTCAAGGTGAAATACTAGGACATATAAATCCATGATCCAATAAGTCCTGCAACTGTACTTTCAATTCTTTTAACTCTATAGGTGACATACAGTACGAAGGTATTGACACCGGAGTTGTACCAGGATATACTTCAATTACAAGTTCAACCTCCCGATCAGGTGGTAATCCTAGTAATTCTTTAGGAAATACATCAGGAATTTCAAAAACAGTTCAAATTTTGTTGCATTAACTTTCAACAGAATCTGAATTGATAACATAAGCCAGAAAAGCTACACAACCTTGATGAAGAAGTTTATTAGCCTGAATCGCTGAAATAATACGAGCTAACCCACTGGTTCGAATACCATTTGCCTCAATCTTATCTCCATTTTCACTCTGAACAATAAACTTCTTTTTACAACAGTCTAAAATCACCCTGTGCTCTGAAAGCCAATCTATTCCCAGTATTATATCAAAATCGCCAAATAGCATTATCAACAAATCAACAAGGAAAGTTATGTTTTGTATCATTAGCGGACATCTTTGGCATACTTGATCCACTAGCGCAGTTTGCCCCAATGGACTAGACACTACTATTGATACTCTAGACATTTCAGATTTTAAATTTCCTGACTCAACCAGTTTTGTATTAACATATGAGTGTGAAGATCCTGGATCTATTAAAGCATAAACAGGTTTTAAATGCAATAAAAATATACATGTCACCACATCATGTGCATCACCCTCTCCACGAATACGTCAACATAAGCTCGAGCCGGTACTTTGGCTTCTGATTGTTGAGCAGCAACATCACTTCCTCTTCTAGCACCTCCCTTGGGAAACGAACCACTTTTGCCTGATCCTCGACCTCTAGAAGTAGGTACAGATCTTTGTGAAGTAACTGGTGTAGCATTTTCATTTTTTGGACAATCTCTAACAAAATTCTCAGTAGATCCACAACGAAAACATCCTCGAGTCAATTTCCAACACTCACCTCGATTTTTTTTCTTACAATGTTCACAATCTGGAATTTCAGTATCCCAAGATAGACCTCGTACACTACCAGTAGAAACTGTCATCTGTCTTCTACGGTTTTAATCACCTCTGTCTGATTTAAAGCTCGATCTCCAACTACCACGAGATTCCTTTGATCTTTTGGGTTGTGGGTTTGAACTAGTAGCTCCAAAACGTTTCCTAATCGGACGAGTATTTTCAGGCTTTTTGTCAAGACCCAGTACTTGTTCAACCATCTTTGCTCTCTCAACCAAATCTACAAATTCTGTAATTCTATGTGATACCGGTTGTACCCTTAATTCATCGCGTAGTCCCCGAAAAATCGCTTACAACTGTCAGCTTCGGTTGGCATAAATTCAGCTGCATATCTACTGATTCGTGAATATTCTCATTCATAATCAACTACTAACATCTCACTTTGTTTTAGCATCAAAAACTCTTGTTTTCCGTCGTCAATGTATAACGCACCCAATATTTCTTTTGAAATTCTCTTTGAAAGAAATACCAGTTTACCTGTTCTGTCGATACATGTCGAGTTACCGATTCTCACCAAACATATGCTTCTCATTTTAGTAAAGAAACAACACATAATAAACTTTCTCGGGGAGTACATTCAAGTTGCTGCAAAATTCTTTTTGTAGATTCCATCCAATTTTCAGCTGTAGATGGATCAATTCCTTTTAAACCCAGAAATTTAGTTGCACCATACTTACGCAGTTCTTTAATCGAGGCTCGTCGGGTAGTAAGAGCAGATGTCTTAACAGATATAGTTCCTGCTACTCGTTGAAAGGCATCAGCTATAACCCTAAGTAACTGTGAATCATCTCTCTCTCTAGCATTACCTCGTTCAACATTAGATGATTGATTACCCACTGGATTTACACTCAGGGTTGCCGACTTTGTTTCATCTAATTCATAAGATTCATCTTCTCCAGTATACATTTCTTAATCAGTATCTTCAATATATTCATCAGACATCTTTAACTATAAAACAAAAACAAATAAATATATCAGCATCCAAATCCTGACTTAATTCGACTCAATTATGGCATGTACCATTAGACTCAATTACAAACTCAATTTAGTCTGAGAATTGACTAAACCTGCATAGCTCTGATACCACTAAATGTAACACCGCTAACCTTTATCCGTCGCTAAAATAAGATTACAAAGCATTACCAGACTTTCCAGATCAAATACAAATATTAAACAAATCAATTATCATACACTTCATAAATTAATCATATTGTCCTTCTTAAGAGCCATCGAGGCCTAAAACATATGTTAGAAACAAATTGAGACTTAATCAGAAGCTTCGAGAATTTTTCACAAAATTTAAAAATTTTCTCTAGGTGCAGGGTACACACACGCCCGTGTGACCAAGGAACACACCCATGCTTTAGGCCGTGTCCTACCTCGTATAAATCTCTGACTTATGTCACACTGTCAGCCACACGCCCGTGTGCTAGGCCGTGTGGTCAATTTATTTTTCAAAATTTAAGTACAGTTTTCACACGGCCAAGGCACATGCACGTGTCTTTTCCTGTGTGGAGATTACTGGGCATTCTGTTTCGAAAATTTTAAGTTGCAGGGGACACACGGCCGAACCACACGCCCATGTGATAGTCGTGCGTTTCACACAGTCCAGTCACACTCTCGTGTGTCTGGTTATGTGGACTTAAAATGAACCTTATATAACAAGTTTACCAACCCTGCAGACTTAAACAACAAACAACCCAAAATTCAATCATTCAACCATTTCAAAACATGATTAAACACCTCTAAAACTTGTTAAAATAAACATTCTAAGTGCCTAAACAATGAACTTTCATAAATACCTTGCTCATATTATCAAAACAATCCAATAAATCATCATTCAAACCAATTTCTAAATCATACCAATTTAACCCAAATTTTACCTATTCGTTCTTATTTTGCATAAATTTTAACTTACCATTTTATAACCTTAACAAAACACACATACTTTCATGTATATAAGAAACTAATATAATTTATAATATTATTTACAATCATGTTTCCAAAATGACATACATAACATCCTAGGTGTAATACCCCTATACCCGGTTCAATTATGCAAACCCGGTATAAGACTATTACATTTGGTGCCAAAACAATTATGGCCAGATACTGTCTAATTAAAACATTTGTATCATTTGTATATAATATTTTAATTTTCCAACCATTTTTGATAACATATTTATTGTTTATTAATTCATTTCATATATACCAACATACTTCAAATAACTGAAAATAGATAAAATTTCAAGAATCTACATTTTAGTCCTTATCACATGGAAACACCTTTGAACTACATATGTACATGCCATTTTAATACAAAATATAGTACCTACTTTTGAAGCCCTTGAGGATGTGATGAGATGAGCGATCTTTTAGTTGGACTTCTCTCCTAGTTTAATTGTACCTACGCTGCGTTAAAATAAACGCGTTAAGCGCGTGAAGGCTTAGTAAGCACTACAAAAATAATTAAATAAGCAATCATAACGTAATATTTTAACTCAATCAATTATTGCATATCTTCTCACATATAAGTTTCTTCATGTATGCCTTGCTTTAATAAAATTTAACTTATCTTTTGTAAGGTATAAATCTTACCTTAACACATCAAGAATTCACTTTGTCCTCGTTTCAATTCTTAGCCCAAAGTAGACTTTATAGAACACATCGGATATACGGAACATATACAGAGGTGCATTATGATGCACAAGTGAACAGAGAGCACCAATGTGCTAATATCAGAGAGCACCAACGTGCTAATATCAGAGAGCACCAACGTGCTAATATCAGAGAGCACCAACGTGCTAATATCAGAGAGCACCAACGTGCTAATATCGAGAGCACCAACGTGCTAATATCGAGAGCGCTAAAGTTCCTTAATGGCATGCCACTAATATCCCAAGAGTTCTAATTTCGCGTCTACTTGGGCATTAAAGTTTCGAATCTCATGTATTTAAATAATTCACATAAATATTTCAAAAAGGATAAATAACAATAATTTAAAATTCTTGTAGTACTTACAATAAAAGATTGAGGTGATATGAATTCTTCTTCCTTCACTCCTTAACCTTCTCTTTTCCTTTTCCTTCGATTCGGTCCTCTCCTTCCTTTTCTTTTTCTATTAAACTCCAAGCTTCAAACTTTCTATTTTTCCTTTTTCTTCTTTCTTTTCTCTTTTTCTTCCTTCACTTCACGTTTGCTCTCTGTTCTTTTTTGCTTCTCTGCTTTCTATATCTTTCTTTTTCCTTTAATCTATATATATATAATAATAAAATATAATAATATAATAATATACTTTATATACATCTATATCCATATACACGTTTTTAACCAAAAATCTAGGATTTTTTTTTTTTTTTTTTTTTTTTTTTTTTTAGCCACAACATTTAAAAATGGCATAATTGCCTTTTTAGTCCTTTATATTTTCTTTTAATCTATAATCAAACTTTTGCACCTTTTTCAATTTAATCCTTTTTCTCAAATACTTCTAATTAAATCAAATTCACCTAAATAAAACCTTATTAAACACACAACTAACTTTGTAAATATTTTTAATAAATATTTTATGAGTCCGCTTACTAAAAATGGAGACCCGACAACTCATTTTTCAATATCCATACTTTTGAGGTCGTTACAATTCTCCCCCTTTGAAAATTTCGTCCTCGAAATTTACTTAAAAAAAGAGATGAAACATCAAAATTCTTATAGTTTCTTTCAAATAAACACCTTGATAAATACCTTATCAACAATGTAATATTTAATATCCCGACATTTTAAATCCACAATTGATTTCTCATTTGTCGAATCTCGCTTTTAATCTATTCCGAATTGCCTTTACTTTTTCTTCTCATTTCCTGGATCAAATCAACCCCATGTATCTTCTTTCCATCGAGCTCATGTCAATATAACGATGTTCTACACTTTCTACCATACAAAGCTTCATGCGGAGCCATTTTAATCTTTGGATGATAAATCATTATTGTAAGCAAATTCAATCAAAGGTAGATACCTCTCTCAATTACCTTCAACTCTAGTATACAACATCGAGTATATCTTCCAATACCGAATTACAAACTCGGATTGCCCATCCGTCTCGAGGATGAAATGCGATCTTGGCTACAATCAATACCCAAAGCTTCTTGTAATTTATCCCGAAACGAGGCGTAAATCGGAGATATCCAATATAATGGAGACAGCACTCTGTATATCGACAATCTCGGATATATATACATTTAACCATTTATCTAAAGAATAATCCATACGTACCTGAATAAAGTGCGCTGATTTTACCAATCGATCAACAATCACCCAAATAACATCTTTTTTTTTTTTTTTCTCAGAGATAATGGTAACCCCGATACAAAATCCATAGTGATTCTTTCCCATATCCATTCCGGTATAGTAATTGGCTCGAGTAACCCCGAAGGTACTTGATGTTCTGCTTTGACTGTTGACATATCAGACATCTGGATACAAACTCGAAATATCACGTTTCATACCCTGACCACCAGTACATCTTCTTTCTAAATCTAACCAACTCTCTCTCGAATTATCCATCAATTTGCGAATGAAATGCTATAATGAAATCGAGTTAAGTACACAATAATTTCTGTAATTATTTTCGAACCCTAAGGTGAACTGCAATCTTGATCGAAATTATCAATACCGAATACCATGAAATCTTACAATTTACGGAATGTACATCTCATGAAGTTTACAAGCCATCAATCGATTCGACTTTATAAACAATCAACTATCACTCGTATAGCATTCTTATAAGTTATCCCGAAATCGAAAGTGAACCGTAAATGTAGATCTCTATCAAACATTTCAATAATATAAATGGATCAATACTTCAACTTCAATAGTACTTTAAAATAGAAGAAGAAATCCGAGAGTAGTCCCAATAATAACCAAGATAATAATACAACTTCTATAATCTAAGATCCATATCACCGAGCTCCCATAATCGAACCAAGATTTATAACAAGATAATATATATATTTACCTTCTATCACTTTGAATACCCTTCACGGATGAATCATATTTGATAGATAAGATCGGACTATAAAATAATAAGAAAACCAATATAATGAAATCCCGGATGTGGCATAATGAAATCCCGGATGTGAAGCTATATTGAATTTCCGAGAATAAAAACCATATTCAATGATAAAGAAATCGATAATATTCCAAGAAAAACTGAAAGAAGAATACCATTTATCCTTGCTAGAAACGATTGTGATAAAGATAATGCCAATTGCGTATCGCACTGCGAATAACCTGGTAGAAATAGAAAATAACTTCATATGAATCGACCATTAAGTCTTCTATCTAACAGAACAAATTAGAAAATCCAAAGAAAAATAGAAGCGATCATCGATCGAGAATCAACCAGAACTTCCATTTTAACGTTATGATTCCAAACTTTACGCACAATAAAAAAGTCACATCTGAATAGATTGCATATACCTCCGGAGATAAAAGAACATATAGAATACCCATATAGAATACCCGTAAGAGATCATTGTAGAATACCCAACTATAGCAAAATTTGTATTCAAATATTTCGCAATTTCATTACTAATCCGTTAACATATATAATCATCAACAATCCCGTATCATTCACTTCACTCACAAAGCTTATTCGAAAGAAATTTTCGCTTAACTCATTCTCAGTAGTTACCATATCCGAATAAATCAATTTCGATAAATGACTCCTTTCTTTAATAGTAGCACTGTGTATCCCCATATAATTTTCGAAAAGAAATCGATAACTTCACGCTCATATTCAAGAATAGACATGTGGTTCTGCTTCAAATCCGAAATTCTCTTTTCTTCTTCACAAGATAAGGTTGACTCACATATTTCTTTTAAATTCGGATACAAAGGAATTCCAATTAACTTTCTCTGCAGAATGGATATCCGTGATGTTGTTCCACCATTGGTAAGCCTCACCCTTTAATAAAGATATCGCACATTTCAACTTTTCATCTCTTGTATACTGCAATTCTTTAAATATTCTTTGATCGTTCTCTAACCATTCTTCACCTCACTGGTCATCATCTTTCTTTCTTTAAACTCATCGGTTTCACACTTTCGAACTAAATCATTATAATTCTTATCAATTTCACTATAAATATAATCAGTAATAATAAGGGGGTAGAAATCGTAAGGCCTCATAATTTAGCTTCATGTATATACTCATATAACATAACATTTATCATTTCTTACTATAAGACATTTATCCACATCTTTTCAAATTCTGTTTCATTATAAGTAACATTTTACTTAATTATTTGAACATCACTTTCAGAATTATCGAAATTATTTCGATTGGAAAACATTTATTTCTTTAACACTTCCTCTTTCTATACTAAGAGACAACCAACTCTATTTTATTAAATCCATAAATTCTAGTATACATCACAAAATCAGTATCTTTTATTCTTTCATAAGACATCTTTTATTCTACAATATTCATAAATTACATAATTAAATAACTAAACCTCATCTCATCACATCAATTTTTTAAAATGGCATGTACAAATAGACTCATACTCGACCCAAGAATTCGAAAACCTAGGCTCGATATTAATAAATGTAATACCCTATACCCTGTTCAATTATGCAAACCCTGTATAAGACTATTACATTTGGTGCCAAAACAATTATGGCGAATCTCGTCTAATTAAAACATTTGTATCATTTGTATATAATATTTTAATTTTCCAACCATTTTTGATAACATATTTATTGTTTATTAATTCATTTCATATATACCAACATACTTCAAATAATCAAAATAGATAAAATTTCAAGAATCTACATTTTAGTCCTTATCACATGGAAACACCTTTGAACTACATATGTACATGCCATTTTAATACAAAATATAGTACCTACTTTTGAAGCCCTTGAGGATGTGATGAGATGAGCGATCTTTTAGTTGGACTTCTCTCCTAGTTTAATTGTACCTACGCGTTAAAATAAACGCGTTAAGCGATGAAAGGCTTAGTAAGCACTACAAAAATAATTAAATAAGCAATCATAACAGAATATTTTAACTCAATCAATTATTGCATATCTTCTCACATATAAGTTTCTTCATGTATGCCTTGCTTTAATAAAATTTAACTTATCTTTTGTAAGGTATAAATCTTACCTTAACACATCAATAATTCACTTTGTCCTCGTTTCAATTCTTAGCCCAAAGTAGACTTTATAGAACACATCGGATATACTGGAACATATACGAGAGGTGCATTATGATGCACAAGTGAACAGAGAGCACCAATGTGCTAATATCAGAGAGCACCAACGTGCTAATATCAGAGAGCACCAACGTGCTAATATCAGAGAGCACCAACGTGCTAATATCAGAGAGCACCAACGTGCTAATATCAGAGAGCACCAACGTGCTAATATCGAGAGCGCTAAAGTTCCTTAATGGCATGCCACTAATATCCCAAAGAGTTCTAATTTCGTCTACTTGGGCATTAAAGTTTGAATCTCATGTATTTAAATAATTCACATAAATATTTCAAAAGGATAAATAACAATAATTTAAAATTCTTGTAGTACTTACAATAAAAGATTGAGGTGATATGAATTCTTCTTCCTTCACTCCTTAACCTTCTCTTTTCCTTTTCCTTCGATTCGGTCCTCTCCTTCCTTTTCTTTTTCTATTAAACTCCAAGCTTCAAACTTTCTATTTTTCCTTTTTCTTCTTTCTTTTCTCTTTTCTTCCTTCACTTCACGTTTGCTCTCTGTTCTTTTTTGCTTCTCTGTTTCTATATCTTTCTTTCCTTTAATCTATATATATATAATAATAAAATATAATAATATAATAATATACTTTATATACATCTATATCCATATACACGTTTTTAACCAAAAAATCTAGGATTTTTTTTTTTTTTTTTTTTTTTTTTAGCCACAACATTTAAAAATGGCATAATTGCCTTTTTAGTCCTTTATATTTTCTTTTAATCTATAATCAAACTTTTGCACCTTTTTCAATTTAATCCTTTTTCTCAAATACTTCTAATTAAATCAAATTCACCTAAATAAAACCTTATTAAACACACAACTAACTTTGTAAATATTTTTAATAAATATTTTATGAGTCCGTTTACTAAAAATGGAGACCCGACAACTCATTTTTCAATATCCATACTTTTGAGGTCGTTACACTAGGTACATGCTATTACCAAAAAGAAATATACTTCACCACATCGAGTTCGGGCTCGGCTTTGGATACTGATTCAATGATCTGACTTTAACCTAACCTGCGCACAGAAAACAAACCGTACGCTGAGTATAAACTCAGTGGTATTTCTATAATCTGAATACTTTAAATAAATGATAAATATGCACATTTAATTCATTCAATATCTATGATCATTTAATTAATCAATTCATATATAAATCATTTATTACACATACAATTCTCATCAATCGCTATCTCAATGGCTTTTCTCTACTTTGATTTTTACATTCATCTTTCTATGTAAATTTTCATTCCATGAATCTCATGATTCATGATTCTCTTTTGTACAATTCAATTCATTATCCACTCTAATTCTCATACAATATCATTTAATAACAAACTTACTGTCAATTAATTTATTTGCCCTTATTAACATGACTCGGACTTCGGACGAATACACGGATCCAACCAAACACACCAGTTTGGCACCCAGTGCCTCATCGGATAATTCGAAGAAATAGATTGACACCTAGTGTCTCATCGGCCATGCCGAAGTAAATTGATACCCAGTACCTCATTGAATTTATCTGAAGAAATTATTTAACACCCAGTGTCTCATCGACTCAAGGTTGAAGTATCCCTTAACTCTTACAATCCTATGGCATGCCAACTATATCCGACTGAACCCGTTTCAATTAATAGGATTTCAATTCACTTTTATAATTCCACCAATACTCACATATACTTATAAAATCAATTCAATATCAATATCACAATATCAATTCATTTCAATAATCACATACAATCATACATTCAACTCAATTCAATATCATAGTCTCAAATACTTACCTCATTACTTAACATAAGCATTAAATGTAAATTTTAATTAATAACTAGTTTTCGGATTATCGAAATACAAACCGTAATTTCTGAGCTAATCCTCGTTGATTTTGTCTTTTCTTTTCTTAGTCGAGATCTCTGGCACAACGTTAGCTACGGAAATTAAAACAATTTAAAATCATCAATACACAATATTTCACATTGAATATTTCAATTTATATTCAACTTTTGCATAAATTTTAATTTAGTTCTTAAATCAATACTAACTCTATTTCTTCCAAAACTAATTCCATATCTTATTCAATTTCCACTTTAGAATAATTTCAACTCTCTAATTTCACCATAAAACTCTAATTTTAAAATTTCACAATTTAGTCCCTATTGTTCAAAACTTATGATTTATTCTACAATTCAATCCCTTTTCACTTCTAACTTGAAATTCTATCAATTTAACCCCTAACACTTCAATTTATTCAACATGAACAACTTCTAAAAATTCACTAACTTCTAAAATTTCAACATAAATTAAGTAATATTTTGTTCTAAGATTCCAAAAACATCAAAATTACAAGAAAATGAGCTAAATTAACTTAACAATTAAACTTCGAACCTTAAATCCCTAATTTTTCCTTTCTTTTTCTTTCCTTTTTTATTTCTCCCCTGTTTCGTGCCTTCCTATGTTCTTTGTTTGTTTTTCTTTCTTTTATTTACTTTATTTATTTAATGTTTTATTTTAATTATAATGGTAATATAATATATTAATAATATAATATAATAATATTTTCCTAAATAATAAGTAAGTATATATATTACAAATGTATGTATGTATTTATTACACATGTATATTATCATTACCATACAATTGTCACAATTTGGTTTATTTACTTATTTAGTCCCTTAACTTTTCTCTATTCTATAATTCAACTTTTTCTCTATATGCAATCTAGTCCTTATACCTAATTATTCTTAATTTCAACTAATTCACCTAACCAAAATCTAATTAACCACACAATTAACTTCGTAAATATTTTTAATAAATATTTACAAATTCGTTTGTCGAAAACAGAGACCTAAAAATACACTTTTTGATACCCATAAATTTCGGGCTGTTACAATTCCTCATACTTTGTTTGATTATGCTAATCCCACTCTAACTGAGGCTGAATCGAGTATCGTGAGACCGACTATTGCTGTAAACGGTTTCGAGTTGAAGCCGAACACAATTTAGATGGTATAATATAATATGTTCAGTTTGATGGTTTGTAAGATGAAGATCCGAATATTCATTTGGCTAACTTTCTAGAGATTTGCAACACATTTAGGATCAATGACGCTACTAATGATGCCATATGCTTACGGTTGTTCTCATTCTCTTTGAGGAGTAAGGCAAAACAATGGTTAAATTCATTGCCATTAGGTTCTATCACAACTTGGGCTTAAATGATTGAGAAATTTTTGTTAAAATATTTTCCACCGGCTAAAATAATTAAGTTGAGAAATAACCTTTTTTTCAGTTTAATATTGAAACTTTTCATAATACACGGGAGAGATTAAAGATTTGTTAAGAAAGTGTCCTTACCATAAACTACCTTTATGGCTCCAAATTCAAAAATTATAAATACATTATATTATTAATATAATTATGAATTAGGTATATGAAAGAGTCCCTCTAAGGATGATGTACAAGTAATTATCTATACTCAAGTAATATTATCTATACATATATTATACTTAACGTGATTACCTAGACTTTTATTAATTATATAATTATATTTAAAAATTATCTAAATTTTAATAAATTATTTAAATTAAATTATATTTATATTTAAATGTCAATTTAGTAATATGATAAAAAAGTATTTCGATGTTATAATTTTATCAATTATATTATTATATTTAGAAATAATCTAAAATTATAATTATATTTAAAATTTAATGATACTAATTAAATTTTAAAAAAAAATTATTGAAGAAGATTTTAACCAAAGAGAAAAGAAGAATATGTGTACGGTTAGGATATGGAATCCGAAGTGAGATAAAATGAATGGGTGGATATTGATGCAAACCATTTAGCCGACTTTGACTCTGCTAACTGCTGAGTGATTGCCTGCCGTTTCTTAAAGAGATCTCTTTAATCTCTCTCTAATCTTCAATTTCTTTCGCTCTCGCACTCGGTAACTCCCAAACCCTAATTTCTTTTTTCTTTCCTCAATATATCATTCGTTAAGCTTTTGTTAAATTATTAGAAACGAAAAACGCAGTAGTCTAATTCGTTAGGCTCGATCAATTCTATTACCTGATCTGTCTGTCTTTTTTTTTTCTATCGGAATCTGTACTTTTAGGGTAAATTTGGGGATTTGACTGCGCTATCTAAACTTATTAAATATGTTTGGACTTATATTCTATTATTAGATCCCAGTATTGCCTTTGGATGCAAAACTTGACTGCTTTTTTTTTGGAACGAACTGCTCCGATCTTGAATTTTGTTAAAAATCAATTAGAGTTTCAAATCATTTTGTTTAGCTACTTTATTTATTTACTGTTGAAAAAAAATTAAATTTGGAATGTAGTAAATCATATGCTGTGCTTTCCTCACCATTCTTCCTATGTTAAGAAGGCATGTGTTTTTTGGTGTGATATTTCCTTTTCAAAGCTGGTTTATCTTGTACATTTGTCGATGATTGATATATCTGTGCTTTCTTTTTGAAGATATTGAAATGGCGGAATCAAAGTCATTGAGGAAACCTGTTTTTACCAAGGTGGACCAACTACGCCCTGGCACTATTGGTCACACTCTTACTGTCAAGGTTGTCAATACAAAGATGGTATTGCAGAAGGGTCGGGCTGATGGTCCTCAGGTGCGTCAAATGCGAATTGCTGAATGCTTGGTAGGAGATGAAACTGGAATGATTATCTTTACTGCTAGAAATGAACAAGGTACTTTCTTATAGTCGTCTCCTGATGTAGGTTTAATTTGGGTAATAGTGTTACTTTTGTTCTTGCTTGAGGTTTCACTTGTAATGCAACATCGGTTTCATAGTTAAACTGCTTTTGCAATAACAATGATATCTATTCATAGACCCTTGAGTGGTTGTTCGCACCAAATAGAGTTCACATAACAAGGTGTTTCGTGAACTTCTTTAATAAGCGCCTATATGTCATCCCCAAGTATCTCCATACTTCAACTTAGATAAGTTGCATCATGTGCATAAAAGACTTACCATATGCTTGTCTTTGAGCATTGTGTATGCTGTCTCGATAATATGACAACTATGAATGTTTTCAGGAACAACTTTAATGCATAAGGGTTCCATAATTTTAACCCAATACAATATTTGTGAAGGCATGTTCTCATGCGCTTCATTGGATTAGTATCACATGACAATCAATAATGCCACTAACATGAAGGAAAACCTTGATCACTTGAGTTAGTGATTGTGTTGCTTTATTAACAGAATATGCCATATCCAATTTGATTGGCTTTGGTCTTTATTTACCTAAAATTTTGAGTATTTTCGCTTGGCTATATGTTAAGTTTTAGTGCTAAAGTTCCATTTACATCTAATCATTGCAAATATTACATTGCATTTATTGTGATGTCGAACTTCATTGTGGTATATTGTTGAGTTTTGAGAGATGATGCTTTAGGTGTTCTAGTGCATTCTGCTGCTTATACTTGTGATAGAATTCATTCATCTTTGGTTTTCTTGTGTTTCTTACTGATGCAAAAGCCTTTTTTCTCGATTAATTTGAAGTGGGGCTGGAAATTATATTGTTTTTGGGACTTGAATTTTATTCCAATATCCAATGAAATGCTTGCACTTGTATTCATTACAAAGAATACAAATAAGTACTGAATTTCAGTGGTATACATCAAGCCTTAACTCTGGAAAGTCTTCTCAAATTGTCCAATATGAAATAGAATTTTTGCACATGCATAAGGAACCAAATTAACCAGACTGAGGAGTTAAATTTCATTTATGATAATTTACATAATAGTGATTATGAATGTTTCCTTGATCATTTCAATATCCCTTGATTTGATATTATGCCTTCAATCAGATAGGAGATCAACAAACATGGTTTCTTTGTTGGAAGATCACAGTTTTAATTTCGACTAACGCCCATCTTTTTATTTTGGTAGTGGACTTAATGAAAGAGGGTACTACCATAACTCTTCGCAATGCGAAAATTGACATGTTTAAAGGATCGATGAGGCTTGCTGTGGACAAGTGGGGTCGTGTTGAGGTTGCTGAACCTGCTAATTTCAATGTGAAGGAAGACAACAATCTGTCACTGATTGAGTATGAACTGGTTAATGTCGTTGAAGAGTAACCTTTCGGGACGGCGTTTGCTTTGTTTCTGTATTGTGTCCCAAGAATAAAATCCACTCCAGTAAATGTGTTATTCTGATCTACGCAACATCTCCTCTTCAAAAGGCTTGTGAAGTTCGCTTTTAGGAAGAAGAAATCTGGAAGCTAGTGTGTAGTACTCAAAAGTTGCTTCTTGCGTTGCAGCAAATCCAGCAGAACCTTTTGGTTGCACCTCCAAACAGATGGTGGTGGCTGTAAATTTTAGAGTTAAAAACAGCTAGCTTTTAGAACTTGCTTTCTTATGTTTAGTTTCTCGTGTTTCCGGGCAGCGAACTTGTTTTGTTCTTTGCTTTTAGATTATGCTTAAGAAGTTTTAACATTATAAAATGTATGCCTACATATGACTTAATTTATCTCTTGCTTGTGTAATCTTTCCATGCTTTCTGTTATTCATCTTTGATTCGAGAGGTGTAGTCAAACCCGACTTTTCGAGATGCGGAATACATGCAGGTATGATTTAGCCTAATATAAAGGTGCAACATTCTTTTACTTCATACTTCGATGGCATTCTTCATGACTGTTCTTGTTTCTTTTTAATGTTCTCTTTTAACATCTTTTGGGAACTTAAGATCCTGGATGACTGTTCTGTTTAGGATCTTGTTGAGGTTGGAATTTCAGGACTTATTTTTGTTTAAACTAATTAAACAACTTTTTAATTTTTTTTTAATGAAGGATTAAGGAAATGTGTGTACATTGTAATCTCAATAATCTGATATCATGGCAAAATATATAGGCTGAAAAGGTTACGCCTTTAAACACACAGAGCAAAAGCTGTCCCCAGTGCCCCTTTTACCGTGATTGGAAATTATAAAATTTTATGATGCCATATTTTTTGGGATGATTAACTAAATAGAATAGAGTTAAAATAATTTTTTAAAGTCATTAAGCCTTTTTCTTTAATAAACTGGCAGTACATTTTTTTTGCACAGAGTCAATCAGCTATATCTGAAGGTAGAGAAGAATGGGACTGCAAGAGGATGCGAGTATTGGGAGTGGAGTAAGTTTATGTATTGTTTTTAATTGCAAAACTTATATTTTTATACGGACTCCCAAATAGAAATGTGTGGAGGTTGAAAAGATTGTGCTATTTTCTTATGAAGTACTGATTCGCTTTGTATAATGAACATGACAAAGTTGGTAGATTAAGGGCGGGCCATTGTTTATCAACCTCGCTTATACTATAATAAATCTCCAATATACTAATTCAGAACAAAAACAAAGTGCCATCTTATTTATATTGTTTGATGGATTTCCTCTATGCAAATAACAATAATAAAAAAGAGGGTAGGGACCTAACGGTATCCCCATCACCTTTTTCTGCGCATAAACTATGGGACACTGCAGCCCATCCATTGTCCTTTTTAACATTTGGTCATAATGATTTTTTTTGTCCTCTAACTTTACAAAAAAATCATTTCAGCCCTTCACTTAATTTTTTATCTTTTAACTTTTAAATTTTTTCCTTTTGGTTAAATTGCCTCAAAATAGATAAAAAAGTTAACGTTTGTTAACTTTACTAACATGGCATACATGTGGATTGTCATGTAGATGATATATACATTTAATTAATATTTTAAATTTTTAATAATATTAAAATTTTTTATGCTCATTAAATAATTTAGTGATTTTTAAAATTTTAAAAATAATATATATATTGAATTTTTAAAATTTTTAAAAATTAATTAAATGCTGACGTGTCATATACGTGGTAATTAACATATATATCACTTTAACAAAGTTAAAAAACCTTCATTTTTCTATCTATTTTAAAGTAATTTGATAGGAAAACAAATTTAAAGACTAAAAAAAGGATGAAAATTAAATTAAAAATTAAAATAACTATTTTAATAAAATTAGAAGACAATAAATTTGTGGGTAAACCTTAATGTCCATCCATGATGTATAAATTGAAAGAAAAAGAAAAAGAGTGTAACATGACACCAAATAGGCTGAAACGTCAAATTTAATGAGTTTTTTCAGCATTTACTGATGCCATTTTATATTAGTCATAATTGCTTAATTTCTTCATTGTATTCATGTTTTAGTGATGTAGATGAAAGTTGAGTTTCTAGTAAATTAAAAAATAAATATTTGTTTGATGAAAAAAGACAACAACTTTCCGTTGTATATATAGAAAAAAAGAAGTAAACTCTTTAGTAATATTAATATGATAAAGATATGAATTTAAGTTACAATTTTATTTATTAATCATATAAAATAACAGTATTAATATAAAATCAGATTATAAATTGTCAGAATAAAATTTGAATATTGGTTATTGAACTGTAAACAGAGAAGCTTATATATATGGTTATACGAGTCATTGACGTCATGTAGAAACATATATGCCAAAAGTGATGATGAGGAGCACGCACATGATTTTGGATAGTCTGCCTAGTGGAAATGAAGAAAGAGAGAGGTGTGATGTGGTTTGTGGAATGAATACTAGAGGCGAATAAAATGTATTAATTTATAATTTTTATCATAAATTAATATTTAACTTAATAAAGATTTATATATATGTTAATTTTTTCATTGGAAGGCGAGAGAAAGGCTTGTCATCCCTTAAAAGCTATGCCTCCTGTTGGTTGCATTTATGATCATGCATACTCAAATTTCACTCTAGTTATTTTACTTTATATATAATGTTGACATAAATATACCGATCAATCATCTAAATAGTGATTATAATGTAATGTTATACGTGGAATTATCATAATTAAATACAATGGTATCAATTTTATTGATGACTAGCTAGAGTAAATATATATAAATATAGCCATAATTTGGAGGACGTACGTTGTTAAATCCTTCCTCAAACGCATCCAATGATTTTGACTAATGGACGTACGTTGTCATCAATTGTACATAACGACGAAAATATATTAAAAGCACTCCCATATGTAAATATAATCTCGAAAGAAAGAGATTGTGAATGCAATTTATTTATATAGATGATGTTATGGAGTGAATAATGTCTTCAAAATGTTAAACCCATCCAAGAATTCAACATCATATATATTGATTGAGCAATCAGGTTAATAAATTGATGCGTAGAAAAAGAATGTTTTTTTTTTCTTTTTTTGTTTTTTAAGATTGTCAAAGAATGGGATTGCATGTGAGGCAATCAAGATTTAAGAAGCCAATATATGGAACATTGACAGAATCGTTGCTGTTACTTTGCTTATTTTAATACCAGTTTTTGTAATGGTTTGGTCAACTATAATGAAATTTCCATATATTAACTATGGGCTATGCACTGTTTTCAAACCCTTGGGCCACCTTTCAAATTGTGGAGAATCAAACAATTTGCCCAAACCCTAAAAACAAGCACACAAATTTGGAGGACTATATTATAAATAAAACATTAATCTCTGGACCGAGGGTCTTATATCGTCACTTAAGGCTATATATAGGGGTGTTTAAATTTCGATTAAAATCGAATTAACTAAAAAAATTGATCTAATTCGATTAATCGATCTAATTCGATCGGAGGTCGGTTAATGATATTTTGAAAATTCAATTATAGGTTAACTCGGTTCAAAATCGGTTAATTAACCTAACTTAATAAATAATAACACAAATTATATGTAGTTTTAATTCAACCAAATGGACATTATCAATTTTTTTATTTTTATATGTTTTATACTTATTTTAACAAAAAAAACATAAATTTTGATTAATTCACCGAAATATTTCAGTCTAATTAATTTTTTTTTGAAAAAATTTCAGTTCGGTTAACAAATTAAAATGTTCGATTAATCGTTTAAACACCCATTTATATATATACATTTGTGGGTGGGTGGGTCTGGTTTGGAACTTATCAACACCACTGTATTTAACTACCCGTGTATGTCATGTTCCACACACATGGTTTACGACATAAAATGTGGTCCACTGTTGTTTTAAGACTTTGAAAGGGAGGTCCAAAACAGAAGCTCACATTTCACCAATTCAAAGTCATGCTATACCCATGATTTTATATAAATATATATTCTGTTTCGGTGTTATTGAGCTTCTTTTAATTTTATTTTACAAATAAAATTAAATGAATTATATGTGTCTGATTTGATTGTTTTTATTTTTTTTTCAATATTATTTAAACATATATGACAGTGCCATACTTGTCGGATTTGTTAATTTCACTAACAGGAGACCAAATAATTTATATATACATATCCCAAATTGGAAATATTTGAAGGGGAAAATCTGGGTGGTGGAAAAAGATTGAATACAAGCGTTTCTTTGGATCCCTCACCTCCCTATCTTTTTCTTTTCAAGTAAAAAGTAACCTATAAAAGTAGTTGGAAGAAGTAATAATCAACTTTTTACAAGGTATTTGAATTGGGTTCAAATCAAAGAACTTACCTTAATACGACCCTGGTCCAAACATAATTAATCTCAAATTGTAAAATGAATGAGAACAAATATGGTTATACAAAAAAAAAAAAAAAAAATTCATACCTTAAACAAAACTGGATCATATATAACATTATCATCATAAATTTTTCCAAACATGTTTATATTTGTAAATAGTTAATGCAAGTTCATTTAGGCTCACCTATATTATCTTTTTTTTTTAATATATGTTATTTTATTTAATATTTAGTAATTTTTTTCTTTTACTAATATTTTAAATATAAACAACTTTGTTGATACTATGATACAACAAGGGAAGAGAAAGTGGTGGCAAAAAGAAGGTTGGGTCACGTGTGATTGGCGGAGAGTCAAAATTCCTAAGGAGGAGTAGAAAACAAGAGGAGGGAGATGAGGAGAATGAGGAGGAGGTTATGCACGGTTGCAATCTAGGTTTATCGAGGAGGAAGAAAACCCTCAATGTTGTGCCTTGGGATATTTATAGATGGGGTGTCTCTTACCTAGTTATGTCATGTCACCGACAATCTTGGGATAAGGTTCCCTATCGTGTACAACTCTGATACACTCTTTGCTGAGGTTAGGGTGAGTAAAATTTGATTCGATTCAAAAAATCGAAAAAAAATTCAAATTTTGAGTTAATCGAATCGAGTTATTCGAGTAAACTCAAATAAGAAATTTTGGATTTCGAGTTTGAGTCGAGTTGAATTTTTACAATTCAAATAACAGATTAGTATAAATACCGTTTTGGTCCTTGCCAATTTTAAAAATGAAGAAATTGGTCTCTCTTGACAAAAAATAGATAAAATCAAAGTAATTTTTAAAATTTAAAAATAATTTTTAAAATTCAAATATTTATAGAAATTCTAAAATTTATATTTTTAAAAAAATTATAAAATTTTTAAAAAATATATAAAAATATATATAATTTAATAAAACAATAATTTTGGAATCTAAATAAGTGATTATTGAATCAAGTTTATCATATTAAAATATCTTATTTATTATTATTATTTTACTTTAAAAAAGTTTTCGAATATATATTGTTTTAAATTTTTGTGTTCTAACATGAAAATAGTTATATTGGTACAAGATTTTAATTTAACATTATTAATTTTTCTAATTTAACTGAAACAGTTTCACTCGATTCAATCGAATGCTCACCCCTAATTCGAGTTATCCAAAAATCTAAATAAAAAAAAGGCAAAACTACGTCGTTTTGATAAATGTTTACCTTTTCTAAAGTTAAAAGTAAAAACTATCAAGTTAAAAGGCAAAACTACGTTGTTTTGCTAAATGTTTACCCATTAGTCTTACTTTACTTGCCGAATCGCCCCACTCTCTTGTTTTCCTTTACTCAAAATTAATCTAAAAGCTTGTACTTCGTCTACTAATAAAATAATCAGTCCATGTAAATGAAACATTGAGATTGAGTATAAATAATAAGATTCATTAATTCGACTCGACTCGACTCGAAATTTTTTGACTCAATTCAACCCAATTTGAAAAAAATTCAAATTGAGTTCGGTTGCTAAAATAAGATTCGTCAACTCGACTAACTCGAAACTTTTTGACTCAATTCGATTCGACTCGACTCGATCGAATACTCACCCCTAGCTAAGGTAGTATGAGGTTGTTGGACCATATTGATCCCTTCTTAGGGGAGCACACATGCTAATAGTGAATGGCCTATCAGAGAGCTAAATATGGCAGTTAAGGATGGATGGTCTTCTTGCAAGTAGTATGGAGGATGCTAGTGGCTGGTCATTGAGTAACCATCCGGATGGTATAAGGTGGATGGCCATATGTGGGTGTCTTACTATTCGGATGGTTACTCAATAACTAGCACCTGCATCATCTATACCATTTATGAAATGATCATTCATCCTTAGCCACCTAGTCGAGCCCTCCAATAGGCTACCTACTATTAACGGGTGTGCCCTCCCCAAGAGGGGACCACCTAAGGATCACTGAAGTCTAACAATCTCATACTACCTTAGCAAAGGGAGTAATCAAAGTTGTACACATTAAGGAACCTTATCCCGAGATTGTCAATGAGATGACGTAACTAGGCAGGAGACTCCCCACCTATAAATATCCCAAGGCACATTATAGGAAGGTTTCTTTCCTCCTTAGTAAACCTAGATTGCAGCAGCACATAACCTTTTCCTCATCTCTCTCATCTTGTTTTATACTCCTCCTTAGGAATTTTGGCTTTCCGCCTATCATAGGTGAATCGGCCTCCTAGTTGCCACCACATTTTCCTCCTATCTCCTTCTTTGTTGTATCACAATATCAACAAACTTAATAACATATTTTTAATTTACATTAAAGTACTATTTATTATCTTCTATATGATATAAATTACATAATATATAAAAGGAAAGAAAACTAAGATATTATAAAATTGAAAAATGAGTATGCGTTAAGCTCGACTCATATTCAAATTTAAATAAATAACTTGATTTTTGGACATGTCTAGGATTTTGATAAAAAAAATTAATATAAGAGACAATTAGCTTACAATTTTAATTAACTTGAAGTCATGGTGTCACGCCACAAAATATAGTGAGTTAATTGAAATAATTAATCAAATATTGAACTAGGCTTGATGCCTAAGTAGCTAGTGCACACCTTAAAGGTCCTAGGTTCAAGTCATTCCTATCCAATTTTTTTTTCTTTTTAATTTCAACAAACTATGATAAAAATCATACTAAAATAAATATTGTTAGGAGTAAAAACTTAACAAGTAATAGGCTTAGGTCTAATGGTTAAAGCTAGCTTCTCCTCCATTGTTTGCCTAGGTTTGAGTCCCCCTATCTTTAACATTATTTCTTTTATTTTTCCTTACTATTTTCTGCCTAAAATGTTGGATTATTTACCCATGATGCCCATAGGGTTTCAAACCCTAATTATTTAATCAATCTTCTTCCAATTGAACTAGGTTTTCTTTCTTTTCCAAATCCTAAATAGATTTCTCTTCATCTTTTCTATTTCTTCTCCATTTTCTTTTCCATCCTCTTTTTTACATCAAAATTTCATTCCATTGTTGAGAATTATTTTTTTTCCTTAAATCAAAATCAATCTCAGTTAGATCGTCTTTCTACCGGTTGTTAAAATTCATCATTTATAGCCTCTGTGTTTTCAACAAAAGTTCAGTAAGTACTTTCGTTTCAATTAGTAGAACTCGTAAATTCTAAAATTGCATCGATCCACGCTAATCTTTCAATTCAATTTTGATCCATTGCAATTCTTGCCGAAATATTCCAAGAATCTTGATAAATCTTGGAAATCAAACGTTAATATGTGTGAAATTGTCATTTGAAGGACCCGTTTTAGGTACCTCGGATCAGACTTAAACATGAGGGATGTTGTTCAGGCTTTTGGTGAAAGGTGTGTGTCTTTTACAAGTGAATTGAGGCAAACCGTGTCTAGGATTAGAGCTACACAGGCTCCCATACTGGCTTGTGGACCATTGATAAACCATAAAAGTAACATGTTTTTAATCCCATTCTTGACACATTCTTGGATGATTTATTATGTAAATTAGTAAATTTGCTGCTCCTAATACTTTAAATTTATGTTTCTATACTTAGGTGAGCATAGAGAAATGAAAGGAGCAAAAAACAGGCCAAAATTGGACAAAAAGAGCTATCTTCAGGAACCACACGGCCTGGGCACACACCCGTGTGAGCCACATGGGTTGGCGACACGCCTATGTGCCAGCCCGTGTTGATATTGCTCCCTGTTTCCAAAACACGCGGAAAAAACCAATTTTTAGGGATTCTAAGCATTCTAAAGTTTATAAATACATAGAAGAAGAGAACCTAAGGGGACACACAGAGAAGAACGAAGAAAAGACTCGAAGATAGCCTTCGGATTCATTCCAAAAGTGGATCTCCTTCAAGATTGAAGATCTCTATTTAATTTCTTTAGAAGTTTTATTGGGTTTCTTTATGTCTTGTTGTTTTCCTAACTTTGAGATGATGTTATTCCAAATTATGAACTAAATTCCCTAGATACCTAGGGAAGATGAAACATATATGAATCTTATTATTTGATTTCTGAATTACATGATAAATACTTGTGTAACACCCCTAACCGGAGACCATCGCCGGAACAGGGTTAAGAGGCATTACTGATCAAACGGAACCTTTAACATCCAGAAATTACAACACAAAGTCAATCATTTTTGTTCGCATTCATTTACAAACATAGTGTCCCTTAAATAAGTCATTAAGACCCTAAGCATGCTTATAAACCGAGTCGAGCCTAAATCGAAACACATACAAAATTTCATGAAAATTTAAAAATTTTCTAAAATTCAGGGGAGACACGACCGTGGGAGAAGACCGTGTGCCCTCCACGGCTTCTAGACACTCCCGTGTGTCTATCCGTGTCTATATACTGACTATATCAACATGGTCACTAGGCACGCCCGTGTGCCATGGCCGTATGCTCTTAGTTAGCTAATGACTTGTACACCATGGGTAGCTGACATCCCCGTGTCGAGGCCGTGTGCTACCAAGCTACATTTGCCAATTTCACCACGGTCTTTAGGCACGCCCGTGCGCCTAGACCGTGTGACAATATAGGCCATTTTGCAAGGCCAAAATACCATTCCTAAAGGTCAGACCTACAAGCCATATTTACCAAGACATCTCATGCACATATAACCACCAAAAACATACCAAAATAGTCTTTCAATACCAATTCCAACCATGTCAATATCAAAGACTAAAACTCATATCATCACAAGCATATTACATTCAATACCAAACATCATTTCTTCTCAATATCACTAATTCATATTAGCATTTTATCAACACCAAGTTACCATTCATAAGTCAACCTCTCAAACCACAAACCATGCCAAAAGATACATTACACATACCAAAACATTCATGCTAAAACTAGCACATAACTAGCCACATCTCATGGCTACTTACAAACTATCAAACATGATTCAAATGACCAGTCTATACATGCCATACTTCAACTATGAACATCTTTACAAAATACCTCAAAATAGATTGCCGATAGTGTGACTGAGATGCTGACGATCCCCTGATCCAAGCTAGCTTTACTGACAATGCAAAGCAGAGAAACAAATCACACAGTAAGCTTTATAAAGCTTAGTAAGTTCATAACATAATACATAATATAAACATGTCATCACATAGATTAACTTTACTATCACAAACATAATACCATCCACAACCAATATGTTTAATTAGCTCATCCACAACCACATTCATAATTTCACCAACCATATAGATTCCGAGCGTACATTAGCCAACACTTAGTTGTCAAATACACTTGCTAATCAATAATCACGATTCATTTCAATCCACATTCGTTTCTTCCTCGATTCACTCGCACACTTAGTGCATAAATAGTTAGCTGAAGCTTAATTGGCATCATACACTTAGAACATCCATCTCAAACCGATCTTAAATCGGCATCGCACACATAGTACATACCACAAAGCCGAAGCTTGATTATTCCGCACACACAGTGCTGTTTATCCCGATCATGTTTTCGAATACGCACACTTAGTGCCATTTAACTCAATCTATCACATAGCATTCACTTAGTAATAATATCATACCATTTATTTCATAACATTAAACATAGCTAAATACAGGTATTATGTCCGAACTTACCTCGAATGTCGACTATCGATACGGCCGATTAATCGAGCACTTTATCTTTGCCTCGATCTCGATCCGAACATCTTCTCTCTTGGTCTATACACATTTAAATTCAATCCATTCAATCAACATTTTATTCAATTTAATCCACATACAAAATTTTAAGGCATTTTGCATAATAGCCCTCATATTTTCACATTTCGACACTTTAGTCCCTAATTCAGAAAATTCCACCTAACACAAGCTTAGCCGAATTTTACTAATATCCATACAAACCCACACATTTCTTTTATTTTACATTTTAACCCTTTAATTTGCTATTTTCCCAATTTAGACCTAATTAGCTAAATTCACCAAAAATTCAAAAACAATACATGTTAATCCAACACTAAGTTCTCATATTTACTACCAACTAGCACATAGCTCAAATGTTCATCAATGGCTTATCATAAAACATCATCAATTCATGAAATTACAACATGGGTTAGCTAGAGCACAAAGCAAAAATTACGAAAACGTAGAAATTATAAAAAACCGAAGCAAAATACATACCCAATTTATGCCTAAACCTTGGCCGAATGTTCAAATGCTCAAACCTTGTTTTTCTTTCCCAATTTCGATGGTGGATGGATGAACAATCCACTATCATCTTTCATATATTCATATAAATTGTTTTATTAAAACAATTACTATTTTAACCTTTCTTTATAAATATAAAACAAATAACAAATAAGGTTATTATGACATTCTACCATCCACTATCTCAATAATGGCTTAATTGCCATTTAAGGCCTTCAACTTTAAAAAGCCACAATATTTAAGTACTCACAAATCAACACACAGCATTTTACTCTTTATGCAATTAAGTCGTTTCTCTTAATTCGGCACACAAATGATCAAGTTATCACACAAAATTTTCGCACAAACTATTTCACCCACCATTCACATAGAAAATATCATTAAAATATTTTTACGACTTCGGATTTGTGGTCTCGAACCACTGTTCCGACTAGGGTCTAAACAGGGGTGTTACAACTTGATTCTTGTTCTCAATTATGTATGCTTATTTCGTGTTTTAATATTTTTAGGATATTAATTCATGCTTAATGTACTTATTTCAGTCCTGTTTAAGAGTAGATCTAGCATAATTGAGTGGAGTTGCATACAATCCTAGAAATAGGACAACATAAATCTATCAGATTAGAGTCAAATCTAATAAGGGAATCCATAGATCAAGTTAATGCAACAATAGGGGTTTTAATTAGAAAGATATTTCAATTAATCAACCTAGAGTCATTTGTTCTTATTCTCGAAAGAGATATTAACATAATTTATAGATTTCTATGGATCAAGGCGCAAGTGAATAAATCGTTTAATTCAGATTCAAAATAATAAGTGAAGTTTAGGTGGATTCTTTCCTGGGTATTGTCTATCTCATTGGTTTGCTTCAAATATTTTCCTAATTCATTCTCTGTTGCGTTCATAACAATTAGTTAGTTAATTTTAGATTAAAATCAATCCTATTAATTTGTCGGCTAAATAATAGAAAAACAGTCATTACTAGAACTTTTGGTCCTTGTGGAGATGATATTCTCGACTCACTATAGCTATACTATTATTCGATAGGTGCGCTTGCCTTTGTTGTAATTTTAGTTAGTTTAGTGACCATCAACCACACGAGTGGACTACACAGCCCTTCACACTGTCATGTGCCTCTGAAACCCTAGGCTAGTTCGAATCTCACACAGCCAAGATCCTTCTAAATGGTTTGCCACACGGTCGTGTCTCTGCTGTAGCTTAAATTTGCATGTTCCTCACGGCTACAGTCTATTACACGGCCTGGCCACATGGCCGTGTAACCTCTCAACACGAATTAAGGCATTAGGCACGGTCTAGCCACACAACCATCTGCCAATTTTTTTATAATTTTTCCCAGAATTTTGTGAATTGTTCAGTTTAGTCCCTGAATATTCCTCAAACTATTTTTAGTATTTTATCTCATTCAATTGAGTCCCTAATATTATGAATAATGTTGGAATCCATGATCTGATTGACTAAATTGTTACTATATGTGCATGATATATGATTGGTACATGTTTATTGTCATTGGTTTATTGATATACTATTACTGTTACTCGTACCATTGTATTTCCGATTACATGATCAACATGACTACTATTACCAATAAACTAAGTACATGTCATACATGTCTACTGCTACTATTAATCTGATTACATGCTAAGCATGTTTACTGTTTTTGTATTGTACTATTATTAGCATGTCATACCGCATTGCATGGGGTGGGACGCTATGAAAGAGGAAGTATTGGTAGTTTATCTGCAAACATTGGTAGTACATCCACAAACTTACTGGCAGCTTTTATTTGCAAACCCATTGTGTGCTCACAACTACTAACAATATATTAGCCTACAACATTGGTGGTTTATCCACAAACTGGAGTGTTCGGGATATAAGAGTTCTGGGAAACTCTTACTGTGGAGTGTAGCGGTGGGGTAGAACCTTTCTTTTCTATTAAACTGAAATTGCATTGCATTGACACTCAAAAGCATGCTCAAATGAACTGTCAAATTTTTGCTATACTATATGATTATTACTGTACTGAAAATTGTAATTATGTATAATTGGTTGATTATTTTGCACTTATTCTATTGTGATAGAACTCACACTGAGCTTCATAGCTCATTTTCCCTTAATCTCCATCCTTAGAGATAACCCTCGGGTTAGGACGCGAACACTACATCCGAAGGGTTTCGGCTCAGTTTTGTTTATTCAAATATTTTTTCTTCATTATTTTATACTTTTATTATTTAGAGACAATAGTATTTTATTTGGAACTGTGACATGAGACTTAGGATTTGTTTTTTTATGTATATAGTCTGCATGACATTAAAATTGATTTTATAATATCAAAATATGAATATTAATTTGTTATGCATGAACTCGATTTTTATTAAAAACCTATATAGATATCATTATTCCACTGCCAAATTATAAATCGGTTAATAACTAAGTTTTCAAAAGCTAAACACCATTATAAGAAAAATGTTAAACGTAATCGATTTTGTCAACTCGTAATTTTTTTGAAAATGGACTAAATATTTTTCTAAAAAAAAAATGTTTTAATATGACCGTTTTAAAAACTCTGCTAGCTTACTAAGCCATTTTAGTGGCCGATATAATCTCTCGAATATAGGTATAATGCTTAAGCCGGGTTGGAAAGGTTACACATATTTTTTGTTGTTGTTGTAACGAAATATCTTCTTATATAAAAAAGAAAAAACTATTATAAAATTAAAGCAAGAGAATCAAGAACAAAGAGAATGTGAGAGCAAAAGAGAGAACGTATTTTATTGATCAATGAGAATATTTACAAAGCTTCTCCAAAGTCTCTATTTATAGGCATAAGAAGTATAAATGAAGTAGAAATCTAATTCTAATGACTATTAGAATTTAAAGTACATCAAAACTTATCTTGATCTTGATGGACATCCACTTAGTATATATTCATAAAACTCCCCGTTGGATGTCCATTGGTAGATAAGATATTCATAAAACTCCCCATTGGATGTCTATTGGTAGATATTGTGCCTCATAAAAACTTTACTAAGATAAAAACCCCATGGGAAAAAAATCCTAGTGAAGGAAAAATAGTACACATATCTATAATACGCATAATATGTTGCCTCATTAAAAATCTTACCAAGAAAACCTAATGGGACAAAACCTCGGTTAAGGGAAAAATAGTACAACGAGTATTTACTCCCCTTCATGAAAACGTTACATACTTTCTCGTATTATACGTATTTAATCTTGAATACTAGTTTTTCAGATGACTATTTAAATGTATTTGCTAAGCATTTAGATCACTATTCTTTTGAAAGTCATGAGTGAGGGAAAATTTGAGGGAAATATATTTTGATCTCTTTAGGAGTTTCAACAATAATCATAGCAAACTTTAATCATGATTCTTCTAGAAAAACACAAATAGGTATTTTGGATAATTTTTTATAATCCTCCATTAACTACTATTTACAACATATGTTATTTCAATTCATATAAATGAACAATTTCTCGAGAATTTCAATATGCTTTTAGCATCCTAAATCCTTCAAGGATTTAAATATAAACTTTACTATATATTGGTTCATAAAAGGTTGTAACAACAACCATTAGATGCAAGTTAAATCTTTTATGAATTATCAAAATAATATATCTAAAGGTTATTGCATCCACCACAAAAGAATATTATATCTTTTTATAATCAATGCCAGGACTTAGTCAAAAACTTCATATTTTTATTCCGCTTTTACAAAACTACTTCATTTTCACCCTCATTGGCTATATATATTTAGATATTTGGACTACATGTTTAAAAACCCCACGAATTTAATTGTACTTGAGTTGCGTCTTTCTATTTTGATCAATTTATTCCATATCTATATTTCTCAATAGATTTATTCAAGATCCCCCTTTTACTTCATTATTTCAATAATAATATGCATGCAAAATCATTGTCAACTACTTTTATTATTCGGTTCCACATATTTTGGAATTGATATAACTTATCGAGATATCTTATTTTCATTATTTTAATCTTCAGTTTTAGGTACCTGAATCTCTTCTGGAGTTTTACTTATTAGTCATGTCTTGGGACTCTTCTGGAGCACCGGTCTCCACTATATGAACATCTAAAAGAATTTTCATCTTTGGAACCGATCAATCTATTATTTATTCTAACTAATTGTCCTACTGGGACTTTGATTCAAATTAAAGTATTAGATTGTATATAATGTTTGGTTATTCTCATTAAGTTTGTAAATATATCTGACAATTAACTTGTAATGAGTTATCCTTGTTAAACTTCTGGTTCAAATTACTCTCCCTCTAACTCATTACAAGTTATTATTTCTCTCCTTAATGCTGGGAAAACTATCGAATCAAAATTATAATAATAAATCATGTCATAATTGAATCTCCTATACATTCAAAACATCTAATAATACAAAGAAACTTGTAATTAATATATATTCTCAACTTTTTTTGAGGATTCACTCATCTTTGTGTATTGTGGTGGAACAACTGGAACATATAAGCACATATAAAAATTCAAAGATGAGAAATATTTAGCTATTGATAAAAAAACCAATTATAACGGGAATTATTTATAACTTATTGGCTTGATGCATACAACATGTAAATCAACATAATCTCATTTTGAAATAGGAAGTTTAGTTCTCATAAGTAATGATTTAGACATTAATTAGAGGCATCCAATCAATAATTTCTCTAAATCATTATGCACATGATCTGAAAGATGAATTGTCTTAATTGCATGATCTGAAATTAATTATTTAAACAAGTAATCTTACAAACGACAGGTTGCAAGTTGATAACGCATACATCATTATTTTGTAGATGCATCTACCAAAAATCATATAATATCAAAACCATCTACATGGTGGATGAATGAGCCCATATTCATTTCAGAAATGCAAGACATTAAATCTCAACTTTAGCTAGTGAGTTTCTAATAATCAAATTTCATTGACAACAAGCAACAAATGAGAATTCTTTAAATTAAATAATCTTCTAGTTCTTTAAGGAATGTCCATATAAATTCTCAATTAATTTTCACATCATATATGATCTAGGATGGTCTAACTGGTCACGCCAAGTAGTAAATGCATTTATATCAGTAAACTTTTGGTTTACTTTAACATGCATTTCAGTTGTACTAAATTGTAACAAATTGATAATTGTACTATCATTCCTTTCACTTTGCATCCACATATAAGTATTATTGTGACATTCAATACAAGAAATGTCTAAATCAATATGAAGTCTATAATGCCACTAAGTCAATAAATATAATTTCCAAATAATTATATGCAACATTCGCTTCAGGGAATATGCTAAAATCTTCAATTGTAGAGCATTTGGTCTAGTGGTATGATTCTCGCTTTGGATGTGAGAAGTCTCGAGTTCGATTCAAAATACTTTTAAAACCTTTTTAACAAGAGTTTTGTATAATCAGTTAATTACCAAGAATAATTGCCTAGGTCATGTATAGAAACAAGCCTATACTAAGTATATCAATAAACGTCACATCTCAAACATAAAAATATGACATAATGAAAAACTAGCAATTTTTTTCATAACCATTTATCATAAACATGTATGAAATTTAATTCAAAATCCAACCATTCAAACTTATAGAACTTTTCATTTACAATTGCTCATGTTATTTCTCTAAATAATTAACAAATGGAATAATATAAAATATATGAACTACTACCTTTAACAATTCTTTGAACTAAATCAAATCTGAATAACCATATTGGGTTGTTAACATAAATTTGCATACTAGATATGTTTTAATCAAATATATTATTTAATTATAAAACCTACTATAGCGACATAAAGAAATCATTTAATATTCATTTTTATGAACAAATGAGGTGCTTAAAACAATATGTAACATATGTAATCAAAACTTAAAAAGAAGACCATCATATATCAAGTTGATTTAATATTTAAATACATACTTTGTCTTTCTTTTTTTTTTTTTTTTTTTATGTTGAGTTTTGACGATAAGAAGTAAGCAAATTAAACTTCAGTAGTAGACTTTGAATCCAATCAAAATCAATTAATATCAAACTTTGAGAGTGGATCATAGTTTCCAAGTGTACAATAGGTACATAACCAATTACTCTTCATAAATAAATTGTCTCTATTCTTAAAAAGTTCTTGAAAGTTCTTATTCTTTTCTTGCTTTTTTCATTTTTCCACTTCTGGTGGTGAAAAAATTTATTATGACAATCCCCCATGACTATTATTATAATTCAATTTATCCACGTTAAAGATTATGTTTTTCAAATTTATTACATATTTTTACATTCTCTTTAGGGAATAGTTAGGTTTTGTGGTTAAAATTTTTTGTTCAATCATAAGTAAATTTTTTTTCATGATATTGCTACCGTAGGAGCACGTTTGAATCATGAAGAGTTGAATAAGTTCTCTCTTGCAAGGTTTTCATCAGTAACATTTTTTCACAAAATTTTAATTGAGAACTTATTATGTATACTGTAGAGTTATACTCACAGTTTTAAAAAACTTGCAACTTCAAGTACATCTAACCATAACGAGCTTTAGATAGATTTACCATATTCTATTGCTCATAAGTGGACCTTTCACAGTCAAATATTTCGCTTTCAACCCCTTAACAGGGATGATGACAAAAGAAGATCACAAAGATAGTCACGATCAATTCAATTTATAACAAGAGTAATAAATATAAATTAATAACCCAATTCACAATCCCAATATGATATCCATTGTAACAACTCGTTTTTAATTAAATTGGAACAGTGGTTTTGGAACCACAAATCTGAGGTCAAAATAATTATTTTATTATTATTTTAAGGTTTATAACATGAATATGTGATTGTGTGAACATCTCGTTAAGAAATTTTATCATTTGAATGCTTAATTTGATAAAAAAAACTAAATCGTGTAAAATGTAAAAGTGGTATTCTAATAGCTAGAATTATTATATGACTATGAAATTAAATAGTTGAGGTCTTTATGTGATAATTAACCCATATTTTGAGATAGTGGATGATAGTGGCATGGTAATTTTGAATTTTGTAATGTTCATTAAGATTATTAAAGTAAATTGGTAAATAAAGATAAATTAAATAAAACAAAACATGGCTATCATCTTTCTTCACCATATTCAACCATTGTTAGGGCTTTGAAGGTTCGATCATAGTTCTCTATGCATGGTAAGTATTTTGACTCGGTTTTTGATGATTTCTATGTTTTTGAGATCGTTGCAGCTTAATCTAGCTAGCCCAGGGACTATTTTGCAAAAATTTTAAAGGTTTAAGGTTTTTCCATTAGTGAATTTATATGTGTTTTGATGTTTAATGGTAGAAAATGCATGATTATTGTTGGATAAACAACATTTGTTAAGTGATTTTTAGTGAAATGTTCAATTAGGGATTAAATTGTGAAATGTGTAATTTCTGGGGTTAAATTGTGAAATAAATGAAAAATATGGACTGCTAGGGACCTAATTGAAATTCAGCTAGCATGGGTTTTCGTTGAATTGCATGAATTTGTGATTTTATGAAATAAGGATTAAATTGTAAAAATGTGAAGTGTTAGGGACAAATGTGTAAATTGCTTTGATGTATAATTTAGACTAAATTGAATAAAGATATTATTAAATAAGTAAAAATTGATATTATATAGATCAAGAAAAGCGAAATACGGACTTAGATCGGGGAAAAAACAAAGTTTTGGATTAATCGACTCGTTTTGATGTTTTTGCATCCGAGGTAAGTTCATATGTGATAAGCATTGTTATAATTGTATTTTAAATACTTTGATATTGCATAAATTGTAAATATGATATTGCAGACACATTCAACGGCGATTTGGCAACGAGAAATCCCTATTGAACCTTAGCAATAGATTAGGATATGAATGACATGTCATTAGGGGTTATTATTGTTTGGGTGTTGGTCTGTACGTCCTATTGGTGGCTGAGTTATCCAGTATGTGTTGCGGATTATCGTCAGCTTGTGTGAGTAGACCCGTTGATAGCTCGAGAGTGAGCATTATTGACATAGCTTTGGCTATGTATTGGCACTTCGGTGCAAGATTTATTGAGATAGCTTCAGCTATATATATATTGGCACTTAGGGTGCGAGATTCCCTGTAACACCCCTTACCCGTATTCGACACCTGAACCAGGTACGAGGCATTACCGTGCTTAACTTGCTCAATTATGCATCATCGATTCATAAAATTTCACTTCAAATTAAAACTTTTCATTCAAGACCTTAATGTCTTTATTATAGGTTTACGAGACCCTAAACTTGTACTCGGAATGATTCGGGACTAAACCGGAAACTTTTTAACACTTAGACAAATTTGATATAAAATAGGGCCACAAGCTCGTGTGAATGATGGAACATGCCCGTGTGGCATATCACATGCCCATGTTCCAAACCTGTGTGGATTTATTTTCCAATTTGAACCTACAGGGGTTTTCACACGGCCTGACACACGCCCGTGTGTAAAAACCTTGACATTCTATTTATGACGTCATCATCCCAATAAGGTCACATGGCCAAGGCACACGCCCGTGTCCTTAGTCCGTGTGCCGAATTAAATTCCTAATTTTAGGTGCAAACTTCACACGGCCTGGGCACATGCCCGTGTCTTAGGCCGTGTTTCCCACATGGTTGAGGCTGTGTCTCTACCCGTGTGTTTACTATTGAGCATACTGACTTGCCAACCTAGCATGCATGGGGACACACGGCCTATCAACGCGCTTATAGGGCTGATCGTGTGTCACACATGGCCTAGACACACGGTGTGGACATGTGTAGGGCTATCTACTAAGCCAAATGCCACCCTACAAAGCAACCATACTTATACCAATTCAATTCAACATATATCATGACCATAAGGCACCTCTAAGAACTCAAATCAAGACATCCACACAAGCATACACTTCATGAATTTCATCAACATTGAATAGATGAACTTGTCAAGTATTGACCAATTTCCAAAGACCATTTACAAAATGAATTGAACAACATTAATAGCCAACACCTTGGCTAACAAATATGACATAACAAAATAAACAAATCCTATACATGCCATACTAAAAATAAATCTAACTTTCCTATACCATGAGAAGTTGATAGTGTGATTTTCGAACTCTGACGTTCCACGAATTCCCGAGCTAGCTAGGCGATACTACAAGGAAAAGGGAAATGAGAGGGGTAAGCATAAAGCTTAGTAAGTTTGCATGAAATAAATAACAACATAGAGGCTCATAATGGCATCCATCCATTGCATTGAATAAAACTCAAAGTCTTAAACACATTGCCATAACTTACTCATGCTTACTCTTACCAATTTCATATCATGTCTCATATCGTAAACATTTCTCGTGAATTACTCACATGTACCTATATCACTTCATCACATAGCTTTAGCACTAATCTTATCTCTATTATAAGCTTAGCAATTTACCCATTGAATCACTTAGGGATACTCGAAGATACATAATCATCATCATCATTCACGTAAATATGACGCCAATGCCATATCCCAGATATGGTCTTACATTGGGTCGCCTCCAGATGCCGATGCCATATCCCAGATATGGTCTTATACGGGATCTCATATCGATTGTCGATGCCATATCCCTGATATGGTCTTATACGATTCTAATATTCAATGCCGATGTCATATGCCCAATATGGTCTTATACGGGATCTCAATTTGGTGTTGAGGTCATGTCCCGAACATGGTCTTATACGGGACCTTACCCTTCTCAAGTCTTGATGACATTATTCTCTCATTTATTAAAGTCTAACCGGGACTTCCACATCATAATTCTCATCATTTTCTCATTCAACATCATTACTCAAATTCATAGAAATATTATACAACACCACTAATATCAAACATTTAGAAACTTAATAACATGCTATTGGATTTATTACACACAAACTTACCTCGATTTCAAAATAGGCCATTTTGTCGATCTAGTCCGATACCTTGCCTTTTCCTCGGTCAAGGTTAATTCTTTGTTCTTCTTGATCTATTATAGCAAATTAGCTCATTAAATTACCACATTAATTAATGCATTTCAATAATCATACTTTGGCAAAATTACCATTTTTCCCTTAGACTTTCACAAAATGACCATTTTACCCCTAGGCTCGTAAATCAATTTTAATCAAATTTCTCCCTTTAATGAGCCTAGGTGAATATTTATTTCTCTTATAGAAATTCCCAATACTCATTATTTCACACATTTAACACCTATTTTACAACCTTTACAAAAAGGTCCCTTTAGGTGTTTTCATGGTAACACCTTTCACAAAAGTTGTTTATTTAACAACTAAGACTCATTTTCTTCCATAAAAATTCAGAAATAAGCACTAATTCTCTCATGGAAAAACCCTAGGTTTTCAACCATTTTTCAAAATAGTCCCCCCATTAGCTAGCTCAAGCTACAAGGGTCTCAAAAGTACAAAAATTATCAAAGAATGACCATCAAAGCACTTACTTGCAAGGAGAAAGCCTGGCTGAAATTTTTGAGTTCTCAAATCCCCTTGTTTTGCTGAAAATTTTGGTGGAGAAGAAGAGAGGAAAGATGATATCTTTTCCTTTCTTTATTTTATTTTATTTCCTCAATTTAATCCACCTAATCTAACAACTTTGACCAATTTTGACATTGTTTGTCCCTTATGGTCGGCCACTCATTTTCTAAGGGTCTAATTGCACATTATGGGCTTCCAGTTTATATTATACAGCTATTAGGCACCTTTATATTATAAAATAGAACTTTCGCACTTTATGCGATGTAGTCCTTTTTCGCAATTAAGCATGAAATCGCTAAAACTAAAGTACCAAAAATTTCATGCACCTTTATAATCATGCTATAATTCATAAAATAATATAAAAATAATTTTATCTGACCTCAGATTAGTGGTCCCGAAATCACTATTCCGACTAGCCCCTAAATCGGGCTATTACATTCTCGAGTATCCTGTATTATTCCAAATGGTTCAACAGGTACATCGAGGATATGAAATGGTGAGAAATAGATGCGTATCAAAATAGGTATGTAAGGAAACTATATATGTATTGAACTTATGAAAGAAGTGAACTCATGGTTATATAAATGATTTAATACATGTTAACATTGTGGTTAATTAATTTGTGGTATGTTATATGCATGTTTTTGAATGGTAAATTAAATGGTGAATTTTGCTTATTATCTTCATACGAGCTTACTAAGCTTTATAGCTTACTTTGTTTATTTTTTGTGTTTTATAGTGAAATCAAAGCTAGCTTGGATTCGGGATTGTCGGAGACTTCATCACACTATCCTACTATCACTTTGGTACTTTTGAATTTAAGTGTTTTAAGTATATGGCATGTATAGGTGTTTGGTTATTTTGGTACATATGTGTTAACTATAAATTTAGCCAATTGTAATGGCTTGTAAAAGTTAATGTTTTGGTTTTGTACTTAGCCATAGGAGTTGGCTTATTTTGATTATTTTGGTTGTATATATAAATGTGCATATAGCTTGTGTATGTGACTGATGATGGATATATATATTGCTAGTTGAAAATAGGTAATATAGATATCAAATGGTGGAGTTTTGATTATTGGTAAGCTAGTGAATCTAGGCAAATAATGCATGTTTAGAAAAATGACCATATTGATGATTTGAGAAAGTGAAATAGGTATAAATTGGATGGCAATGTGAGATTGTACATCTTGTATTAGTTTGTGTTGGAAATGGTATGAAATATGCTTGGTTGAGGCTGATTGAATGTCTATATTATGCTATGTTTTGTGCCATTTGAGTTTGGTGTAGGTACATGTAAATTGAGTGACAAAATGGCTTGGTAAATAGCCAATTTTTGTCCACATGGGCAGAGACACGGGCGTGTGTGACACACGGTTAGGTTACACGGTCGTGTGTCCCCTAGTGTTGAATTTGAAATCAAGTCAGTATGCTCTACACGGCCCAGCACACGAGCGTGTGTCATGGCCGTGTGGCATAAGTCAGTATACCCTACAGGTTTGGCACGGCCTAGCACACGGCTTGGCACATAGGCGTGTGTGGCCATATCTTAGGGCATACGGACTAGCCACACGAGCGTGTTTGTTGGCCTTGTGACCTGTAACACACCAAAGCCGGCCCAAACACCACGACCGGATCTGGCATGTCACTAAGAAGATTTAGTAAAACATGTCACATTTTTGGAAAGTAATCGTCGAGTGTAGACATGTATACCGGAAAACTTAATAATTTGAATAGTTTGTAGAAGATATAAATTTTCATTTAAATGCCTTTATGAATTAAAAACTAAAATTTAATACATGCCTAACTTAATTAAAACGTAAAATCTAAATGTCTAATAATAATAAAAGCCCAAAACAAACGAAAATATAAAGCAAGTGGCCTATGGCCTTATTACAACAAAATTTAAACCCACTAATTAAAAATATTAAAAACATAAATAATCTAGTAAAGTCTTTTGATGATTCAAAATAATCCCTCGCATGGCCACCTTGCGCTCCTATCCAGCCCAGTCCGATGCACTAGGTGCTACCTGAAAGATGTTAAATAATGGGGTGAGTCGCGAGACTCAGTGTGCAACCCTCGTGCACCATTAGATTGGGCCTTAGCCCCACAGAACAGATAACAGAGTATAATAGACTAGAAAATATGCAAAGCCTAACCCAATCCTAGGTTTCCATCCGCTACACACCACTCGTACCTGCCAATCACACCATTGGGGATTTCTACAATCAACCCACACCGCTACACACCATCGATGGCAGTCATGCTGCTCATCGTCAGATCATGGCAATAGCTACTACAACAGATCATGGCATTAGCCACTACAACAGATCATGGCATTAGCCACTACAACAGATCATGGCAAAAGCCACTACAACAGATCATGGCAAAAGCCACTACAACAGAGCACTTCCCCTTTCATCAATCACCCATTCCCATGCAATCATAGAATTTGGAATACATATAAAACATATCAAATCAACGGAAACATTCACTTTAGAATGACAGAGATCACTAACCTGGTGATTCGCCTTTACCCCTTTACGGGTTTTCAACAGCCATGCCGGTATTTTGGCATTTAACAGAATATACAGATTTATTTACACATACTAACAGACAATCTAAATGGTGTGAGAAGTTACACACCTGATAACACGTAGTACTACTCTTTATGTCGATACCCTCACTAATCAGATCTACTGTCCTTTGTCTACAACTTTGCTCAAAAGCCGGAAGAACGCAAAGATAAGGCCTCTCCTATATTCGGCCAAGGTTAGTGTTTTACCAGAATTATATGCTTAAATTAACAGATCTCCTTACCTTGAAATCTCGAAAGTGATACGATCCAAGGGCTACTGAAATCTGGCTTAGAAATCTAAGCGATTGAATCCCCTTCAAATCCCGGAATACCGCAAACGATAGAAAATACCCGATTAGTTAACCATATAGCCATTCGGCTAAGATCTCTAAAAGCCGAAAAAGAATACACAAATCGACATTTACCTCTACAGATGATTTCGGCTACCCCTTGCAGAAAGATTCGGCAACCCCAGAAGAAGATCGAAGCGTAGAAGAGTATAGATCTAGGAATTTCGGCTTTTAAGAAAATCCCAGAAAAAGTATGAACAAGAGAAGGCTGATGTGTCTTTGGCTTTTAAAATACTTGAGTGAAGAGTTTCGGTTTCTAACAGAAAAAGAGAAAAAGAAAAGAAAACAAGTAAGAGACTTGAAGATTTTGGCTAGGAAGAAAAAGAATGGAAAGAGTTTCGGCTTTTGAATCAAACTGAAGATGAGGGATTAGGCGTAGAGATTTCAGCTTTTGCAGAGAATGAAGAAGAAGATGGAACTTTAGGAGTTTTCGGCTTTTACTCAGAGAAGAAGAGAAAAGAATGAGAGAAAAACCCAAATGCCGAAATTGAAGAGATATTCCTCCTACTTATAAAAATTTCGGCACTTACCTAACCTTGCAGATAAATCCTATCTTTTCTCCTTTATCTTAATCTACTAGCTCATCTAAAAGAGACTTAATTATCTCTAACTCCTCCCTCATTTATCAGCATATTATCCACATATTTTAATCATTAAAATCCCTAAATTTTAGCCTTTATCTGCTTATTATCCACATAAAATAAATTCCTAAATAATAGCCTTTATCTGCTTATTATCCACATATTTTAAACATTAAAACCCCTAAATTTTAGCCTTGTTGCCATCCACTCCACCTAATTCTAATGCCCAAAATTTAGCTAACTTAAATTAAAAGAATTGGGCTCCATGAAACTTAAATTTGGGCCCCTTACTCCCTTGTGTGGCGTCACCTCCTAAGATTGGGCCACAAGCCCACTTTGGTATTTTAAACATAGATACTGCCTTTTAAACCCTATAATGCCCAAACAGATAATTTTAATCAAGGCCTCTACCTAAGCCTGAGCCCAATTTGGACCCCTAACATTTAATTTAACACATTAAACATATCCACCCATTAAACGCATAGGCCCAAAAATTCAGGATGTTACATGACCCAAGTCAGAGTGTTACACGGGGTAGGACACGGGCTCGGGGAACACACCCATGTGCTTTCATTCCAAATGTCCACACAGTCTGTGACACGGGCGTGTGACCTCTGTATTTCGGAAAATTTTCTAAGTTTCGTAAAAATTTCCTGAGTTATCAGTTTAGTCTCGAACCTTTCTGAATGCATGTTTTGGGCCTCGTAGGCTCATAATAGGGACGATGTGATTGAGTTTAAATGATGATTGCATAAAATTTGGAAATTGTATGTGAAATGAATGTTTAATTGTTTTATAGGTCCGAAAATGCTCCGTAACCCTATTCCGGCATTGAATACATGTGAGGGGTGTTACATCCATTATAATGAATATCTTTTAAAATTAATGCATCAACCATCACAAATTTTGTGCTTTTTAGATATTAATGTATTAGCTCTTCTAGAGCTTTCAACTGATTTTGTACTATCAAATATTGTAATAATATTTGTTTATTTCAGTACCAAACAAGATAAATATTTTCTATTTTTAATGATAGAATTCATTACTACATTCTCATATCATTCCTAAAAAAATATTAACAGAAACATAATATTTGGGCATACACTACATATGTAGCCAATAATCTTTCATATCACATTGATAAGATAGGTTATCTTTGCCCTTTGAAGAGTTATCTTGAGAACTCTCATTGTTCTCATATTTATTACTATATTCACACTTTTAGTGATCCATGATTATATCTTTTATTTTCTTTATGTTTGCATTTACTTCAAGGAATGTAAGAAATTTGGTAGGACAGACTTCTAAACGCCTCCATTGATTCTTTATTTTATAATCACCATTGCAAAACATGTGTGAGTTTCAAATCAAAATCTATCTATTCATGTTGTCATGATTAGTTTCCAATTATAATAAGCATGATATAATAAATAAATCATTGTAAATTATACATAAGTTTCTTTAACATCATTGTTACCACCTTGGCTATTATCAAGAGCACTATTACAAGTAGTAAAACAACTTTGTTTTCATAATAGCATTTATAATCTAATAGTAAAAAAAGTTCATTTAATAAACAAAATCAAAATTTTCATGTATGATGATTGAAAGTTATCCAATACCCATTATACCAAATTTTAATACCACATATATGTTATAAAATCTTATGATGCTCTAATCAAATATTTATAAATTCAATTTAAAAGATATAATACAATCATTTCAAGTATATTTAATAAAAATAATTTAATCATAAAAAATTTTAATCATCCAATTATCATCCATATTATAATTTAATAAAATAATCTTAGTTTAAAATAAACCATAAAGTAATAATATTTTGCATAAAATAATTTTACCAAAAATCAATCAACAAAGGAGAAGAAAATACCACGTAAGGATTATATAAATTTCTTTGCATAATGATTACCCATAATGTGCATGCCTCAATTGAAGACTAGAATAACAGTAGCTCTAGAAGGCAACCGACAACAACTTGAGTAGCAATTTTGAGTGACCGACTATTGCATTAGTTGTTGCTTGAAATGGGTAAGGCTTGATGAAAGAGAATTTTTTGTGACTTATGGTGAAAAACAAATAAAAGAAAATTATGCTGATAATGTATTATAAAATAAAAAATAGAGAATAAAGAACAAAGAGAATGAGAGAGTAAAAGAGAGAGCGTATTTTATTGATCAATAAGAATACTTACAAAGCTTCTCCAAAGTCTCTATTTATAGGCATAAGAAGTATAAATGAAGTAGAGATCTAATTCTAATGACTATTAGAATTTAAAGTACATCCAAACTTATCTTGATCTTGATGGACATCTAATTAAGAAGATATTCATAACAAAAATGAATTTTTTTATTATTATTAAAAAGGCATGTGAGTTAGCATTTAAGTTTACGAACAAAAAAGAAAAAAGAAAAATTGAAGTAGGATATGAAATGGGGAGTTGGGTTTGTTTTGTATTGTTATGGGAAAGCAAGGGCTAAAAACAAAGATGGACAAAATTTGATGAACACAGGTTTTTGGGGGAATGCATGTCTTTGTTGGAAACTAAACAACAAAAGAATCAAACATTGTGTTTGTGTGTGTAGTAAACCAAACCCCATCTTAAAACAAACCATGGAACTTTGTCATTGGACTCATTTGGATATACATATATAATTTATATTTTATGATTAACATTTTTAACCACATAAATATTTTTAAGATAATCATATGTTTCAAAAGTAGTTTTTTATACTAAAAAAAAGTTTTTTCCGAAGGGTAGTTTTCAGCAAAGAGAAAACACAATTAAAATATAAGTAATATATATATATTAATAATCTGTAATCAAATTATTATCGCACAAATAGACTAAGAAATAAAGTAAAGAATCAAATTATTATCATACAAAAAAATTATGAATTGGAATAACTAGACTACAAATTCACTAATCGAACTAAAACCCATACATTTCAATAACTCATGGTAGAATTTGAAGACACACACAAATTGTGTATGGTGAGTCTCGAACTTTAGTACTTGAGACGCAAAGCTTTCGCTTTTGCCAACCATGTTCACTAACTCATTGTTCCCAATTCAATCAAGAATTTCATTATAGAATATATAAATAAATTATTTATACTATTATTTAAGTGTGTGATTAAGTTAATGTCAGTCATCAATTGAATCCCAACTTAATTGTAAAATTACCAAAACAAAAAAATACAAATAATGAGATATGAACTTAAGACAACATGATTATCAACATCACAACATTATCATTTTAACTAAAAATTTATTTTTTAATAAATTATGTGAATGCCATAATTTAGAATATATTAATACATGGAGTGTAAAATTTAAAATAAAACGTTTGTGGAGTAGAATATACCATATTTATTTTGTAAATATGCTTTACAATTATCATGAACCACAAAAAAAAGGGACACGATTTGAATTATTTATCTATTCTCAATTTCTTCCCTTTTTTGTTTGAAAAATATTAGCATGTATAAACTATAAGGTATGATTTTGTTTGGACTTGGATAAGAGATAAAAAGATAAGTTCACATGACAATAGTTTGCTATTAGCTTTTTGTAGTTTTGTTCTTCATGAGAAATAAGAAATTGGAATGGAAACAAATGCATGAAAATCTTACTTATTTATTTATTATTATTCCAAATAATGGATGGCCAAAACGCTAGAAATGCATACTTTTATTCTTCAATAATTTTGATGGATTATTTATACCTTTTTCTTGAATTAATTAGATTTTGACAACCTTCTTCACGAGCGTCCACCTTGATTTGCGTCTTCATTAGATTACAAATACTCTTGCATATATTCAAAATACTTTTATCAATTCAGTTTTAATTCGATTGGTATGGATTTTGTTAGCAATATAGGAGGAGGTGAGTTTGAGTCTGCTGAAATACATTATCTTTTTGCTTATGGGGTTAGAGATGGACTATAAGTAATTCTAGACATTATGTAAAAAAAACACACACATATAATCAGAACCTATGATGAGATTATTAAAATGAAATATTACTACGTTTTTGTGTCCATGATAAATTTTCAAAGTCCAACCAAAGGTGACTCAACTTCAATCCTTTTATATTTTGAACCATATTCTTTGAAATTTTATTTCCATTTGGTAAAAGATTGGTGATTTTGGTGCATATATTATAATTGTTTTAGAATTTATACCTAATTTTGTGAACAAAATTTTAGCTAAAATGATAAAATTTTAAAAAAATAAATTCACATAAATAAATTATGGCCGGATAAATTTATTTTAGTTGAATTAATTTATTGAGTCAATTATTCGATTTAATATTTATAATAATTTATTATGATTATAACTTAAAAGTTCCATGTGATTTGAATGGTAAAATAAAATAAAATAAAATTCATTTATTGCAAAACAAATACAAAAAAAGTCTCAAGGAATTGGAAAACATTTTCCAAACAATTATAGTGATTTGAATACATTGCCTTATTAGAGTACATAGTACAGACATTTTATTTTACTTTTTGTTATAATAATCTGAAAAAGGTGAAAATGAAATAATAAATATATTTGGTACATGAAAATTATGGATTGGTCATGGAAAGGAACATCACACATTTAATTGATCTCATAATTATGTTTTACCTTTATATGTTCCCACTTGTGGTGCAGAAGGACATTGATGAGTCTGCAAAAGCATGCATGCATGAAGAAATTAGGTTTTTTACTATCTTGGAAACTCACCCCCACAATTTTCTTTTTCTTTGCCAAGTCAACCAAGTTTCTATATATTTAAGTAAAATAAAATAACTTACTTATTCATGTATTGATTAACTGTTGATTTCACCAATTAATTTATTTTTAAAATTTTAAAAATATTTCTTTTCTCATTCAAAACCTTTACTCGTTCTAAATTATTACTTCGTCCCCAGCAACACTAGCTTTTGGACCAGTTGGTTGCAGCTTCTCCAACATTATTTTTTTTATTTGTTTTTAATTTCACTCAATATTATCATGGCTTTATCCATAATTTCGTGGTTTTATTTTGTCCACATTTTTTGTGGCTTTTGTTTTGTTTATCATGTTCCCTTTGAAAGCATATGTGGTTTTATTTTTAATTTTTAGTTTGTAGTCACATTCTACTATATATATAAAAATTTGTCAATGTAAAGATGCCGATAGATCTATTAGGAACCTTTTCCGAAGGGCCTTATCATGATTGAATATAGTGATGGCGGTAGATACGAGATGACAAGGAGTAGTATGGACCATCTAAGACTTGACATTTTGTGCATGATTGATGTGGTGGGTTTCTGAAAGCTTTTGGCAGTTGTTTCTCGATTGATCAATGTTCATTGTCAAGTTGATTTGATGATGGCAGGACTAGAATGCAACTTTCAACAATTTGATCAAGTTTCTGATTTGTTTCTAAATTATTCTAATATTGTAATTATTGTCAGTTTATTTTTCTCTCTCTCTCTCTTAATATTATTTTGTAGACATGACATTTGTGTATTGCAATGATTTATTTATCGTTTGTACGTCGTGTCATGTCTTTATATTCTTATTGTTCATGGTTTTTGTTTAATAATAGTACTTTCCTAAAAAATAAAATAAAGACATAAAATTTTAACTATTTAATCAGAATTAAGCAAGAGCACGGCTAGTGTCAATTATTTTATTACCCAATTTAATCACTCATGTTACATAGTTCGGTTATTTTGGTTACTCCCGTTAAAATAAAAAAAATAAGCTGACGTGACAATTAAAAAATCTGTATAAGAAACAAATTAACCCTCAAATTTATAAAATGATATCGACTTGATCATAATTCTAAAAAAGCTCAAAGAAATATACAAAAAAAAAATACATAAATATTTTCAAAAAATATATAATAATAAACTTAAATTTTATAAGTATAATTATATTAATATTAAATAAAATAAAAATCCTTTCCACCCGTCCCTCTCCCGCTCCCCCCACCCCCCACCATCGTCCCTTGGTTGTAGTGGCTATACAAGACATTGATATACACATGTAAATAAGGTTGTGAATTTTGGTCCATTGAAGGTCATCAACATCCTGGAAATTACTCCATTTTTCTTCAAAATAAGCCATGGAACAAGGAACAACTTCCCCGAAAGCATTAAACGAAGATCAATCCTCACCGATAAACTTTCATAATTCACTAACAAATTCGAATCCAAAAACCCATTCGTATTTAAGAGATCTGACTTCACATTCGGTGCCGCCAAGGTTTCCAATAACAAACCATCTCTTAATAAAAGTAGTATTTTTCAGAAGCACTTTTAAACCAAAAGGAAATCTAAATAAGTAACTTTTAAAAGAAAATTTTTGGCTTTTTAAAATTACTTTTCCACAAATGGAGAGTTAAAATTTTTAGTTTTTCTCTCCTAAAAGCATTTTTTGACATCTTAATTACATTTTTACCCCTCCTACACATGATACTTTTCTTTCTTTTATTAATTGCTTAATAATATTTAAAATTTATTTTTTATATATTAAAATATTAACAACAAATTATGATAAATTATTTTCTATATTCTTATTAAAATATTATAATATTAACTAATTTAAAAATTATTTAAATGTTTATTTGTTACTTTATAACACCATGTTTAGAATGGAAATTTTATTTCTCAAAAGCACTTTTTGACAACAATACTAAACACTTAAATCTTAAGCTAAAATTTTCAAAAGCACTTCTTGAAAATTTTAATATAATTATATTTATTTAATACTAAACAAGGGACAGTGGTGGGGAGGGAGGGAGACGAGAGTGGGAGGATTTTTATTTTATTTAATATTTATATATTTTTCTCTAAATCTTTTGCTTTTTTTTTTCCTAGCGGCGGTGTTAGCTTTTGGGCTAGCTACTGCCCGCCTTTTTCTCCTACCCATCAACCCTCTTTTTCTTTCTTCTTCTCATTCACTCCATGCGTCTTCTCTTTTTTCAATTTACAGATCTATTTTGTGGGTATGTCTGTTGTCTTTACAAGTTGTGATGGATAGATGACAGTGCCTATCGCCGTTGAAACACCACCAACCACCGACAGTTTCTTTTAGAAAGTGGGTAGCTCTTTGTTGACTTCTTAGTTTGAGAGTTTCAGAATAATAAATGATTTCATGAGTCGGTTTGGACTCGTGTTATCTTAAGTTTTATATGTTTTTTTGTTTGTTTTTCCATTATTTAATAAGTCTTCACTTTTAGAAGTTTTTGTCTACAATTGTAGTACACCTTTTAGTCTTGCTTATACATGTAGTCTTGCTTTTGCGAGTAATTTTAAGGTTGGTTTTGTCGTCGTCCCCTCTAGTTTGGTGGATGCTCGGTTCTCTTGCTGATTTATTCCCGTCGCTTTGGGCCATCCGGGATTGATTTCTTTATTGTATAAGTGCTTGCAATCACTCCTGATATGTTGTGCTTGAGTTGTGACAGAGCCGATTGTCAACATGCCATAATGTTCTATTGATGTTGAAGCTGAAGCTTTTGTTGTATTGATGGAGTTTGTCCTTTAGCGCGTATAACGAGTGTTTGTTATTTTTTCCTCGAATTGTATGGTCTTATGAATTTCTCTTTAAAAAATATTTATTTATATTTATTTATTTTTTAAATTTATTATTGTAACTTTTTGAGAATATTTATGTATATATTTCTTTAATCTTTTTAAAATTAAGATCAAATTGAGACCATTTGTAAATTTTGAGGGTTATTTTCTTAAATTTATGATTAAATTAATATATTATATAAAAGTTGAGGGCTAAATTTATTGTTATACTGATTTTGTAACTGACACGTCAGCTTGTCGTTTATGATTTAATGAGAGTGACCAAAATGATGGAACGATGTAACGTGAGCGCTTAAATTGCAAACTTTTTATTTTAAGTACCTAAAATAATTTTATTTTTTATAATTAGATGACTATTTGTGTAGTTTACCCTGATGATAACAGTATTAATTGGACTAATATTTATTGTGATAAATTGATATGTTGTTGTAGAAGTAAACTTAGGAAGATATAATAATGTTTTTCATTCCCCAATGCTCATTAAAGTTGTCAAATCTTCTTTCTCCAATTTGGGCATTAAATCTGTCAATTTTGTATCCAAATAGTAGTGGTGAAGGCAAGGGTTGAAATACTGGAATGAATGAATAATCACAGCGTCGGGAATTTAATTTTTATGTGAAATCTATTAAATGAAATCATCCACTCCTTTTTTTTTTCTTTTCACATTGTAATAGTGGTTTATGGAACTCTTTAATGCTAACATGGGGTCACCAAGCGAAAATTTAGAAATGTGGTGAGATTTTATTCAAGTTTTAATGTCAAATCTATCGATTATAACATTATATTATTATCGTGTTGAATGAATAAATATGGTAACGATGATAATGCATATCAAATTTGGTGAGACCTTTGTAATGTTTTCTTTTTAAGTGAAATTTGCATTTTTGATGATAGGAAAAAAAGTTTTATACCTCCTATTAGAAGTTGAATCAGATAGGCGGTTATATATTTGCCTAAAGCAAGGTAAATATTTAATTGATTTGTTATTAAAAATAGAGTGAATTGGGGTTTATAATTTTTAATAGTTTTTAATTTTTTTATAATTTTTTAATTAAATAAATTAGGCAAATCAATCTAATTGATTTAACCACCAATTCAATTCCAAAAACATTATATGAGACTTAAGGTAGTGTTTTGTATTATGGAAAGTAGTTATTTTCCTGAAAATTTAATCAGTTGAAATTTATTTATTTTTCTTGGAATTTAACTTTCCTTTTGGAATTACTTTCCCATGAATATGACAATGTGATTCCCATGATAAAATGTAGGAAAATTACTTTCCCATATAGTTTGGAAAGTTAAAAGAAATTTAAGACAAAATTAACCCTATTTTATATTAATTTTAGGTAATATTCTACTAATAAACGTAAAAAAAAAATTACCTCCTTTCTAGTACTTGACTTTCTCTATTACTTAACAGATTCTTTGCAAGTACGTTTTTTTTCCCTAATTTTAGCACTTGTATTTGTATGAAATACTTATTATTTTTTGTAAAATATGGTTAGTATTGTTCCATTTAAGTTGTATAGGAATTGTGGGTTAGATCGCCCATTGTTTTACATTCCTATAATTTACTTATTTGTAGTTTTGCTCAAAGTAATATCTGAAATCAACATTTTTTTTATGTTCCTATGTGTTAGCAATTAGCTTAAACAAAATGTGATTTCAAGTTTTTTTTTTAATTTCCAAAATAAGTTTTATATATCCATGATTTTATATATGCATTATGATATTAAGAAAATATAAGCAAGTCAAATTTAAAATAATTTTACTTTTAATTAAAATTATAATTTAAAAAACAATTTAAAAATTATCAATTAAATTTTATTATTAAATATTTAATCCAAATATTTGTTAAGAATAAAATTTATTATAAAAATTAAATACATGAATATTATGTATTGTTTAATAAGGGTAAATTCGTAAATTATCATTACATTCTTAAGAAAGTACTTAATAAACCAAATGTAATAATATAACTTTCTTGGGATTTTAATCAACACCTTCTTATATATATTAAATGTTGTAAAGTAATTTTCTTAACAATCACATTCTCACCGATCGAATTCCAAGAAATTACCTTCCATTAAAATCATAGCATGAAAAAACATCAAAATGCTATCTAACAGTATTTATACACATTAGCTTGTGAATAATGAATTCAAGTGAAGTTAACGAAGACTTGCTATGAGGGCATGAGTTAACATCACAAAAAGAAAATATTTTTAGTGACAGGTTATAAAATTTAATCACTATAATTTAGAGTAATTAAAATTAAAATAGTTATTTGTTGCCATAAATACCTTCGTCACCATTGTATTTATGATAATTGTTAAGAAAATGTTACAATTATTATTTTGTGATGATAATTTCGACACTAAAAATATTAGCAATCATAATAAACTTAAATGGTAACAAATGATGTATTTTTTGAAAGTAATTTTTTTAATACTAAATTTGTAAGCAATTATGACAAAATTAAATGGTAATGAATATTGTAACTTTTGTGACTAAATTTCTGTCACTAAAACCGTAAGCAATTGTGACAAAATTAAATAATAACAAGTATTGAATTTTCGACACTAAAATTGTACAATTGTCACTATATTATTTTATTAGTTTAAAGATGTCCCTTGACTAGTTATTGTGAATAAAAAAAAAAGGTTATATAACTTATTTAACCCTCTAACTTTGTATATATAAAAAGTCAATTTATTCATTCATTTAAATTTTCATTTTTTTTAACCCTTAAATTTGTTTTTTATTTTGTCAAATAACCCAAAAAGGATGGAACATTAACTTTGCTGACATAAACATTCATGTGGATGTCACATCAACAGTTAATTAAATTTTAGTATGTTGTAATTTTTTTATTTTTACAAAATTTTTAATAATTTTAATAACTTTTTGTTTTTAGGATTTAAAAAAAGATTAATTAATTGTTGATGTAGCATCTATGTGGTAGTCCACGCCAACAAAATTAACGTTTGTTAACTTTCACAACTGTTTGGGGTGATTTGACAAAAAATACAAGTTAAAAAAGTGAAAAATTAAATAAAAGACTAAAATAACATTTTTTATAAAGTTGGAGAACTAAATAAATCATTATACTAAAAAAAAATACAAATGCCTTTTTTTTATTAGTAAATTAAAATATAATTGTAGTCACTTCGTCATTTTCTATACGAAAAATGATAAAACTACATTAATCAAAGTAAATAAATTGGCTAAAAAATATTATATATTAAAACCTTAAAATTTAATATACAAGATAAACTTATAAATTAAAATCACAGTAATATGTGTTTACCAAAAAGCTAAAAAAGTATTTAAGTGAAAAATTGAACACACAGACTACTCCAACGAAGTTCACTCTATGATATTTTCCTACAAAATAAATAATAAGAACAAGATATGTAACACCCCTAACCCATATCCGTCGCCAGAATAGGATTAAGGAGTATTATCGGAGTTTACAAAACATTTACAAATAATTCATGTTAATTACTATTCATTTTTCGAGATTAATCATAGGGTCCCTTAAATGAACCCTCGAGGCCCAAAATAAACATTAGAATCAAGTCGGGACTAAATTGAGAACTAAGAGAATTCTTTGAGAAATTTCACAAATTTTCTCATATATAGGGGTTACATGCCCGTGTGGGTAGGACACACCTATGTTCTAGGCTGTGTGGTTTATGAAACAGGTCACACGGCCGTGTCCCCAGCCTGTGTAACTCTCTGACTTGTAAAACATTAAGGTGCAGTTTTCACACGGCCAAGGCACACGCCTTTGTCCTAGGCCATGTAGCACACACGGCTGAGACACATGCCCATGTCTTTGCCCGTGTGCTCAATTCTGGGCATTCTGTTTCTAAATTTTAAGTTGCAGGGGACACACGGCCAGACTACACGCCCACGTGTTTGGTCTTGTGTCACACACGGCTGAGACACACGCCCGTGTCTCTACCCGTGTGGACAAAAATAGGCCATTTTAAGGCCACTTTTCTCACCCCTTTTTTTTTTTACTATCAACCTGCACACAACACTTTCATATACAATTATAATCTAACCAAGCAACCAATAAAAGCCAAAAATCATGTTTTAAACTTATAAAATCATCAAAAAACTCACTTGCATAAACTTACCATAATAACTCCATCCATTAATTACTAAAAACTACTATTACGTATATGTATACACACATAAACATATGTATCATTCACAACCGTATATCAAGTTTAACTCTTTTCTAAACTAATTCTACACATGCCATATAAACCATCGGTTGTATTACAAAATCTACCGAAGAAATCTGGATAGTGTGTCCCGATGTGTTGATATGATCCTCTGAACTCACGTTAATCTACAAAGAACATTAAACACACAAGAGTAAGCTTATAGAAGCTTAGTAAGTTTATAGGCTTTAATAAATAAATCTTACCGAACAAACTATAATAAAACATTAAACAGGAACTTTCACTAATATTGCCTGCCAATCACAATTGTAATCAATAAAATTCACTTGATTGAGCTCAATATAAAAAAAAAAACTTCTTATATTCTTCCACAATAAATCCATATAACACTTACCAATACTTTTCAAATTAGAGAACGTCTTAAGGATTTGAGTACATCGTTTTCTTGATGCCATAGTTTAACTATGGTCTTACACGTATATTGCCATGGCCTTGCCATGGTCTTATACTTGTAGTGCCATAACCCAGTTATGGTCTTATCATCAGGATGCCATAGCCCAACTATGGTCCTACACTTATACATATACTGCCATGGTCCAACCATGATCTTGCGTTCACGATGCCATAACCTAGTTATGGTCTTTTCACTGAAATACCATAGCCCAACTATGGTATTACATTTAAAAATTTGCCATGGTCCACCCATGGTCTTATCCGTCAATTCATCTTTTGTCACGGAACGATCGTACTCAATCCTGCGTTCCACTTAATTTGAACCTTTAATTTGATTTTCATATCATTACAATATTCATAATTCAATAACGAAGATGTAAAATGATAAAATATATCATCTCTAATTTAATAATTAATCATAAAGTTCAACTTTATGAACTTACCTGAAGTAAATTGTAGAAGTTGTAGAAATTCAAGGACTAATCCTTTAATTTCTCTTTTCCACGTTTATCTTTGGTTTCTTAATCTATAATATAAAATTATCCATACATTAGCATCAAATTAAATTCTAATTCACATCACAATTTATACCCTTTAATTTTTGAAATTATACTTTTACCCTAAATTTTACAATTTAGTCCTTGATTAATTAACCCATCAGTTGAGCTTATTTTTTTTTCTCAATTAACACTTTATCTAGTCATTTTAGGCTACTATACAACCTTTTAATATTAAAAATTTCAGCACCAAACCCTAATTCTTAACTTTTTCACAATTAGGTCCTAAAAATCAATTTCTATTGAAATCACTTAATAAAATCATCACTTAACAAAATTAGAGTTTCAAATCCATATTAATTCATCATAAAATTCCAGCACTTATCCATGGAAACTTTCAAAACTAATGAATTAAATAGTTGGACCTTGTTGTAAAAGTATCAAAATCACAAAAATTACAAGAAATAATCAAGAATTGAACTTACTTGTAGCAAGAATATGAAAAATCAGCTTAGAGAGACTCTTTAATGGTTGTTTTTGGCTGGAGAAATATGAAGATTTCTCTAAAGTTTCAATTTGGTCACTAGTTTTATTTTTAATTCTAACCAAATTACCATTTTGCCCTTAGTTCACACCAATTTTGTCTATTTCTTCTTCCCACATGCCGTCCAACCATTGCCCATGTGCCTAATTACCTATTTGGCCCCTCCTTAATTATCACTTATGCTATTTAATCATTATTCCTTTAATTAGCAAGTTTGCAACTTTTTCAATTTAGTCCTTTTTATTTAATTAACTATCAAAACGTTAAAATTTTCTAATGAAACTTTAATACTAACTTATTAAAAAAATTTAATATTTATAAAAATATTTACGGCCCGGTTTATGAAATCGAAACCTCGATACTCTGTTTTCTAAATTTTCAATTAGCTCATAAACACTAACTAATAAAATTTATGAGCCTACTTGTCGAATTTTAGTGGTCTCGAGCCACTGTTTCTGACACTACTGAAAATTTGGCTGTTACAAGATAAATCATAAGTAATATAAAAAAAAGTAATTTTATAATTTTTATTATAATATTAATATGAGAAATTATTATTTTTCACTATTTACATACTGTTACAAAAAAATGTGGATGTTCATATTCTAACCCCTTCATTTATGAGATAAAACCCACACATTCATTATGAAAGTAAATATGCAAGCTGTAACAACCCGGTTTAGACCCTAGTCGGAACAGTGGTTTTGGGACCACAAATCCGAGGTCAGAAAAATATTTTAATATTATTTTTGGTGTTTACAATATGTGATTGAGTATATGTGAAAATTCTATGTGGAAATTTTATCGTTTGTGTGCCGAATTATGAAAAAGGACTAAATCGCATAAAATGTAAAAGCTATGTGCTAGTTGTTAAAGCACTTATTTGGCATGGCTTTTTAAATGAGGAGTCCTTATGTGGTAATTAGATCTTTGATAGTGGAATTTGACATATATGGCCATTATATAAATGAATTTATAAAGTTTTAATTAAGGGTAAAATGGTAAATGGCATATAAATGTTATTATAATTAAAAAAAAACAAAAAGATGGCCATTTATTCATCTTTCATGGCCGAATGAAGCAAAGGAGATAGCTAAAATAGGGCTTGAAATTTTGGCACCTGCATAGCTCAATCAAGGTATGTTTTGAGCTCGGTTTTTAGTGATTTCTACATTTTTGTGATCGGTGCTTTGTGTTCTAGCTAGCCGATGCTTTAATTTTAGAATTTGATGAAGATTTTGAGAAATGCCATTGATGAATGCTTGAGCTTTGTGATAGTTGGTGATGAAATATGAAAGATATGTGATAGATTAACATATTTTATCTTTGAATTTTTGGTGAATTTGAGTAATTTGGGCTAAATTGAGAAAAGTGTAAATTGAAGGACTAAAATGTGAAATAAATGAAATATGTGGGTTTGTATGGGCATGAGGAAAATTCGGCTAAGCATGAGTATAATGAAATTATGTGTATTTGATGATTTTATGAAATAAGGACTTAAGTGTCGAAATGTGAAATTGTGAGGGCTATTTTGTAAAATGCCCTAAATATGTGTGTTGGACTAAATTGAATGATTTAGTGATTTAATGAGCTAAATTTGAATATGTATAGATCAAGAAAAGAGAAAATTGGACTTAGATCGAGGCAAAGACAAAGTGCTCGATTGAACGATCGTTTTGTTATTTTAACATCCGAGGTAAGCTCGGATATAATACATGTTTTTAAATTATGTTTAAATGCTATGAAATGAAACGTTATGTGATTATTGGATTGGAAATGCTATGTGTGGAATCGGGATAGCTGGCACCAAGTGTGCGTAATTAAAAACGATACAGAGATGATTAGCACTATGTGTGCGGAATAATAGAAGCTTCGGCTTATTGATTTGGCACTGTGTGTGCGATACCAAAATAAGTCGGTTTAGAGTACAGGCACTAAGTGTGCGATGATGTTTATGCTTCGGCGACTAAATTGGCAGTAAGTGTACGAATAAATCAAATGATTAATAAAGGTTGATCAAAATGTAATATCGAGCATTGAGTTGCGTGAATGGTGAATAACTATGTGTTGGCCAAGGTATGTATTGAACCTATGTGGTTGATGAAATTGTAAATGATTTATGAATGGTTGAGTGAGTATATTAGCTATGGATGATATGGTACATATTTATGAGTTGATCTATGTGATGGATTAGTTTGTATATTGTAAACGAACCATTAATTTAGATGTATTATATTACGAACTTACTAAGCTTAAAAAGCTTACTGTGTGATGTGTTTCTCTATCTTACAGTGTCAGTAAAGCTAAATCAGATCCGGGGATCGTCAGCGACTCAATCACACTATCGGCTATCCATTTTGGTATTTTTGGAAAGATGTATATATTTGGTATATGGCATGTATAGGCTAGAAGTTATGGTATGTTTTGAAATATTTTGGACCTTGCCATGTGATATGGCTTGGAAGATGATTAATGTTGGTGTATATGTGTGGAATTATGTGAGTGATGAATATAGTATGTTTCATGCTCAAATGGTTGGTGACAATGATGATTTAAATGTTAACTTGTGATAAGGATTAAATGATGTATGACCTACACTATTTGGGATGTGAAATTTGGTATTGTGGATGAATTTATTTGAGAAGAAATGGAGTATGAAAATAGATGTATAGATGATGATTAAATGGTGCTTATATTGGTATGTTTTGGTTTCCATTTGAGGTAGAAATGCATGTGATTTGAGGCTTGTAGGTGAACCTAGTGTGGGTGGCAAGTTTGGCCTTGTAAATGGCCTATAATTGCCCACACGGTTGAGCACACGGGCGTGTGGCTCGACCGTGTCCCTTGTGGTTGTATTTCAAAACAAGTCAGACTCGACCACGGGCTAGACACACGGGCGTGTGACTGGCTGTGTGGTGTAAGTCAGTAGCGACCACGGTGAAGCACACGGGCGTGTCCACGGCCATGTGGACAAGTCAGTATGTATGCCCTGTTTTGTCACAGTTAGACACACGGGTGTGTCTGAGGCCATGGGAGGCACATGGCCTGCCCACACGGACGTGTTACCTCTGTAACTTAGAAAAAATTTTAAATTTCTAAAAGTTTCTGTATGTGTTCGGTTTAGTCTCGACCCCTTTCTAAAGCATGCTTAAGGTCTCGTAGACCTAAATAAGGGACACTTTGATTTGATTGGTTGAATTATATTGTGAAATGTTTGTAAAAGCTCCGATTTGTCAGGTAATGCCTCTTAACCCTATTCCAGCGACAGTGACGGGTTAGGGGTGTTACACAAGCTATGCTAATGAAACACTTAAGTAAGCTTCATTTATATGTGTTGCATTAAATGACAATGAATTATAAATAGAACCCTTGTATGAGTGAAATAAGATACGAGAAAATTCTTTGTTGATTTTATCTGTTGTTTAAATAAGATACGAGAAAATTTTTTGTTGATTTTATCTATTGTTTACTTTAAGTGTTCTTTTATTTGATTATTTTATAACACGTTATCAGCACGAGCTTCTACAAGTTCATAGTAAAGTTCATGTCATTTTGACTTTATATAATTTTCCCGTGTAACTCCCGTTAAACTACATACGGTGTAATACCCCTAACCCTTATCTGTCGCCAAAACAGGGTTACAGAGCATTACCAGACTTTACGGATTAAATACGAACATTTCACAACATTTAATATACATGTCAAGAACCAATCATAACACACTTACATTGTCACTTCTATGGGCTCTCGAAGCCCAAAACACGCATTAGAAATAAATTAGAACCAAATTGGAAACTTAGAGAACTTTTCCCAAAATTTCAAAAGTTTTCCTAGCTGCAGGGGACATACGCTCGTGTGGCAAGCCATGTGAGGAGACACGCCCGTTTCTTAGGCCGTGTGGGCATTCGATGTGAGGCACACGGTCGTGTCCCAGCCCGTTTCCATACTTGTGTAACTCTCTGACTTAGGTCACACGACCAAGCTATACGCCCGTGTGCTAGGCCATGTGCAAAAACCTGAGTATTCTATTTCTAATTTTTAAGATGCAGGGGACACACACCCATGTGCCAGGCTGTGTGTCACACATGGCTGAGACACATGCCCGTGTCTCTGCCCGTGTGGACGAAAATAGGCCACTTTATGGCCTCTTTCCTCACCCATTCAAGCCTTAAACCTAAACAACTCAAATTGCATATTTATAGGCCACAACAAGATCTTCAATACAACCAATTCTTCACTTTAATATGGTTATTTTATCACATATATTTAAACATTCTAAACTAGAACATAAATTAATTTTCACATGTAACTACCTACATCAACATTTTTCCCAATTCATTCAATACTATGCTTAGGAATTATTCATCCATTAACCACACTAACACTTATACCAAACATGGCAAAACTATATATATATAAGTTGACTTGAAACATAAACAAAATATAATTCTTAACATTTGCGCAACCATTTCAATCCCTATACATGCCATATAAACCATGGTATGTATAACAAAATTTGCCGGAGCAATTTGGATAGTGTGATCCGAAGTGTTGGTCCGACCTCCCGATTTCTCGAAAATCTACAAAGAACATTAAACAACACAAGTAAGATTAATGAAGCTTAGTAAGTTCGATGGTTTTTAAACATAAATCTTACCGAACATACTACAACCAAATCAAGTAAGTAAATCATTCCAATTACATTTCCTGCCAATCACAACTTCAATTTATGATATCACTAATTCACATTAATACTATCAATAACTTTAAGTCTTCATGTGTTAATTTCATATATCACTTATCAACTCTTACTGAATTGGAGAATGACTTATGGATATGAGTACATTGTATTCAGAAGCTCGAAGGCTGCACAGAAGCACATAAGTGCTAAACGAAAACCCATAAGGGTTGAACGGAAGCTCATAGGAGCTAAACTGAAACCCAAAGGGTTAAACTGAAACTCAAAAGAGCTGAATGGAAACCCATTAGGGTTAAACGAAAACTCATATGAGTTAATTGAAGCTTATGAGAGCTAAATGGAAAGTAAACACAAAAATTCGCAAAAAATGCTGAACCTCGGTTTACTTAGGTTTGTTGTCAATTCCTCCTTTACACAGAACAATTATACTTAATCCCGCATTCCATTCATTTCGAGCATTCAATTCAATTTCATAATTTTAGCAATAATTTTATTTTCAACAATTGATATGAATAAATACATAATACCATTCATCAATTTAATATATAACGTTCGAGTTTAATTATACGAACTTACCTGGGTTAAATTGTAGAATTTGTAATAGTTCAGGGATTATTCTGCTAATTCCCTTTTTCACGATTATCTATGGGATCTTGATCTAGAATGTAAAATTATTCATTCATTAGCAAATATTTCAGTTTCAATTCACTTCACAATTAATACCCCTCACTTTTTGAAATTACACAATTACCCCAACTTTTACATTTTTTTTACAATTTAGTCCTCACAAATTATCCTATCAAATGAGCCAATTTTGCTCAATTGACAATTTATCTAATTATTCTAAACTACCATACAGTCTTTGATCAATAGAATTTTTGTACCAAACCCTAATATTTAATCTTTTGGCAATTTGGTCCTAAAATCAATTTATATTGAAATCACTTGATAAAATCACCAAATAATAAAATTAAAGTTCTAAATCCATGTTAGTTCATCGTAAAAATCTAGCACTTATCAATGGTAACTTTCAAAATTACCCATAAAATCAAAAACTAATGGCATAAATAGTTGGACCTAATTGTAAAAGTATTAAAAAACATAAAAATCATAAGAAATAAACAAGAATTGAACTCAGATGAAGTAAAACTATGAAAAAACAGCTTTAGAAGCTCTCCTATGGCTATTTTTGGTTGAAGATTGATGAAGAAATGTCTAGAAAATCTTTTAACTGTTGTTTTATTTGTTTAATTTACAAAATTTCCCATTTTCCCCCTTGTTCACACTAATTTGTTATTTATTTTCTACTCTCATGCCGCCCAACCATTTCATGTGTGCCTAATTGCCCTTTTAGTCCTCCCTTATTACTATTTAAGCTATTTAATCACTATTTCTTTTGATTAGCAAGTTTTGCACCTTTTTCAATTAGTCCTTTTTATTTAATTAACTATCAAAATGTTAAAATTTTCTAACAAAACTTTAATACTAACTCAATGGCACTCCTTAAATAATTATAAAAATATTTAAGGGTCGGTTTATGAAAACGAGGTCTCGATACCCCATTTTCAAAACCAGTTACCTAATAATTTCTTTTAAAACAGAAAACACTAATTCAAAAATCTTTCTAAAATCACACTTAACTCATAAATAATTATTAATAAAATTTTCGAACTCACTCATCAAATTTAGTGTTCTCGAACCATTGTGTCCGACACCACTGAAAAATTGGGTTGTTATATACGATATACGTATTTTCATAATTTTTTTTATTTTCTAAATGAAATCTTTGCTTTGGGTAACATTTGCACATTTACTTTTACAACTCAAATGTTATAGTGATAATTATATATGCATTTTTTTACTATAGAAATTTCAATTAATGTAATTTGTGTTAAGTTATTATTATGACTATTCCTCTCTATGCCAATATTTGACATACATATTATTTAGCAAATTTGGTATATATTATTGAATTATTTTACGATTGAGAATGCTTATTATTTTACTAATTTTTTTTATTTTGATTGAAGTGATTATAATTTCAAATCTTGCCAAATTTGAATTTGCAGCCTTAGACATCTCAGGCAAGAATTATTTGTCATGGGTGTTAGATGCTGAAACTCACCTAAATGCTAAAGGTCTAGAAAATACTATATTAGTAAAGAAGCATTTAATCAAGACAAGGCAAAAGTAATGATTTTCATCCATCATCATCTACATGAAGGATTAAAAGTGGAATATCTCACTTTGAAAAACTCTTTTGAGTTATGAAATAATTTGAAAGAATGATTTTACTATCAGAAAACGATGATACTCCCTAAAGCTCGTTCTGATTGGATGCACATACGGTTGCAAGATTTTAAGACTGTAAGTGAATACAATTTGGAACTTTTCAAAATTAGTTTTCAACTAAAATTATGTGGAGAAAACATAACTGATGAGGACTTGTTAAAGAAAACATTTCAACCTTTCATGCTACTAATGTGCTCCTTCAGCACCAATACCATGAAAAAGGTTTTAAAAAGTATTATGAATTGATTTCATGTCTTTTGGTGGCTGAACAAAATAATGAGTTGTTGATGAAAAATCATGGAATTTGTCTCACTGGTTTTGCACCATTCACTGAAGTGAATGGAGTAGTACACAATAATTATGAAAATGGAAAATATAGAGGTCATAGTCACAGCCGTGGTCGTGGACGTGTGGTCAAGGACATACTAGTAATCGTTATTATGGTGGTCATAACGGTGGTACTTCTAATCAACAGAAAAAGAATAACAATGAAGGATAAGAAAGAAGTGGTCAAAATAATCCTTCAAAGATTGTTGAGAATTTATGGTGCCGATGTGGTATGAAGGGGCACGTACCTGTCGTATGTCTGAGTATTTAGTGAAAATTTATGAAGCATCCACTAAAAAGAAGGGAAAGGATATGGAGACAAATTTTATATCCCAAAATGATGAAATGGAGGCAAAAGATGAAGATATTCACTATGATACTATAACTAACCGTGCCTACAAGGAAGATGAATTTAATGACCTTAATAATATAACTCCCCTAGATGTGGCAGATTTCTTTGAGAATCATTAGAAAAGTTGATCTTATTTTGACATTTTTATGTTGTTTTAAGTATGCTTTACTTTCTTGTATAAAGAATAATTTATATATTTAATAAATATTGCAATGTTTTTCATATCATATTTTGTTTATTTTTATGAAGAATATGAATATTCAAAAAAATTTCGTTGGACCCAAAATCAATGGAGACATGTGTCTTGCAGATCGTACTACAACACATATAATACTCAAAGATAAAAAAAATATTTTTCTCATTTGACAATAAGTGATGCCCATGTTAATACAATATCAGGTAGTTCAACACTTATTAAAGGCTCCGGAAGAACTATTATATTTGTAACACCCCAAACCCGGCCTAAACGTTATGACTGGATCTAGCATGTCACATCAAAAGGTTGTTTACAAGCTTTGCATTCGTTAAAAACTTTGTATCCTTTTTGAAATGAACTTTGTTGCTTGTGAAAACAAGATTTGCTTAAAATGTTTTCTTGTAAAGATGTTATTATTATTTTCGAAAACTTTGTTTATTGCTGAAATCTGACTCAAGGAATTGCGGAAACATGTTATTTTGAAAACGGTTGTTATTGTTTAAAAATCTGTGATTAATCGATTAATAATTATTAACTAGCAAAATTTCCAAACGAAAGTTTAGAAGAAAAATCCAATGACCTTATTACAAAAAATATCAACCCAAAATAATAACATAAAATAAATTAAAAACTAAATTTGATAAGCTTCGTAAGAAGCAAATCCGATGTATGGCCACCTCCAAGTCCTCTACGGCTCCAAATCCTCTAACGCTGGGGATTACCTGCATGGTTAAAAGAAAGGGGGTGAGTTACGAGAACTCAATGTGTAATCCCCTATAACGGTCACTATTTGGGCCTGAGCCCTTATGGTATCGGTCTGGGCCTAAGCCCTATAATCATGATAATGCAAACACAAAAATGCAGCCCAACCCAATCCAACCATCACACCACCCATACCAACCAATTGCACCATGTGGGGATCAAGTCAACTCACCCCGCCAAATGCACCAATATTGCAGTCAAGTTGCTAATCACGGTATATGTGGCTGAGCCACCAAAACGATATGTGGCATAGCCACTAAAACGGTATGTGACAAAGCCACTTAAAACAGCACTTCCTGCAATTATCAAGCCCAACCCATGCAACATGATATGAATGCAGTGTATTACAAGTGTAAATAGTATAAATAAAATCACATACAAAATATTTAACTACCATCAAGGACATAACGGTCATTTTGTCACCTAAGGGTATAACAGTAATTTTCACCCCTTTGGGGGGTATTTCGGTAATTTACCCATTAAGGGTATTTCGATAATTTTACAAATTAGGGGTATTTCGGTAATTTAACAAATTAGAGGGTATTTCAGTACTTTTACAAATCAGGGGTATTTTGATAATTTTGCAATCCGATGGTATTTTAGTAATTTTGTAAACCGAGGTATTCTAAGCAGAGATAACGATGTAAATGGGCCTATGGCCCATTCTCAGCCCAAATGGGCCCATACGTTCATGTGGCCCATTTAGCCCAAATCTAGCCACAGATATGAGAATCACATAGACTAGTTCACTATCTACTACACAATCATACAATTTATTCATATGGGCCCACTTGGCTCAAAGCAGCCTAGACTCATGAGAACACTCATGAGGACCTCAACTATCGCATCGAAGTTCCCACACGTGCGCTCATACGCTCGTGTGGCCACCATCGTCGTGTGACCGACTTTTCGGCATTTGCCGCTCTACAGCTAGAGTAGGGCGAAATACACACCTGATAGGAATCTGGAGTTGATCCGCGCTCCGAACACTCCTATGCCCAAACACCAACCTAAGTATGCTTACTCTCCTCATAGATTACTCTATTTAAAGCCAACTTCTCACCTTCCCTCTTGCTAGCTTCCCGATGTGGGATCCCTCCTTCAGCAGAGTTTAATTTGAACACAACTCTGGCCGTCCCAACTTAGCAAAATAAATATCCCTTTTTGCTTGCGATGGGATTCGAACTCAGGCTCCCCTGTAACTTAATCCACGCCGCTAGCCACTAGGCTACAAGCTCCTCTTGTGTCTAAAATCATGCGCAGCTAAATATAAGTCTATGGGCCAAAGTCTAAGTTCACTTAAAAATAAATCAAAATGAAATGCAAGTGAAAAGACTTGAACCTTGGACCCCTTGCTTCCTTGTGTGATGTCACCTCCTTGTCTCCCATGTGGCGCCATTTGCCACTAGACCACAACTCCTTTTGTGTCATTTTTCTCCACATTTCATTCTTAAAGCCTACTTACTAACTTTCAGGGTTTTATTCACCTAAAACCAAAATTTTCCTAAAGCCCAAGTTTGATCCCGGGACTTCATAGAAGCCCCCTAACCTTTCAAAATCACTCACCTAATAGGTCCAACTTGCATTAGTGCCATTCTCTTGTTCTCAAAAGTTTTAAACGCTCCCCTGGTCAAGGCCCAATAAGCCCAATTCTACTAGGCCCAAATTTGGGTCGTTACAATATTATTACCTAAAGGTACAAATTTTTCATTGATGATGCTTTATATTCCACTAAGTCTCAAAGAAATTTATTGAGTTTTACAGATATTCGTCTTAATGGATATCATATTGAGACTATGTGATAAATCGTAATATGTACATATTTTAATCCCATATTTAGCATACTTTTGGATAATTTATCCCCTGAATTGTGGATTTTGATGCTCCTAATCCTTTAATTTCATGTTTTATACTTAGGAGAGCATCGGAGGATGAAAAGAACGAGAAACGGGCCAAAAACGGAGAAAATGGGCCAAAGTAAGAAGTCCGCATGGCTTGGAGTTAACCACACGGCCGTGCCACTTTAATAGATCTGAACACGGTCTAGGCTCGATTCACACGGCCGTGCCATACGGGCGTGTCCCTGCCGTGACTCGTTTTAATTCCATCCAAATTAGGTTACTTAGAGGCAAAGAAAGACATTCTGAAGGCCTATATAAACACCCTAGAGGGTAACCTAAAGGGGGAGGCCGAAGAGCGAAGCTAGAGAGGGCCGAATTGTGGGATTTACTTGAAGACAGCCAGTTGATCCATCTCAAGAAGCCGGAATCATACTCAAAACGGAAGATCTTCCCTTCAATTTCCTTCAGGGGGTTTTAGGGTTTTTCTTATGTTTTGTTTTATACTTTCTTCTGAGATGTATTCTTTTATAAATATGAACTAAACCCCTCAAATACCTGAGGGGGATGAAACCTAAGACGTATGTTGTTATTGTTTTCTAAACTATATGATAAATACTTGATTTGTTCTTAATTATGTGTTCTTAATTCTTGCTTTGATATTTCGGATATTGATTCAAGTATTGATGTGCTTAGGCAGTGGAGCAAAAGTCCCTGTTTAATAGTAGATCAAGCATAGTTAAGCGGAGTTGATTGCACTCCTAGAGATAGGACGATGAAAATCTGCCGGGTTAGGGTCAAACCTAATATGGGAGTCCATAGATCGAGTTAATGCAACACTAGGGGTTTTAATTAGAAAGAGATTTCAATTAATCAACCTAGGGTTAGACGTTAGTAGCCTCGAGAGAGGTATTAATATAAATTAGGGAATCCTACGGATCAAGTCAAGTGAATAAATCGTCTGGTTCAGAGTTAAATAACAAGTGAAGTCTAGGTGGATTCTTCCTCGGGTATGGTCTTAATCAATTGGTTTTCTCAAAAGTATTTCCCCAATTCATTCTCTGTGTCTTAGCATCTTTAGCTTAGTAATTAGTTAGTTTTAGATTAAATATCAATTCCCTTAATTCTTAGGCTAAATAATAGAAAGATAGTAATTACTAGCACTCTTGGTCCTTGAGGATACGATATTTCCGGTCTTTCCATAGCTATACTACCAAACGATAGGTGCGCTTGCCTTATTCGTTGTCATAGTTAGTTTGGACACGATCAAGTTTTTGGCGCCCTTGCCGGGGACTAAGATATTAGGAACACTTGATTTTTATTACTTTAGCCATTATTTTTTTATTTATTTGCAATTTTTTTTTTATTTTTACTTCTCTAATTTTTCTTTTCTTTACTTTGCTTCTGATAGGTTTTTCTAGTTTATGACTAGAAGGAACCCGTCAGGACCCTTGATTTTTGACAGCGATATAGAAGGTACCGTTCGCAGAAACAGAAGAGAAATAAGGCGAAGCTTACAATACATAGAAGAAGAGCAAGAGGACGATACCAATACTACTGAAGAGATGTCTGATAATAATCAGCTACCTCCTATGGTTTCCGCAAACCCGGTGAATCAAAATCCTGCTTCTCGTACTATTTATGATTATGCTAAACCTAATTTAATAGGAACTGAGTCAAGTATTGTTAGACCTACTATTGCTGCAAATAATTTTGAACTGAAACCTAACACAATTCAGATGATACAACAATTTGTTCAGTTTGATGGTTTTCAGGATAAAGATCCAAATAATCACTTGGCGAATTTCCTAAAATTTTGCGATAATTTCAAAATAAATGGTGTTTCTAATAATGCCATTCGTCTTCGGTTGTTTCCCTTTTTGTTGAGGAACAAAGCTAAACAGTGGTTGAACTTGTTACCACGAGGATCAATCACTACATGGGAACAAATGACTGAAAAATTTTTGTTAAAATATTTTCCGTCGGCTAAAACGGCCAAGTTGAGGAATGATATCTCTTCTTTTGTGCAGATGGATTTAGAGACACTTTACGATGCATGGGAGAGATACAAGGATCTATTGAGAAGGTTCCCACACCATCGGTGTAACACTCCTAACTCGTGTCCATCGTCGGATTAGGGTTAATGGTGTTACCGAATAGATCGAAAACTTTATCAGACAATTTTGTAAATTAAACCATCATTTACAATCATAGTGTCCCTTCTGTAGGTCATCGAGACCTAAAACATGCTTAGAAACAGGGTTGGGACTAACTGGAACACATACAGAAATTCTCAAAAATTTTAAAACGTTTCAAAGTTTCAGGGGTTACACGCCCGTGTGGACAGGCCGTGTGCCTCCCACAGCTGTTAGACACACCCATGTGTTTTCCTCGTGGTCGAACCTGACATTACTCCACGGCCACTAAGCACGCCCGTGTACCTTGGCCGTGGTCAATCCTGACTTAGCTCCACAGCCACCAAGCACGCCCTTGCCCTTTGGTCGTGGTCGAACCTGACTAAACCACACGGCTACCAGGCACGTCCGTGTGCCAAGACCATGTACTCTTAATTAGCTACTAACTTAGTCCTACGGTCAATAGGCACGCCTGTGTGCCACAACCGTGTGGCAAAATAGGCCATCTTCAAGGCCAATATGCCACCCATATTAGGGTCATACCTACAAGCAAATAACCAATTCAACTCATGCACCTTTGGCAACCAAGAACGTATACCATCCTATCACTACATTTAAAATCCAATTTCAACCAAGCCAATTTACAAGAATAAAAATCATGTAAACACAAGCATAATTCATCCATACACTCACCATACCAAAACATGCACCATTTATCATATTCATTAATGCATATTCTCAACACGAAACTAGCCAAATCATATGGCAAGTTCAACTCTCCACTTATACAAATACTAGCCTATACATGCCATATCTAGCTATATACATTTCCAAAATCTACGAAAATAAGTTGAGTAGTGTGATGACGATTCTCGATAGTCCCCGAGCCTTCAGTAGCCTTGACGATCTATAAAACAGAGAAAACGCACACAGAGTAAGCTTTCAAAAGGCTTAGTAAGCCATATACAAATAAACTTAACTTAAAATGCACATAGCATATTTATACAATAACAATAATGGTTCTCATAGCATATACATTTCACATAGTGTTTGGCTCAATTGTTTAGCCATAATTTATCACATACTTCAACTCATTACCACATATGCAAATAGTTCATCTAAGCATAATTTTATATATCATCTCATCATTCCATTGCACATATTCATTTTAGTAAGTTCATATAGATACTCACCTCTCATACACACCTTGAGTACTTATTAAACGTATCTGAAATAGATTTATAATCCACATAACCTTTCGTATCACAGACTTACCCGTTGAACCGTTCGGAATCTAATAGGATGCTCAGAAAACTTGCAATAGTAGTACAATGGCAACGTCCCAGACGAGGTCTTACATGTACTTAGATATCGTAGCCACTGTCCTAGACAGGGTCTTACATGAATCAATACGATGCCAATGTCCCAGACAAGGTCTTACATGAAGCACCCCAAACCCGACCCACGAGCCTCGACCGGATCTGGCATGCTCCTCGAGTAAAACACTTCAAAAGATTGTTTGTTAGTTCGGAAAATTTGGGTTATTTTGAAAAGAAATTGATTTGAGTTGTGATTGAATTGAAAACGGTGTCGTTATAGAAATCTATAATTAATTAAAACTTTATCTTCGTATTTGAAAACTATAAGTTAAAAGAAATGCCGAGTTGTTTAAGAGTTTACTTTTAAATTAAAAATCATTTGTGTTTAGGTGTCAAACATTTAAAAATTTATTTTAAGGAAAGTTATTTAAACTTGATTTAATAATAATCGTATCTTAATAAACCAAATAAAATGCATGCATAAAACAATCTAATAGTAATGGCCTTATTACATCAAAACAAACCCGAAACAAATTCAAAAATTAAATAAAAAGTCTCAAAATAAAATAAATACTGAGCTGAGCATTGGCCACCACTAAGTCCCTGCCGACCTGGTCCATTACTGAGTGTCACCTGCAAAATGTTAGCCCACGAGGGGTGAGTCAAACAGACTCAGTGTGTAACAACCAACACAAAGTCCCAAACGATTTAGGCATATCAAATCATATATATAACAAATATCGGTAATGATGCAATCCCGAACCCAAACCTAAATATCCATCCTCTACACATCACCCGTACCTGCCATCACACCGTGGGGATTACTAAATCGACCCTCCATCCGCTACACACCATCGATGGCAGCCGCTGCAGACGACTTGCACATCACCCTTATAAATTGTGGCATAGCCATCAGATAATGTGACAAAGTCACCAGATAGTAATACGTGACATTAGTCACCACATTCAGATTATGTGACATAAGTCACCAGATAACGTGGTAAAAACCACCAGAACACTTCCCCTTTTCAATATCACCTGTATGCCTATGTGTCATACAAACATGCAGAAATAATGCAATTTACCTTATTTCACATTCGTAACAAATTCTCATATGTGTCATGTTCATTATTCACAATATTATTAACAGAGCATTAATAGATAACGTACCTGAATCCGCTGTACCATTGAATGGTACCTTTAGCCATATTTTCATAGTTTCATTAACACATATATTAATATCAATACCATAGATCTATTAGGAGTTAGTATAGGGCTACACACCTGGTTACTAACATGTTCACTGTATCCCGAAAGTCTACCGAACAGATTGTATTCCTCCCTAAAAATCAAAGTCAGAATCGGCCAACATTAACTCTTAATATGGCCTTGGCCGAATATTAATATCCTCTTACCTTGCGGACCTAAATCCCGGAATCGCTATCTGTTTAGAGAGATGTCGAAATACCTACATGATCTATGTTAGAACTGATTCCAACATTTTAATAAATGGCCTTCGGCCTAAACCACACTTTACTTACCTTGAATCTTGAAATCCCGGAAGATCTCCCTCTAAATGTCGATTACAGAAGAAATCTCGAAATCCCTTTTTAAGGTTTCGGCCAAGAAGAATAGGAGGGATTAGATCTTTGTTTTTCAGTCGTCAGAAAAGAATAAGGAAGAAATCAACTTAAAAAGAGGTTCTTACCGAATGACCAAAATGCAAATGGTCAACCACCTTCAAGAAATCGACAAGAAGAACTTGTAGGAGAAATCGTTTTAGATGAGAAAGATGATAGGCTCTTGGTGCTTAGGAGAGATGGGTTCCAATGGTGATAATGAAAAAGAACTTTCGGCTTAGAAGAGAATAGTAAGGAGTTATGGATTCGGCTTGATGGACAATAGGGAGATTCGGCTTCAACAGATGAAAGAGAGGGAGAGTATGAGGCTTTAGGGAGAATCGACAATGATGGAATTTTGAGAGAGGGATATTCAGCCTTTGATGAAAAGAAGAAGAGAATGAAGTTTGATGGGTTTCGGCTTATGAAAGTGAGTAGCAAAAAGGAAGAAAAGAAAAAGGTATTCCCTATTTCGGCTTGATCAATTGAAGAGAAAGGAAAAAGAACACAAGTTGGATTCTTTGGGATTTTCGGCACAAATGAGAAAGATGAGAAGAGAAGCAATTTCGGCACACTTATCCCACTATTACCAACTGAAAATACCATCAAAGGAAGTCCCTAGGCCGGCCAACTCTCTTCCCTCTTATCAGCTTCCTTCTTTTTCTCCTATTTCCTCTCTTCTTTACCCATTTAAAATAATTTAAATAAAACAACAATTATCTCCTCCCTTTAGTCGAATTTTAAAAGGAATTTAATTACATCTAAAGCTCATCCCCTTAGTCTCCCAATGCCGTCCATCTCTACCCATCCTTGCTACAAAATAAAAACTCCCTTTTGCTTCCCTTGCTACTCGAACCTAAGCCCTGCTCACTGCCTGTGGCGTCACTTACTAGGGCTTTAAGTGGCGCCTCCTTGCCACTTTAACAAGCCCATTTTTATGTCCAATTTCCCCTACAAATTCTCTTAAGGCCTCATTTGCCTAGCTCCCCCTTTAAAACTTAAAATCTAATATTTCCTAAGGCATTCACCTACACTCTAAAGTTCTCAAAATTCATAAAACACATTCAAAATACACAAAGGCATGCTTCCACATATATTTAAGTAAAATGCACAACCCCTAAATCCCAGATATTACAGTTCTACCCCCTTAAAATAATTTCGACCTCAAAATTACCTGGCTAAAATAAGTGAGGGTATTGCTATCGCATTGTTTTTTCCGGCTCCCACGAAGCTTCTTCCAATCCATGGTTACGCCACAATACTTTGACTAGAGTAATGGATTTCCTCCGTAATACCTTCACATCTCGTTCCAAAATTTGAATCGGCTCCTCCTCGTAGGACAAATCTGGCCTTAGCTCCACCTCTTCAACCGGCACTACATGAGATGGATCCGATCGGTAGCGACGTAGCATAGAAACATGGAACACATCGTACATCTGCTTCAACTCCGAAGGCAACTCTAACTAATATGCTACTAGTCCAACTCGCTTCCATACCCGATAAGGTCCTATAAACCTGGGACTTAATTTCCCTTTGCGACCAAATCTCATAACCTTCTTCCATGGCGATACTTTAAGAAACACCTGATCTCCTACATCAAACTCTATTTCCTTGCGCTTAAGATCTGTGTACGACTTTTGCCTATCAGATGCTTCCTTCAACCGTGCCCGAATTACGTCAACCTTCTCCTCGGATTCTGCCACAATTTCTGGACCCAAAACTCGACGTTCCCCTAATTCTGTCCAACACGTAGGAGTGCGACACTTCTGTCCATACAGCGCTTCGTACGGTGCCATTTCAATACTAGCTTGATAGCTGTTATTATATGCGAATTCCGCTAAAGGCAAATATTCTTCCCAACTCCCTCTGAAGTCTAACACACAGCCCCTCAACATATCCTCTAACACCTGGATCACTCGCTCCGACTGACCGTCCAACTATGGATGAAATGCGGTAGTGAAATCCAATCTGGTGCCTAAAGCTTGATGCAGTGCTTTCCAAAACCGAGATGTAAACCTTGGATCCCTATCTGAAATAATTGATACTGGTACTCCATGCAATCTCACAATTTCTGCCACATACAACTTCGCTAACCTCTACAAAGAATAGTCAACCCGCACTGGTATGAAATGCGCGAACTTTGTCAATCGATCCACTATCACCCATACCGAGTCCTTCTTAGTAGGCGTAAGGGAAAGCCCACTGACGAAGTCTATGGTGATTCTCTCCCGCTTCCACTGCGGAATCTTTATCGGCTGAAGCAATTCTGACGGAACTTGATGTTCAGCCTTAACCTACTGACACGTTAAACACTTCCCTGCAAATTCTGTAACTTCCCGCTTAAGACCAGGCCACCAAAACTGTTCCCGTAGATCCTTATACAACTTACTACCTCCAGGATACATAGCATAAGGACTACTATGCGATTCCTGAAGAATTTTCTGCCTAAGTTCCTCATCCTTAGGCATACAGACCTTACCCTTGAAACACAATACTCCATGCTGTTAACACCATAATCCTCTAACTCACCATTCTGCACTTGCCGTAACTTAGCACTTAGATCCTCATCCACCAACTGACCTTCTTTCACCTCATCCAACCATGTCGGCCTGACTTGCAACTCTGCTAACAAACTTCCATCGTCATACAAGCTAAGGTGTGCAAACATCGCCCTCAAGTCTGACACTACTTTCCGACTTAGGGCATCTGCTACCACATTTGCCTTGCCCGGGTGGTACTCTATAGAACAATCGTAATCTTTCAATAACTCCACCCACCTTCGCTGTCTCTGGTTCAGCTCTTTCTGAGTCGACAGATACTTAAGGCTCTTATGGTCCGTGTAGATCACTGACTTTTCTCCATATAAATAGTGCCTCCATACCTTAAAAGCAAAGACCACTGCCGCCAATTCCAAATCATGCGTCGGATAGTTAACCTCATGTGGCCTTAATTGCCGAGATGCATAAGCGACTACCTTCCCATCCTGCATCAATACACATCCCAAACCTGTATGAGAAGCATCACAATACACCACAAAATCTTTTCCTGCCTTCGGCTGAATCAAAATCGGAGCTTCAGTCAAAACCCTCTTAAGCTTCTCAAAGCTCTTCTGTTGCTTATCTGTCCATATGAAAGGTACTTCCTTTCTCAACAACTTTGTTAAAGGTGCGGCTATTGATGAGAACCCTTCCACGAATCTTCTGTAGTAGCCTGCCAATCCCAAGAAACTACAAACCTCAGCCACAGACTTAGGTGGTTTCCAATCTAGCACTGCCTCAATCTTCCTAGGATCCACCCTTATCCCTTCTGCAGACACCACATGCCCTAAGAACGCAACTTCGTTAAGCCAAAATTCACACTTGCTGAATTTGGCATATAGCTTCTTTTCCCTCAACACTTGCAGCACTATGCGGAGATGCTCATCATGTTCTTCCTCAGACTTGGAATACACTAGGATGTCGTCGATGAACACAACGACGAACCGATCCAAATAAGGTTGAAAAACCCGATTCATTATATCCATGAACGCGGCTGGGGCGTTCGTCAACCCGAACGGCATTACTAAGAACTCATAATGGCCGTATCTCGTCTGGAAAGCTGTCTTATGGATATCTGCTTCCTTCACCTTAAGCTGATGATATCCAGACCGTAAATATATCTTTGAAAACACCGCGGCTCCCTTGAGCTGATCGAACAAGTCATCTATCCTTGGCAATGGGTACTTGTTCTTGATGGTCAGCTTATTCAACTGGCGATAATCTATGCACATACGCATAGTTCCGTCCTTCTTCTTCACAAACGAGACCAGTGCTCCCCATGAAGACAAACTGGGTCGTATAAACCCACGATCAAGCAACTCTTGGATTTGAGCCTTGAGCTCAACCAACTCCTTTGATGCCATTCTATGCGGAGCAATTGACACAGGCGCTGTACCCGATAGCAAGTCAATTCTGAACTCCACCTCCCTATCCGGGTGTATGCCAGGTAACTCCTCCGGAAAAACATCCACAAATTCCCTTACTGTTCTAACTCCACTAACTCCCCCTTCTTTTACCTCCAACGCACTTACAAAGGTCAAAAATGCCTTGCACCCTTTTCGAACCATCTTATCAGCCTTTAATGCGGACACCACGTTGGACAAGTAGTTCCTTCTTTCTCCTATCATAATTATCTCCTCATCCTCCGGGGTCTGTAACTCCATTCGCTTAGCTGCACAATCCAATATAGCCCGATGTTCCACTAGCCAGTCTATGCCAAGAATGAGATCAAATTCTCCAAAAGGTAGTTCCATCAAGTCGGCAGGAAATATCACTCCTGAATCTCTAGAGGTACATTCCAAATATCTTGTTCACTACTACGCTTTTGACCTAACTGGGCTTACTACTGATCATCTCCCTATCGACATTCTCGGAAGCTATGCCTAGTGTTTCAACTACTCTACATGCAACATAAGAGTGGGTCGAGCCAACATCAATTAAAGCAAAGTAAGGCTTGTCAGCTATACGGAACATACCGATTATGACGTCCGGTGCGTCTCCATCCTCCGTCCGACGAACTGCATACACCAGACCCGGCTGTCTTGCCTCTGTATTACCAACACCTCTGCCCGGTGTTCCCCATCCTCTTCCAGAACCATTACCTCTGTCAATCGGACCACGACCCCGCGGTGGCTGCTGTCCACCTCTTCCAGCTTGATTGAAACCATGACCTGTTGGTCGGCTCCCATCTGCTTCATGGGACAGTCTCTAATCATGTGCTCCTTGGACCCACACTTAAAACATCCCCCTGTCTTCTTCCAACACTCTCCTAAGTGCATCTTTCCACACTGAGCACAAGTACGATACTGCCCTCCTGTAACAACCTACTGACCTCGCGGCCCATCAACTCTATGCCTCTTTTGAACATTCTCGGATGACCCTGCTGATCAAAAACTTCTCTTTTGTCTATTCCGGTCCGTATTCTGTCTCACAAATTCCTTAATCCCTTCGGCTACATTAGCCTTCTCTACTAACACGGCAAACTCCCGCTCCTGCTGTGGTGCTATTAACAATCTCAGGTCATCCCTCAGTCCGTCCTCAAACCGGACACATCGCTCATGCTCCATAGCCACGATTCCTCGAGCAAACCGGCTCAACCTTAAGAATTCCGCTTCGTACTCTGCTACGGACTTATTCCTTTGCACATACCCCAGAAATGCCTTTCTTTGCACATCAACATAGCTAGTCCCAACATACTTCTTTTGATATGCCACCTTAAAATACTCCCAAGTGAGGTCCTCAGCGGTAGCGCCATCCCAAACCGTGAGCCACCATTGATATGACTTATCACGGAGAAGAGACACCATTCCTTTCAGTTTCTCCTCAGCAGTCAGATCCAGCTCATCCATGATTCGTTCTGTCGCCCCCAACCAATACTCAGCCGTACTGGGTGCCACACCGGATACACCACGGAACACCTCAGCTCTATTGGCTCGGAGTCGCTCGGGTATAGATTTCCGAGCTCCCATACCTCCACCTTCTCCAGCCACCATTTCCAGAACCCGCCGCATCACCTGTGATACTGCATCATCCCCCGTCTGATCCTGATGCTCAACTCCAACCGCTGGTGGTGGGGGTGGTGGTACCTCATTTTCGGACCCTTGACCAGACCTAACGGGTTTCGATACGGTCATCCTGCCTCTACCACGCCCTCACACATTACGACCACGTCCCCTAGAACTCATGTCTACGATCGCGATTTAATCTAGTTTAGAAAGTTTTATGCATTAGTCTTAGTTCCACTAATTACCCACGAATAAGTTTTATGTAAGAAGTTTAGTAGTAGTTCTTTCGATCATTTCAGAGTTTTCATTTCGAGTCTTCTATCCTAGTTCAGAGAAACCCATTCATTATATAGTATCTACTACACACATCAACCACTCGAACATTTTCGTTCGTTCCTATCCCAGGGGTATTTTCGTAATTTGTCCTATAGGGGTATTTTGGTAATTTTCAAAATTCGGGTATCTCAATATTTTGCAAAATAGGGGTTTTTGGTATTTTTGTAAAGTAAAAAAAATATTTTAGGAAAAATTGAGGGCAGTGTGGTAATTTTATAAACCAAGGGTATTTTAGTAATTTTACAACCAGGGGCATTTGGGGTAATTTTGTAAATCGGATTTTCTTTTTAAAATCTAGAATAGTTTTTTTTTACAAATTAAAGAGGTAGTTGGGTGATTTTAAAACTAACGGTTTTTATAAAACAGTATGGCTAATCACTTTCGGGTTTTAATTATTGGGTTTAGCCCGTGAATAAGTCCTCTTCGTTAGGGTGAACCGTCACTACGCACCAGGTAGGATTCGAGCGAAGAGGAGGTGAGTCACTAGGACTGCTTAAATACCATGCTCTCCTTGAATCGAATCCTAGACATGCGCACAATGGTTGCCACACCCTAACTCGGCGACTTACTCATAGGTTTGTTTAATTAGGCCTTAAAGTTTTATGTAATTCTGTGTTGAAGTAAGCTAATCCTAGGGTTCAATAACTTAATATACTAATCTACGTTCCCGTTATTCCCACATACAAATCATACAATAAATCATACAACAGTTAGGGGTACTTACCTGGTGGACTTCGGGTCGGAGACTTAGGTGCCATGCCTGAAAACCTACTCATTTCACAAAATTTTTCACAAAACTTATTTGGGCTTAATTTTGAAAACGATATGGGCTTTAAACCCAAGGCCGACAGTCTAAAACTGGGCTCTGATACCAAATTGAAACACCCCAAACCCAGCCCACGAGCCTCGACTGGATTTGGCATTCTCCTCGACTAAAACACTTCAAAAGCTTGTTTGTTAGTTCAAAAAATTTGGGTCATTTTGAAAAGAAATTGATTTGAGTTGTGATTGAATTGAAAACGGTGTCGTTATAGAAGTCTATAATTAATTAAAACTTTATCTTCGTATTTGAAAACTATAAGTTAAAAGAAATGCCGAGTTGTTTAAGAGTTTACTTTTAAATTAAAAATCATTTGTGTTTAGGTGTCAAACATTTAAAAAACTATTTTAAGGAAAGTTATTTAAACTTGATTTAATAATAATCGTCTCTTAATAAACCAAATAAAATGCATGCATAAAACAGTCTAATAGTAATGGCCTTATTACATCAAAACAAAACCCGAAACAAATTCAAAAATTAAATATAAAGTCTCAAAATGAAATAAATACTGAGCTGAGCATTGGCCACCACTAAGTCTCTGCCGACCCGGTCCATTACTGAGTGTCACCTGCAAAATGTTAGCCCACGAGGGGTGAGTCAAACAGACTCAGTGTGTAACAACCAACACAAAGTCCCAAACGATTTAGGCATATCAAATCATAAATATATAACAAATATAGGTAATGATGCAATCCCGAACCCAAACCTAAATCTCCATCCTCTGCACATCACTCGTACCTGCCATCACACCGTGGGGATTACTAAATCGACCCTCCATCTGCTATACACCATCGAAGGCAAACGGCAGCATTTACTTGCACATCGCCCTTATAAATTGTGGCATAGCCACCAGATAATGTGACAAAGTCACCAGATAGTAATACGTGACATTAGTCACCACATTCAGATTATGTGACATGAGTCACCAGATAACGTGGTAAAAACCACCAGAACACTTCCCCTTTTCAATATCACCTGTATGCCCATGTGTCAGACAAACATGCAGAAATAATGCAATTTACCTTATTTCACATTCGTAACAAATTCTCATATGTGTTATGTTCATTATTCACAATATTATTAACAGAGCATTAATGGATAACGTACCTGAATCCGCTGTACCATTGAATGGTACCTTTAGCCATATTTTCATAGTTTCATTAACACATAATTAATATCAATACCATAGATCTATTAGGAGTTAGTGTAGGGCTACACACCTGGTTACTAACGTGTTCACTGTATCCCGAAAGTCTACCGAACAGATTGCATTCCTCCCTAAAAATCAAAGTCAGAATTGGCCAACATTAACACTTAATATGGCCTTGGCCGAATATTAATATCCTCTTACCTTGCGGACCTAAATCCCGAAATCGCTATCTGTTTAAGGAGATGTCGAAATACCTACATGATCTATGTTAGATCCAATTCCAACATTTGAATAAATGGCCTTCGGCCTAAACCACACTTTACTTACCTTGAATCTTGAAATCCCGGAAGATCTCCCTCTAAATGTCGATTACAGAAGAAATCCCGAAATCCCTTTTTAAGGTTTCGGCCAAGAAGAATAGGAGGGATTAGATCTTTGATTTTCAGTCGTCAGAAAAGAATAAGGAAGAAATCAACTTAAAAAGAGGTTCTTACCGAATGACCAAAACGCAAATGGTCAACCACCTTTAAGAAATCGACAAGAAGAACTTGCAGGAGAAATCGTTTTAGATGAGAAAGATGATAGGCACTTGGTGCTTAGGAGAGATGGGCTCCAATGGTGATAATGAAAAAAAACTTTCGACTTAGAAGAGAATAGTAAGGAGTTATGGATTCGGCTTGATGGACAATAGGGAGATTCGGCTTCAACAGGTGAAAGAGAGGGAGAGTATGAGGCTTTAGGGAGAACCGGCAATGATGGAATTTTGAGAGAGGGATATTCGGCCTTTGATGAAAAGAAGAAGAGAATGAAGTTTGATGGGTTTCGGCTTATGAAAGTGAGTAGCAAAAAGGAAGAAAAGAAAAGGGTATTCCCTATTTCGGCTTGATTAATTGAAGAGAAAGGAAAAAGAACGCAAGTTGTATTCTTTGGGATTTTCAGCACAAATGAGAAAGATGAGAAGAGAAGCAATTTCGGCACACTTATCCCACTATTACCAACCGAAAATACCATCAAAGGAAGTCTCTAGGCTGACCAACTCTCTTCCCTCTTATCAGCTTCCTTTTTTTTCTCCTATTTCCTCTCTTCTTTACCCATTTAAAATAATTTAAATAAAACAACAATTATCTCCTCCCTTTAGCCGAATTTTAAAAGGAATTTAATTACATCTAAAGCTCATCCCCTCAGTCTCCCAATGCCGTCCATCTCTGCTCATCCTTGCTGCAAAATGAAAACTCCCTTTTGCTTCCCTTGCTACTTGAACCTAAGCCCTGCTCACTGCTTGTGGCGTCACTTACTAGGGCTTTAAGTGGCGCCTCCTTGCCACTTTAACAAGCCCATTTTTATGTCCAATTTCCCCTACAAATTCTCTTAAGGCCTCATTTGCCTAGCTCCCCCTTTAAAACTTAAAATCTAATATTTCCTAAGGCATTCACCTACACTCTAAAGTTCTCAAAATTCATAAAACACATTCAAACTACGCACAAGCATGCTTCCACATATATTTAAGCAAAATGCACAACCCCTAAATCCCGAATATTACAGTTCTACCCCCCTTACATTATCTCATAAACATTCATTTTTATCAATATTTATATGTACATATACAAGTCAATACAAATACGTTTATTTGCATAATGACTTACCTCAGATTTGATTTAACGGAAATGGAAACGGCTATTCGGTTACTTTCACTTTCCCGCGGTCTAAGTCTGTTTTCCTCCGTTCTTGATCTAAACATATTCAAATTTAACCCTTTTATTTACCAACATATTCATTTCAATCCAAAATCACACATTTAGGGCTATTTGCAACTTAACCATCACATTTGCACATTTTATCAATTTATTCCATTTTTCTCAAAACATCAAATACACAAAATCATCACATACTCATTTTTAGCCGAATGCTTATATATATCAGACAAGCCCATATTTTCCATCACACTTGCAATTTAGTCCTTCAAATTGATATTTTCTCAATTTAGCCCTAATTAGCTAAATCTATCAAAAATTCAAGAACAAAGCATGTTCATTAAACATATATCTTTCATTTTTCACTATTAAACAACACAAATCACATATGTTCATCAAAGACACATTTCAAAAACATTATCAATCCATAAAATTGAAGCATGGGTTTCAAAGTATACGAAGCAACGATTACAGAAAGTAGAAATTATCAAAAACAAAAATCAAAAATCAAACATACCTTGAATTGAGCTTAGAAATGGCCGAATGCCCTAACTTTTTCTTATTTTCTTGTTCTTTTCTTTGTTTCGGTCATAGTAGAAAGATGAACATAAGGATAATGGCTTTTTAATGCCTTTGTTTTATTATAATATCTTATAATATATAATATTAACTTAACTTATAAAATAAACATATAAAAGCATAATATATGTATATGCATGTTGCCGTCCACTAACCATGGTTGTGGCTTAACCGCCACATAAGTACCTCACACTTATAAAGACATAACGAATAGGCATCTTTTCATAAAACATGCAAATTTGCATTTTAATGCAATTTAATCCTTTTCATCAAATTAAACACACAGACGAACATTTACGAAACCTTACCACATGCTTAATGACATATAAAAAGTACAAAAAATAATATTAAAATATTATTCAGACTCGAATTTGTGGTCCCAAAACTACTGTTCCGGCTAGGGTATAAACCGGACTGTTAAAATAGGTTACCCATGTGGCTACAGGTTCAAACCTTTTACAACAGTGTAAACCCCTGGACTAGGCAGTTGATTGATTCAGCCGCCGGCGAAACCCTGAATAACAAAACACCTGAGGCTGCCTACGATTTTATTGAAGAGATGTCACTGAATAACTATCAATGGCAAGTCACAAGGACAAGGCCAACAAAAGCCACCAGTGTTTTCAACCTCGATGTAGTAACCATGCTATCAAATCAGGTAGAGATGTTAAATAAAAAGATTGATGGTTTATGTGGTTCTTCGCAGGTACATCCAGTTATGAAGTGCGTTACGAATGGATGAGGGATGATCAATACAGAATATCCACCTTACAATCCAGGCGCTAAAAAACGAGCAAGTTCACTATATGGGTAATAATTCTAGACCTCAAAATAACCCTTATAGTAATAATTACAGTCCAGGTTGGAGGAACCACCCCAATTTTTCATGAGGTGGTCAAGGAAATCAAAGACAACAACCCTTCCCAAGTTTCCAACAGCAACCCTACCTCCAAGAAAAGAAGCCAAACCTTGAGGAGATGCTAACAATATTTATAGCGGTGTCAGAAACCCGTTTCCAAAACACCGAGACTAATTAGGGCAACTTGCTAAGCAGTTCTCTGAACGATCACAAAGAAGCCTGCCAAGCAACACTGAAACTAACCCGAAGGAGCAACTTCAAGCAATAACTGCTCATGATAGTGAAGGGGTAGATGAACCCAAAGTAAGCTAAGAGAATGTGGTAAAGGAAGGTAAGTTTGAAGTAAGTCATAATAAGCCAAAATCTGTAATTAAAGAGTACCAACCTCATGTGCCATACCCCAATGCGATGAAGAACGACAACACAGATGAACAATTCGGTAAATTTCTTAAACTTTTAAAGAAATTACATATTAACTTACCGTTTCTTGAAGCTCTTTCGCAGATGCCAGATTCAAGGAAATTTTCAAAAGAGCTTTTGACAAATAAACAGAAGTTAGACAAAGAATCGCATTTGGAACTAAACGTAGTGTGCTCAGCAATTCTACAAAATAAACTACCACGAAAATTAAAAGATCCAAGGAGTTTTACAATTCCATGCTTAATTGGTAGTTTATCTGTTGATAATGCTTTAGCTAACTTAGGGGCAAGCATCAATGTTATGCCCTATAAAATGTTTAAACAGCTAGGTCTAGGGAAACCCAAACAAACTAGGATGAGCATTCAATTAGCTGATAAAACTATTAGAATTCCTAGGGGTATAATTGAAGATGTACTTGTGAAAATTGACAAATTCATATTCCCAGTAGACTTTGTCGTTTTAGACATGAATGAGGATAATAATATTCCTTTAATTTTAGGAAGACCCTTTTAGCAACTGCTAGAACTAAAATTGATGTTGTTACAGGTGAACTCATACTTCGTGTAGGTGACGAGACAATCACTCTTCAGGCTTTTGACTCGGCTAGGACATCAAGTAATCAAGGTGAGAAAATAAATGCTACTAATGACCATTCGGTTAAACCTTCTTTTCAGGAAGCACCACGGAACTATACAACTGAGTCAGATCCTAGACCTCATGCCAGAAAGGAAGTAACTCATGAGGAACGAATGCTTTAGATCGATGAACTAGATGAGTGGAAGACACATTTCAAGGAGAAATTAGTAACACACGAAGCAGAACCAAAGCAAAACCATGTCAAACTTAAGGATGAACCGAACCAATTTAAGATCAGAGATCAGGTATTGTTGGGCAAAACAGACCCTCGGATCGCCACTTTAGACCTTGATACAAACGAAGAAATCCCTTTTGAGGTACTGAATATCTTCCCATATGGAACAGTTGAGGTAACCAATCCTAAATTCGGTACTTTTAAAGTAAACATTACTCGACTCGAACTATATAATGGTCATAAAACTGATAACAAGGGTGAGGAGTTTCAACTCCTCAAACCACCATGAATGTGCGAATGAGAGATAAGTCTAGCTTAAGACTTTAAACAAGCGCTTCTTGGGAGGCAGCCCGACATATTTTTGATTCTTAGCATCTAACTACAAACTAACCACCCAGATTTCCATACCACACGGCCTTGCACACGGACGTGGCCGTGGCTCTGTGGACACCACGGATTTTTGTACCAGCGTGGCAGAGATAGTACGAACCAAGGACAAAAAATCCCCAAGCCACAAGCTCCGAATAAACACCACGACCGTGCGATACAGCTGTGGTCGAAATTGATTTATCAACATGGGTGTGGCGACCTACACATAGGCGTGGAAGAAACAAACGAAGCACAACACGGCCGTGCGAGATGGTGGTGTGACCCCACACGCTCATGGTACACAGGCGTGGGAAATCACCAGATCCCTATTTCTATATAAACCTCCTTTTTCTGCACACTTTCTCCACCAAACCCCTTTCCTCTCAACCCCAGCCACCATAGTTTTTCTCCCTTTTTCACCATCCTTACCACTGTCACTCAATGCCTAAAGGACAGGCCAACACTACCATTCCAATGTCGAAGAAGCGAAAGGACCCTAGCACAGTCTCCCTATGTGAGACCGATTTACATGAGTTCATGCCGGCCGCTTCATTGACCCTACAAGCCAAGGACATTTGAGCCCATTTAATTTTTCTTTTTTTTTCTCTTCTCCTTTATTTTCCTTCCCTTTATCTTTCTTGTATTTAATTTTTATTCTTACATTTTGTTTTCTTTGATTTAGGCTCTAAAGGCTGTTAGGGAATCACCATACCACGCCCTTAGAAATCACACCCACCTCGCGAACCATCTAACGATAAAGATTTTCAGTCCATTAATCTTTTCTTTTAAGTTTATTTTACTTTTTACACTCTTTATCTTTATCTTTTTTTGTCTTTAAATATATAATTCGTATATTTTGAATTGTTCTTATTCATTCCTGGCTATTTCTTCACAAGTTACCCAATTTCTTCATCTAGCGCAGTGATTGTTGGTGGCCACCATACCACCACCAGAGACGCCTCCTCCAACTTATCTTTCACCTCCAAATCAAATGTCTCCACTGCCAACTCAAGGAATCCGTCCAAAATTCAGGAAGTTTCACTTCTCCCTATCTCTTATGATTTCATGCTATTAATCTCTAGATATATATCTTTGTACATTGAGGGCAATGTACATCTTAAGTGTGGGGGGTGAATTTTATTTTAAAAAGCTCCTGAATTTTGTCTTGTCCTTAAGTAATTTTCTCATGTTACTATTAGAATGAAATTTCCTTTGATTCATGATTTTTATTGATATGTTTTGGATTAAGTCATTGATAATTGTGCAGTGATGATTTAAACTTTAGGAGAGTAGAGAATCAAGCATGATGAGTCTATTTTCAAAATTAAAAATTTGTTAGGTTGTCTACCTGAATCTAATTATTACCTTGAAGTTTGAAATTTACAAGGTTGATATCAAAAATCCATAATTTTTGTGAGATTTTGAGCCCTTTTAGAGCATACATTCCTTTCTTGCTCACTTTATTGATTGTGAGTGTGTCAACATTGATTTATTATTCTAGAACTTGCTTCGATTATACATGTTAAGACCACATCATTGATTTGATATACAGAGATGATAAAGGCACTTAGGATTTAACCCACTTACTCCACTAATAGCCTACCCTTACAAATAACCCCTAGTGAACCCCTTTGATCTTAACAAACAGTTTATTGACTCACCCACTAACATTAACCCAAAACCCATCTTGTATTTGTTATCACCATTTCTCTTGACTACCCTTATATCGAGATTTGATTTGATCAGTTGCCTAACTATATTCTCTATTTCAATTGTTAAAATCTATTTACTTGATTTGTTGTTAAAAAAATGTTGGATATTATATTCATCATTAGTTCTATGTTCTATGAGCTTAAACAATTAAATTCACATATTCAGAAAAAGCTCGTGTCATTAATATAATTATTCATTATTGGTTCATTGTTTCTAATTAGGTAATTTGTCAATTCAATCTCGATTTTAACCCTTTAATTCAGCCTTTATCAACACCTTTAACCTAAGCCCCGTTACAACCCCTAAAAGACCTTTTGATCTGTGTATCATTTCATTCTACAGTGGTAGAGATTTGATTTTCATGCAAGCCTATGAGATTAACTTTTCATGTTCGAATTTTGCGTGCTTAATTTTGAATCTTAAACACTTTGAGTGATTTGACTGAATCTTTAGTGAGGATGTCAACCCTTGTCAATTTTGAATTAAATGTGATTATTTAGGTAAAGGGAAACACCTATGTTTTCATGCTACAAAAACTATGACTTTGATTGTTTGAATATTTAGAACTCATTTGGTTAAATTATCAATATATGAATTACCTATGAATTATGATGAAACACTGTTGATGAATTTTATGAATTGAGGAAGTTCATTTTAATTGTGAGTTAAGAATTTTGCTTGAGGGCAAGCAAATGCTTAAGTGTGGGGGTATTTGATAAACCGTAATGTGTACATAATTTAATCCCACATTTAGCATACTTTTGGATAATTTATCCCTTGAATTGTGGAATTTCATACTCCTAATCCTATAATTTCATGTTTTATACTTACGAGAGAATTGGAGGATGAAAAGAACGAGAAATGGGCCAAAAACAAAGAAAATGGGCCAAAGTAAGAAGTCCACACGGTCGAGAGTTCACCACACGGCCGTGCCACTTTAACAGACCCGAACACGGTCTGGGCTCAATTCACACGACCGTGCCACACGGGTGATCATGTATGTTAGAGTCTTAAAAATTTATAAAAAGAATAATCGAGCCTAGAAACTAACTGTGACAACGATTGAGGCAAGTGCACCTATCGAACAGTAGTATAGCTTAGTGGCAAGACCGGATTGTCGAACCCAAAGGAAGCAAAAGTACTAATACTAACTTTCTTTTTATTATTTAGCCTAGAAATTAAAGGATTTATTAATTATTCTAAAATTAACTAACTATTAAGCTAAAGATGCAAAGACAAAGAGAATGAATTGGGGAAAATACTTGTGGGAAAAACCAATTGCTTAAGACAATACTCGAGGAAGAATCCACCTAGACTTCACTTGTTATTTAACTCTGAACCAGACCATTTATTCACTTGACTTGATCTGTAGGATTCCCTAATGTATATTAATACCTCTTTCGAGCCTACTAACATCTAACCCTAGGTTGATTAATTGAAATCTCTTTCTAATTAAAACCCCTAGAATTGCATTAACTCGATCTATGGACTCCCATATTAGGTTTGACCCTAATCCGGCAGATTTTCGTCATCCTATTTCTAGGGTTGCGATCAACTCCGCTTAATTATGCTAGATCTACTCTTAAGTAGGGACTTTTGCTCCACTGCCTAAGCACATCAATACTTGAATCAATATCCTGAAATATCAAAGCAAGAATTAAGAACACATAATTAAGAACAAATCATGTATTTATCGTATAGTTCAGAAAACAATAACACGATCCATCTTAGGTTTCATCCCCCTCAGGTATCTGAGGTTTTAGTTCATAACCATAAAAGAATACATCTCAAAAGAAAAGATAAAACAAAATATAAGAAAACCTAAAAACCCTTGAAGGAATTCAAGAAGAGATCCTCTATCTTGAGTATAACTCCTGCTTCTTGAGATGAATCAAATTCATGTGAATCCCATAATTCTAACCTCTCCGGCTCGGCTCCTTGGCCTAGCTAGACGCCTAACTGGACCCCCAACTGGACTCCCCCCTGAAGGTTGGCCTCTAGGGTGTTTATATAAGCTTTTGGAATTGGTTTCTTTGCTTCAAAGTACCCTAATCCGAATGAAACTCTTGTTTTTCACGACAGGGACATGCCCATGGAACACGTCTGTGTGAATCGTGGCCAGACCGTGTTCAGGTCCGTTAGTGAGGCACGGCCGTGTGGTCTTGGGCCCAGGTCGTGTCGATTTTGTGCTGTGGCCTATTTGCTCTGTTTTAGGCCCGTTTCTCGTTCTTTTCATCCTCTGGTGCTCTCCTAATTATAAAACATGAAAATAAAGGATTAAGAGCACCAAATTACACAGATCAGGGAATAAATCATCCAAAAGTTTTAGTTCCATTCGGATTAGGTTACTTAGAGGCAAAGAAAGACATTTCGAAAGCCTATATAAACGCCCTAGAGGGTAACCTAAAGGGGGAGGCCAAAGAGCGAAGCTAGAGAGGGCAGAATTGTGGGATTTACTCGAAGACAGCCAGTTGATCCATCTCAAGAAGCCAGAATCATACTCAAGACGGAAGATCGTCCCTTCAATTTCCTTCAGGGGGTTTTAGGGTTTTTCTTATGTTTTGTTTTATACTTTCTTCTGAGATGTATTCTTTTATAAATATGAACTAAACCCCTCAAATACCTAAGGGGATGAAACTTAAGACGGATATTGTTATTGTTTTCTGAACTATATGATAAATACTTGATTTGTTCTTAATTATGTGTTCTTAATTCTTGCTTTGATATTTTGGATATTGATTCAAGTATTAATGTGCTTAGGCAGTGGAGCAAAAGTCCCTGTTTAATAGTTGATCTAGCATAGTTAAGCGGAGTTGATTGCACTCCTAGAGATTGGACGACAAAAATCTGCCGGATTAGGGTCAAACCTAATATGGGAGTCCATAAATCGAGTTAATGCAACACTAGGGGTTTTAATTAAAAAGAGATTTCAATTAATCAACCTAGGATTAGACGTTAATAGCCTCGAGAGAGGTATTAATATAAATTAGGGAATCCTACGGATCAAGTCAAGTGACGAAATTGTCTGGTTCAGAGTTAAATAACAAGTGAAGTCTAGGTGGATTCTTCCTCAGGTATTGTCTTAATCAATTGGTTTTCCAAAAAGTATTTCCCCAATTCATTCTCTGTGTCTTAGAATCTTTAGCTTAATAATTAGTTAGTTTTATATTAAACATCAATTCCCTTAATTCTTAGGCTAAATAATAGAAAGATAGTAATTACTAGTACTCTTGGTCCATGAGGATACGATATTTCTGGTCTTGCCATAGCTATACTACCAAACGATAGGTGCACTTACCTTATTCGTTCTCATAGTTAGTTTGGACATGATCCCTATGAATGAGAAAAATATTGGATATCTATATATTACCATTGTTGAATGTGGAAAGAAATCTGTGTTGGAAAGGCTACCTGCTTTTTCATTAGGTTTATATTATACACATATTAGTACAATTGAGACACATGTTACTACAAACCAGAAGTTTGTAGAACCAAATACTTTTACTCTTTGACATGACCGATTAGGCCATCCCGGATATATTATGATGTGAAGAATAATTGAGAATTCAATTGGACACCTATTAAAGAACCAGAAGATTCTTGAATTCAATGATTTATCTTGTGTTTCTTGTTCTTAAGGAAAATTAATTATTAGGCCATCACCAGCTAAAGTTGGGATTGAATATCACGTATTCAAGGTGATATATGTGGGCCCATTCATCCACCATGTGGACCATTCAAATATTTTATGGTATTAACAGATGTATCTAGTAGGTGGTCAAATGTGTGTTTATTATCAACTTGCAACCTGACATTTACGAGATTACTTGCTCAAATAATTCGATTAAGAGCATAATTTCCAGATTATGCAATCAAAACTATTCGTCTTGATAATGCTGGTGATTTTACGTCCCAAGCTTTTAATGATTATTGTATGTCAATTAGGATAAAAGTTGAACATCCTGTAGCTCATATTCACACACAAAATGGTTCAGATGAATCGTTTATCAAATGCTTCCAACTAAAAGCTAAGCCATTGCTTATGAGAACAAAATTCCATGTTACAGCTTAGGGATATGCTCTTTTGCATGCAACAACATTTGTGTGCTTCAGGCCAACAAGTTATAATAAATACCCTCCATTACAATTGGATTTTGGTCAGGAGCCAAACATTTCCCATCTTAGAATTTTGGAATGTACAGTATATGTTCCAATTACTCCTCCACAATGCACAAACATGTGTCCTCAAATGAGGTTGGAAATATATGTTGGTTATGCATTTCTTTCTATAATTAAGTATGTTGAATCATTAATTAGAGATTTATTTATTTCATGATTTATTGATCGCCATTTTGATGAAACAACATTCCCAACATTAGGGGGAGAAAATACAACTGATAAAAGAAATTACATGGAATGGATCATCATTATCTCAATTAGATCCTCATACAAGTCAACGTGAACAAGAAGTTCAAAGGATAATACATTGCAAAACATCGCCAATCAACTGCCAGATTCATTTACTAACCTAAAGAGAATTACAAAATCTCACATACCAGCTGAAAATGTTTCAATACGAATTGATGTCCCAATAGGGCAAACTGTTAGTGCAAAAGAAAGTAATCCACACTTAAAGCGTGGAAGACCAGTCAGTTCCAAAGATAAAAATCCTCATAAAAGGAAAAGAGAAAATATTCAAGATGGAAAGGAGAAAATATTCAAGATGGTCATATTGTGGAGGCAAGTGCCCAAGAAGGGACCAAAGATATTACTAATTAAAAAACTCTAGAAGAGTTTCAGGTACCTAAAAATGGTGATAATGAAGAGATCTCAATAAGTTATGTTACTTCAGGAAAGAAAATGGAACCGAAAAAATATAGTTGTTAACAACTATTTTTCTTATAATGTTGCTATTGAAATAGCAAAAGAAAATGAGGATCCTGAGCCTATTGAGGAATGTAGAAATAGAAAAGATTTGCCAAAATGGAAAGACACAATTCAAGCAGAATTAAATTCACTTTTTTAACGTGAGGTTTTTGGACCTATAGTCCAAACACCTAAATATGTAATGCCGATAAGATATAAATGGATATTTGTGCGAAAACAAAATGAAAAAATGAAGTCGTAACATATAAAGCATGACTTGTAGCCCAAAGATTTTCGCAAAGGCCTAGCATTGATTACAAAGAGACATATTCTCCTATGGTGGATGTAATAATGTTTAAATACCTTATTAGTTTGGTAGTACATGAAAAACTTGACATGCGTCTAATTGATGTTGTTACAACCTATTTGTATGGTATACTTGATAGTGAAATATATATATATATATGCAAATCCTTGAAGGATTTAAAATCCCTGAAGGATATAGAGTTTCTCGGGAAAATTGCTCAATCAGATTAAAGAAAAAATTATATGGATTAAAACAATCTGGACGTATGTGGTACAATTGTCTTAGAGAATATTTATTAAAAGAATCATATAAAAATAACCCAATCTATCTATGTGTTTTTATAAAAAGGTCTGAATCAGACTTTATGATATTGCTATTTATGTTGTTGATCTAAATATTATTAGAACTCATAAAGAGCTTCAAATGGAGTAAGTTATTTAAAGAAAGAATTTGAGATGAAAGATTTTAAGAAAAAAACAAAGTTTTGTCTTGGCCTGCAGATTGCGCATTTAAATATGGAATTCATGTCCATCAATCAACTTATAAAGAAAAGATCTTAAAGAAATTTTACATGGATAAAGCACATCCATTGAGTTCCCCGATGGTTGTACGATCGTTAGATGTGAATAAAGATCAATTTCATCCTTGTAAGAATCATGAAGAGTTTCTTGGTCCTAAAGCATCATATCTAAGTGTCATTGGGGTATTGATGTATCTTGCAAACAACAGAAGACTTGATATAGCTTTCACTGTAAACTTATTAGTAAGATTTAGTTCTTCTCCAACATGTAGACATTGGAATGGAATTAAACATGTATTCAAAATCCCTATTAGTCGGCTATGCTGATGCTGGATATTTATTGGTTCCTCATAAAGGTCAATCTCAAATAGGATATTTATTTACATGTGGAGGTACTACCATATCATGGCATTCAACAAAGCAGACATTAGTTGTTGCCTCTTCAAATCATACAAAAATAATTGCAATGCATGAGGCAAGCCGAGAGTGCATTTGGCTAAGGTTATTGACCCAACATATCCAGAAGATATTTAATTTACCTTTAAAGGAAAAGATGTCAACTATCTTATACGAATATAATACAACATGTATAGCTTAATTGACAAGTGGTTACATCAAAGGTGACAGAACAAAACATATTTCACCAAAATTATTCTTCACTCATGATCTTGAAAAGAAAGGTGACATAGAAGTTCAACAAATTTGTTCTACTGGTAATTGAGCAGATCTTTTTACCAAGGCATTGCCAATTTCAACATTTGAAAGGCTACTACACAATATTGAAATGCGTCAACTGAAAGATGTAATGTGATATTTGTAACACCCCTCACCCGTATCCGTTACCAGATTAGGGTTACAAGGCATTACCGATCAAAATATAGTTCAGAACAATCATTCATTACTATTTATGCATAAAGTGATATATTTTCCTTTACAATTTTTTTTCCATACTCAAATTAATAACCATCCTCTTATTCATACAAGTCAAATTCGTATATATAAAGCACATAACCAATTAAAATTAATCATGCATTATTAATCATATTACATATACGAGCCATGCTTCAAAATTCAACCATATCAATATCATGGATATAATCAAATTTTCGAACCAATTAACTTGCATCAAAACCATACTACATATGCTTTATAAATACATAATTCGAACCTTATGACAATCAAATTTCATAGCATGCAATGACTAAATCATTAACCAACATTTTTCATCTCATGTACCAAACATGCATTTATACTCCCTTTAGTACAATTTCGTTACTTTAACTAAATACTAAGCATACCATTTTGCTTATCTATACACATCCACATTTTAATCCATACCAACCATATCACATGGCATAATATTCATTAACATATAAGACTATAGTTAACATTACATCATGGCCAACTATACTTTTAATGCTTTCATATTATACGCATATCATCCTAAAAACAAAAGTCACTTCTAGTCTCAAATACCAAGCCATAATTATCCCACACTATTAACTATTTAACGAACAAACCAATTTGTATATTATGCATATTCACACATTAATCTAAGTTAAACTATCCACACGTCTTTATAGTCATACATATATATAACACATAAACAAGCATCACTTAATAACCAAATACAATTATAATTATTGCCAACTCATGCACATTACACTAAAGCCACATTAAACATTTTGAAAACAAATAACAAATCAAAGTACACTTAATTCGTAGACTAATTATCATGCCCAAAAATATATATTGCCAACCAATAAATTAGCTATCTATTCTGTCATCAAATTTAACCTCAATAGGTTATACCATTTCATAGTTAATTAACATTGTTAACTAAACATATTATACTTGCTCAAATGACCGACCAAACATCCATAAAACATAGTCATCTTTTCCTACTAAATATCGTACCAAATGACCATTTTCACAAGCAATCACTTATACATACTTAGTTTATACATATGCATTATATCAAAAAGACATCCATCAACTAATCATTACTCAAGCTGAATCATATAACCGAACACAACATACATATATACCATGAAACATACTTCCCAAAATGAGCTTATATCATGCCCGAAAATATGTAACACCCCTTACCCGTATTCAACGCCTGAATCAGATACAAGCATTACCGAACTTAACTTGCTTAAACTCACAACATCAGGCCATAAAGTTCATTCTAACTTAAAACTTTTCATTTATAATCATAACGTCCCTATCAAGGGTCTACGAGGCCCTAAACATACCTTTGGAGTGATTTAGGACCAAACCGGAAACTTTCACGCACTTAGAAAAAATTTGCTTAAACAGGGCCACACGCCCGTGTGGAATGGAACACGCCCATGTGGGCAGGTCGTGTGGTCACACACACCCATGTGCTCCATCCGTGGCTGACACTAACTTGCATCACACGACTCGTCACATGCCCGTGTCTTAGCTAGTGTGCCAAAAACCATGGCATTCTGTTTATGACATCATCACCTCACTATGGTTACACGTCCAAGACACACGCCCGTGTCCTTAGACCGTGTGTGGAATTAAATTTCTAATTTTAGGTGCCCGTGTGTTTACAACTGAGCATACTGACTTGTAAATCTAGCATGCATGGGGTCACACGGCCAACCAACACACCCATGGGGCTGACCGTATGTCACACACAGCCTAGGCACACGCCCGTGTGTCTACCCGTGTAGACATTTGAAAGGCTATCTACCAAGCCAAATGCCACCTTATACAGCAATCATACTTACACCAAAACAATCCAACATATATCAGGACTATAAAGCACTTCCAAAGACTCAAAATCAAGACATCCACACAGGCATACACTTAATGAATTTCATCGTCATTGAACATATATAAACTTGTCAAGTATTGGCCCAATTCCAATGACTACTTACAAAATGAATTTAACAACATTAATAGCCAACAATTTGGCTAACAAATATGACATAACAAAAGAGACTAAGTCCTATACATGCCATACTCAAAATGAATCTAATTTTGCTATACCAATGAGTAGTTGATAGTGTGATTTTCGAACTCCGACGTTCCACGAATTCTCGAGCTAACTTGGAAATGCTACAAGGAAAAGGGAAATGAGGGGAGTAAGCATAAAGCTTAGTAAGTTTGCATGAAAAATAAATAACAACATAAGCTCATAATATCATCCAATCATAGCATTGGATAAAATGCAAAGTCTTAAGTACTTTACAATAACTTACTCTTGTTTGTTCTTATTACATACATACCATGTCACGTATCGTAAACAATTTCTCGTGAATTACTCACGGGTACCTGTATTCACTCAATCACATAGCTTTAGCACTAATCTCATTTCTATTTCAAACTTAACTATTTATCCCACTAAATCACTTGGGATACTCAAAGATACATGTTCATCGTCATTCACACAATTACAAAGTTAATGCCACATCCCAGATGTGGTCTTACATGAGGTCATCTCTGAGTACCAATGCCATATCCCAGATATGGTCTTATACGGGATCTCATATTAGTTGCCGATGCCATATCCCAAATATAGTCTTATACGATTTTCATATTCAATACCGATGCCATATCCCAGATATGGTCTTATACGAAATCTCAATTCGGTGCCGAGACCATGTCCCGGACATGGTCTTACACGGGGCCTTATCCATCTCATGTTTCAATGATAGTCTTCTCACATTTATTATAGTCCAACTAGGACTTCAACATCATAACTTTCATCATTTTTCTCATTCAACACCATCACTCAATTTCATAGAAATATTATTGCAACATCCTAGATTAGGGGCTATGCATTTGGTGCATAATTCATGAGTTAGTAGGTTTGGAGTGTGTTTGGATATATTTTAGGAGTTTTTGAAAACTTTAGGTGAAGGGGAAAATCTTTGGAAATTTTTTTGGAATTTTAAGTAAAAAGGGGAAACTAGGCAGGGAGGCCTTAAAAGAATTTTGTGGAGTTTAGGACACAAGAAATTAATTGGCAAAGTGGCTTGGGGCGCTAAGGTGCAAGGGGGCTTCAGGAGGGAAGAGGTTCGAGTCTGGGTGATGGCAGGGGAGTGTTTTATTTTTCCTTTTTGCGTCAGGAAGGGAAATTGGGCCAGGAAGGTCTTAAGAGAAGTTATAGGCGCTTTTGGACATAACACAGGCCTTGGTAAAGTGGCTGCAAGGCGCCACATAAGGGCCTGGAAGTGACGCCTGGAGCAGGTCTCGGGTTCGAGCAACGTGGGCAGCAGTAGGCGTGTTTTTATTTTTGGCCTTTGGCGTTAAGACAAGGGGGAGCTAACGAAGGAGCTCTTAAAAGAAATTGTGACGAGTTTATGTCACAAAGAAACGCCTTGGCAGAGTGGCTAGGGGCGTTAGTGCAGCTTGCTCCATCAAGTCTAATGTTCGAACCATGGAGGCAGCAGTTTGGTGTTTTTATTTTTTTGCTACTGGCGTGAAGGGAGAAAGCTAGTGGGACGGCACATGGAATCTTCCAGTTGATGAGGATAAGCTGAATGGGGTGTTTTTGAATTCGGCTGAAAGTGTGGAATAATTGTTATTTTATTTTTTTATTATTTATTTGAAAAGGTGATAAGAGATAGGATGGAAGATAATGTTGTTTTTAATTTAATTAAATTGGTGATAATCAAAAGGTGAGATTTATCACATTAGGGAGATGGCCGAATGTAGGATTGCTTAGGGACTTTCATAGTCGGCTTTGAGTATAGCAAGGAGGTGCCGAAATTCATTTAGTTTGTTTTTCTTTTTCTCCACAATTTGTTCTTGGCCGAATACCCTTTCTTTTCTTTTTGTGTTTTCTCATCATCACATCAAGAGCCGAAATCTAACTCTCCATTCGGGTTAGCCAAATCATTTGGTAAGTAGATCTTTTCCATCTTTCTTTCTATTATAGATCTATATGTTAAACCTACTCTTATTCCTTAAAGGTAGCCGAAACCCCTAACATCACCAAGTGGTGCCGACTTGTGGTGTTTAAAAGGCCGAAATAGTCATCAAGGTAAGGGGCGGCAACTTCTTTTAGGTTTATGATTATGGCTGATTGGCCTTTAGACTCTAATGGATTGATGGAACCGATTATAGGGGGGAGTACAACTTAACGCAGAGAGCCTCTGGGATTTGAAGTAGTAGATCTGAGCCCTCCATTCTCTATTAATCGATTTGGTAAGTTATTGGTAAGGAATCCTCTTTAGTCTTTCCATTAGATAATTGAAAAGCCGAAGGTGTGATCTCAAGGTATAGCCGATTACAAGTGGTGTGTGTGGCTTCGGGATTTGGTTGGAAACCAAATCGGTTTAAGGGTCGGAGGATCTAGCGCAGTAGATCGGATCTTCAGGATCTAGGACTCGTGTTGGTAACAGGTGTGTACTTACACACTTCATAACTAATAAATTGTTAATAAATTGTATGTGCTAAATCGAAATTGTAGATCTGGATTTGATACCGTGAGGGTATGAACAAGGAATCGGGTAAGTCTGTTTCAATATGAGCTTTGCTATATGATGCATGTTGATGCATGACATATTTGGTATATGTAGTACATGTGTAAGTATGGCCTATGATAAGTTCAGCATATTAATATTTAAGCATGATTGGCATGATCTTTATATGCATATTATTGAGGGTGATATGAGTAGAGGGGGAAGTGATATCCGTGTCTTTGGGACACCAGAGGTTTGGCACCTCCAGTGGTTTGGTACCACATATTTCGTGACTTTGGGTCACCAGAGGTTTGGCACCTCATAGCGACTTGTCCCAGTGGCTTAGCACCACAGTGGGTTGGCCCCACGATTGATATTACGGGATCGTCGCCAGTGATTTGGTATCACACGTGGGTTGGCCCCACATATATATTATTGTGACTTTGGGTTACCCGTGGTTTGGCACCACCAGTGGTTTGGCACCACAATAATGATGGATATCGTGACTTTGGGTCACCAGTGGTTTGGCACCACCAGTGGTTTGGTACCACACGGGGTAGAGAAAGGAGTTATGGATGGCTAGGTTGGGTGCATGTTAAAGTTAGTTATGATTTGTATAAGCTGTTGCATTAAACCGGGGGAAGGGTTACACGTTGAGTCTTGGTGACTCACCTTCTCCTTTAACTTTTTCAGGTGACTCGTAGATCGCGGACGAGGAGCCAGATGGACTCGAGGTGGCCATGCAATGTAAAATTTGATTTAAATAGACTGTGGTTTATTTTCATTTTATTTTCATTTTATTGTTTGAGTTGTAATAAGGCCATTAAAGTATTTAAGTATTTTTATTCAGTATCTTTAATTATTATGTTTTTTTTATGGATTGACAACTGAGATATTATTTGCAAATGATATTGTTTTTCTTAAATCTATATATAATAAAGTTTTAATCCGGACATTATTAAACACCACACTTTACTTAAGATTTTAAATGGACAAGGTTTTTCAAATGATAACAAAATTTTTAACGGTTTTTATTTTTAAGTAAGAATATCTTTAAACATTTTCCGCAGTAGCATTTCAAATTCGGTCGTATCGAATGGGCTGGGTTTGGGGTGTTACAATACATTCTCAAACATACTAGCATGATGTTAAATTTATCACATATAAACTTACCTTGGTTTCAAAATAGGCTAGATTGCCGATTTAGTCTGATACTTTGCCCTTTCCTCGGTCGAGGTTAATCCTTCGTTCTTCTTGATCTATAATAACAATTTAACTCATTTAATAACCATATAAATCGGCACATTTCAATAATCACAGTTTGGCAAAATTACCATTTTGCCCTTAGACTTTCACAAAATGACCATTTTACCTCTAGGCTCGGAAATCAATTTTAATCAAATTTCTTTCTTTAACAAGCCTAGGTGAACATTTATTACTCTATGGAAGCCCTCAATACTCATTATTTTACACATTTACCACCTATTTTGCAACCTTTACAAAAAGGTCCTTTTTGGTGTTTCCATGGTAACACCTTTCACAAAAGTTGTTTATCTAACAACTATGACTCATTTTTTTCCATAAAAATGCAGAAAACAACTTAAAAGCTCATATGGAAAAACTCTAAACTTTCAAACATTTTGCAAGATAGTCCCCTATTTAGAAAGCTTAAGCTTTAGGGGTTCCAAAAGTACAAATATTATCAAGAAATGATCACTAAAACACTTACTTGTAAGGAGAAGAGTTTGCTGAAATTTTTGAGCTTTCAAAACCCCTATTTGCTGCTAATTTTAGGTGGATGAGTGAAGGAGAAAAGATGATATATTTTCTTTCTTTATTTTATTATATTTTACCAATTTAATCCACCTACTACACCAACTTTGACTAATTTTGACTTCTTTGTCCCCCTATGGCCGACCACCTCTTAAAACAAGACCTAATTGCACATTTGGGACCTCCAATTAATATTCTATGGCTATTAGGCACCTTTAGCTTGTAAAATTAAACTTTTGCACTTTATGTAATTTAGTCCTTTTTCGCGATTTAGCATGAAATCGCAAAAATTAGAGCACCAAAATTTTCATGTACCTTTATAACCATGTTATAACTCATAAAATAACATTAAAATAATTTTCTATGACCCCGAATTAGTGGTGTCGAGACCACTATTCCGACTAGCCCCTAAATTGGGCTATTACAAAATACATCATATTGAACATCATTATCAAGCCATCTTCACATGGCTATTTATAAACAATTTAAATATAACCACAACTAAACTAGCCTATACATGCCATATGTCTTAGTTACAAACTTCAAAAGTACCAAATAATGGTCAATAGTGTGACGATGATCCTTGACGATCCCCGAGCTCAAAGCTAGCTTTATATATCTATAAAATAGAGAAAGAATGCACAAATTAAGCTTTGAAAGCTTAGTAAGCCATAAGCAAATAATTCATCACAAGAACACATATAACACAATTCGAATAGGCCAATTTTTGGCTAATCTTATACCCATATACCATCACTTCTCTCATGTAATCCATATTACCACATCAATTAACTCTATTTACCTTATTTTTCAATGAACATATAAACCTCATATGTACCTCAATTATTTAGATCAAATTCACCTTCGATCTCGATTTGACATTGCCCGATGAACCATTCGGAAATGTTAGGGATACACAGAAATCATATAAAGCTCATACAATGCCATATCCCTAATATGGACTTACATGTTAACACATATCGATGCCACTGTCCTAGATAGGGTCTTATACGAATCATAAACGATGCCTATGTCCCAAACATGGTCTTACACAAAATCACATCTCGAAAGCCTTATGTCATGACATCAGTATCCGAAACATTTCCTAAGGCTCGTTCGGGGCTTACGACTTCATAATTAAATCAATTCATGCACGAAACTAGTCAACCAATACTCAAATCAATTCGACAACATATATTTTAATACATAAAATTCAATTCGACTACATATAATATATATACATTTGAATTGAAGCACATTTAAATACTTATGAGCTTACCTCGTACGGAAACGAACAGATCGAAACGACTATTCAACAACTTTCGACTTCCCCCGATCCAAATCTGATTTCTTCCTTTCTTGATCTAAATCAATTAAAATTTAACTTATTTAATTACATATTCATTCAATTTCACCAAAAAACACATAAATGGGTATTTTTCACTTTAGCCCCTAACATTTCAATTTTTTTCAATTTTAGTCCCTATTTCAAAACAACTTAAAATACACAATTTCAACATGCTCATGTTAGGCGAAATTTTTCTTAGGTCCCTAGCAGCCCATTAATTTAATTTATTTCACATTTTGAACCCTCAATTTACAAATTTCACAATTTAGTCCTTAATAAGCATTTTTATCAAAAATCACTTAATAAACTATGGTAAATCTAATAACAAATATTTATTTTTCATCATCAAACAACACAAATATCAAACTATCAACAATGGAAAATCAAAAATTCATCATCAAATCCGAAAATTAAAGCATGGGCTAGTTAGTATACGAAGCAACGATCTTAAAAACATAAAAATTATCAAAAACCGAGCTCAAAACACATAGCTAATAAATCATGCAAAGGCCGACCTTAATGAAGCTTCAATGGCTATTTCTTTTCTCTATATCCGGTGGTGGAAGATGATGATTAAAGAAATTTTATGTTTTATTTTATCTAATATAACTTATTAACTAATTTACATTATTAACCTTTAATAAAAACATATAATAACATATAATGGATGGTCATTTATGTCCATTCCCACTATCCATGGTCTAATATCATCATAAGGGCCTTTCATTTAATAAACCATAGCAATTAAACACTCTTAACCTGTAGCATGCTAATTTTGCATTTTACGCGATTTAGTCCTTTTATCAAATTAAGCATTCAAACGCTAAAATTATTTCACGAAACTTTCACACATATAATCACATGCTATAAACACCAAAAATAATATTAAAATAATTTTTTAACCTCAAATTTGTGGTTTCAAAACCACTATTTTGATTTAGCTAAAACTGAGTTGTTACAATATTGCCATTAAGGAGAGTCAAAAACACGTTGCACTCTTTTTATTTAACCAATGTTTTGTTCCACTGGGCTTTCCTAGTAAATTTTTTTAACAAGACAACTTGTAGCAGGAGATTGTGTACTCCTTTTCCTTCATTAGGTTTTTATCCCACGGGGTTTTTCCTAATGAATTTTTTAATGAGGCATAATTTTCTCTAGTGGACATCTAAGGGGAAGTGTAACAAATAAATGTGGATGTCCATATTCTAACCCCTTCATTTATGAGATAAAACCCCCTTATTCATTATGAAAGTAAATATGCAGGTTGCATTAATGAAACACTTAAGTAAGCATCATTTATATATGTTGCATTAAATGACAATGAAATATAAATAAAACCCTTGTATGAGTGAAATGGGATACGAGAAAATTCTCTATTGATTTAATCTATTGTTTACTTTAAGTGTTCTTTTATTTGATTATTTTATCACACATACATTATTACTTAGAACATTTGACTGAGTTGGATAATAGATTTAAAATAAGCCATTAAATTGCTAAATGTGCAAATAAATCTTTTACTTGTTTTAATTCCAAAATATATTTCTCAATAGCCCTTCTTACGGCTAGGGATGAGTAAAACTTGTTTCGATTCAAAAAAAATCAAAAAAAAAATTTGAAGTTTGAGTTGGTTGAATCAAATTATTCAAGTCAACTCGAATAAGTAATTAGAGTTTCGAGTTCGAGTCAAGTTGGATTTTACAATTTGAATAATTCAAAGAATAGATTGATATAAATACTCATTTGGTCTCTATCAATTTTGAAAATGAACAAATTGGTCTCTCTCTCAATAAAAGTTACAAAATAAATTCAAAATAAATTTTAATTTTCAAAATGTTTATAAAACTTTCAAATTTTATATTTTTTTGAAAAATTTTAAAAAAAAATTTAAAAAATCTAAACAATATATAAAGAAAGTTAAATTTTAATTTTTTTTATAAAATAATAATTTTGGAACCTAAATAAGTTAATTTACGTTTCAAGTTTATCATACTAAAGTATCTTTTTCTTCTTTTCTTTATTTTACATTGAGAAAGTTTTCAAACATATATGGTTTCAAATTTATGTGCTGTAACATGAAATTAGTTATATTGCAACAACATTTTAATTTGACATATTTATTTTTTTTTTAATTTCACTCGATTCGGATTTCATTTCAATAAACTCTATTCGAAAAAATTTGAAATCAAATTATGATGATAAAATAAGATTCATCAACTCGAATTTTTTTACTTGATTCAAATAAACACTCACTCTTACTTTCAACCTCATTTTTGCACATCCTTTTTGCAATTTCAATTTTGGGTAGAATGTAGCTATTTTATTGAGAGCCAGATATAATCTCTCTAACACTAACACCAAGTAAGGTTACTTTGTTCTTAAAACAAGACCAAAATGATCTACTAGTGATACAAGTGCAAATGAAATTCTCTCCATCTTCTTGAAGCTTGTTTTGTATAAAATAAATAATTTTTAAAAAGTTGTATAATAAATTGTATATTAAATCACAAATATATATATATACATTTTTTGTAACATTATTTCTTTGCCATTTCGAATAGACAAGTTCGATAGATTTCATCTGTGTTGCCTTCGACAGTATTACATCATCCGGCCATTCTTCAGTTTTTATATTTCTAAAATAACAAACCACATTCTAAGAATAAACATGATTAAGGCATAGATAATTTTTTTAAATAATTTTATTATAGGTTTTGATTATATTTATTTTATTAACACAAAGTCTAAAACTACTCATGGTCCCTCCTCAACCCATAAATAGAAGGATAATGCGTTTCAACGCACTTAAACATACGTCCTCCTGCATTAGCAACAATATCATACCAATCGAGTTAAGATTCAATCAACGAAGAATAAATACTTTTAAATTTATAAAGTTAACTTTCTACATTATACATTTTGAGTTTACATCTTATATATATATTTTTGGTACATTATTTTATATACCTTTTGAGTAATTAATTTTATGCCAACAATAGATCCTATGTGTTAGTTTATCTTATTTGTTTTGTTTCGATGACTTTGAGTCTATTATTTTGCAAATATATATAATAAAAATAAAAACTGATAGCAAAATGGCTTACTATGTAAATTGGAAACTATGTAATGATTATAAATTGTTAAATATATTTCTATGCAACCATTTTTCTAAAGTACATTATTGTTTTTTTAATGAAAAATAAGAAAAATAGTCAACTAGTTACATAGAAAATTATTGACAAACAAAACTTTTAATTCTATCCATTTCTAAGGTTTCTTGAATCTCTCTTGAAGGAGAATCAAGTATCTGTAAGTCTTCCTTACTTCCAAAAGCTTGTTTGGCTACAACATCCGCAGCTTGATTGTGCTTCTGAGGTATATGTCTTACAAGCCACTGACCTTCATCAGTCAAAAGGTATTGTATCCTCCTGATTAAAGCAGAATTAGAGATGGCCGATGTGCTATCTTGAATAGATTTAATTGCCTTGGAACTATCCGATTTGATTAACACCTTGTCAGGTCCTCTTTTTTGGATGAGGTTGATACCATCCAAAATGCCCCATAATTCAACGTCAAAAGTTGAACACTTCCCCAGATGGCGATTGTACCCGAGAATTCAGTCCCCGTTTTCATTTTGCACAACACCCTTAACAGCAGGAAGACCAGATCCTAACGGAAAAATGCCATCAATATTTAGGAAAATTCCTACCTTTGGTTGCCAACAACAAAGTTCTAACAACCAATCGAAACATCTCTGAGCTCCATAGAATACTCCATAGAAAGCACATGTATCCGAGTGACACCAGTAAATCCTGTCTGGGCCCCCTGAAAGGTGTGGGAGTGGAATTCCCACAATTCATTTTAAGATATCATTTGGTAGCCAAACACGAAAAAGCGTCATGATTCCAAGCACCTTCGTCTCTAGTCATTTCCTTGAGAGGGCAATCTAAAACTAAATTTGTAACACCCTGAAAATTTGAGTATCAATTTATTGTGTGCTTTGGTGATTAGTCTATAAAGAAAAATTTTCTTATTATTTTTCGTGCCTAGTATAGTCCTGAAGAAGAGTATAGAATTATTCGGGTATGGAATAAATTTTTGTTGGAAAATTTATTGAAGTGGATCAAGTGTCATTAATACTTAAGTTAATTTAAGTGTTAATAAGTGACATAAGATGAGTAATGGCAAGGTAGTAATGGCGCATGAGAATTAGCATGAGGGAAGAGGTTCGAATCCCTTGGATGGCATTTTGACAACTTTTATTTGCTCTACTATGGTAAGTGTCGGCCAAGCTTATTTATGGTAAGTGTTGACCTTGTTATTTTTGGTTAGTAGATTAAGGAATAAGGTAAGAGTGAACTTATGGTAGGGAATCAAGAAAATATGGAAAGATATGGGGACATAGGGCAAGTATCAAGGAAAGTGTTTTGGAAACAAATTCATGGTCATTTAACCAATGAATTTGGACGGCATAGTGGCTAGGGGGAGGTTGGCCGAAAATGCTAGTAGCTTGGTAAGGTTTAGGAGTTTGCTTTTGGTCATTTTTAGTTTTTGTGCAAAGTTTTGCAACTCTCTTTTCAACCTTTCTCCTTTGGCCGAATTTGATCAATTGGTAAGCCTAAAATTTTTTTGACCATTTGGTCATTTTTGCTCATCATCCTAGTATTCCTTTGTGTGTTCTTTTCATAGTGCCGAAATCACCTATACCAAAAAGCCATTCTTTTCTTTTCTTTTCCCCATTACCGAATATACATTGCTCCCAAAACTCATCTCTTTCTTTCTTTCTCTTTTATTCTCTTTGAAAATTGAAACAACATCATCATCATTCTTCTCTCATCTTTTATTCTTGACACTCATACTTTCTCTATTATTTTCTCTCATGGCCGAATGTTGATGTACCCATAGCCGAATCATTTTTTCTATTTTCTTTGGTCATATAGCCGAATCCTCCATCTTGCACAAACATCTTTCTCAATCGTCTCTTTCCAATCGTGGATAATAGGTAAGGGTTCTTTTTAGTTCATGTTAGTTAATAGTAGTCATGGCCGAATCTTGATGGTGGTATGAAGGCTTTCTTAGATCGAAATAAACGTTCATTCTTTTAACGTTTTATTGTTATACTTTAGTGCGATAACAGAAGATCGGAACTCAAGTGTTCGTGAGTGTCATAGAACGTTTGGATCGATTCTCCTTATGGAACAAGAATATTTGTGGTAAGTAAATCTTGTTCTTAAAAACCTTTAGTCATATTTCGATATAACATTAGTTTGTACTAATGATTTTTGTCATTGAAGACAATCAAAATAGGGAAAAAAAGGGCAGTGATTAGTGATCAGAAGAAGGGAGGTTCCGTTATTCCCCCTAAGTATAAGCAAAGGGCTATTTCGGGAATCCGAGATTTTCCACCGGGTTGTGGACGTTCATCCGAGGAGAATCAATTGTTTGAAGTCGTTCGTACTCCCGAACCTTTGTTTGTTCGTGGATCCACATCGGTTAACGAACCATCGATCGGGGAGAAACCGCAAGTAGAAGTAGTTCGAAAATCCGAGGGTAAAAGTCTAGATCGTTATTTCTAAGATTAGTTTTGTTAACAAAATATAGTGTTTTAATTTATCGTGATGCGTTTAGGTATCGACGAGCGGGAAAGTCTAGTTCTCTCTATAACCAGGTGTGTAACTTCACACTTATCTCTCGGGTTAATTACCAAACCGTAAGTATTTTATTAAATCGTAAAGATGGCCAAATCGAAAATTTTGTAGTAATCAGTACTTTTGTGTAAATGCATGAAAACGGTTAAAACCGAGAAATTTACGAAAAACTGCTAGATTGCTAAGTTGTTACGATAAAACTGCTAGATCGATAAATTGGGCCATAAAACTGCTAGATCGATAAATATGGGCTAAAGTTGCTGGATCGCTAAATGGGCCAAAAACCCTCTAGTTCGAAATATGGGCCAAAGATCGCTAGATCGCTAAATGGGCCAAAAACATTCTAGTTCGATAAATCGGCCAAAGATCGCTAGATTGCTAAATGGGCTAGATACTAATTTGTTTAATAGGCCCAAATGAAAAGCTTAATTATAGACTCATTTATAATATGGATTATTTGATAAATTATTATATGACTAAAGTTTGTTATGCATACATAATTGCATGGGACGGGATATATGATGAAGTGAAGAAAGGCCTGTGGCCACGTATCTAGTTCGGTGGCTCTGCCACAAATTTTGGCTTAATGCCTCTAGTTCGGTGACTATGTCACAATCTAGTTCGGTAGTGCACTACAAAATTATTTAAAAGGCTTAATGCCTACGATTGGTGTGTTTGGCGGGGTGGGTTGACTTGATCCCCACAGGTGTGTTGGTTGGTACGGGGGTGTGTAGCGGATGGAAATTAGGCTTGGTTGGGAAATTCATTTTACATGCATTTTATTTTATTTTATTTTATTTTATTCTACATTGTTAAATCTGCAATTGGGCTCAAGCCCAAAGTAATGCCTTGATGATCTGGCCCAATAATGGTGGTAAGTGAGTTACACACTGAGTTCTTTGTAACTCACCCCGTTTTATTATCCATCTCAGGTGATGGCAATTGATGTGGACTTGGGCCGGAGATGATTTGGTGGAGGCCATACTACAAGCATGGGTTTTATAAACTATGAACTTATTTAAGTTACTTATTTTAATTACTATTTTGGGTTGATGTAATAAGGCCTCTAATTATGTTTTTATGGATTTTATTGTGTGGATGGATTTAATTTTGTTTAAGACTTTCAATATGGGCTTATGTTAAATTTTTAAAGTTTTCTTAAAATATTGTGTTTTATAACATTTTGGATACCTAAATTACTCTTTTAAATTCTTTCAAATTCTTTTAAAATTACTTTAAGGTTTTGACAAATATATTTTAAATAATAAGATTTTCAAACAAGTAATTTCTTAAACCATCAATTTCGAATCATCGTACTAAATTTTTATTAAACTCTATTTCCAAAAGGTTTTGTAGTAATGTTTTACTTTAATCACTAGAGAATTAAATGAATGTTCGATTGTTGTGACAAACCAAATCTCGTCTAAACGCATAGACCTGGTTTGGGGTGTTACAAAATTAGTAGTAGCCGAAATGTGATTAATCAGGGCCCCTATACTTGGGAGCCAAGGATCCTTGCAACACCTAATTTTATTTCCATTTCCAACTGACCAAATTATGTTTTCACGAAGTAAAGACTAGACTTTTGAGAGAGACCTCTAATGTAACAGCCCGGTTTAGACCCTAGTCAGAACAGCAGTTTTGGGACCACAAATACGAGGTCAAAAAATATTTTAATATTATTTTTCGTGTTTATAGTATGTGATTGAGCATGTGTGAAAATTCTGTGTGAAAATATTATCGTTTGTGTGCTTAATTTGCAAAATGGACTTAATCGCATAAAATGTAAAAGCTGTGTGCTAGTTGTTAAAGTGTTTATTTGGCATAGCTTATTAAATGAGGAGTCTTTTTGTGGAAATTAGACCTTTGATAGTGGAAGATGACATATATGGCCATTAAATGAATGAATTTATAAAGTTTAAATTAAAGGGTAAAATGGTAAAAGACATATGATAAACCATAATTTATACATATTTTAACCCCATGCTTAGCTTATTTTTGGATGAAGTTTCATTAGATTTGATGAATTAGATGCTTCTAATCCACTAATTTCATGTTTTACACTCAGGAGAGTTTAGGGAGTCGAAAAGAACGAGAAACGGGCCAAAAAGGGACAAAATGGGCCTACCTCGAAAATCTACACGGCCTGGACTTCCGCACATGGGTAGACCACACAGTCGTGTGTGACGAGCAGAATCGCGCATGGCCTAAGCCATCGAACACGACCGTGTGTGTCAAGCAGAATCTAGCACGGCCTAGGCTCTTGCACACGAGCGTGTCCCTGCCGAACCCAAGTTTAATTCTATTCGAAAAAGGCTACTTGTGGGCCAAGAAAGACATCCCAAAGCCTATATAAACACCCTAGGGGAGAACCTAAAAGGGGGACACAGAGTAGAAAGCAAAAAATACTCGAAGACAGCCATTGGGAGCAGCTTGGAAGAAGGATTTCCATCAAGACTGAAGATCTCCTATCAATTTCTCTTGAAGTTTTTGGGTTTTCTTATGTTTTGTAGTTTTCCCTATTTTAATATGTTTCCCTCTATCAGTATGAACTAAATCCCTTAAATACCTAAGGGGATGAAACCTAAGACGAATCTTATTACTATTTGATTCATAAGATAGATACTTGTTCTTATTCTTAATTGTCAGAGGCGCAAAAGTCCCTATTTAAGAGTAGATCAACACAATTAAGCGGAGTTGATTGCAACCCTAGAAATAAGGCGACATTGTAACATCCTGGAAAGGGCCTATGCATTTTCGGTTTAATTGTATGAAATGACAAGTCTTAAGCATTATGAATAAATTTTTGATATTTTTGGAAACCTGAACATTTTTGGAAACCTGAACATTTTTGGAAACCTGGAAATGCATTAGGACATGAACATTTTAGGAAACCCAGAAATGTAAGGAAATGGTTCAAAAATGGAAAGTACACATTTTTGGAAACTAAGAAATGAAAATGGAAATGGTTCAAAAATGGAAAGTATACATTTTAGGAAACTTGGAAATGTAAGAAAATGGCAAGTAAACAGAGCCGATCGAAAATTTTAGGAAACTTAGAAATAATGCAGAAATGTCAAATTTTAAAGTTTAAAATAGGAAATAAGGGCAAGATGGCCCTAAAAGAAAAAGTTGGTAAAATTTGACACACAAACAGGCTTGGAAAAGTGGCTCAAGGTGCCACTTAGGGCCTATGGAAATGGCGCCATGTGCGTAAGGCATGGGCACAGGTTCGAGAAGTCACAAGGAAGCAAATAAATGAAGTTTTATTTTTGCTTCCCGTGCTAGAGAGTGGACGGCACATGCTTCTAGAATTAGAGGTGTTTTAATTCCATAAATATGTGAATAATAAGTGATAAATAAAGGATTTTCTTTAATTGGATTATTTGAGGAGATAAATGATGGATTAAACACTTTGATTTTTAATAAATGAGATAATATTATCACAAGGAGGAGTGGTGGCCAAGTCAAGGACTCTTGGCCTAGTAATTTCGGCTAAAGGAGGAGAATTTGAGCTATTCTCTCATCTTTTCCTAAGTGTGCCGAAAATTCCTAGCCCCTCTTTCTCTCTCAAAAATTTTTCCTAAGCAAAACTCCATCTTTTCTTCTCCTCTCCTTTGCTATTTCCAACCAAAAACTTTTCTTTTGATCCTCGAATAATAGTCCATAGCCGAATCTCTGTGGGCTCTAGGCAAGGAAGCAATCATTCAAAGCATTAAAGGTAAGGTTAAGCATTATTCAAGTTCTTTTCTTTTCTATTTGCCGAAAGAGAATGGCCTAATCCCTATTCTTGTTCATGGCCGAATCTACAAGGAGCCCTCAGGTTTCTACAATTACCAAATATAAGGATCAAGGATCTAAGGTAAGATCTATGAATATTCAGTTAAGGGTTACGATTTATGTTTTCAAAGTTAGATTAAATCTAACGTGAAGTTTTAGGGATTTTGACAGATATATATAAGGCAAGGAATTCTTTTCAGATTTGGAAATTGTAAGGTAAGTACATAGATCCAATCGGCCTAAGGTGATTTTGGTATTATTTTCCATTTATTCAAAAGTTAGAAACTGACATAATTACCTGATTTGGTGGTTAGCCGATTTCAAGGGATCTTTGGGATTTGATTTACAATCTTTCAATTCGGCAACAAGGTAAGTAATACAAATCCTACTAGGATTTGGTTTTTAAGCCAAATAGGTTTGTTAATATGTTTTAATGGTTGGCCGAATATAGGAGTTAAAGATCTAGATCGATAGATCGTTCTTCGGGATTTCAAGGAATCTATTAAGCAAATCAGGTGTGTACCCATACTAACCTTCAATACGATATATGGCAAATATTAACTATATGATTATACATAAGAATGTGAATATGGATAAGTACCCTAATGTGGTACAAAAGTACTCAGGTACGTTTCCTACTCCTGATAGGATTATGAATATGATATATTTTGAACATGTGCATAGTAACATGAATGAGAAAATAAATATGTTATATATGTTATAAAATATTTGGAGCATTCGGGATACTGTGAAAGGGGAAGTGAAGGTGACGACTTCGGTCTCACTATCTGAATATGGTGACTACGGTCACATTATCTGAATATGGTAACTTTGGTTACATTATCTGAATATGGTAACTTCAGTTACATTATCTGAATATGGTAACTTCGGTTACATTATCTGAATTTGGTAACTTCGGTTACATTATTTGAATATGGTGTCTAATGACACAAAATTATATATAGGCGATAAGCACGTCGATCGCAAATGATCGCCTTCGATGGCGTGTAGTGGAAGGAGGGTTGACTTAGTAGTCCCCACGGTGTGACTGGCAGGTACGGGTGGTGTGTAGCGGATGGACCATTATAGGCTTGGGTTTGGGTTGCATCATCATTTTTATCTGAATATGAATTTGATATGAACATGTATGCTTGATCTGTTGAATGTTAGTATTGTGTGCACATTGAGTCTGTTGACTCACCCCGTTGTGGGAACTATTTTCAGGTGACGAACAAAGGATTTGACCGGACTGACGAGACCTTGAGGTGGCCATGTTTCATTTGAAGATTCTATTTAATTTGGACTTTATTTCTTTTAGTACCTTTAATTTTATTTTTGCGTTTTACTTGATGTAATAAGGCCATAAGGCCCAGTGGATTTTTCTTATTTTTGCTTTACTTTGAACTATTATGTTACAAATTATGATGACTAAAGTTTAAGTGAAATATAAATTTTTTTTTTATTATATAAACCCTAAAAAAATTATTTTGTCACCTTAATAAAAATTTGGATTTTCAAATCAATTAAATGGGTTCCCATCTAGGCCCAATCCACCACAACACTTTTCTAAAAATTTTACAAATTTTCCCTAAGTAACAAGAATTTGAAAATCGGTTTACTTAAGGAACGTACCAGATTCGGTTCAGGCTCGTGGGCCGGGTGTGGGATGTTTCAGACATAAATCTGCCGGATTAGAGTCAAATCTAATAATGGAATCCATAGATCGAGTTAATGCGACAATAGGGGTTTTAATTAGAAAGAGATGTCAATTAATCAACCTAGAGTCAATTTTTTTAGTCTTGAAAGAGATATTAACATAAATCAAGGATTTCTACGGATTAAGTTAAGTGAATAAATCGTATGAATCAGAAGTAATAAGTGAAGTTTAGGTGGATTCTTCCTTGGGTATTGCCTCTCTTATATAGTTGTCTAGAAAGTATTTTCCCAACTCATTCTTTGTCGTACATTTAATTAGTTTAGTTTAAAAAGAAATCGCCCTAATTCTTAGGCTAGATAATAGAAAGATAGTAAGTACTGGTACTCTTGGTCCTTGCGGATATGATATTACCGGTCTTACCATAACTATACTATTAAATGATAGGCGCGCTTGCCTTTATTGTGATCATAGTTAGTTAAAGACACATCAAGCTTTTGGCGCCATTGCCTGGGACTAAGATATTAGGAACACTAAATTTTTAGTACTTTAGCCAATATATTTATTTTATTGTTATTCTTCTAATTTTTTGCTCTTTGCTTCTAATAGATGTCTCTAGTTTATGACTAGAAGAAATTCGTCAGGACCTTTGCTTTACGATAGTGAGATTGAGAGTACAGCTCACAGAAATCGAATAGAGATAAGGCAAAGTCTACAATACATATAAGAAGAGCAAGATAACGATATCACTAATACCGAGGAGATGGTTGATCCCTAGAGTAATCTGCTACCTCCTGTGGTTGCCGCAAATCCAGTGAATCAAAATCCTGCTCGTCGTACTATGTATGATTATGCTAAGCCTTCTTTAACAGGAACTGAATCAAGTATTGTTAGACCTACTGTTGCTGCAAAGAATTTTGAACTAAATCCTAACACTATTCAGATGATTCAGCAGTTTGTTCAATTTGATGGTTTGCAGGATGAGGATCCAAACAATCACTTGAAAATTTTTCTAGAATTCTATGACACTTTCAAGATTAATGGCGTCTCTGATGATGCCATTCACCTTCGGTTTTTTTCCCTTCTCGTTGAGGAACAAGGCTAAACAATGGTTAAACTTGTTACCACGAGGATCAATCACTACATGGGAACAAATGACAGAAAAATTTTTACTTAAATATTTTTCGCCGGCTAAAATGGCTAGGTTGAGGAATGACATCTCTTCTTTTGTGCAGATGGATTTAGAAACACTTTACGATGCATGGGAGAGATACAAGGATCTCCTGAGAAGATGCCCACACCATGGGTTACCATTATGGCTACAGGTTTAAACCTTTTACAATGGTGTGAACCCCTCAACTAGGCAGTTGATTGATGCAGCCCCTGGCGGTATACTAAACAATAAAACACCTGAGGCTGCTTACGAATTCATTGAAGAGATGTCACTGAATAACTATGAATGGAAAGTTATGAGGACAAAGCCAAAAAAGGCAGCCCGGTTTTTCAACCTCGACTCAGTAACCATGTTATCAAACCAGGTAGAGCTTTTAAGTAAAAAGATTGATGGTTTGTGCGGTTCTTCGCAGGAACATCCAATGATGCAGTACGATACGAATAGAGGAGGAATGGGTAATATATAATATCCACCCTACAACCCTGGCATAGAGAGCGAACATATGAACTATATGGGTAATAATTCTAGACCTCAGAATAATCCCTACAGTAACACTTACAATCCAAGTTAGAGGAACCAACTTCTCATGGGGTGGTCGAGGAAATCAGAGACAACAACCCCCTCCAGGCTTTCAACAATAACCCTACCCACAAGAGAAGAAACCAAACCTTAAGGAGATGCTAACAAAATTCATCTCGGTGTTAGAAACTCATTTTTAAAACACTGAAACAACACTCAAAAATCAGCAAGCGTCGATTCAAGGGCTTGAGAACTAAATAGGTCAGCTTGCCAAGTTAATCTCAGAATGACCACAAGGTAGCTTGCCAAGCAACACTGAAACTAACCCAAAGGAGCAACTTCATGCCATTACTGCTCGCGATAGTGAAGGGCTAGACGAACCAAACCTGATGCAAGAAAATGTGGTAGATAAAGGTAAGGTTGAGGTAAGCCATAATAAACCAAAACTGGTAACCACAGAATACAAACCCCGTGTGCCATATCCCAATGCGAGGAAGAAAGACCGCACTGACGAATAATTTGGTAAATTTCTTAAACTTTTAAAGAAATTACATATTAACTTACTATTTATTGAAGCTCTTTCATAGATGCCCAATTCAGTAAAATTTTTAAAAGAGCTTTTGGCAAACAAACAGAAGTTAGATGATGCATCGCATGTGGAGCTAAAGCAGTTTGCTCAGCAATTTTACAGAATAAACTACCCCAAAAATTAAAAGATCCAGGGAGTTTTATGATTCCTTGCTTAATTGGTGGTTTATCTGTTAATAATGCTTTAGCTGATTTAGGAGCAAGTATCTATGTTATGCCTTATAAAATGTTTAAACAACTAGGTCTTGGGAAACCCAAACAAACTAGGATGAGCATTCAATTGGCTGATAAAACCATTAGAATTCCTAGGGGTATAATTGAGGGTTACTAGTAAAAATTGATAAATTGATATTCCAGTAGACTTTGTTGTTTTAGACATGGATGAGGATAGTAACGTTCCTTTAATTTTAGGAAGCCCCTTTTTAGATACTACTAGGACCATTATCGATGTTGGTACAGGAGAATTAATACTTCGTGTAGGTGATGATACGATTAAACTCCAAGCACGTGATTCTGTCAGAATATCTAGTGATCAAGAAGATACCAGTCCTGTTAATGTAAGTAAACTTAATGATCAATCTCCTTTGCAGGAAACTCCTCAGAAAATGATGACAGAGCCGTGGTCTAGCTCTCATATTGAGAATAAAACTGTTCATGAGGAAAGAAGACTACAAATTAATGACCTAGATGAATGACAGACACACCTCAATGAGAAACCGAGAAAACATGATGAACCAAAGCGACTCTATGAAGAGCCTGAAAACAAAACGACCCAAATTAAGGTTGGAGACCGAGTTCTAATGGATAATGCAAACCCTCGTATTGCCACTTCTGAACCTAATGGAACAACCCATTTCACGGTACTCAATGTTTTCCCATACGGTACAGTCTAGGTAACTCATCCCAAATTTGGTACCTTCAAGGTAAACGGTACTCATTCAAAACCTTATTTTAACAAAATTCATAGCAGGAATGAGGAATCTCAACTCCTCGAACCTCCATGATTATGTGAATGAAAGCTAAGTCTAGCTTAAGACTTTAAACATGTGCTTCTTGGGAGGCAACCTGAGCACTAACCTCATTAACGCCCATATTTTTTATTTTTAGCATCTAACTAAAAACTAACCAAAGAGCCACAGGTTTCCCTACCCACATGGTTTAGTACACGAGCGTGGCCGTGGCCGTGTGAACACCACGAGTGGGTACATTGGCGTGGCAAAAACCGTGCGGGAACAGGACAAAAATTTTTCCCAAAACATGAGTTGCGATAAAATGCCACGACCGTGCGATTTGGCCGTGGTTGACACTAACTAAAGAACACGAGATGCTGATAAACCCACACGGGCGTGCGACACGCCCGTGCCTATAAGTCGTGGTCGATTCTGATCAATCAACATGGGCGTGGAAACCTCTACACAGGCGTGGGAGAAACAAACGAAGCATCACACAGCTGTGCGATTCGACCGTATGACCTAACACGCCTAGGGCACACGGGCATGTACTGCGACCATGTGTCCCAATCTCTATTTAAACCCCTTCTTCTGTTCACTTTCTTCCCCAAATCTTCTTCCCTCAAACCCTAGCCACCACACCTCTTTTCGATCACCGCCCTCCTCCTCCCCTTTCTTCCCTCTTCCCTTCTTCCCCAGCCCAAAAAACCCTTTTTTTCTCTTTTCTTTTCCCGTTGTCTTTCTTCCTTCTTTTTCCTTTCGCCCTTTTCCCTTATTCCTTCTTTACACTGCCAACACACCAACCACCATCCTTGCCACCGTTGGTCACTCTTTTTCCCCTTTATTTTTGAATCCATGTCCATTTTCCATTATTTATTTTTTTTTATTTTGTTCTTATTCTTCATGCCATTTAGATTTAGCTTAGGATACCATAAGTTCATGCCGACTACTTCATTGTTTCGATTTCAAAAGGTTCGAGGTGCTGCCGGAGTACCCTCCCCCACGTTCACCTCTGCCCAAATTTATCAGGTTTCTTTTCATTGATTCCATCCAAAATTCAGGAAGTTTCACTTCTCTCCCTATCTTTATTGTCAGTTTTTTTATCTTTATACATTGAGGACAATATACATCTTAAGTGTGGGGAGGTTAATTATAGTATTATTAGAAAATCCCTGAATTATGTCTTGTTCTTAAGTAATTTTCTCATATTACTATTAGAATGAAACTTCTATTGACTTATGATTTTCATTGATATGTTTTGGATTAAGTCGTAGGTAATTGTGCATTGATGGTCTAAACTTTAAGACATTAGAGAATCAAGCATGATAATCTATTTTTAGAATTAAAAATTTATTAAGTTGTTTCCCTATATTTAAATATTACTTTGAAGTTTGAAATTTGTAAGGTTGACATCAAAAGCCATAATTTTTTGAGATTTTGAGCCTTCTAGAGCATATACTTCTCTTACTCAATGTATTGTTGGTTATGAGTGTGTCAATAGTGATTTGTTATTCTAGAACTTGCTTCGATTATACATATTGAGACCACACCCTTGATTTGATATATTGAGATGATAAAGGCACCTAGTTTTAACCCACTTATTCCATTAAAAACCTACCTTCATAATAAACCCTTAGTGAACCCTTTTGAGCCTAATAAACCGTTTCTTGACTCACCCATTAATATTAACCCAAAACTCAATTTTTGCTTCTCCTACTTTATTGACTCCCTTTTTGTCGAGATTTGATTTGATCAGTTGCCTAACTATTTTCTTTATTTCAGTTGTTAAATTCATTTTATTGTGTTCTTGTTCTTAAAAAAAAGATTGGAAATATATTCATTATTAGTTCTATGAGCTTAAATAGTTAATTTCACATCGTTAGAAGAAGCTCGTGTTATTAGTGATAAGTTTTCAATCGATGTAATTATTCAGTATTAGTTCATTTTTTTCTAGTTAGGTAAATGATCAATTCAATCTCGATTCTAACCCTCTAATTCAGCCTTTATCCACAGCTCTAAACCAAGCCCCATTACAACCTTTTTTAAGACCTTTTGATTTGTATATCATATTATTTCACAGTAGTGGAGATTTGATTTTCATGCAAGCTTATGGTAATAACTTCTCATGTTTGACTTTTGAGTGCTTAATTTGAACCTTAAACACTTTGAGTGATTTGAGTGAATCTTTAGTGAGGATGTAAATTCTTGTCGATTTTGGATCAAAGGTAATTATTTAGATGAGGGGAAACACATATATTTTTGTGCTATAAAATTTTGTGACTTAGATTGTTTGAATCTTTAAGGATTCTTTTAGTTAAATTATCAATGTATGAATTATCTACGAATTATGATGAGACATTATTGATGAGAATTATGAAATGAGGAAGTTAATTTTAATTGTGAGTTGAGGATGCTACTTGAGGACAAGCAAAGGCTTAAGTGTGGGGATATTTGATAAACCATAATTTATACATATTTTAACCCCATGCTAGGCTTATTTTTGGATAAATTTTCATTAGATTTGATGAATTCGATGCTCTTAATCCTATAATTTCATGTTTTACACTCAGGAGAGTTTAAGGAGTCGAAAAGAACGAGAAACGGACCAAAAAGGGACAAAATGAGCCTACCTCAGAAATCTACATGGCCTAGACTTCTGCACACGGGTAGACCACACGGTCATGTGGGACGAGCAGATTCACGCACGGCCTAAGCCATCAAACACGGCCGTGTGTGTCAAGCAGAATCAAGCACAACCTAGGCTCTTGTACACGGGCGTGTCCCTGCCGAACCCAAGTTTAATTCTATTTAGAAAAGGCTACTTGTGGGCCAAGAAAGGCATCCCAAAGCCTATATAAACACCCTAGGGGAGGACCTAAGAGGGGGACGCGGAGTAGAAAGTAGAAAATACTCAAAAACAGCCATTGGGAGCAGCTTGGAAGAGGATTTCCATCAAGACTGAAGATCTCCTATCAATTTCTCTTGAAGTTTTTGGGTTTTCTTATGTTTTGTAGTTTTCCCTATTTTAATATGTTTCCCTCTATCAGTATGAACTAAATCCCTTAAATACCTAAGGAGGTGAAACCTAAGATGAATCTTATTACTATTTGATTTATAAGATAAATACTTGTTATTATTCTTAATTGTGAGTTCTTATTCTTGCTTTGATAATTCAGGTTATTGATTCAAGTCGAATGTGCTTATACAGAGGAGCAAAAGTCTCTGTTTAATAGTAGATCAACACAATTAAGTGGAGTTGATTGCAACCCTAGAAATAGGGCGGCATAAATCTGCAAGATTAGAGTCAAATCTAATAAGGGAATCCATAGATCGAGTTAATGCGACAATAGGGGTTTTAATTAGAAAGAGACTTTAATTAATCAACCTAGAGTCAGTTGTTTTTAGTCTTGAAAGAGATATTAACATAAATTAGGGATTTCTACGGATTAAGTCAAGAGAATAAATCGTATGAATCAGAAGTAATAAGTGAAGTCTAGGTGGATTCTTCCTTGGGTATTGCCTCTCTCATATAGTTGTCTAGAAAGTATTTTCCCAACTCATTCTCTCTTTCCAAGAGGCCTTCTAGAAGAAATATGTGGGTACCATATATGTAGAAGCCTGCCAGTAGGAATTATTTCACTTTAGTAGGGAGTCATGTCTGTGTCAGAATATGAGGTAGAGTTTTTAAGGTTGAACCACTATGCTCTGTATGGTGGCGACTAAGCAGGATAAGATTCTACGCTTTGAGGATAGCTTTAGGTATGATCTGAAAATTCAAGTGGCCCCGCATCAAGAAAGTGTCTTTAAGAACTTGGTTGAGAAGGATAAAATCACTGAAGAGGTTAGGTGCTTGAAATACAAAAAGAAGGATAAAGCACAGGTTTAGAATAAGAAGGAATTTGGTCCCACTGACCCAAATCTGCAACCTATGAAGCAGGCCAGAAAAGTCAAACTATAGTAGAGTAAAGCAACAGTTGGTTCTGGGGTTGGTGGTATTTCGTTATGTGGGTTATGTGATAACCACCATCTGGGAAAATGTTGGAAAATATTAGGTGCTTGTCTTGGTTGTGGATCGACTGACCACCGAGTTAAGGACTATCCTCATTGGGTTAATCAGATGCAAGCTCCAGTAAAAAATAGCGTACAAAGACAAAGGGTTGCGCTGATACCTTAGAGGGGCTATGGTCAGAATAGGAATGGTAATAATAAGCAGGGTTAGCAAGCAATAGTTTAGGGTGCAAACAAAATAGAGGTTAGGTAGCCTGCTCTAGTTTATGCTATGAGGCACCAAGAGGACAGAGATACGGCCGATGTCATAGTAGGTACCTTCACTATCCATTTCCTACCTTACTTTACTTTAATTGCATTGGATCTACACACTCCTATGTTGCATGTAATGTATCTAAAAAACTGGGAATTGGGTAGAAAATACTACTAGTATTATTACTGTAGTCAACCACTTAGGACAATTAGTGGTAGTGGATAAGACTTATCAGAGGTGTCCGTTGGAAATACAAGAGGTGTTTTTTCCGGCTGATCTGATGGAACTGTCATTCAGTGAATTTGACCTGATATTAGGCATAGATTGGTTGGTTGAGCTTCAAGTCAAATTGGATTGTGGTCTTAAGAAGGTAACATTGAAGATTTCTAATGATAAAGAGATCATCGTGGTTGGAGAGCATCGGGATTATCTATCTAACGTGATCTCTATTATGGTAATAGATAAATTGGTTTGAAAAGGGTGTGAGGCATTTCTATCCTGTGTCTAAGATGTTAGTGTTATTGATCTAGCTGGAGACTATCTGAACTATTAAGGAGTTTCTGGATATTTTTCTCAAGGAACTGTTAGGATTGCCTCTAGATCGTGAGGTTGAGTTTGAAATTAAGTTGTTGCCTAGAACGACACTAGTTTCCGTTGCTCCCTATCGAATGGAACCAAAAGAACTTAAAGAGTTAAAAGTCCAATTTCAAGAGCTTTTGGATTGGGGTTTCATAAGACATAATGTTTCTCCATGGGATGCTTAAGTTTTATTTGTTAAGAAGAAAGATGGATATTTGAGACTATGCATTGATTATAGGTAGTTGAACAAGTTGACAGTGAAGAATAAGTATCCACTGCCTAAGATTGATAATTTGTTTGATCAGTTTCAAGGGGCAACGATTTTCTCTAAATTTAACTTGATATTTAAGTATTATCACACGGCTTCATTGAGATACACAGTTGTGCAACTCCAGTTCCTCATGGACACAACTTATCACACGGCTGTCTGACTCCTGTTTGTAGAAATTCTCATTCATTTTGTTAAGTTTTCAATTAAGTCATTATTTGATCCTAAGTTGATCGAAGAGCTTTTATAAGCTCGATCAAGACTCGAATTTAATTTTATATTATAATATTTGAATGATTATGATATGAATGATTATTCGAACAATTTATTTTTGATATAATTTATTTGATATTTTGAAAATGTTGCAATTTAGTCCTAAATAAATTCTAGGTTGATACAAAAGATTATGTAAGCTTGTATATTGATTATGATTGTATGATTCATGTTTAAATTGAATGTTAATTGTGTATTTATGAAGTAATTCTATGTTTATTTGAATTAATCAATGTGAATTGAATACGTTCTGTTCTGACCTGACTGTAACATTCCATAGCTTAGGTCCGGTAATTGGACCGGGTGAGGGGTGTTACATCATCAATATTAAACATTTATACAGTATATAATGACATGAATGGACTTATGAATTTCCATTTTTCAATGTCCCTAAATTTTTACATTTTATTCAATTTAGTCCCTAAAACTAAAACAACAATATCACTTAGATTGAGCTTCGGTTTCAAAACCAATCTTAATCACATCCATTATAGACCCTCAACTATTTTATTACAAAAATTTCACATCAATATCACAATTTATTCACTTTAGTCCTTAAATACAAAAACTAATAATAAATAATTATAATTTAGTCCTTTTTCATATCTAAGCTTAAAATTTATCAATTTAACACCAAAATCTTCAAGAAATTAACAATGACAACTTTCAAAAACTTTAATAGTTTTGCAGCTGGCACATGAGGTAGTTAAATCAAGCTTTCATGACCTAAAAAAATATAAATATTACAAGAAAAGGGCTTTAAAACATTAATTTCATCACGACCTAAGTCTTTGGTCAATTAAAAACTAATAGCGATAAATTTTTTACAATTTAGTCTATATACCTTAATTATGAAATTAATAGGAAAATTTTAAGGAACAAACTTTAATATTCTACTATACCAACTCTGTAAATATTTTAATTTAATATTTACGGACCCGATTTACGAAAATGGGGTTTCAAAATTGCCTTTTCCTGTACCACTGAAAATCAGACTATTACATTTTTACTCTTTAATCGATCTATGAGTTCCACTATTGGAAGTGAAGCTATGCCATACATAAGTCATATACCAGTATACTAGCTTTCAGCTTTGATACCAATGGAACACAGACTTTCAATATATCAAAGCATATAAGTTAGGTACACATGATCAGTCAATTTCCTAAGATTGAGGTAAGCCATACCATAAACGTCAGAAGTGAATAAATCTATAAACAATTCCAGGATAAACTCAAATTGTATTATCCAATGTATCCTAAATCTAAATAATCACACCTATGTTTCTATTGTTGGGAAAAATCCGATTTGCAAACAGTTTTCTTGCACAGTGGGAAATTAAAATTTTGAAAACAGACCCAGTTTGTGATATTTACAGTAATAAATATTAATTGAATTCGTACATGTGTTTTTTGATAAATGGGTCCTTGATTTTTCCAACTTTCAACTAAACAATCTTCCTTGCTATTCTCGTACCACGAACTACTTCGAGTGTAGGCTCTAACCAATTGAACCAAAACATAGAACTAAAAAAAGTTTTCTTTTTGGGGTGTGAAAATGGAAATTCTCTCTTTTTTAATAGAAATCGGTAAAAATTGTTATTATGGAAAATATGTTTATAAGTTGAGAATAAATTATCTCTTATTTTCGGCAGAATAACAATCTCTCAAAAGTTGTGTTAATAACTCTATCAGTGCTATCTGTTTATATGAAAATAACCCTTGTAGAGTTGTAAAGGTTTATTTTAAATAGAAAACCAATATCTTACTTAGAGTAACAGAGGGGTGAACAACTTTCCATTGTATTTCTACTAGGGTTCTCGCCCCTTTCATGCTATAGAAAGGATTTTGGGCATCTCTCACATCGGGTCCAATTATGAGTAATTCCTATGCCTTTTTAACCCAATACTCTGTAATGTGAATCAACTCAATTTAATTTTTCTATTACCCATAACAAACTTTAATATTTACATATTAAAAAATTTTCTCATCCCAATTTTACTCGAATAAATTTTTGATGATTTTACCACTACTAAAATTTCGATAAAATTTCTTTCAATATGTCGCAACTCAATATGTTCACTATAACTGTAACATCCTAAAATTTAGAAATTTTATGTGTTGCATTATATCTTGCGTGAGGCTAGTTAAATTATTAATTGTGTATGTTTAGGGGTTCTATGAAGGCTCGAGGTTTAATTGGGCCCTAGTAAAAATTTTGTGTTTAAGCCTATTAAGGAGAGATAGTAAGTGGCATCAAGCTTATGGAAGTAGATGAGTATTTTGCTAGCATAATTGCACATATGGCGAAGGGGATATGGCGCCACATGAAGGACTTTGAGGGAGGAGGTTCAAATCCCATCTTGTGCAAATTTTGATTGTTTTTTTATGCTATTCATTCTTAGTGTCGGCCATGGTGGTATATAAGGCAAGGTGGACTTTTTAATTTTGGAAAGGTGGCTAAGGAAATAAGGCAAGGATGAGGGTAAGGAAAGAAATCAAAAGAAAAAGGCAAGATAAATGAACATGTTAGCCTTTTTCATGGGTGATGTTTTGGAAAGTGTTTTTGGTCAACACTTATCCCTTTTGGCAAAGCAAAACACGATTTGGGAAGGGGTACTAGGGTAGCCAAATTCTTCATTTGTCATTTGGCAAACTTTGGTGCTTGTTAGGCCAAATTCCTTTTAGCATTATTTTGTGTCTTTTTTCTCCAAACTTCTTCTTCTCTTTGCCAAAACTTCAAGCCATTGGTGAGCATTTTTCTTCATTTCTTTCTTGTTTGCCGAAAGTACCTAACCATTGAGACCAAATTATTTCACTCATTTTCCTTTGGAAAACCGAATCTAGTTAAGCACTCCTTTTTCTATCTTTCTTTTCCTTTTTACAAAATTCTCCAACCCTTCTTTCTTCTTCTCTAATCCATACCCCCATAGCCGAATATTCTTGCTCATTTTTCCTCCATAGCCGAACCCTTCATCTCTTCTTTATCATTTCTTCTCATTCGTGTTGACACTCACTCCTTTGATCAATCGGTAAGTGGTTCTATTCTATCTTTTTATTTTTCTTTTTCCTAGCCGAATGTGTGTTTATCAACATTCGGATATTCACTTTGTTCCAACCGAAATATCTTCCTTTCATAACTCTTTACAATGTGATCACCTTCTAATGTAGAGTTATCGTGGAAGGCCGAAACTTTGACTCGTCTGTAGCCATTGTACAATCGTTGGGAATCGATCTTATAATTTTTAAGGTAAGGGATTCATTATGGTTCTTTTTAGATCTTTTTCGTTGACCAGTTAGTTTGCTAAGCAGATTAGTGGTTGTGACTAATCAATTATATTTTTAAGGACTTAATCGCTCGATCTATCCACTTGTTGATCATACGATTCTAGTGGTAAGCCGACCCTTTTTCCTTAGTCAATCATTTCATATAAATGTAATATCATTTTGACTAAGATTTTATTCAATGGAGGCAAGCAGTACCGAATCGAAAGGGAAAGCGTTTGGAGATCACAAAAGGAGCGGATTAGCAATCCCTACTCCTAAATTCAAGCGAAGGGCAGTATCGGCGGTTCGAGATTTTTCACCAGGTTGTGGACCATCATCCAGGGAGAATCGACAAATCGTGGTCGCTCATGATTTCGAGTGTAAGTATTAAAAATCATTTGGTGTAGTTTTGGATTAATAAAAATCTTGCCCGTTAGATTAATCGAGTGTTATGATATCATAGGTGTTAACGATCAAGACGGCCTAGTACTTACCGTAATCAGGTGTGTAATCTCACACCGTTTTTCTGTGGGTTTTAAGATTTGATATCATATTGGAAATAAATCGTTATGATTAAAATCCTAATATGGCGTAAACCGGGAAATTGGCCTAAATTACACTATTTTGATAAATTTGTCAAAATCGGTATTAACACTGTGAGAATTACGAAAATGCCCCTAATGGGCCAAATTACGAAAATGCCCCTAATGGGCTGAATTACGAAAATGCCCCTAGTAGGTTGAATTACGAAAATGCCCCTAATGGGTCGATTTGATAGATTGCCCTAATGGGCCGATTTGCAAAGTGTTATAATGGGCTGAATTTTTGTAATGAATCTTTGAATTAATGATTGTTGTTTATATTTGTAAATCTTATGATTTACTATGTATGTTGCATTTACATAATTTTGCATGGGATGGGAAAATGTTAAAGAGAAGTGATTCCGGTGGCATTGCCACAAAGATGTTTGTTAATATGATTCGCTATGATTCTGATGGCTTGGCCACAATCAAAATATGTTATAAATGGCAAAATGCCGGCGATTGGTGTGTTTGGCGGGGTTGGTTGACTTGATCCCCATAGGTGTCATGGAATGGTACGGGTGGAGTGTAGCGGATGGATTATTAGGTTGGGTTGGGTTGCATTACATTTATTTGATTTATTTGACACATTATTATGTAAAAGGGGCTTACGCCCAAAATATTGCTAAATGGGTTCAGGCCTAGTGGATGTCGGTAAGGGGATTATACACTGAGTTCTAGTAACTCACCCCGTTTCTTTAACCTTTGCAAGTAATGCTCAGTGACGTGGAGTTGGGCCATGGATGACTTGGTGGGGGCCATACTTCAGAAATGGTTTTATTTGGACTTTAGATTTCTATTTTGTTCACTTTATTACTTTACTATTTTGGGTTAAATGATGTAATAAGGCCTTTGGATTATTTTATTTTGCTTTATGTTTGACATACTTATATTTTGCTCAAATTACTTTAAATGGGATTTTTTCTAAAAACTTAAATAAAGATTTTTCTAAAATGGATACACAAATGGATTTTATAATAAACTTTTACAAATATTTTAACTCGAAAATTTTCTCTCAAATTTTCATCAATATTTTCAAAAGTTACGGTTTGAAAAATCACTAGTTCAAATTTCTCGATTATCAATCAAACTTCGAAGTTAGTAAACTTTTATCAAATATTTCAAATCAAAATCATTTTTCTTGATTTTAAACAAATCAATTCCTATATACGTACGAATAAAAAGGATTTAACATATTTTCCTCATGTGACATGTCAGATCTGGTCATAAAGCAAGGGCCGGGTTTGGGGTGTTACAATAACCAAATGGTTTATTTTCATTTCCAGGCTTTAAAACAGTCCAAAAACATAAATTCATTCTTTCATCATTTTTTAAGTAATCTTATATAGGATTGCAAGTTTTCATATTTCTTTCATTTCCATTTTAGGAAACATACATTCATTTCCAAATGGTTTCATTTCTCTATTTCGGAGAAAATCATAATCATAAACAGATTAAAAATATATTTTGCTTGGGTCCTGTCCAATGTACTGTCAATCCAGTTAGTCACATATATGTCTCTATCTTTCGTGAGTCATTTGCTTGGATGCCCAAGACAAGGCATTTCCCCAATTGGACTTGATAGACAACATATTAGTCTTTCAATCGGTTTATTCATTTCCGATTAGACTAAGGACATGTTTAGGTTCGTCTACTAATACAAGTTATCTTTCTGCATTACGATCCGACTACGTAATACCGCTTAGTATTAGTTAAACATTTAGACAACCAATAAGCAACATTTCCTTCTATTTTGCTTTGCGTGAAAAAATCATGTGAGGACAATAATACAAAGTATATTAATTTAAAAAATTACAAGTATACTTAGATAAAAATACTACACTTATGGCACCAAATCCAACATCTATTTCCTAAAAGTCAACTGCCTTAATACCCAAGACAATGTATCTCTTGAATTAGACTTAATAGAGAACATAATAGTCCTATGTAGAGTTGTCCATGGGTCCGGACCTAATAACATTTTATGCTTGGGCCTGACCTAACCCGAAAAATGGGCCAATTTTTTTCCAAAACCCAACCTAGATTATAAATGCTAAACTCGGGTCTGACCCGACTCGGCCCGTATTAATTTTCTTTAAAAATTATGTTATTATATAAAACAAATTTTAAAAATATATAATATATCAAATACTAAAAACATGAAAATAAATATTTCTCAACAAATTGAAAATACATTAAAAAGTCTTTAAACTAAGATAATTGCAACTAAAATAGTAGCACAATTAACAATAAAATAAAGGTTCTACAATATCCAAACAAAATTAACAGTGACAGCAGAACAACATTAAAAATGACAACAAAACAACAATGAAGCAGCACCCAAAATAGCACAAAAAAATAACCTGCAAAATGTAATCAACCAACCAAAATATCTATATATCCAGCAATCAACATATATTTTTTTCGTAACAAGCTATAAATTATAGGCTAAATTATATACCTAGAAAGAAATCAAAGAACCATTGTCATCATCATTCTTACAAGCAATTTCTGATATGAAATAAGTATAAATAGTTAGATAATCACACTAATAAATTGTTATAAAATTATCAAAATAAAATGAGAATAATAATTGTAACACCCCAAACCCGGCATAGAAGTTATGGCTGAATCTTGGCTATGTCACATGGTAGTGTTTTGGAAATAAATGAGTTGTCTTAAAAACCTCTTTTCGAATTAGCCTCATTACAAATCTTATGTTAAATCTAGGATGCGTCGTTCATTGTCAAAACGTAGTTCATTATCATAAAAGTATTTTCTTTCAAACCGATAGTAATTTTCAAAACATCACTTATTGCGGAAGCTTTTAAAATCTGTTTGTGTATTTGAGTGTATTTTGTTAAAACATTTGATTCGTTTTGGAAACTTGATTAACCCTACTACTATCAGTTGTAAATCAAAATAATAGAAATCCTAAATTAAACATGAAAATCCAAAAAGGCCATTATTACAATAACATACCCTAAAATAAAAACAAATTTTTAATTAAGTACTAAAATAGAACGAAAAGGCCCATGTGGCCACCGCTGAGTCCTCCGCCACACCGATCAGCCTATGTTTGGGGATTACCTGTACAGTTAAAACAAAAGGGTGAGTTTATGAAAACTTAGTGTGTAATCCCAAATAGCATAAATAGACAGACAGAAGGCAATCACAGTCTAGGCCTAAGCCCTATTCGGAATCAGTGATAGTATCAGTTTGGGCTTTAGCCCATCTCAGTATAGAGGCAGTCTTGTATTTGGGCCTTGGCCCATTATAGTATCTGTAATCAATACAGTATCACAATATGCAATATACAAGTCCTACCTAGCCAGCCTTTACACTCCATCTTTGTCCAACCCTACACTTTATGTGAGGATATAATCAACCCACCCATCCCTACACTCCAAATAGTACTGGTTGCGGCACTAGACAGTAATTTGCAACTGAGCTGCCAATAAGTTAGGCTCAAAGCCTTTCAGTACACTTCCTTCGATCCACATAAACCGATCCCCATGCAATGCATCATACAATCATGTCATTCCAAATCATGGTATCATATATGCATTCAATACAGTTTTAACGGCATGCTCACAATACAGTCGTATATGTATATATATATAAAGTACATGGATATAACAGCCATTCAGTCAATTAGGGATCTAGGTAATCTTACCGACCCTACAGTAGGTCTACAGTCGACTCGGGTGATCCGTGCAACCTTAGCAGTCAAAACAGTGAAAATGGGCCCACAAGCCATGTAATTTGCCCGTCTGGGCCCACACACTCGTATGGCCCACAAGGCCCAAAATGGCCTTAGCCGTGTGGATCACACGGCCTGGCCCAATAAACCCATACGACTCAATTCAGCCCGACCCACGAATCACACATGGCCTGCCTCATCGATCACACACCCATCTCCGATCACATAGAAGGCCACACGCCCATGTAGTGTCGACAGTCTGAATTTTTGACTTTTCACCGATTTCCGTTTGCAGAGTTGTGTTTACACACCTGGTTTTGGTTTGCTGTGAAAAAACTATCGAGCACTCTGAGACCTACAATCAACAATCAAAAGCCCAACATCAATGATACTTAACAGAACTAAACGAAGTTTATAACGTGCCAAATGACTTCCATCAACAAAACCTTACCTTTGAGACCAAGCAACCCCTAACTGCGGATCCGAACAAGATAGGTCACCACTCCTACAATTCGCTGTTGACAGTTCTAAAAAGACCCAATATTAACATCAATTCACATTTCATAACCAAGAGAAAAGAAAAACTTTCCCCTAACTTCACCAAAATATAGCCACCTTACCTACCAAATGAGTAACAGCAAAACCACACCACTCCAACGCTAGCCGAATCGCTCCAACCCTTAACCTTCATCAATGAAACAGTCGATCGATTCACAAAAAATCCATAAACCAAAATACATCACAGTTACGCCACTTACCAACAACGCAAGAACGAACAGAGGTGACAAGTTGCAGCAATGAAAAAAGATTAAGGAAGGAATGGATTAAAAGGAGAAACCAAAGCAGTGAAAAGAGAAATTTTCAATAGGCAGTCGGTAATAACAAAAGAAGACAATGAAAGTTAGCAAGTGAAGAGGAGGAGGGAAAGGTTGCCGTAGGGGAGAACAAAGCCAAAAGGGAACAAAAGAAAAAGTAGAAAATCACCTAGCCAATTTCGGCAAAGGAAAGGAACAAGATAATGAACGGCAGATGTGAGAGGAGGGAAACTAGCGTCAAAAAGATTGAGTAAAGTATGGGGAGCTAAATGTTTTGAAAAGATAACAATAATCCAAATACAATCCCCTATTTTCCCCCTAAAATTTGGCCACAACAACCCCACACTCCTCAAACACTCCAACCACCCACTAGCATCAGAATTCTACTGGCACACAAACACTTACACGGCATCCAGCAAAATAAAAGACTCCCTTGCATCGCCAGGACTCGAACTCAAGACCCCCAGCATATTGACACTCCACTTAACCACCAGACCAGCAGGCCCATTCTGACATGTTTTTCCAATATTTATTTATAAGCCTACTGGCTAAAGATAGGGGTTTACTCAATTAAAAACAAAATTTTTCCCAAGCTAAGGCTTGAACCTAAGACTTCTCAGACACTCCCAGAACACTTAACCACTGAAGCAGATATAGATTTGTTTCACAAACATACGTGAAAAATTATAAGGGATTTTTGGGGTGTTACAATAATTATCCTTTGAAAATCCCTTAGCTCGTATCCAATCATCAAAGAAAACAACGGCTTGAACCATTTTTTATTTAAGTAAACTCCTTAAAGGTGTGATAACTTTCTTCCCCATGCTAAAAGCTGGCTCAGAAGCTACATTCGATATTGGAATTACCAAAAGATCATGAGCCAATAATGAAATCTCATGATCTCAAATTGAACTTTTGCTCCAATAATCTAGTACATCTATTTGGCTATTCAACTCAAGCTCTGGTTCATCCAAATAAATGTCCAACTGTGACTTTTCACTCTTAGTACTGGATGCAATTAAGTATCATTTATAATCATCACTCTCATCACTGTGACTTTTCACTCTTAGTACTGGATGCACTTAAGTATCATTTATAATCATCACTCTCATCATAGTCTCCTCCCAAATCAACCCTATTAAAATTGAGTTGCTGCAAACTAGAATAAACAGGATCATTATCCGAAACATCAGAACTCCCAACCAAAAATACGTGTAACACCCCTAACCCGTATTCGTCGCCAGAATAGGGTTACAAGGCATTATCGATCAATTCATAACTATAGCATACATTTATCAAACATAAAGCATTCATTCTTATAAGCTCATTCAACACAATCACATTTTCCCTTACAAGGGCCTACGAAGCCTTAAACTTGCTTTAGAAGTGGTTCGGGACTAAACCGATAACATATAAAAATTTTGGAAAACTTAAAAATTTTCATCCATACAGGGGTCATACGCCCGTGTGAACAGGCCGTGTGCCTCAAACGGTTCCAGAAACGCCCGTGTCTCAGGCCATGTGAAAACAGGGCATACATATTGGCTTGGGTCACACAGCCAACCACACGCCCGAGTGTCTAGCTCGTGTGCCCTTCGAAATGGCCATACACGCCTGTGTGCTAGGCCGTGTGCTAGGCTATGCCAAAACTGTAGGGTATACTGACTTATGTAACACGACCAAGTCACACGCCCGTATGCTAGTCCTTGTGCCAATTAGGGGGTATACTAACTTGTACCACACGACCAGTCAGATGCCCGTGTGTGAGATCGTGTAGAGTGTAACAGCTTATTTTTGGGTCAAATTGGAACAGTGGTTTTGAGACCACAAATTTGAAGTCAAAATATTTAATTTATTATTATTTTAATTTCTACAACTTGATAATATGATAGTGTGAAAATTTCGTAAAGAAATTTTATGGTTTGAGTGCTCAATTTGATAAAAAGGACTAAATCGCGTAAGATAAAAACTTGAGTTCTATTAATATTATGCATTAAATGGCTATAGATTTAATTGTGTGAGTACTTGGATGGTAAATAGACCATTTAATTGATAGTGGACATTTATGGGAGTTGGTATTATTGAAATTTATTTTAAATTAAAAGGTTATAATAGTAAATAGATGTATATCAATTAATTCAGCATAATAAAATATGATTATCATCTTTCTCCATGAACCACCACCGAATGTGGAGATGATAAACACCATGGATATAGCTTCAAAGGTTCAGCCACCTCAAGGTTTAATTGTAAGTCCCATTTTTGTCCCGTTTTTAATAACTTTACGTTTTTGAGATCGTTGTAGCTTAATCTAGCTAGCCCATATCTCCGATTTCAAAACTATTAAAGTATTGGAATGTTGTCATTGTTGAATGCATGAGTATTTTGTTAGATGATGATGGAAAATAAATCATTGTTGTTAGATGTACAAGTTTTGTAAAGTGAATTTTGATAAAAATGTCAATTTTGGATTAAATTGTAAAATTTTGAAATTATGTGGCTAAAAGTGTGATTATTTGGAAAATGTGGGCTGCTAAGGCAATTAGAAGAATTCGGCTAAGCATGGGTAGGATGAAATTGCATGAAATTGTGATTTTATGTGATAAGGACTAAATTGCAAAAATGTGAAATAATAGGGGTAAAAGTGTAATTTTATCAAAATGTGTAAATTGTGTTAAATTGAATGAATTATTGATTAAATAAGTAAATTTTGCAATTATATAGATTGAGAAAAATGAGATTCAGATCTAGAACGGGGGAAAACAAAGTATCAAATTAGTCGACCTAATTTGTCGTTACAGCGAATGAGGTAAGTTTGTATGCTAATAAACATACTTAAATTGTGTTATAAATGCTTATTTATTATTGAATTGAATTGAATGTTGAATGGTCATGATTATGAGCCGAAATTGACAGAGTTATGATGTCCAAAAGTCCCGTACGAACCTTAGGAATAGTATAAGATACAAATGTCATGACATTAGGGTTACCGAGATGAGAATACGTGTAAGACCATATCTGGGATATGGCATCGGTATGATATTATGTGTAAGACCATCTCTGGGACATGGCATCAATACAAAATTTTGTGTAAGACCATAGCTGGGCTATTGGCATCGATAGGAGATTACATGTAAGACCATATCCGGGATATGGCACTGTACGACCTATGTGTGATTCCCGAGTATCCTTAGTGATTCTGAATGGTTCAACGGGCATAGTCAAGACAAGAATGAAAGTACAATTGAATTAAGTGTAACAGGTACGTACAAAACCTATATGAGAACCGAATGAAGGTAATTTGGTGAGTTCTTAGTGTATCATGTATATCAAATGAGAAAGATTTATGTATAAGTATGTTTCATGCCAAAAATGTGTTTATTTGGCTATAATGAGGTATGAATTGAATGATTTGTGAGATATGAGTTATAGATGTTTTAACTAAATATATATATGGCACATAGAGTGTGAAATACCGTTATTTGATGATATTTCACATGATTCATCTTTACTAAATAAAATGTGATTGATATTAGATTGAATAAAGTTATTTATATATATATTTGTTCATGTACATGTAAATGTGAATGAATTGGTGAGAATGTTATAGATCTATATGAACAATGATAAGAGTAAACATGTGAAACTCTTGGTTAACTATGTAAATGAATTCATGATATAAAGGTGAAAGCATATAAGGACATTATAATTTATGTAAATGTCTAATATGTGTTTATTCAATAAGTTAAGTTTAATACCTTATGAACTTACTAAGCTTTATAGCTTATTTTGTTTTCTTTCCTATGTTTATAGAGTTTCAGAAGCTTGCTTGAGTTAGAAGTCGTTGGAGATCTCATCACACTATCCAGCTATGGTTTGGTATTTATAAGCTTTGTGGTATTGGTTATATGGCATGTATAGGCTATGGTCATTTTGGTATGGTTGTTAGATATGTATATGGTCATTTGAAATGGCTCAATAATGATTTTGGTTGATGGATATAATATGGCCCTATGTTTTGGCATGGTTGGTATAAAATGTTTATTTGGCTTATGTTATGTATTTGTGGTTTGGCTTGGAATGCAAATGTGGTAACAATGTGGTTTAAGAAATGGCATGTATTGGTATGAAATTGAGATGTTGAATTGGTATGATCTTGAGGCTTGATTTTATGGTGTGTATTGGTAAAAAGCTACATGTTTGAAATAGATTAAAATTGTTGGTAATGGCATATTCTTTTAGTAAGTTTTGGATTATGATTTGAGTAGTGAAATAGATGGATTTTAAATGGCATGATTTGTATATGAAATAGCATGTTTTGGTTGCCTATAAATGTGATGAAATAGTATTATTTTGGTTGTTTAGGTAAGCATGAGAAAGGATGGCAAATTGGCCTTGCAAATGGCCTATTCCTGTCCCCACGGGCAAAGACACGGGCGTGTGTCTCAGCCGTGTGCGACACACAGTCATGATACACGGCCATGTGTCCCCTGGTGTTGATATTAAATTGAAGTCAGTATGCTCCACACGGGCGTGTGACCGGCCGTGGAGCACAAGTCAGTATACCCTCCTAAATGGCACGCGGGCTAGCACACAGGAGTGTGACTTGGCCGTGTTGCATAAGTCAGTATACCCTACAAGATTGGCACGGCCTAGCACACGGCCTGGCACACAGGTGTGTATGGCCATTTCAAAGGGCACACGGGCTAGACACACGGGCGTATGGTCAGCCGTATGACCCAAGTCAGTATGTATGCCTTGCTTTCACATGGCCTGGGACACGGGCGTGTCCAGAGCCGTGTGTGGCACACGGGCGTGTGACCCTTGTATGTTTGAAAATTTTCTAATTTTTCAAGAATTTTCGTATGTTATCGATTTAGTCTCGAAATATTTCTAAAGCATGTTTAAGGCCTTGTAGGCCCTTATAAGGGACAATGTGATTATGATTAAATGGTGTTTGAGAATGGATGCACAAATGTATGTTGTATGTTGTAATTTGATAGGTAATGCCTCGTAACCATATTTCGGCGACGGATACGGGTTAGGGGTGTTACATGGAGCATACTGACTTCATTTTAATATCAACACCAGAGGACACACGGCCGTATAGCCTGACCATGTGTCGCACACGGCTGAGACACACGCCCGTGTGTCTACCCGTGTGGACATAAATAGGCCATTTGCAAGGCCAATTTGCCACCCTTTTTGCACATACCTATATGAGCTCAATTGGCACCATTTCAAGACACAAATATGCAGCCAAAAGTCATCAACCAATATACAATCATACCATATCCATTTCAACCAAATTCAATACTCAATTCAATGCCATTTACCTAATCAAATACTTATCAACTCAATTTCTAAAATCATACTTCATCAAAGCATTTTTCAAGCATTTATACCTACAAATCAGTTAACCATATGAACAACTAAAGACCATAATCACATCATACCAAAACATATACATTTATAAGCCATTTCAAATGGCCAAACACACATTAATATTAACATCATTTACAAGCCAACTCTCATGGCTATAATCACAATCAAATATCACATCTAGCCTATACATGCCATATATCATATATATATATATATATAACTCAAAAGTACCAACTTCGATGTCCGATAGTGCGGTGATTAAGGGTGTGCAAAATTTGGGTAAAATCGAAAAAATTCGGTTAACCGACCGAATTCGATTAATCGGTCGGTTAACCAATTTTTTTCGGTATTTTGTGATTTTTCGGTTAACAATTAATTTGATTCAAAATCAGTTGGCTAACCGAATTTTTTCGGTTTAATCAAAAAATTAATAAATAAAATTATAATATATAAATAGGCCCACTATTCACCTAAACCCAATCCCTAAACCCAATCCAAACCCAAATATCCAACCCAACCCAATTACCCAATCCAACCCAATCATAAAAATTACAAATAATTTAATAAATAAAAATAAAATTCTAAAACTAAAACTAAAATTATGAAATCTTTTTAATTATGTAGTGATTCATTTCGGGTAATTCGGTTAATTCGGGTAATTCGAGTAATTCGGTTAATTCAGTTAATTCGGTTAATTTTTAACCAAAAATAAAAAACATATAATTTTCAGTTAACTGACCGAATTAATCGAAAAAATTTCGGTTGGGTTAATTTTTTTGAAAAAATTTCGGTTCGGTTAACGGTTAAAAATTTTGAAAGGTCGGTTAATTCGGTTAATGTTATTTCGGGTCGATTAACCGACTGAACACCCCTAGCGGTGATGTTACCAATGACTCCTGGATCCGAGCTAGCCTTGATTCACTATAAAACATAGAAAAATAACACAAAGTAAGCTTCATAGTTTAGTAAGTTCGTATTAATGTAATGAGCAACTTCACCATTCATTCCCAATTCAAACAATATAAATACAAGATAACACAAATACATTAAATCTCAAGTCATTTGATCATTCATTCACTAGCTTACCAAGAATTCATCCATTTCATGGATTCAATGTTTATAAACTTTACTCACATACATGTACCGACTCGTACCAATCTCATTTTGATCCACATCTTTCATTTTCTCATTGAACCATTTGGAATAGAAGTCAGATACTCAAGAATCTCAATCAATAAGTACCTATACCATGGCCCGAAGCCAAATAAAGGTAACTTATCCCCGGAATACCTATACCATGGCCCGTAGCCAAATCAAGGTAATTTACCTCCGAATTGCCTATACCATGGCCCGAAGCCAAATCAAGGCATAACTCACACCCGAAGTGTCGATATCATGGCTCGAAGCCAACTCAATACCCTAATGGCATGTCATTAATATCCTAGACTATTCCTAAGGTTCAACCGGGATTTTCCAATACCAAGTCATAATCGAATCATTTCGAATTACAGTTGAATCGTTTTCAAATCATGGTCGAACAAATTCGTAGTCTAGTATTTACAATTTATGCATTATCAAAGCATTTAAATACAATTATAATATAGCTCGTTACATACGAACTTACCTCGTGTTCGGAATTGACAGATCGGATTGACTATTCGAAAACCTTGCTTTTCCCCTGATTTAAATCCGAATTCTTTCTTTCTTAATCCATATGAATTCAAAATTAACTTATTGATTCATCTACTCATTCAATTTAGTCCAAAATTACTCATTTGGGCATTTTTACACATTATCCCCTAAACTTCCACATTTAATCAATTTAGTCTCTATTTCACAAATACACAAAATTCACATAATTTCAACAAAACCCATGCTAGCCAAATTACCATAAAGCCCCTAGCAGCCCATAACTTTCATTTATTTCATGTTTCAACCACTCAATTTGCATATTTCACAATTTAATCCCTATTATGCATTTTCATCAAAAATCACTTAATAAAACATGTAAAACTATCATCAAGCTTTCATAATTTATCAACAAACATCAAAGAACACATAGATTCCAAAATGGAAACTTTAAAAATCTTTAAGAATTTCAAATTTAAAGGTACAGGCTAGCTAGATTGAGCTGTAACGATTACAAAAACATAGAAACCATAAAAAACCGAGCTAAAATATTACCTTAATCAAGCTAGGAATGTGCCGAAACCTAAAAGCTTCAAACCCTTCTTTTTTTTTCTTTTCTAATTTCCGATTGCTAAAGATGAATGAAATGAATTTTTGGTTTTGTTTTATTATAATTATAACTTAATTAATCAATTTACTAATATAACCTTTGTTATAAACATGTAAAAACATATAATAGATGTCCATTAGTGTCCATTAACAATTAAAATGGTCTAATTACCATTTAAGGCCATCATATTTAAAAGCCAAAGCCAATTGACACCTTTAACTAATAGAATATGCATTTTACATTTTATGCGATTTAGTCATTTTTCTCAAGTTGAGCAATTAAACGATAAAATTAGCTCTCGAGATTTTCACACATACATGCTATCATGTTGTAAACACATAAAAATATTAAAATAATTTTCTGACATCAGATTTGTGGTTCCGAAACCACTGTTTCGATTTAGCTAAAACCAGGTTGTTACAAGACGTGGATTTGGAGTTCTTAACATACTCACCAATCAAGAGTTTAAGATTGCTAAGAATGGTTTGAACAAAGTCTAAAGCATTAGTACCATAGATTATAGTAAAACAATACTACACATAATTTAACTTGTAACGAGGATTTAAAATTGCAGCATATAACAATGTCAAAGAATACTCAGCCCAATATTTATTAAATTTCTCTTGCATTTGCTTAACCCTTGGAGTTAAAAAAGAATAAGGACCTTTAATTGTATCAAGTAAGACCTTGTGAACCTTCCAGATCCCTCTAAAATAAAGATTAATTGTTCGATAATTAGAGCCAAAAAAAACACAAGTCACATTATAAAAGACTTTCAAAAATTTACAAAGAATAGCAACATTTTTCACTCCTCATCCGAAAATGCAAATATTTGATAATCTTTATCTCGTTGACTCCAATAATCTAACACATATTTATAGTAAAAAAAGATTCAAGTATCAAATAAGTAGAATTTCATCTCACACATATCTTGATGCAACTTTTTGGTCACATTCAAATGAAAGGTTTTGTCAGCTACATCATAAAATATTTTCCTAGGAATTCCCAACTTTTTTATGTACTTCATTCCATTTCGAATCTTACCAACATCATCAGTAAGGTCCAAACCAATTTTAACTATAAGATTCAATATATGTGTACAACATCTAACATGAAAAAAAACACCATCATACAAAAGAGCTTGGTTGATATGAAAATGATCTTTAAGATAAGAAACCATAACATCATTACAAGAAGCATTATCCAAAGTGACGCTAAAAATTTTCTAGTCTATACCACTGAGATAAACATAAAATAAATTCATTTGCTATGTTCAAACTATCATACAAAGGAGATAAATCTCTAAACCTTATGATTCTCTTTTGTAGCTTCCAATCTTTGTCAACCCAATGAGCACTAATGCAAATGTATTCATCATTAGTATGCTCAGAGATCCAATTATCAAATGTTAGAAAAATTAAACTAGGTGCAAAATCACCATAGTTATAGATGATTGGTGGGCTAAGTGCGAAATCACCATAGTTATAGATGATTGGTGGGCTAAGTGCGATACCACCCTATTAGAGATCGATGGTGGGCTAAGTGCGAAACCACCGAGAGATTTGTATATGAGTGGCTTATTAAAAATGCTTGATGTGTTGTTTTATGTGATCATGTAGTGATCAGTGCAGGAATGTATGCTAATTAACACGAGCAATTGGCTTGTGGCATGGTTTGAATGTGGTATAAGATTGAATAAGTAAGTTTCAAGAATGGTCGAGTAAGTAACCATGAGTTTATGAGTAACACTCATTATAATACTTTGTGGTTGTGTATATTCAATGAATATCAGTTTTTATCAGTTATATGCAGATGAACTTACTAAGCACTATTGCTTAATCCTTTCCTTTTTCCCATCTCTTATAGGTTATTTAGCTAGCTCAGGTTGAAGGCCGCTGGAGATGTTTTCACACTATCGAGTAGACTCCTACTATGGTGTTTCAAGTTCTTATGATTCATGGCATGTATAGGGATTCTTTTAAAGTTGATTAAGTTCTAATTGATGTAGCCAAATTGTGTTGGCCTAAGAGAACTTATAGTTTGGTTGTGCATCCCCATAGATGACGGCTTAAGTTGTTTGTAATTGTATTGGATATAGTTCTCCCTAGTGTATGGGATGAAGACTTTATTTCTCTTATGATTAAATGTCTGTAATTCAAGAGTCATATTGACGCTATGTGGAGTTATGTAATGATGTATGAATGTATGCATATGAGAGTGGTAAAAGGCTTAGTAGATAGCCTCTAAGTGCCCACATGGATAGACACACGGCCATGTGTCCAGGCCGCGTGTGACACACGGTTAGCACATGGGCGTGTGCCCTTGGTCGTGTAGATAAGTCAGAATGTCAAGGTAAGGCACATGGTTAGGGGCACGGGCGTGTTAAGGGGGTATGGTTTTAGTCAGATTCGACCACGGTTGGTAGACACGGGCATGCTCTAGACCAACACGGGCATGTGGCCCCTGTTTTGAGGAAAAGTATCTCAAGTTCATAAAGTTTTGGGATTAGTTCAAAAACCTCTCGGAGGTATGTTTAAGGCCTCGTAGGCTGAGATTGCGTTAGTGATAGGCTTAAATGAAATTTTATAGCCCGTTTCGAAGAGTCCAGTAAGATTAAGCATGGTAATGCCTCGTATTCAGTCTTGGTGTCAGACATCGGGTATGGGGTGTTACATTTAGTGGTATCAGAGCTATGGTTTAGTCGGTTCTCGGACTAATCTAGCGTGAGTAAGAGTCTAACTATACATGCTATAGGTGGACCGTGATAGTATGATATCTCCCGGCCCTAACGAAATTGTTTTGTTAAAACAGAGATAACTCCCAACCGAGCTAATTTCAATAAGGTTGTAAGTGACAATGAGGTAATTAAAATGTGCTTATGCATTGTTGAAATTTAGAGAAGTACGAATAGAAGTTTATGACATGTGTATGATAGGTTATGGAATGATATAACTCTAGGTTGAGAAATGACATGAGAGTTATGAAGTGATAAGCTTACCTATATTGGTTAGATATGTGTATGGTGTTATGTACCCAATTTATTGGGTTAAGTGTATATAGCGACTGAATTTATCCAGAGAACGGGATATGTGTGTATGTACAACAGTTTGAATGATGTATGGTAAATATGTCCACATGGTTGAATCTCATGTGTGACTGTTAAAGTAGAAAATGTATAATGATTTGTTTCGTGACGCTGTTATGAAGCTACACATGTTATAGTGTGGGAGTTAAACTGAGAAGTTTGATTAAGTAGAATACAGGAGATGAATACGGTTGTTTAATGATAAATTGATGAATAAGATCATGGTAGGACCATGGCAATACATGTGATCCCATATAAGACCATGTCTGGGACATGGCATTGGCAACGATATACGATCCCGTGTAAGACCATGTCCGGGACATGGCATTGACATCTAAGTATGATCTCGTAAAAGACCATATCTCTGATATGGCATCGGTATCGATATGAGTTCCATGTAAGACCGTATCAGGGATATGGCATTGGTATTGATATAAGATTTCGTGTAAGCCCATAGAGAGACTATGGCATCGTGATGACATGTAAGGAAATAGCTCGGCTATGATGTTGTGATACGAATAAGACCATAGTTGGACTATGGCAATCAAGTAAATGATGTACTCAAACCCGTAAGACATTCTCTAAATTGATAAGCAATGGAAAGAGAAATTAGAGTTGAATGTTGAGTACTCGAGTAGATATTAATGTGGAACTTGAGTAAGTGAAATCACTGTTTGAAAGTATGAGTGATAGAAACAATTGTAATATGAGTAAGCGTGAAAGCTCACCTGGAGCGAGTTGTGTGACTACGACAATATTTCATTAATAATGAATGTTTAATCATACGTATTTAGTCACGAGAGTCAAGTTAAAGGGCTCTACGACCTCACCCACTTACCATTGTTGAATTATGATAAGATGTTTATGAGAACCGAGTTGAGTAAGTTTTTATGTGATTAATGCAATATTTATGTAGCATAATTGAGAATGCTTTGTATCACATTGGTACATGATACCCTACTAAATAGAGTAATTGTTGTTGAACATGAGGTTGAAGTCCTAGGGGACTATGATGAAAAGGCTATCATTGAGATATGAAATAGATAAAGTTCTGTATAAGACTATGCTCGAGACATGGCCTCGGTATTAAGTTACGATTCTGTATAAGACCATATCCAGGATATGGCTTCGATAATGAATATGAGAATCGTATAAGACTGTAACACCCCAAACTCGGTCTAAACGTTACGACTAAATCTAGTATGTCACATGGAAAGGTTGTTTTAAAGAACTTGAAATAATAATAAAAAAAAACATTCTTCGCGTTGTGTTAACAATTTGAAATTCAAGTGAGCTTTAAGGTTGCCTTACAAAAATTTTCATCAATAATACTAACAGTCAAAAACAGGTTTTATGATGCGAAAACCGAAAACTAGTGGTAGTCCGGAACGTGATATTTCGAAAATAGTGTTTGCGATTTTAAGAAAAACTTTTCGATTTTAATTAGTTATCCGCTTGCCATCTTTTGTTAACACTTTGAAAAACGAATGATTGTTTATATTTTTACTTTAGGAAAACTCCATTTTTAGCATTTCATAATATATGTAATAATAGTATAAAATCAAACCCAAATTAAAGTTACTAAGGCCTTATTACATAATAAAAACCCAAAGTAAAATAAGTTTAAATAAAGAACGAATTTACGTAAGAAGTAATGCATGGCCACTGCGAAGTCCACCTCAGCTCCAAATCCGTAACTAAGAGTTACCTGTAAGATTAAGAAAAGGGGTGAGTCACCAAGAGTCAGTGTGTAATTCCCCTTACTAACGCAGTTTGGGCCTAAGCCCTATCAACATGGCATATCAAAGAGTGTATGCAATGCAACCCAGCCCAATCCTAGTTTTCCATCCTCTACATCACCTAAATCAGCCAAACGCCTGTGGCACCAAGCCACTGTGGTTCCAAACCACTGTGATACCAAATCACTATGACAGAGTCACTGATAAAAATATATGTGGGGCCAACCTACTTGGTACCAAACCACTCTGACAGTCACTGATAAATATATGTGGGGCCAACCCACTATGGTACCAAACCACTCTGACAGTCACAGATAAATATATGTATGTGGTGCCAAACCATTGTGGTGCCAAACCACTGTGGTACCAAACCATTGCGACATAGTCTCTGATAAAAATATATGTGAGGCCAACCCACTGTGGTACCAAACCACTCTGACAGTCGCTGAATCACACTTCCCCTTTCAATGTCATAACTCGAATCCCCATGTGTTATGAATTCATAATATAATAAGTGCAACATACGTCAATGTCAATCACATGACCAAAGCATACACATATTCACGATAAAATATTTACATAACATAATCAACTAACCTGGTATCCCTGATCTTTTACCCCTCCCAAGGGTAACTCAATAACCCTTACCAATGATTCGGCTTTTAAGAAATTCACGAATTAATTATTAATCAAACAGAAGATGGTGTGAGTATTACACACTTGATTACGCGAAGAACTAAACTTTCTATATCGTCGACACTCTCACTAGCAGGAATAACAGCGATTTGCCTATCCCAGATAGACGTCAGCTCTCTACCACAACCCAATGAAAAGTCTCGAACCGCTGACACAGCACGTCTTTTAAATTTAGGAGTAGAGATTACGGGTCCACTCCCCTCATTAGTTTGGCTAGCACTCCCATCCATGAAGAGACTTGATCAGTACAGTACTATAGTGAAACAACAATTTTCCCCAACAGGGGTTTGATTATGACAGAGTAAACGAATAGAAGCTGATCACAAAGAAAAAAAGAGGGCTCCTTATCTTAAGAACACGAATGGAAAGGTAAGATACGGCAATCACAAACCTTCAGGCTTCGGACTTCAAAACGTTCGGCTACTGGGGTTTCTCGGAGTAAACGTTCCAAAACGAGAGAGAAAAGGATGAATTAGCCGAAATCCAACCATCAAAACAAAATAGGCATTCGGCTATGACCACATTGAACCGAAAAAAAAAGAGAAAGAATCGAAAGAGCCTCCCTTACCTTGCACAAATAGAACCCGATTGAAGAGGAGACTTTCAGCAAACCACAGGGATGCTTCTTGATGTTCAACAAAAAGGCACAGGATGGAAGAACAAATTTAGTTATCACCAGGAGAGATTCGACTTCCTCTTTGGAAGAAAAGAGAATGATATGAATGGTCATAAATAAAAATAAAGAAGTGAATCTTACCTTGAACAAAGAAAAGCCGAATGGAAACCAAGGATATTCGGCACTGGCAGAAATAATAAGAGGCACCCCAGGTTCGGCTAAAGAAAAGATGAGATTAGGAGAGGATTCGACTTGAGGAGAAAGTAGTATAGGAGAAGAAATAAAGAAGAGGGTTTCAGCCTTGGAGAAAAGAGTGTAGAAGGGAGAAGAAAATAAGATGAAAGTTGAGTGGGAAGGGAGGATAGTAATAAGAGATTTAGTTAACAGCAAACAAAATGGTTCGGCTATGGTGGAGAAAATGTTCAATAGGAGATGGGAGAGAGGTTCGGCTATTGTGTTTGTTGAAGTAGAAAAGATATGCAAAAAGAGAAAATGGAAAAGGTGGTGAATCCGGCACACCTAAATGGAAGAGAAGAGAATCGCTTTGTTAACTAACAAGGTGTTTGCCGAAAATGAAGAAAAAAGAACAATAATGCACTTTAAGGTTTCAGTTTTTACTATATCTCAAATGGCACAAACGGCATTCTACTACCCCCCTTATGACCGAATGTTGAAGAATGCCTAAAGAAACACAAGTAAACAGCACAAACCCACCAGCTCAAAACCGAAAATGCACTCCTATCCACTTTCCTTATTAGGCCAAACTCTCACTTACCTCCCCACCTCCTTGATTTGCTCCTTGTTTCACTCTCCATCACTAGTTTGAATTGTTTGACCCATTCAAACTACTCCATGCTCTCTTGTCCTTTCATTCAAATGCATTGACCCATTCAACAACCACCTTGAAGAGTCACAGCCGAATGCCAACACTCCACCACCTTGAGCACAAAAAATAAAGCCCCACATGCCGCAGACGAGACTCGAACTCCTTCCCCCGCTCAGCCAATGACGCCTTCCCCCTTGCACTGCTAATGACGCCACCACCACTTGGACACAAGCTCTTTTGTGTCAACCAGCATACGCAAATATTCTTAAAACCTGCCTCTACTAGCTCTCCCCCCTAAAGTGCCCAAAAAGAAAAAAATTTCTAACGCTCTGGCTCGAACCCGAGCCTCCCCAAAACCCCCAGGCACACCAAAAATAACATGCTAAACAAGCCAAACACATAGAATAGCATAAAATGCAGAGCCCCTAATTCTAGGATGTTACAAAGACCATATTCGGAATATGGCATCGATACTTGATGTGGAAGCCCATATAAAACCTTATCCGGGATATGGCATTGGCATTTAGATGTGACTCCATATAAAACTACCTCGGCGATGTGGCATTGGTTTTGTACTTACATGAATGATGATGAATATGCGTCTTTGACTGTCCCTAGTGATCAATGGGATAAGTAGACGAGTTAAAAGTAGAAATGAAATCAGTACTAAAGTCATATGAAGGAGTGAAAATAGGTACTCGTGAATGAATCACGAAGAGACGATTATGATATATGGCACGGAACGTCTTATATAAGGGCAAGTATGAGTAAGTTGGCTCGAAGCCTGTGGTTTGTGCAAGGTTAGTTAATGCCATGGATTAGTTATAATGATCTCCTTTAGTATTATGTATTGATACTTGTTTCCTTTCAAGGGTGATGTGGTCGTTCTTTTCATGAAATTGTAGTTGTGTGAGAATGTTGGCTGACTGAGAAATTAGACTAAACGGTTGTTGATTTAGTTAATTAAAATCGAAATTCCTTTATCTCCTCGTAACCTTATTCGGGTACATTGAAGAGAAAGTTAGTGATGATTCTAGTATAAGAAGTGAAATCACAAGTTTCATGTTGTACGATGGGTCTTCGGGCAAGCCGATTAGAGTTAATGAATTCAATCGAGATGTCCCTTCTATCGTGAGATATGAAGATAGAAGAAGTTTTAGATTAGCATAGAAAGAGAAACTCAAATGAGAGTGTGCTTGAAATATGTTCTCAGTGTGGAAAAAAAACTGATATGTGCTTTCTGAATTTTGATGAGTTAGAGTATTTTATGCTGCAGAAGATTTTGAAAGTGAAATAGTGAAAAGGGCTTGAACCAATACAATAGTGCGTATAGTTATTGTAATACTTCTCAGATAGCAAACATAGCGCATATGTTGGGATGGAAGAATCTTATTAAACCATGCGAGATAGTCAATCGTTTGACCTTAGTAAGTAATATTCTAGTTTTAGTGAGGTTAATGACTAGAGTGAGTTTTCCTCTCGAAATAAAAGAGTTCAGAAGGAAGATAGTGAATGGTGTTTTAAATAAGCTCTGAATGAGTTTGATTAAGACGTTAAGATTCAGGTCGAATGAGATTTCCATTGTTGATGTTACCTTGAGGTAGAATTTGTATGTTGATGACTTCAGAACTTATACAGAAGGTTTTGATATGAGACTTAGTAATAGCATGTCTACTCATGCAAGACTAAGAAAAAGTGCAGTTATATGCATAAATGTTTTGAAAACTGAGTACATTTCACGATATGATTGAGTTTATAGTCAGAAGTAGTCGACCACTAAAAGCTGAATTTTCTAAGTATGCAAGTTAGAACTATTACAGTTGGTTAATATCCTAGTAATAGAGTGAGATAAAATACAATAGATTTCAAATTTGAAGTGACTTGATTTCCAAGGAGGGGGATGTCATCCAAAATTTAGCGAAGTGTGCGATAAATATTCAAATGATCATTTTAGCATGTGTTGAGTTCACAGTTGTAAGATTACTGAGTATAAATGCTCTGGAGAAAAAGTAATCTAGGTTTCAAGGTTGTGCTTCGATCTTGTGTACTACAACTTAAAGATTTTTGGTGAAAGAAACTTGAGGATAAATCAATTTATGATTTTGAAGAATTGGTGGAAACGTTTTAGGAATGTTGAAAGTAACTTCTCCTGGCAAGATTTTTGGGGTCGAAAATCCCTAAAGGCGGGGAGAATTGTAACATCCCGAATTAGGTCCTAGTTGGAATAATGGTTTGAGACCATGAATCTGAAGTAGAAATTATTATTTTATGACTGTTATGAGGTTTATGATATGTTCGTATGCATGTGTAAAAATTTCATGAAGAAATTTTAGGCATAAAGTGTCCAATTTGACTTTTGGACTAAATTAAATAAGTTACAAAATATGAGGTCCTAGATTCATTAAGTATGAAATAGCTTGGATTATCAATTTGAGGTCTATAATGTGATTGAATTGTTGTGTGAAAATTTTGTTTAGAAATTTTATCCAAAAAGTGTTTAATTTGGTTAGTAGGATTAAATTGTTATAAATGCGAAGTGTGTGTTCTAGATGATAAAGGGTGTAATTGTGATGGGTTTTTAAAGTGAAGGTCCTTATGAAGAAATTAGCCCACTTATAAGTTGATGGAAGATATTTATTTGGTATTTTTGAAGTTAGTTGAAAAGAAAAAGGGCAAATTTGGAAGTTAAGTTAAATGTGTATAATAAGACAAAAATAGTAAAAAGGCACCATTCTTTTCTATTTTCTTCTCCAGCCGATTGTGAGAAAAGAAATGGGCAGCCATGGAGAAAGCCATGTTCGGCTAAGCTTGGGAGCTTGATAGGTGAGTGGTTTTTGCCCCGTTTTTAATGATTTCTACGTTTTTGGAGTCGTGGTAACTCGATTTAGCTATCCCGTACCTTCATTTTCAAAACTGCTGAAGTTTGTGAATTGTGCCATAGTTGATTAAGTGTGTATTTTGATGATTAATGGTGGATTATACATGTCCATGAGAAGAGAAACAAGTTTTACTAAGTGATTTTCGACGAAAATGACAAAAAGGACTGAGTTGCAAAAGTTGTAAAATTGGTCCTAAGGGCATGAATTAGTGAGAAATGTGGATAGCTATAGTTATGAAAATGGTCCAACTAAGTCCAAAATACAAGAAAATTGAATAAAAATCAATTTACGAGCCTTGGGGCAAAGTGTAGTTATGTGAAAGTTTAGGGGTAAAAACATTAATTTTCCATAAGATGATTTTTGGGTCACACTGATTAATGTGACTAATAATTGAGCTAATATGATATGATAGATCATGGAAAAACGAGATTCGGACCTAGAACGGGTGAAAAGAGAAATATGGGCAAAAAGTTCCTTTCGACCCTTTCGACATCGAGGTAAGTTCATATGCTAAATTATGAAATTCTAAGTGAAGTACTTAACATTTCGATGTTGTATGGATTGTTTAATTGCCTTTATGTATACGTTAAGTACGTTTTGAAGGAATGTCAAGAAATGAGAGTCTTATTTTAATTTAAGACTAGAGGGAAAAGAAATTTGCATAATATGTTGATAATTAAGGTCCCGTGTAAGACCATGTTGGAATATGGCCTCAGTGTGAAAATTCGTGTAAGGCCATGTCGGGTACATGGCATCGATATGTTAATACATGTAAGACCCTATTGGGGCATAATGTCAATATGACATTATGTGTATGAGACTCAAGAGTGTTATTTAACAATTTGAGTGATCCAACGGGAATGTTCAAAGAGAGAGAGTATGTGGCTGTACCATGAGAAGCACAAGTATGTGTTAGAACTGAATTGAGGTAAATTCGGTATATGATGAACCCCTGGTGGGTTATGTGTAATTGATGCACCTCAGTTGCATAAGTTATATTTATAAATGCATTGTGTGAATGCGAACGAGTATCGTAGAAAGTTAAGCAAGAATAGTAGTGTGTGAGGATGTTCCCGTATGAACATTTGAAATAGAGAAGTACATAAGGATAATTATCCATGAATGTATAATAACGGTGAGCTATGTGCGAAATCACCTTATTGATGGTTAGTGATGGGCTGTGTGCAATACCATCAACCATATTATTATCGGTGGGTTGTGTGCGTTACCACGCGATTAATTACTAATCGATGGGCTGTGTGCGATACCATCGCTTATGAAATTATTTGGTGGGCTAACTGCAAAACTACCATAGTTATAAATGATTGGTGAGCTAAGTGCGAAATCACCATAGTTATAAATAATTGGTGGGCTAAGTGCGAAACTACCATAGTTATAAGTGATTGGTGACCTAAGTGCGAAATCACCATAGTTATAGATGATTGGTGGGCTAAGTGCGATACCACCCTATTAGAGATCGATGGTGGGCTAAGTGCGAAACCATCGAGAGATTTGTATATGAGTGGCTTATTAAAAATGCTTGATGTGTTGTTTTATGTGATCATGTGGTGATTAGTGCAGGAATGTATGCTAATTAACACGAGCAATTGGCTTGTGGCATGGTTTGAATGTGGTATAAGATTGAATAAGTAAGTTTCAAGAATGGTCGAGTAAGTAACCATGAGTTTATGAGTAACACTCATTATAAAACTTTGTGGTTGTGTATATTCAATGAATATCAGTATTTATCAGTTATATGTAGATGAACTTACTAAGTATTATTGCTTGCTCCTTTCCTTTTTCCTATCTCTTATAGGTTATTTAGCTAGCTCAGGTTGAAGGCCGCTGGAGATGTTTCCACACTATCGAGTAGACTCCTGGTATGGTGTTTCAAGTTCTTATGAGTCATGGCATGTATAGGGATTCTTTTAAAGTTGATTAAGTTCTAATTGATGTAGCCAAATTGTGTTGGCCTAAGAGAACTTATAGTTTGGTTGTGTATCGCCATAGATGATGGCTTAAGTTGTTTGTAATTGTATTGGATATAGTTCTCCCTAGTGTATGGGATGAAGACTTTATTTCTCTTATGATTAAATGTCTGTAATTCAAGAGTCATATTGACGCTATGTGGAGTTATGTAATGATGTATGAATGTATGCATATGAGAGTGGTAAAAGGCTTGGTAGATAGCCTCTAAGTGCCCACATGGATAGACATACGGCCGTGTGTCCAGGCCACGTGTGACACACGGTTAGCACATGGGCGTATGCCCTAGGCTGTGTAGATAAGTCTGAATGTCAAGGTAAGGCACACGGTTTAGGGCCACGGGCGTGTTAAGGGGGTGTGGTTTTAGTCAGATTCGACCACAGTTGGTAGACATGGGCATGTCTTAGGGGTACACAGGCGTGTCCCTAGACCAACACGGGCGTGTGGCCCCTGTTTTGAGGAAAAGTATCTCAAGTTCGTAAAAGTTTAGGGATTAGTTCAAAAACCTCTCGGAGGTATGTTTAAGGCCTCGTAGGCCGAGATTGCGTAAGTGATAGGCTTAAATGAAATTTTATAGCCCGTTTCGAAGAGTTCAGTAAGATTAAGCATGGTAATGCCTCGTATTCGGTCTTGGTGTCGGACATCGGGTATGGGGTGTTACAACGGAGAGGTGCCAGACCTGTTCAGTATTGTAGCAGGGAAGGGCAACTATGGTCAAATTGGCAGTGGAGGAGCAGCAGAGAAGAGAAGAGTTTATTGAGATTTTTTAATTTGTATAGCATTAAGGGTTTAAGGCAGATTACTCTTTAGTGACTTTAGTGGAAAGCTATTAGCTATTCCTTACTTTTTCTATTTTAGACATGTATCCTAGTCAAGCCAGGTCTGAGCCCAAAAAAACTTACCAAAGGCCCGACCCATTTAGAAAACAGGCTTTATTTATTGTTCAAACCCATATTTCAGGCTTATATTTTGTCCAAACCTTCCCATTTTTAGAGTGGGCTTTCAAGCATGGTTGAGTGGCCCAACCCATGGGCAACTTTAGTCCCATGAATCAATCTTTCATTTTGATTCCTTAAACCACAAACCACTTAGATTACCTACTAAAATAAGTTGTCTTCCCGCATCATAATCCTTTTCATATTATGCAACTTAATACTAGTTAAACCTTAGGCAACTAATGAGCTAATATTTACTTATTCATTTTACCTTTCATGCAAAAACTATTGAAAACAATCATACAAAGATATAATAAATTATCTTTGGAATTTTATTTAACTAATCAGTTCCAAAAATTACGAATAAGATGACGAAATCACTGCACTAAGGGCACAAAATCCTAACAAGCGTATGTTTGAAGACACTAGTTTACATTCAGTTTTAGGAAGATTATTAATTTCATGAATCACTAGTGCATTGATAATGATAAGTTTGGTGAATCCTATAATGAGATTACCAAGTAGCTCACTAATGGAATTCAAGCAACATGTCCAAATGAGCAAGGTTTCAAGGCTTTAGATCTATCACTAACTTATGCTACTTTACATGCAATTGCTATTGGAAATTGGTTTCTTAATATCCAAAGAAATGTGATAACCAAGAAAACGAGATAGATGATATTCAATAAGATTGTGAAGCACACTAAGATAAACAATCTAAGCTTGTCATCGTCATTTCCTAACAAGCAAATGTTTTAAGACACTAGTTTACATTCAGTTTTGGAAAGATTATTGATTTCATGAATCACTAGTGCATTGATAATGATGAGTTTGGTGAATCCTGTGATGAGATTACCAAGTAGCTCACTACTGGAATTCAAGCAACATGTACAAATGGGAAAGATTTCAAGGCTTTAGATCTATCACTAACTTATGCTACTTTACATGCAATTGCTACTGGAAATTGGTTTCTTAATAACCAAAGAAATGTGATAACCAAGAAAACAGGATAGATGATATTCAATAAGATTGTGAAGCACACTAAGATAAACAATCTAAGCTTGTCCTTGCCATTTCCTAACAAGCATATGTTTGAAGACACTATTTTACATTCAGTTTTGAAAAGATTATTGATTTCATGAATCACAAGTGCATTGATAATTATGAGTTTGGTTAATCCTGTGATGAGATTACCAAATATCTCACTACTGGAATTCAAGCAACATGTCCAAATGGGCAAGATTTCAAGGCTTTAAATCTATCACTAACTTATGCTACTTTACATGCAATTGCTATTGGAAATTAGTTTCCTAATAACCAAAGAAATGTGATAACTAAGAAAACGGGATAGATGATATTCAATAAGATTGTGAAGCAGACTAAGATAAACAATCTAAGCTTATCCTTACCATTTTCATCCTTAATTTTCAAATTCTCATGAAGTAAGACTCCAAGATCGTGGGTAGGGATGAGGTTTTTGAGCCAATTCCACTAGAACTAAAGTATTCTCCAAAGTGGAAACAAGGGATACATATTGTTGCAATTGAAGATGTTGTTAAAGAAAAAGGCCAAGATGAGGAAGTTGATGTAGAGGTAGTATTAAACCAGTTGCAAGTGCCCCTACAATTGCAGACCGGCCTCATCCATACAAAATCGTGGCCAAAATACCTTGATGAGGGGATTGTTAGGTTGGACCAAAGCATCAAGTACTTGGAAAAACAACTAAAGGTGATTCAACATTTTAGGAATTGTTCTGTTTGAAAAAAGGGGGGGAAATTAGGCTCTAGGTGTTTTTTTATTGTTGCTCAACAATTTTTTATGTTTTGTTGATTTACTCTCGAACTTTTTGTTCATGTTTTTATTGATGAATCTTAGTTGAGCTTCTTATGTTGTTCTGTTTGATGAATCTTAAATGAGCTTCTTATGTTGTTCTGTTTTTTAGTTTGAACTCTTTCCCATTAATTCTCTATAACATTATCATGGTTACTTTGATTACTAATGCATCTAATTCTTAAGCATCAATGATTACAATATTTGGTTATGTTTATAGTTAAGGTTTTGGATTAACGAGAGCTACTTATTGATTAAAAAGGAAAATCTATTGATATAGATCCTTTTGTTTATGATGGTTATTGATTTTGTTCAAAAATTTTCAAAAGGTGAGATTGTTGTAGCAATTATGGTTCCCGCTACAACAACAGTTGCAACTTGAGGTATAGCTGAATTAGACCATAACTTGTCTTATTTTAAATTGGTAATCTTTTGAAACAAAATCTATCGCGCTATGTATTTGTTTATTTTGTTGAGTAACTTTGGCCCATCTATAAAGATCGCTTGTGCATAATCATATCACAAATGGACTAAATCTCAGTATTTATTCAGATAAATGTAGTCCTTTTTATAAGGCTATTTGTAAGGAACTTTGATGGTAATCGATTGAAATCTTAGAAATCTTAAAACTCTTATATATGATAGGCTTGCATTAGGTAATTTGTACAAGAGTTAGCACTTATCATTTGTTTAGTAAGAAACCTGTTTAGAGTGCAATTTTTAAGTAAAACTCAAGTGAGTCACTTGGTTTTACAACTAAGCTTTCAGGAGAAAAGTCTTAGTAGAGAGTAATCCTGATTTGTGTGCAAATATGAAGTTGCTACACGATAAGTTGTAGGAATTAAATAATTACTTATACGTGTTGAAAAATAGTGGATGAAAATGGTAGAGACAAACTTAAATCAATACATGTTGAGTTCTAGTTCAGCAGCAAAAGAGTATTCAGCTTCTCTGCACTCCTTTTGGCATCCCTAATGTCACCATATCTAACAAATCAAAATTTTCTCCCTTTAACTGATCTTTTCTTAGCGATGAACATGATAATCACCTTTCCTTGTTTTTCGAAGATGTTGCGTAGCCTTCTCTCCAATGGAGTCTCGGTGGCAAGTTGTCGACGAAAACGAACACAGCCATGTTCATGTTGCACGCCATTTAGATTGTTGAATTAGGAGAATGATATCAACATGCATTTTTTGAGGTATATTTGAGTTTAGAAGATTGGGTTTAAAGAAAGATTAGGATATGTTGCACGTCATGTTAGAATTGCGTGATAGATAATGATGGACATGAGCATGGTTGTGTTTGCCATTTTATGAAAAGACATTCATAATTTATGATAGGGTTTTTTTTTTTTTCAAAAACATTTTAGTATAAGAATTGCGTTTAATTAAATACTTTACCACCCTTGAAAAAAAAAACCTCATTATTATTCTAATATTTAAACGATATTATATTAAAACAAGCAATACCATTATATCCTAATTTGAGCTAATTAAGCAATAATTACCATGGGATTTTTATTTTTATTTAAAAAAAAAGGAAAAAGCTTTTGGTAAGCATTTAAGTTTCAAAAATGTGATGGAAGATTAGACAAGTGCCCATAATTTTCTTCAACGTGGTCACCGACGAAGAAGCGTTTGAAAGAAGAAGATTTGTCATGCAAAAGTAATGAGCTATCAAATCAACTACAAAATACGTATGCGGCTCCGGTGGAAATTAAATTGGAGTCAAGGGTATTATATATATTTTATATATAATTCTTATTTTTAATTACAATTTCTCATCTACCATTAAATAGGAGAGAAAATATACTGGTACCAATCCACCTAAAATTGAATGAAATTTATATTATTATATATTAATATGCTAAATTTTTTTATTTCGTATTTGTATTGGTAGAAGTACGATGGAATTTATTGTACTAGAAATCAAATTACATTTTATTTTTTTACCATGTATATTAGATTAAAGAGCAAAATGATTCTTTATTTTAAAATTTTCACCAATTTCTACTGTTAAAAATTCGTATGGCTGACGGAATAATCAAACAAGTACTTGTAGGCTTAGTTTAGCATTGATTCTCAAAAGTACTTTTGAGGTTAAAATGCATTTTTTGTGCCATAAGCAATACTAAACAAATCATTTTTGGAGTAAAAAGTATTATTGAAAAGCGCATTTGAACTCAAAAGCAAAATCATTTTTTCTAGTTTTTGTTTTTGACAAAAGCGCTTTTAGGAACAAAAGACAATTTTAATTCTTATAAAGTATTTTATATAATATTTATATTGGGTATGCAATTACTTTCCTATTGAAATTTGTTTTAAATATATTATATTATACATATATTTTTATTGGTTATATTTTAATATTTAAATATAGTTTATATATTCGAATTAAATTTTATAAAAAATTAATATTAATTATTTAAAAAATATTTAAAATTTATATTTCATATATTAAAATATTAACAATAAATTATAATAAATTATTTTTTATTCTTACTAAAATATCATAAAATATTAATTAAGTTGAACATTATTTACATGCATATTTGTTACTTTATATTTTATAACACTATGTTTAAAATGGATATTTTATTTCTCAAAAGCACATTTTGATACCAATTTTAAACACTTCAATCTTAAAACAAATTTTTTTAAAATATTTTTCAAAATCACTTTTCCACCGCACTTGTTTAAAGTACTTCTTAAAGGCAATACTAAACTAGCCCGTAGAGATCAATTTTTAATAGTACGAATAGATGAAATTTTTAACAGAAGCAATTTGGTCTTAGGTTTAATATACAAAACTAATTTACCCAATTTTAAGTAGATAAAAAGATACAAACCGACTTATAATACAAAAGCCTCAGCCATATATCATTTTATATTTTGTATTATAAGATGAGATGCGGACTGATGTATGATTAAAAGAAGAAGAAAAAAAGGTTGAGATGAAATGTTTGTAGAATGGGATGCCCAGTCAAAGCGGGCGGTTAGTTCTCAACAGTGCCACTCCACGCATACAACAAATGCAAATGTCATATCCTGTTCTTCTATTTTCATTTCCCAAACTCCTTTATCATATGTACATACAACTTTCATGTTCGATGGATACCTGATGTATATAACTTATGGTCTCCCGTGTAATTTTTCTGACTAAATAGTAGGATTTTTTACAACAAAAATGGTTGAAGAGTCAAATATGTTCATACATAAGGATGTTTACATCTTTCTGAACAAAGCTTACTTAATTAAACGCATCGTTTGATTATAAAAAGGAAATCAAGAATTTGTCTCGACTCATGACCAAAAGTTTAAAGAGAAATGAAGTGATTAAATAGGGAACATTCCAGAATTGACCCTGCGTGGTGGAAGGAATTACAGAAGAAGCCATTTTCACGAGCTTTGTCTCATACCCATTCTCTCTCTATCCAATATTGAATCATTTGGAGTAATATGGAATCACGAAAAAAGAATATAAATTGAAGACAAAATCAACACTAGCTTTGAGCCTTTGACATCAACGTAAAAACCAAAAACCAAAAGGAAAATTTTAAAGGAAAAAAAAACATTAGCAGCAAAAACCAAAAACGCGTCTAATATCCCGACCAATTAGCAACGGCCTCCAGCTGTCCACGCGGCTTCTAGAGTTGCTGAATTACGATGTGCGCACCCTCCTCACTTCCATGTTTTCCTTTTCTTTTTCTCTATTAACTTTTGGTGTTCAATCACATCCCAATTAAGGTATCTAATTAATCTTCTGTTTTCTGTACATTGGCCGTAAATTTTAAAACTGTTTCATGTCTAAAATGAAGATCAAACCTTTAATCACTAATTAACAAAGAGGAAATCATTATCATCTCACATATTTTGATCATCAACATCAAAATTCTTAATTTTACCTAATTTTATTTCAGTAAAAAATCAGTGCGACACCACTTGTGGAAAGGAATTGCATTTGTTGCACCGAATGGTAATGCGAACCCCATCAGCTAATTTTATTTATTTTTGTCCCTTTTTAATTACTTATTTTCTTAATTATTGCATTGTTATGATATTGTAGTAAAAGATTAAGGACAACTATTTTTCTTACAAAAATTAAACATAATTATTTACTATATTTGTGGATTCTATTTTTAAAAATTTTTGTACATACTTTTAAATAATATATTTGAAAATTTAATTAAGTGAGAAACATAATAACTTTTTACTCTTTATTTATAGAACTAAAAAGAAACTTAAATGTTAATGTATCAAATGATAATTTAAACATTAAATATTAATTCAATCTCATTAAGTTTACTTATATGATTTTTTTAAAATAAAAACATATCATTTCTTTTTAATAATTATTCATTTTATTATACTTTTAAGCATATATACACAGCTTAATTAATACATTTTTAATGTTATATGCACTAATGATGCATGCGTCTCTACACAAGCAATGAACCACATAATGTCACTTGTTAAAGAAAATATAATGATTTTTAAAATTATTTATTAATGATATGTCTTAATATAGTTCATTCACACTATATGAAGTCATACACTATAAATGCACTAACTACAAACTCTTATCATATTATATATTTAATGCTTGTGTATAAAATATTTAATAGTATATTATAAAATTAAAAAATGGTTCAACTTTAATTTTAAATATTAATATTACAATTTAATTTATATAGTGAAAAATAAATAAAATTTCATTAGTTAAAATATCGTTAGAGAAACTAAATTCAAACCATCAAACTTATCAATACACTCAAATTAATTCCTTTCGCTCTCACAGGGAACATTATAGTAATTAGTAACTAGAATGTTATAGAAAATTCGCAACTTAACTTATATTTTAAACTAACTCCTTATTTTTAACTCAAATTTCAAACTTGCAAATTAATATTCTTGGATGAAATTCTTCCCAAACCCAGAAGTACTTTTCAACTTGGGTTGGTAGCCTAATTGGACAGGTATAATTGTCATTGTTTATAAATTGGGTTGGATTAAATGGTATCTATCCGTACAAGTTAAAATTATTTAACAATTATTATTATTATTATTATTATTATTTTAAATATAAGAAGCTTATTTTATTAACTATCATCTTAATTAATATTCCTATTAAAAAGTAAGAGTTTGTTTAACGAGTGTCTTAAAGACATAATTAAGATATAGTAAGTTATTGTTTTTGGAATTCAAATTTTTGAAGCTAACTAAAATATAGATTATAAATAATATTAATATCCCTAATTTACCATAAATAAAATGCATTTAATGCAATTTTTTTTTAAAAATTGCATTAACTAATCTAAAAAAAAAGTTGAAAATATAAAACTCATTGATGAGGAAATATATTTATAGATAGAATGTTGAAATAAAAATTACAGAAAAGATTTGTGAATAAAAAGGATGTGATTGTTGAAATCCACAATAGCTTTTCCCTATTAAGTTGGGTTTATAAAATACTAATAATTAGTATTAAAAAAATAATAAATATGGATAATCCTTAATTAACCTAAAAATAAAAGAAATAGTTGAAGTGGAGAGATTATAAACAAACCCTCCATTGAGAATTCCTCATCACTGTCTTCACTTCACTAACCAAAAGATTTTGCTTTCTATAAGTTCTCTCCACCGCAACCAAACAAAATATTATAAACTTTTTTTCTCTGAAAGAAACACTGAAAATGCTGAATCTATGGACTTTTATCTTCCTCTGCTTTCTCCATCTCTCATCCTTCAATGTAAGCAAATCTATTGTCTTCTTCTTCTTCTTCTTCTTCTTCTTCTTCAGTATGTTCTGGGTACTATGTTTATCTTCTTTGTTTCTTGTACATTAAAATTTAATGTAAGACAGTTTTTTTTTTTTAATTCAAAGAAAATTGTAATTTTCGGACAATGCAGGTTGTGTTGGGCGCTGTCGGTGATTCGTTGGTGTCGGAGAATCCATTTACTCCAAAAGCCTCGGTGATTCGTTACTGGAACAAAGAGATCCGCCGCGAAATAACCAAAACCCATTTTCTACTCTCCAAAGTTTCGCCGTTAACCGCCGTCGACTCGGCCAGTTTTTCCAAACTCGCCGCCCAAAACGACCTCGCTTCCCATCTCCCTTCTTTTTGTTCCTCTGCCAAACTCTTTTGCTTCCCCGATTTATCTCCGAGTCTCGAGAAACACCCCAAAGATGAAAGGTTTGCCGTCTACTCGAACATGAATTTCTCCAATTACGGAACGGACCGACTCGCTGGAGTCGACTCGTTCAAGAACTACTCGGAAGACAGCAACATCGTCGTCGACTCGTTCCACCGATACAGTCGGGATTCGACTGGGCACAAGGAACAATTTGCCAATTACGCCAGTGACGGCAACGTCGTCGACCAGAACTTCCACTCCTACGCCGCCTCCGCCACTGGCGGTTCCGGAAACTTCAACAACTACAACCGTGAAGTCAACAATCCCAATCTCCGTTTCTCTTCATATGGGGATGACTCCAACGGGCATGGGCAGACATTCACGCAGTACACAGAGAATGCCAACGCCGGGAACGGGCAGTCATTCTCTAGTTATGGAAAAAACGGTAACGGCGTTCCTAACGACTTCAGTAGTTACGGAAAAGGAGCCAATGTGATAGGGTCAGGATTTTCCGGTTATGGAGAAGCAGCCAATGGGGCGAATGACAGTTTCACTTCGTACGGATTCGACTCTAATGCTCCACAAAATACGTTCAAGAGTTACGGAGACGGCGGAAATGCGGCGGTCAACACTTTCTCAAGCTATCGCGATCAATCCAATGTGGGTGACGATTCTTTCCAATCTTATGCCAAAAATTCCAATGGAGAGAAAGTCGAATTTTCAAACTATGGCCAATCTTTCAATGAAGGAACCGATAAATTCACAGGGTACGGCCAAGGAGCCGTTGGTCAATCCATTGGGTTCAAAATCTATGGAAGGAACAGCACTTTCAAGGATTATGCAAAAAAGGAGGGCATCGTTTTCGGTAGATACAACAATGGCAGTTCCTCTGAAACTGCTCAAGTTAAGGGCGGTAGCAGTGCCGTGAATAAATGGGTGGAGCCGGGCAAATTCTTCCGGGAAAAGCTGTTGAAGCAGGGAACCGTGATGCCAATGCCGGACATTAAAGATAAAATGCCTGTAAGGTCATTTTTGCCCCGGACTATTGTTTCAAAATTACCATTTTCTTCCTCGAAGATTGGTGAATTGAAGCGGATATTCCACGCGGGGGATAACTCCACACTGGAAACCGTAATGCTGGACGCTTTGAAAGAGTGCGAGCGAGCGCCGAGCCCGGGCGAGAGCAAGCGATGCGTGGGGTCGGCGGAGGACATGATCGATTTCGCCACCTCGGTTCTGGGGCGGAACGTGGAGGTTCGTACGACGGAGAACGTAAAAGGGTCAAAGCAAAACATAAAGGTCGGAAGCGTTAAAGGAATCAACGGCGGGAAAGTAACGAAATCGGTTTCTTGCCATCAGAGTTTGTACCCGTATTTGCTTTACTATTGCCACTCGGTCCCCGAGGTCCGGGTCTATGAAGCGGATATTCTGGATCCGAAGTCACTGGAGAAGATCAATCATGGTGTTGCCATCTGTCATTTGGACACATCCAGTTGGAGTTCGAATCATGGAGCGTTCTTGGCATTGGGTTCGGGTCCGGGTCGGATCGAGGTGTGCCACTGGATTTTCGAAAATGACATGACTTGGACCATCTCCGATTCTTAAACTAGAAATGCTTTTGGATGGGTAAAATTTACTAAATTTAGTTAAGAAGAAACCATTGGCTAAGATAACTTATCCATTGGTGAAATTAAGAATTTGTCCATTTTGTTTCTCTGTTAATTTAAGATTATGGAATGAAATACACAAATATGAATTATTTTTTCTTATATTCTCTTCTTTTTTTCCTTTTTATGCTGCAATGAATCTTATCTTCCTGCAACTTTGTTGGTTTTGAAATTTTTCAAGAAAGCAATGAAAATGGTGTTTTGAATTTCTGTCACATCTACCAAGTTTTGCCATCTTTAAGACTTGAAAGTCAAGTCCACAGTAATTTTCTCTAACATTCACCTTCAATTTTGTTCTTACTCTATGTATTTTGTCTTTATTTTTTGAAATATTAAATTATTCTAATATCTTATATTTTTTTAATTTTAAAATTTTAATTTTGACATAAAATAATAAACTGTTATGATGTTATATAATTTTGAAAGGACTGGAATTTTTAATTTTAAAATGTATTAAGACTAAAAATAATTAAATAAAATTTAAGGTAAATAGTAATCTTGTGAATGGAGACAGAGTCACACATGGATGAAAAGCACTGATTAGCCTCAGAATCAGTCAGAAAGAGAGAATGATTCGGATGAAAGGCAATTTTTGCTTTAACAAAATTCTTTTAGAAAAAAATTATATAAAATATGAAGGCGAATTCTGTGTACGGGTTTTCATTTACTATTGCACTCAAACATGGAGACAAATTTAAAAAGTTAATTTCTGCTATTAGTCCCTGTATTTTATAAAAGTTATAGATTTATTTTTTTTATTTTAATTTGGTCATTTTTAGTTTTTGTGTTTTTCAAATTTTAAAATTTCAGTTCTCAATAAACGATAACAGTTAAATTCACTATGTTCAGTTTAGTTCCAAAATCTGATGCATTAAACATATTATCATATGTATAATGCTACGTAAGTTTATTTTCACATATTACTCACTAAAAATCTAATTATTAAATTAACAACTGTTATTTGCGTCAAGCTTGAAATTTCAAATTTTAAAAAGTATAGGAACTTAGAAGAACTCAATTGAAGAATACGGATTAAATCTACAATTGTAAGCATAGTACATGACTAGAATTAAATTTACCAAATGAATTTAATTGCTACTATTTGGGTAGGACTGAAATTTTGAAATTTAAAAAGTATAGGGACTAAAATTGACTAATTAAAAAATATAAAAACTAAAATTAATCAAATTAAAGTATAACTTTTGCAAGTAAACTAATAGAAACAACAAGGAAGAAACGATATTCATCCTAACAACATTTTCATATTTGACCCTAAAAAAAAAAATTTGACACTTAAAATACAAGTTAGATCAAAAGTTTTTTTTTTTTTAAATTTTATTTATGGCTAAAAGTTGACATGACTAATAAAATAATTAGATAGCTACACATGACATACTACATGTGCTAGTTTTTAAGAATAGAAATTGATGGAATTTTTAATATAAAGACCAGTTTGCTATTTGATCTAACCTATAGGGCTAATTTACTTTCTTTTGTTTTTTTTAAGAAGAAAAGACAAAATGAAATCCAATCCTAATATAAAGGCCTCCATAATACATTTAATATATTATCAAATTTAACAAATATATGTATCCTAAAAAATGTAAGATTATTTAATGCATTATATTAATACTAGATGAATCATAATATTGTTAAATGTAAAACTATAATAAAATTATTAATATAATAACTAAAAGAGAAAAGAAAAAGTTTTTTTTTTTTTACAATTATTCATGATACTTATGCTTGTGTTGAAGTGGTTGAATTATTTTTTTTTCTTGTCAATGTTATTAAAATATCTTCTAAATAATTTTCAAAAAATCATGATTTAGTATTACCAAATAACGCAATACTTAATTTTATTAATATCTTAAACAACTTTATAATATAAATTTAATATTTGTACTTTTTTATACTATTTAATTTTTTAGCATTTAATTTTTTCATTATAAAAAAAACTTTAAATAGAATTACTATAACAAATTATACGAAATATGATTAATACAACACAAAAATAAATTAATTATTTATAAAAATTTTCAGCAAGCCAATATACACTAGTAATTTTCTTTTACAAAAATAAAAAGGTTAAAATGTGACGTTAGTCTTTGTACTTGTATAAAAATTGGGATTTGGTCCCTGTACTTTAGAAGTGAAAATTTCATTCCTGTACCTTTTTTTTTTTTTTAATCTTAGTCCAATCATTATCATCATTGGTAGTCTTAGTCAAAATTTGTTAATTTAACATATTTAGTTGTTGTTAATCATATGCAAGTCATATGAGGATAGCCTAATCAAAAATTCCAGGTTGACGAATTTTGATAGAAAATACTTACGACTAAAAAAAGGTAGGAAGACTTAATTTTTAATTTTTTACGTGCATGAACTAAATCTCAAATTTTATCCAGGGACTAAAAACATATTTTAACCAAGTAAAAGTTACTTGAGTGTCTTTTTTGTGTAATAAGAATGCAATATGCCAAACACAAGGTAAACACAAACACAAGATTCACAATAATCACATAGCAACAGTAATTTCTAAATGAAAATGCTAAAATTCTAATAAGTAATCAAGAAATTCAAGATTATAAAGACAATCAATCTTAATTTCTTCAAGGACTTACAAATTATTATCTAATTAAGATGTTAGGGATCTCATATAAAATCTATATTCCAAAATCATTCAATCAATAAAATCTAAATATAGCATAAAACTAATAATCTATCACAAAAAAGTCTCAATCCTAATTTTATAGAGATTAACCAATAAATCTTAAACCAAATTAAAGAGATTCACTTCGAACTAGTGAATTATTGATCACATATTTTGTAAATTTTCCAATGTGTGTGTGAGAGAGAGAGAGATAATAAGAGAAAGTTGAGAGAAAAGTGATGAATGTTGAAAGAAAGTAAAAAGATTAGGGATTTTCGGGTTTGGGTTTTAGTGGATGGAAAGAGATTAATTTAAAATAAATTTATTTTATTAAATAATGTTTTTAAAAAAATTATGAATTCTTTTTAATCAATTTAATTTCATTGAATATAACTATTTTTAGACAATTTAATAATTATATAGATTTAAAAAATTATATTAATCAATTTAACCTACAATTATATATGTGACTTTACTATCATGTTCATTATGTCAACATAAACTTGGAATGAATATTACTTTTGATATGAATCTAGTCGTGGGTGATGATTGACTCTGGTTTATCTTATAAAGAAAATTATGGTTAAGATTTATATTATATAAGAAAATTATGGTTAAGATTTATATTAATTGTAATTTTGGATGGGCGGTATATTTATTTTCGGTAAAGTTAAAAATAGTGGTGATGATGAAATTAATTATTATAATTGCGAGTTAAAAGATTTCATTGCACCACAACCACCGTTCATCCAAATTTACACTAAAATTGATTCAATATAAACAAAACATCAATTTGTGGCTAAGATTGAAATATTCCTAGAAACCTTAGCCAAGTTGGTAGATTTACATTTAATAAATTAAACTTTCTTCGTTAGAATATGGCTTGAATAACTAAATCTTGCATTAGTAATTAAATAAATTAAATTATAATTGATTAATTGAATTACGTGATTCTGTTGAGATATCATTGTTATTTATTTAGTTTATGTTGTATTATAATTTTAGTTTAATTTGGTAAATAATTAAATCCTCTTTATTGATAACTTTAACTTTTCACTTTATTATTTGATTAATAAATGCATATGCGTTTACAAATAAATCATATAATGTTTGGCATTATTTCATGGATCAATTTTTTTTTAAGTGATATCATGCTAATATAAATTTTATTCATTAGCAATAATAGCTCATATATTTTCTTTTTGTTTGTAAGGTATGTTAGAATTGCATACGCAATTTTAGATCGACTTCTTTAATACTATTTGACCAGAAAAAGATATGGCATGGCATGATACAAAAACTAAACAGCAACTAAGAGTAGGTTTAGATCGGTGGTGTATTTACCTACGGTTAGTGTAGTGCTGAAATTAAATAATGTAGCATGAGACGAAAAATAAACTACATGCATCGCATCGCGCCGTACCCCACCGCTCATCCAAACCCACCTTAAATAAACAACCAATTGAGATGGCAAATGATAATCCCAAGAATGTTGGATCCAATCCACCGATTATTTATAACCAATAATGTTAAGTAAATACAAGTTAGAAATCAAAAAGGTGTCAACAACTCAAAGGAGTCTGTGGTTAAGAGTTTTTCATTGACATTTGAAGTCTAAGGTTCAAGTCCCGGCAAAAAATCCCCTCCCCTAATATGTTTTGTACAAAAAAAAAAAAAAAAAGCAATTGGGGAGTGTATTACTTACAACACACTATTGTATGAGCGAAGCTTTCGCTCTAGTATCTGGTTCACAGAATAATAACACACTATTGTATGCAGTTAATCTCAAACTTAATTTTTCTCTAGATGAAAGAGCTAAGGAATGACTCAAGTCTCATGTATTAACTTAAGTAGCAATCTCATTCATATACTTCGCTAAGATCACTCTTCTACTAAGATTTTCTCCTTAAAAATTTTTATGATATATTTTCACTAAAACAACTTCCACTCTATAAATAAAATAAGTGCTCCCTAAACTATACATAAATAAAATAAATAAGTCTTCTTTAAATAAGAAATCATAGACTTGTGAACCACCATTTAGTATAATTGAATCATGACATTGAACTTATGCCAAATAGCTTTTTGATAAGGCATGAAAATAAGAAGAAATCTTCATTATTTAGTCTTCTATAGGAACCGAATCTTTTCAAAAATCCTCAAACCTAGTTATTTGTTATTCAAAATCTTTAAATTCTTTAAATATTGTCCTTACTTGATTGATATTTAATATGATCTAAATTAATTATTTGTTACTCAAATTTTTCATAAAGATGGAAGAAAAACAATCACAATATTTAAGTCAGAACATGTCAATGTATAAGACAAGTTATACGATAATCTAGTTACGAGGTGAATTGCAGTTGACTACAACAAATGCCAACTATATCATTTTCAAATCAAGTCATAAGTAATCAATACTGTTGTTTCGTTCGACAATTAAAATTTTCTAGTTTAAGAAGAAACGAGGACAAAAGAATTTTCATTATATTTATGAAACTAAATTTATTTGAAATATGATTCTTTGTAATCCAAACTAGTTTGATTGAGTTCACATGAATCATTGCAACCTGGTATGATAGGATTCCAAACACATGAATACTTGTAATCACCTATAAATCAATTCAAAACTTATTTTTTTGGACAAAAAAATCATGTATTGCATTAGTAGGTTGGTTTTTCTGCAGAGAGAGTTGGACACTACTATGTACCCCAAAGCTGGTTACGTTTAGTTGAAATAAAACCTACATGTTGTGCCTTCATTTAAGTGCTTTGGTTGTGTAGCTTGGGGACTCGAGCCTCAACCTCCGGGGAAGAAAGCTTGGACCACACCAGACGGTGCAATGTCTCATGCCATTAAATTTGGTAGCTTGGAGGCCATTTATAACACCCTCCCATACTAAGAAAAACCTCATTACTCCTTTCCCAACATCATCATAATAATATGCGCCCATTATCCCCCATTTTATTTACAACCTTTCCCACTCTCCATTCTCCAACTACTCTATTCAATTATTCATGGAATATGATTTATTTATTTTTATAATCCTTAAAATAGACAAGAAACCTGCTATATGGAATAAATACACCAACCCCTTTCTCTACCAGTAATCTTATTTCTCCACATTTAATACGACCAAGGCCTCATTTGGATGGTAGAACATGACATTAAAAAAATTGTAAATCATGTGATGTTAAGATATGGTATTTTTATTAAATATTTAACATTATTAATTACAATATCATTTATTCGAAATTTAATGGCACTCACTCACTCACTACCCTCCCCAGTAGAGTTGTGAAATAGTCAAAAGTCAGAATAAAAAGCTCACTAATGGCGATGGATGAAGTGAATCCCTGAAATAAATAATTAAGGTAGGCGCCATGTTCACATTCTGGTGTGGATTGCAGGTTTTTAGGCGATGTGTCATCAAAGTTGAATCCAACATGGTGTGAGCTGAATCCAAATTTGAAAAAAATGGGGTCACAAATTTAGGAAGGTATTGAATAAAATGATTTGTCATAGGTTATCATGACCTGTCGGCATCCACCATCGGCCATGGTTAGAGGTAATAGATTCCCACGTTTCGCTCACATGTTATTTTCTCAATCATATCATCTGTTAGGTAGATATAATTGGTTGCTGTATGATGTTAATAACCTGAATGGGACTTAGGCACAGCACATTCGACATGGACATTTTGTGGAGTATGATACCCAGCTGACATGTCTGTGTTTGTTTGAAGAACACTCTAAAAAGGACCCAATATTAATAATTTAAAACTTGTCAAAAGAATTGCAAAGTTTGATTTTCTTCTTCTTCTTCGTTTTTTTTTTTTTTAATTTCCTAACAATGGAATCGCACATGAACAAGATTGTCTACTCTATTTGTCCACTGCACCTTTAACCTTAATAATAATATAAGATGGTAAATGCCTTAGAAACCAACTTGGAGGTTGAGGAATTCGATGTTTTGATTCAGTCTATCATCTCCCCCTTCCACAAGTAAGTCAATTCAGTCCATTTAGTTCAAGAATACATCGAAAAATGATATAAAATTGATTCAATCGAGAAATATATATTGTTTTTTATGTCAAATTTTGTTATTATTCTAATTATTTTTGAAATCTCAATTTTTACTAAAACTATAATAACTAAATTCATTATGAGATTAAATTATATTTTTTTATTACAAATTATGAATTTAATCTTTGTTTTGATCCTATCTAAGTTTTGAAATTTCATTAAATAATAAACATTAAATTCATTAATTAAAATAACATAACTTTTATATAAATATTACCTAAAAATAATAAATTAATATAACATCAGATATATAATAATATTTTTTTTTGTCCCTAACATAGATATTCGTAGTGGATAGCACAACTAATCACTGCCAAGCGTGGGTGGTTTGGTAATGAATCATGACCAAAATTTTGACCTAACATGATCTCAACCTCCACTTTCCAAATGCAAACTCATTTTTACCAATGTCTCTCAACCTAAGGCTGAAGTTTCATTTTCATTTTTCCAATCTCCCTTCCTCTCCCATTTTATGGATGATTTCCAACAATGTTATTTAAATCGGACTAATTAATTGGGGTATTTATTTGAATATTAACTTTGAATTGATTAATTTAAAAATTAGTACGAATCAATTATTTTTTATTTTTTAAAAACTTTTAAATAATTTTTAAATCAGATTGATTAAACCCATCAAATTGATACCCTAATTAAATCGACCACCAATCCAGTTTTAAAAGAATTGTTTTTTACCATTAACATTTTTCCAAAACAAACTTTCTAATCTCTCAAACATCATTTTTACCAAAATTTTCAAAAAAAAAAAAAATCAAATTCTAAGTTTCTGCTTAACCTTTGGTCAATAAGGTTTTGACCTCCATGAGCTGAATTGATTTAGAAAACAAATATTAAATAGAAAATTTTAAAAATGTGTTTTAGAAAATAAAATAAACTTATGTGAAAATTAGAAAACAATAATTTTTTAACTTTAAATAAATTGGTCCTAGTTCAATCTATATAAACTCAAAAATATTTTTTTCAATAGTTTTCTAAATATTAAATCTAGTACATGATTCAAATCCATATAAATTTAGAATTTTTTTTTATTTCTCTTCATTCTATAGAAAAACTGGTTCTGAACATGTTTTTATGATTCTATTATTGAAAATATATTTTTTTAAATTTTTCTAAATTTTAATATCACATCTAATTATTATTTTCACATAATACTCAAAGAAAACTGCATGATTTTAGTTAATAGATTTAACAATTATTGTTTGAATTAAAACTGAATTTTCACAATTCAAAGAGTACAAGAACTAGCAATTTAAATTCACAATTAAACATAATAATAAATTTAACGACTATTATTTAATCAAAATTAAAATCTCAAAATTAAAAATATAAAAAAATCAAATTTAAAAATAAAAAATTAAATCCATTTAATAATATATTCAACTATAGTTGCATGTTTCTTGGAATTAGAATGAAAGAAGTTTCCAGAGTAGACATTGAGTAACATTGGGCCCTCATAGGCATAGATCCAGCCCACAAACAACAACTACGCTCTTCCCATCCTTAAAAAAAAAAAAAAAAAAAAAAAAAAAAAAAACCTGAGGTTTTAGACTTCATCAGGGTTTTGGGGAAGCCAAAGAAAACATGGCGGCTACTTGTGGAAGAAGAACCCTAGGGTTCTCCTGCTCTTCGGCCAAGACCATTTTCACCCATTTACCATCCTCAACACCTGCTAACAATAAGCTACCCGGCCTTTTCTCTCCTAACAAAATTTCTGCTTCTCGATTCTCTCTCCGCAATCTCACTTTTTCCAGGTTTTGCTTCCATTTTCGATGTTACTGCTTTTCTCTTTGTTATAAAGTGTTCTGGGTATTTTGCTCTTGGTTTTTCTATTACTTCTGGTGATTATTTCGAAAACCCAATTTGGAAATTTATTGCTGTTTTTTTTTTTTTTAATTATTTCAAGTTGTGAGTACGAATTGCATGATCTGTATGTTTCAGGCTCCCAGTGGAAATGGGTGGTGCAGTAACTTTGATGCCTTTGCATAGTGCTACGGCTTCTGCTTTGTTCACTTCCTTGCTGTCTTTGCATAATCAAAGCTGGGGGTGTTTGTCAGAAGGTGATTTCTGCTGACTGTCCTTTTTTTATTTATTATATATTCTTCTTTAGCTTATTGTAGTGGCTTCTGAGTTGCGTTATAGCAGTGTACTAGTGCCCCAAATGTCTATTCATTGCTCATTAAGGGAAGAAAATGTGCTCGTCATATGTTTAAGACTTCAGTTTTCCCTTCGATGGATAAATAGAATTGTAGACAAATAGTTTGTATAAGTATTTGGTTTCGGAGCTGAGCTGCCAAATAGGTACACTGGACCTAGAAGCCATTTGGGTTGATCATTATAATGTACATCATTGTATGTACCTCTTCTTGTTTTTTAGTTTCACAGAGAATTAACCGGTTGTAGGCCAAAGTATGTTTAATGTTAATTTGGGAAATTATGGCTGAATTGGGGAAATGGAGACATTCACAGCTGAGTTGTGATTGCTGTCTATGAAACTCGATATGTTTCTTTAATCTTGGTAAACTATTAGAGCGGGAAGCTTAGAAAAGCTAAAAGAGCATTGTTGATGGGATTTAAAAAAATATCAGTGAACTTTATTGCCTTATTTTGCAGTAGTCCCTTCAAATGTTTTTGAAAACTATTTGATTTGAGAACCATCTATTCCCAGATTGTTTTAGTTTTTGCTGAAGCCGAAGCCTCTAACCCTGTACCATTTTTTTGTGGTTCACATTTAAGCATTTTAAGCTCAACCATTGGCCGTAAAATTCTAGTGCAACTAATTGTTGCTAGGATTAAGGAAGCTTCCTTTGCCGTGTCTGATGTAATGGCTATCACTATTGTTCTAATTTGCTAAGAACCATTTAGCCGTGAAGAAACCACCTTATGTTTTTTCTCTAAGGGTTCTTGTCCCTCCTTAGGGAGTCTTTGATGGTGAAAATTTGTTAATATCATAGTGTTGGCACTTTGTTTTCCAATCATGTTGATGCTGAGCCATATTAAAGTTCTTCCTGATCCATATTTGTGCATCCCTTTTCCTGAATAATTTATTGGTGGCTTCTCAGCATGCACTCTGGTTTGGCAATAGGGTTTTGTAACACAGCTTTTAGTTCCTACAGAATTTCTTTCAGAAAAGTAAAAACATAATGCAGTTGCTTTTTTTTTCTCCCTGGGGGACCTAATAAAAATTTGAACCAAAAAAGAAACTTGCTATTTTCTTACCTTCAGTTTTCAATTAAAGGAGTTGACAATTGCATGTGGCTTATAGCAGGTTGATTTTGAAAATTAAGTTTTCATTTGCTCCAATTTTCAAATTTTTATTTGAAGTTTTCAACACCCCTTGAAACAATTTTGCAGGAACAACATCTTGCATACGTATTGAAATTAAGTAACTTTTATTCAACCTCTCTATAAACCATGTGTGCAATCTTTATTGTGGTTTTATGTACTTTTAGCATGAAATTGAAAACTTTTATCAGTTTTAGTGATGAGCATTTTGAAGTAGCAAATAGTTTCATAAACTTGAATAAACATTATTTCTGTTTAGTTGGAAAATAGGGTTACTCTGACTCCATTTTTCTTAAAGTATTTGTGTCCAACACTCATGTCCGTAAAATACTTGAACATGGGTATGGGGATATGATCTTTTAAGGCTCTACATACCTGTTTCAAACACATACCCATACCCGACACTTACACCCAAATCCAAGTAACATTGTTTGGAAGTGTATGTACCATTAGTTCCCGTTATTAGCTTATGAGTGCCTTGACTGTTGTGGTTGTTGAGGTTTTTAAGTTATTGATTGAGATGCTTATGCTGACAGGATTTGCAACTCCTCTATAGCATTGCCTATGTGCTCCTGTTGTCGATGCTGCTCAGACCTCCATCTGCAGGAGACTTTGTTACTCTGCTTGTTTTGAATCGAACATCATATTAAACCTTAAAAAGGAGAGTCGTTGTATGTCCGGTCTTGCCACCATGTTGTGTAAGAAGATTCTTTTATCACTTGAAAGTTTCTTGCATATCCTAAGATACTATTGATAATTTGAGAAAGAGATTCATTGAATATCTGGGTTCTACATTAGAGTTGGAATAAAAAATTCAGTAAAATTTCCGGTTAGACAAAACTTTGGCTGGCTAAAATAAACATTAAAAAATAAAAAGATGTGTTTAAAATAATAAAAAATTGAAGATGTGAGGATGATTTGAGTTATTTTAGTCAAAAGTTGGTTTTGAAAGTACCTTGGAAGGAAATTGGTGAAAGTGAGATGAAATGAATGTATGGTCGGCGGCCAAAAGTGAGGTCCACCAATTAAAGATCTCCTCGTGAATTAGATGATGGATTAATTGACGGCCCAGAAACTAAAATCTCAAGTTTCTTTGTTTGGTTATAGCAACTTCATTTATGGTGTAAGCTGAAATATTTTAAATTCTGAGGCTCAAAAGACCCTACTCTTGTACTTATTCCAACTGTGGTATTGCAAAGTCACATGTTGGAGCTGAAGTAAACTACACTTATGTTTGGTACATAATTTAAACACTTTCATTCCTTTCTCCACATAACTCCCAAACACCAACCATCCCCCTCAGCTAAACTGGCCACCATCATTACCCCCCCAAACCATCTCACCATCACATTTTCCTTACCTCTCTCTCAGACCCTCGACAACCATCATCAACCTCAGCTACTTTCAACTATCAGAACACTTACAATCACCCCTCCCTTAAAGAAACACCAGTTAGACCCTAAATCTAAGCTCTCTAACCATCATCTTCAACATTTTAGCTCACCCATCACCCCTAACAGACCACCACCAAGCCCCACTTTCAACCATTCTCACCACCACAGTAAAACCAATCCCCATTATCAACCCCAAAACCAATTTACCTGTATAACCCAAAAGCAGCAATAAATGCAATCAAATAAAAAAAAAAAGTAAAGGACAAGCCCCTTCATTCAAACAATGACCGGCAAATCAACGAAAAGAAACAAAATAAAGTTAAAAAGAAAAAAAAGAAAAGAAAAGAAAAAGATGAGACTTATCTTCAATTTACCATTCATGGCGCTCTAAGCATTTATCTTTTAATCAGGATCGTGAAAAGGACGATGATGCCAAAAGGAGCAATATACCATAAAAACAAGCCAATCTAACAATAGACAACAATATATATGGTGAGAGGATATTTTAAATTTAGGAAAACCCATGATGGTGGGAGGATATTTTAAATTTGATGAAATGGAAGACATTCAAAAACAGCATAAGAAAACGAGTTTAGAAGGGGAAATTTGAGTTCCGTCAACCATGCCAGCATTTAACATTATAAATAATACTACGGATAATTTTCGTAACACTTTTAATGTCGGATAAAGATAATATTAATGACCAAATCATAATAAATTAGACCCTGGTAACCAAAAGGTAATTGAGGCAGAGTGTTTGGAGATATTTATTAAGGAAATAGAAATGAAAAGGTCATCACTTTCAATATTGTTATACTTATGGGTGAAAACAATCGAATACATGATGATGTGAGAGATAGACAATCTCCGAAAGTGATTGTAAACCAAAACAATCCAACAAAAAATAATGCACTTTAATATCTGCTTACAAAAAACTTTAATATTCAAGGGTTTTTGATCTTAATCCTTAGCTTCCTAGCTATTTGTGCTGCTTTTGGATGAACCGGTCGCCTGTTGGCATCACACTGCTCCACCTCTACCCAATTAATTACCTTTAATATCAGTGACTGTGGAACTTTCTTCCCCTCCCCTTCCCCTTTCTTCATACCATTCTCCACTGCTTTTTCTAGGAAGTTCATGAACCAGCTCCCTGCTTCTGCTTCTATTTGCTTCCCCAGTTTTATCGTGTTGCTTAAGCTACTCGATACCAGTTTATTTTCATCGTTCTCACCGCCATATGATTCAGTCGGCAGTTTCGATGATACTTTGGGGTTGGAATTTGATCTTAGGAGCCTCTTTTGTTCACTTCTCTCCGGAAACCCTGCAATTGACTTGTACAATGCAGTTCGCCTTTTGCTTTGCTCCATTGAATTCTGCCCAATTTCGTTCAAGATTCCTGGCTCATCTTCACCATTTTTATCCTTTTTTTCAGTTTTTGTGGTTTGTGACATTCCAGTAGCTGCTTGAACGGAGGCTATCTCGCTCAAGGCCTGCACAATTTGGGCGTGAAATTCCAGAAACTGATCGAAGCATGCTGCTGGAGCATCTGGTTTTGCTAATTTGCTTAAGTTGGAAAACATCCTGCAAACTCAAAAATTATTAAACATACAACAAAATTGGAAAGAACAAAAAAAAAAAAAAAAAAAAAAAAAAAAAAAAACTAAAGGAAAGGAAAGGAAAGGAAAGGAAAGTACATACTTGAGAGAGCGAACTAGATTCTCTGTGGCAGTGACATCTCTTAGTGCTTGAAGAGCAATCTTCTGAGCCGTTTCTCGTTGCTGAACAGCTTCCTGTTGAACCAGGAATGTCAAATTTAAGCGAAAACCCTTGACAGAATTGACTATGGTTAACATGAGCCTTAAACTCACCTTGCCCAGAATGCCAAGTTTCCCCGGCAAATTCATGGTTAGACTTTTGCTGTTATCAATGGCTGAGTTGTTATCAAGCTGAGATTCTGGTTGTTGGGCAGTCGCCACCCTTCCACGCTTTAAACTTGGTGGTGGTGTTGAACTTTTCTTTTCCTGCAATGGCTGAAATTTGAATTGTATAATCAAAGACAAAAAAACACCATTGAAAAAGTTAATATGGAGAAAAACATGGCAAATTTTTAAATGGAAAAAAAGGGGGAAAAAGTGTACCTACAGCTGAGATGAGAGGACTGTTTGGGATTCTAGGCTCCCGGTCGATGACACTTTTGCTCCTTGGATACTTTGAGGCCGAGGAAGGTGCAGCACAGCTTTTTCTAAGCAAAGCTGGACTTTCTCCTTTTGTATCCATCATTTTTGCCAACAATCCCCCACCAAAAGAGCACCTTATACCACCACTAACATTTCCATCTTTCCCTACCCTTCTTATCATCGGAGACATCATCGGAGTTCTCACCAGATTAGACCGCTCTTTCACCGGAGTACATTGATCAAAATCTAAAGGTACCGGCTTTAAAACTAAAGGAGAAGAGATCTCATCAGTCCCATTAACACCCTTGCCCCAAGAACCTCTTCTATGTAGCTTAGACTCTTGTTTTTGCTCACTTTTCTCCCCTTTTCTTCTTAAACCCATTAAAGTCTCGGGTGTCCCAACTAAAGGATGTCTTCCAGGGAGGGGCTTTGCACCTTTAACAACAGGAACAGGAGAGCCAGGCTCCAATCTATCAACATAAATGAACTGCCCAAGTTGCATTTTGTTGCTAAAAACAAAATCATCCTGGTCTGAAGGAAGACTAACGTAAATGGAATGCGAAGAATCGGAGACCTTGATGTAAAAGCCATGTTTAGGCCAAAGGTTCTTCTCATCAAGATCAGCCGGCACAATATCAGTGACCTGCAAAAGCGAACTCCTATGTTCACTAGTTGGCTTCACCCCAGTGTTCATCCCATTGAGTAATTTCAGCAAAATCCCAGGTGCCAATGCCGCCATAATCTCGTAATCTAACTTCCCTGAATTGAAAAAGATTTCAAGGCATAAAAGAAGTGAAAGAAAGAAGGAGAGTTTGTTTTGGGGGTAGGATAAGACGTTAGCGAACGGTAAGTTTTGAGTTTGGGAAAGCAAAGGTTTTTAAATTTTGGAATTTTTGGAACGTTGGGGCAACGGTCATGTGGTGGGGCGTCTTATCATAATGATTTTTAATTATACAAATTTGGGAAAAAAGTTTGCTTCCGGATGTTCACCTCACCTGCTTTTGCTTGTGATTTGGCTATTCGCTAAACGCACGCAGCGTTTGTGGCTTACAGCTCAATAGGGCCTTTAAGCCCAATTCTGTAAATTCGGCTATTCGGTAAACGCACGTGAGCCATGTCATGTGTAACGCTAGTGTATTAATGTACACTTTATGCCTCATTTACATTTTATAGTTTCAATATCGAAATTAAGAAAAGACTCACTTCTATTAATCGGTGAATACAAATTTACCACTCTCTCTCATTTTTTGTTTTCATTTTTCCTCAAGTTTCTGATAATAAATATATCTTCGTTCTTTTTAAAAAATTTTACTTTCAACTTTACTATTTTCAATTATTTTATAAGTCAACCAATCACTATCTTCTTCATTAATTTTAGAATTTTTATATCTATTTTCATTATCCAAAGGTTCGATCATGACCTCGTTGATTACATTAGCCCTTGAACAATTTTTGCACAAAAATCTCCTATAGTTTGAATATTAGAATCAATAAAAGACTTATTTGTGTTTTCTCTATTTTTGATAACCGTTAATTGCAACTCTCTCCTCCTTTTGCTCTTTTTTTTTGCTTTAGTTTTTAATTTTATTAATTTTAATTATAGACCTTTATTATCTTCTTTTTTTTTGAGTCGGCCATCACTATCTTCCCTATTAATTTATGAGTCATTATATCTAGTTCAATTCTTTAAAAGTTTACTCAAAACCTCATTAGTTGTATTGTCTCTTAAAAAATTTGGGCCACTTAATTAAAAAAAGCCCCTAAATTATTAAGGTGTAATGTTAATGTACTAAGCTCCCTTTATCTTTGTTGGTCATTTCACTTATCATTGCTTCTTTATTGATGTATACCTTACCATGTTTTCATGGTTCTGTTTGACATTTAAAATTCTCAAAGCTAATTTATTAAATGCGCCCCATTTGCTCGTTCATTGTCTCCACCTTTGAGATGAATTTGCTGTTTTTTCTCTCCCAACTTTATTCTCTAATCAATGGAGCAACTTGTTGCAATATCTAATGGAATTAAAGATATGGAGGGGTTAGAATCACTTTTAGATAAAAATAGTCAACGATGATAAGACATCTATACATTCTGAAGCTCTAATCATATTATATATACAAATATATCATACAAAAGAATGTATGAAAACATATATAGAAACATCAAGTTGTAAAATAGTACTTCAATTTCTAAATTATTTTTTTAATTATTATCCTATGGGATCTACTATTAATTTAATTTAATTACACCGTATAACATTTTAATTTAATTTAATTTAATCACATTACATATGTAATGGCCCAATTTTACTCGGGTCCATATTATAAAATAAATAAAAAAAATTAAACCAAAAAAATAATAAAGTCCAAATTAAAAAACAATCCAGTTAAAAAAAATGTCAAGCCCAAATTTACAGGCTCAAATGACCCAAAAACCTAAACAGTGTACAGAAACCCTAATCCTTAGCCTGCGCGCCGTCGCTCCTCTCACGTCGCCCGAGGTCTACCATCGTCAACTGCCCCCGTCTCACCGTTGATTCCAAAGGCGCCTAACAGACAAACACGCAAAAGTAATAGGAACAGTAGAAAAATATTTTAAAAAAATGTTTAATAAACAAGTAGAATGGATTTGTATTGGATTTTTTTTGAACAACAAAGAGAAATACAAAAAAAGCAATCAAAAAACCAACAAAAAGGTGATTTTTTTTTATTTTCCGAATCTTTTATGTATATAAAAAAAACACATAAAATAAAGAGGAAAAGAAGGAACTTACCTGACAATTTGCGTTCCACCATCGAAAGAGGCCGAGGTCGCCACCTCCGATGAAAGGTGGCTCTGACGAGAAGTTTTTTTAAACTCAAAAACCGAAAGGGTTCTTCGAGATTTTTGTGATTTGGTGCGTTTTTGAGAAAAACCGATCCAAGATTTAGGCTCAGGGAGCTGAAACGACCAATAAGGAGTTTCTTGTATTTTTTCGGCCACTGTAGACGGCGGAGCCGTCGCCGACAACTGGAGGCCGTCGTGGAGGCTCGCTAGACCAGTGGCCGGATTTTAGGATGCTTTCAGAGAGAAACAGAGAGAAATAGGGGTTTTTTTTTTTTTTTTTCAAAACACTAATGAAATGAACTTTTTTTCAAATTTTTAACTTAAATAGAGGGTCAGAACGACGTCGTTTTGGCCAGGGTCCTTAAACCCCAAAACGACGTCGTTTTGAGGCATGACCCGAAAGTCGACCCGAGACCCGACCCGATCCGCACAAGATCCGCGTCTTTTTTATGCCAGGGGTCTATTTGTGCCTTTGGTCTTTCCGCTTTTGCGGCTTGTTTCAATCTAGTCCTATCTTATTTTTTATTTTTTTATTTTGTCACTTAATTTTATTTTATTTTCATTTTGGTCCTTGGACCATTTTAAGAGGTGGGTACCTGAAACGGCGTCGTTTCAGCCGACCCAACGACCCGACCCGATCCGTCTTAGGGTCCGCATGTTTTCACGGTATTAGTCTATTTGCGACCCTGGTCCTTCCTCTTTTGGACCCTTTTTAATTAGGTCCTAATTTTGTTCTTTTTTTTATTTTTAGGTTATACCTTTTAATTTTAAATTATTTTCAATTTAGTCCTCTGATTTGCCAAAAAACGGAGCGCTTAATGTGCTTGAGAATATTTTCCCAGTTGGTCCCTGCTCCTTTGTGCGCATCAGATTTTAGCCCCTTTATCATTTATTTTATCCTGATTTGCCCCCAAAATTCCACTTAAGTTTCGATTTATTCCTTCTTATATTTATGCATTTTTTATTATAATTTAGGCTCTTAATTTCATTTCAATTTTGATTTAATCCTTATTTATTTAATTTCGACCATGTACAGATTTTTTATATATTATTTTATTTCTTTATTATTTCCTTTAATTTTTTAATATTTAAAATTGGTTTGTTTTTGTATTTTCCTTTTTATTGTACTTTTTTCTTTTTCCTTTATTATTGTTATTATTATTCCATTATTTATTTATTTATTACTTTTTTTATACTTTCAAAATTAGATTATTTATACTTGCACATTTATTATTATTATTATTATTATTATTATTATTATTACTACTACTATTTACCTTTCTTCGATTATTTCTATTATTATTAGAATAATAATTATAATACGATCATTGCCATCTTCATTACAAATTGGTGTTTTCTCACTATCATAGTTACATTATTGTCATTCACTAGCACAAATTTTTTATTTTTCGAATATCACCGATCCATTTTTAGACACTACCATTTCATTTTATTTTATTATAATCACATCACGAATCGTGTTTAGATAAATATATCCATTGTTGTACTATACCCAAATAAGATAAATACACATTGTTTTAAATGTTACATTTGTATTTACTCGAAAAAGGAAATTTTTAAAATTAAGGCAATGTTCCGTATTTGGAGATTCGAGAAGTCATGCCCTAACTTACGGGGTTCGACTTTCTCTTTGAACCTAGATAATCGAAAATCCTTTTTAAAATTAAAATACATGAGATTTAATTAAATAATCGAATAATGAGCAAGCTATTTTTGAGGATTCGAGATGTCCTATCCTAACTTACGGGATGTGACCTTTTTGTTTACCTCGAGATATGTTTTAATTTACTTAAATAATTTTAATTAAAAATATCGTTATGCAAGGTGGGATTGTGTTTTAAATTCTCTTCAAATTTTCAATTCTCGGCATTAAGACTTTAATTAATCAACTAGGTACCATTTTTGGGCGTTACAAGGGTGCTAATCCTTCATCATGCGTAACCGACTCCTGAACCCATTACCTAGATTTTGTAGACCAAAAATCATCATTTTAGTATATTTAAACTTTTATTAAAATGATTAAATTACGAGGTGATCCGATCACACCTAATAAAAAAGATTGGTGGCGACTCCCATTTTCATTTGTTTTAAAATCAAAAGTTGATTTCAAAAACAGCTTGGCAACTCCAATGGGGATAAGATAAGAAAGTCAAGCCGTAAGTTAATAAGTTTTGGTCTTTTTGTCGAAAATTGATAATTTGGTTTAAATTTTCTATCCCTTCATTGCATTTCATCCTTCATTTTTGTGGTCTCCATCATTTTGTTACATAATGATATGTTTACTTTATTGGTTCGAGTCTCTTGGTATATTTTCGCATATTACATTGCATAATCATTCGATTTTACCTTTCTTAAGTGGAAGTGAAAAGCTCTTCCTTCGTGAGGTCTTCACCTCCGTATAGGATAGTGGATCGCTTTCGAGATATATCTATACATATGTCTTCGTGAGATCTTCATCTTCGTATAGCCATAAGGAAATGTATTCTCCTGAACTAAACTCGATCCATATGAGCCTATAATATGTGAGGATTGAGGAATCTTCTGGTTCAAGTACCCTTACTTTAGAACCGAACCGCATATAATGAGCCCTAAGAACTTACCATAGGTAGAACCACACCAAACCCCTAGTGGTCACCCAAATAGGTGCTCTATTTATTATTTATTGCTTGCTTTGAATTTTAGCTTTGTATAAAATGTACTGACTTGTTTCATTTTGTTTTGGCTGGGTTTGCATTGCATTTTCATAATAGAAAAGGATGTTGATTCGCGTTCAATTGCTAAATAGAGAGCTTGTCATGGAAAAGGGATTTTGATAAAGTGGAAAACATGCAGCCGTCCGAATATGGTTTGAGAAGACACAACAAGAGAAGGGTGACAACCTGATGGAAGGGTACGTGTCAGAATTATGGGATTTCACTCGCATTAGTGTGACTCAGAATAATCTCCAAGAGTTGAAAGAGGTATGAGACAAATGGGATGAAGAAACCAAGTAGTTATTCTACTGTAACTATGGTGATTTACCTTATTTACTCGATGTCAAAGTAGATAAGCACTTGTTCCGAGCTCTTGCCCAATATTGGAATCCCGCCTATAGCTGCTTCACTTTTGGAAAGGTAGATTTGGTGCCCACTGTGGAAGAGTACATAATTCTGCTCTGTTGCCCAAGGATCCAAGCTGACAAAGTTTATTCCAAAGTCGCCAACGTCCCGACTTTCTTAAAGAGGCTAATGAGCATAACAGGGATGAGTGGGCAATGGGTCGTGGCCCAGATTAAACAAAAGGGAGATAGTAAATGCATCCTTTGGAAAAGTTTGCGGGATTTGATCTTGGCACATCCGGATACGAAGAAAAGAGTCGATGTCTTTTCCTTGAGTATTTACGGGTTGGTCATCTTCTCCAAAGCACTAGGGCACATAGATGATGCAATTTTAGATCTATTCGATCGGCTTGAAAAAAGGGTCATTCCCGTCCAGGGGATTTTGGCCGAAACCTTTAGATCTTTGAGTGCATGCCGAAGAGTGGGTGAAGGAAGGTTTATCAGGTGTGCGCAACTCTTGTTAGCATGGTTCCATAGCCACTTTTGGAAGGTAGAAAAGGTCTATTATTGAGTAGTCTCCGAGAACTACTCTCCGTTGAAAGAATTTGTGGCTACGCCAATGAGAGACAACATTTCAGAGGAAAAGTGGATGGTAATTCTCCAGAGTCTCCAAGATGAAGACGTCGAATGGGGAGCCCCTTAAATGATTCCTGATGAGATTTGTATCAATATGGAGACTTCAACTGGTTTTCTCTACTCGAGATATGGGGAACTATTGGATATGCCCCTCTACTTGTATTAAAGCAATATAGATCAAGGTAGTTTATACCGGTAACGCAAGGGTTGGCTCAGAGTGAGTTTGCATATAAATGTGATAATTACAAAAAAAAGGTTCGTGAAATATCGAACGCTTGGAACCAAACTCACTGAATGAAAAGATTTGTCGCAAGTCCCATGACGACCCCCGAATATGATTAGTGGTGGGGTAAAATAGTCAATGACAATTTCCCTGTATCAAGTCAAAAAAACACTCGGCCGATAGAAGAGCAGTTACAAGTAATCCTGTCTGGGTTGGAAATCTTATAGTAAGACTTTGGAAAGAGGAGTTCGGAGCTGGAGAAAAAGATAGAACAGTTGGAAGAAGAAAAGATACAACTAGGATTAGACGTCGACGTCTAGAAGCTAGAAGCTGAGGAAATGAGAAAATGAAATAACAAGGTTGAGAAAGATTTGGACAGTCTAAAAACAGATTATAAGAAGCTGCGTTTGTCGATAAGGACTGCCAGGTTGGGTAAAATATCATAACAATGGCGGCAAGAAACCAAAGAAGAAAAGTTAGAGCTAATTAGTGGGAAAAGAAATTCTAAGATGCTCGGGTTCGAGAAGATACTTTAAAAATTGATTTGATAGAAAGCCAAAATAGGGATGAGAGCCCGGGTAGCAGAATTAGAAAGGTCACTGCATTAATATTGTAGTCGCAACTCCGCAATTGAGTTAAAAGCAAGCCTAAATAAGAGTGAAGAGCTCAAGGGAAAGATAGAAAAGCTCGAGACCGCATTGCAAAATTATGAACTTCGAGTTAAGCTTCTTGAAATGAACAGTAAATATTGGAAAGAGCAACTCCAACGCTCTCAAAGTCAGATTAAGGATAGAGATCACATCATGGGTGAAACTGTGACTCAAGTACGGGAAGTAGCCGACCATTTACAAACCCTAGCGGTTCAAACCAACATGCTAAGCTTAAAATACGAATCATAATCGGATTGAGGCTGAAAATTAGCTTGTCTTCTTAGGAAAGTCAAGGCTTTGAGTATTAGGGTAAGACCGTATATATAAAATGTATCCGTTTTATGTAAAGAGATTCGTTTTTTAGTAAAGTTATTCTAATAAAATTGAATCAGAATCAATGCCTCTTTTTGCATTCTTTTTTCATCCATCAGCATTACATTTCATCATATGCATTAAGTTTCATAAAAAGACCCTAATTAATCAAAATTATGATAGTTACCCTAGAAACCAACAAGAATTTTCAACCGAATATCGTTACAGTATCCGCGATAAAACCAGAGCCATGAATCAAAGATTAGAGAGATTGAAACAAATTCATAAAGACATGCAAGATTAGTTGCAAGCCGAACTGCAGGAACAAATAGCTAAGGTACAACAAGACATGAGGGATCAAATACAAGAGTCCCAACGAAACATGATAATCTGACTGCAAAAGGGAAAAATACTGTAAATAACTCTGGAGATGATAATGAAGACCCCAGGCTTTACCCCAATAAATGTCCAAGCCCAACCAAGTACATATCCATAAAGGGTACCCGTTACCATAAGACCTCAACAATATCAAGCCGACACTTCAACACCGGTGAATTACCCTATGAGTTCAGGTTCCAATCCCAAGGATAACTCGACCAACCCCATCGTTCCAGATTTGGATGACATGGAGGAAATGGATAGAGTAAGAGTAGACTTGTGAAACAACTAGAAGATCAGTGCAAATGGTTGGAAGAGAAATTCAGAGCTATGGAGAGTGCCGACTACCTTTGCCGGGTTGATGCTAATGACCAATTGTTAATCCACTGCTTCCAGGATAGTTTGACCGGGTCGATCGCCAAGTGGTACAACTAATTAAGCCGTGCCAAAATCAACTCATGGAAAAACCTGGCACAGACTTTCACATAACAATATAGCCATGTGACCGACATGACACTTGATAGAATTACGCTGCAAAATATAGAGAATAAGCAAAGTGAAAGCTTTAAGTAGTACACTCAGAAATGGAGAGAGGTGGCAACGCAAGTCCAACCACCTCTTCTAGAGAAGGAGACAATAATGCTTTTCATAAACACTCTAAAAGCTTTGTTCATTAACCATATGTTAGGAAGTGCTACCAAGAGCTTCTCAGATATAGTAATGTCCAGAGAGATGAATGAAAATGCAGTAAGGTGTGAAAAAATAGACGCGGGGGAAAATGCTAAAAGATAAACCCCGAGAAAGAAGGAAAACGAAGTGAATACTGCGAGTGTGTATAATAAAGGTTATTCAAAATCGGTCACTTTAGGCCAACCAAGGACCATAACAACAAGCCATCAAAGCCCTTCGAGGCAAGAATCTAACTCAAGACCAAACACAAAAAAACTTCAATTTACACCTATCCCAATGACATATAGGGAGTTATATCAGAATTTGTTCGATGCACATGTGGTATCCTCGTTTTATTTGAAACCCATGCAACCTCCATTCCCAAAATGGTATGATGCAAATGTTCAATACGAATACCATGCAGGAGTAACGGGACACTCAATTGAGAACTGCACTACATTTAAAAAGTTGATTGAAATGTTCATCAAGATGGGGATTGTAAGGTTCAATGATCCATCGGGACCTAATGTGGCAGGAAATCCATGACCCAGTCATTCAGACTAAGGGGTAAACGCGATAATTGAGAGTGGAGAAAAGAAGGCCAAAACTAATGTTGCGGAAGTAAGATCCCCATTCAAATGGGTCTGTCAAGAAATGATAAACATGAGATTAATCGTTCAAGATTCGAATGAGGTACTCCAAGGAATGAGGAGTTACTGTGAGTTCCACGTTGAAGAAGGTCATGAAATCCAAGAGTGCGCTGAATTCAGAGCTTTGGTACAAAGTTTGATGGATACAAAGAGGTGGAATTCTTTGAAGATGTCAAGAACTCAGAATGAGGAGATGTTTGCGCCTCGGCGGAAGGATCAACAAAGAAGGTCTACAAGGTCAATCACCTGGTAGTGATTATTTCATGGCCGAGAAATAATGAAGCAAGAACACAAGCTGCGTTAATAGTCATAATTCAAAAACCCGTGGGTTTTCCCTATAAGGATACCAAAAGGGTTCCATGGAATTATGACTACAATGTGATGGTCACAGGAGAGGAGAGCTTGGTGGGTACTTTAAAAGAGGGTCATGATATTGGTTTCTACACGCACAGTGAGAGGCGCTATGACCCTACAAGTGCGAGTACCAAGCCTGTTGAAGGAAAAACCCTGGCAGTTGAGCATAAGAAAGAAAAGACGGTTAGGCTTGAATCACCTGTTAATGAGCTAGTAAATAAGAACGAGGCTAAGAAATTCCTAAAATTCTTGAAGCATAGCGAGTATAGTGTTGTAGAACAGTTACACAAACAACTAGCTCACATGTCAATACTAGCATTGCTCTTAAGTTCAGAGACACATCGTAGTGCGTTGACGAATGTGCTAAATAAAACTTATGTCACTAATGATATATCTGTGAACTAGCTAGACCGCCTGGTTAATAACATAAGTGCTGACAACTTCATCTTTTTCAATGATGATGAAATACCTTTAGGGGGCATAGGATCCATGAGGGCTCTACATATAACTACCCACTGCAAATGATATACATTACCAGGGGTGTTAATCGATAATGGATCTGCGCTGAACATCTTGCCTCAATTTACACTGAATAGATTGCCAGTGGATAGCTCTCACATGAAGACATGCCAGAATATAGTGAGAGCATTCGATGGTATGGAAAGGAGGGTGATGGAAAGGATTGAAATACCTCTCTTAATTGGTCCAAACACATATGAAGTAGACCTTTTGGTGATGGCTATCAAACCCTCTTATAATTGCTTATTGGGTAGGCCTTGGATTCATTCGGCTGGGGCAGTGCCGTCGTCACTACACCAAAAATTGAAATTGGTAACGAAGGGTCGACTGGTGACAATAAACACTGAAGAGGATATCATTGCATTCATAACTAGTGACGCACCATACATAGGAGCGGGTGAAGAAACAATAGAATGTTTCTTTCGATCATTGGAATTTATTAATGCAACATTCATTGTTGAAGGAAGCAAGATCCCAGTGCTCAAAATATCCAAAACTACGAGGATAGGCCTACAGTTAACGGTTGAGAAAGGAGTCTTACCTGGGAAGTGACTCAAAAAATACCTACAGAGAAGGGTCGAGGCACCCATGCTGATGGACAAACAAGATCGCTTTGGCTTAGGGTACAAGCCAAATGTGAGGCAAAAGAAGAAAGAGGTGGAAAAGAGAGAAGAAAGAAGAAGAATGCGACTTGAGCATCAATGCTATATCCGAAGAAGGAATTGAGGAAAACTTGCCAGGTATTCGTCCTTATATCCCCGGAAGTGTTCTGAACAATTGGACTGCAAAAGAGATCCCTATAATTTTTAAAACTAATTCAGAGTAATGTTCAGAACACACTTATTGATCTAAGCCTGGGAGTAATAAGAATCCTTTTGTGAAAAAGGCATATGTGCATTATTTTTATTTCAATAAAATACATATTTGTGTCTCATTTTGGAAAACAATCTTTTGTTCTTTCCATTTCATTCATACTCATACCACATAGCTAATTATTCTTAGATTTATTTATTCTTTGGGTCTTCCTTCGTGCCTATAAAAGGTCTCCAGATATCAATGATATGAGCGACGTTGCTACTGACCCAGAATCTCCTTTTGAGCAAGATATGTGTCTAGAGAAACCTCAGGGCTTTGAAGATGATCGAGATTATAACCTATCTCCTGATTTGTTAAGGATGGTAGAATAAGAGGAAAAATAGAGTCTACCTCACAAAGAGTTAGTAGAAATTGTGAGCTTAGAAAATAGACAAGAAAAGAAAGAGGTGAAGATCGAAGCTTGCATTATCGCAGAGACAAAGCAAGACATCATTGAGTTACTCTAAGAATTCAAAGATGTCTTCGCATGGTCGTATAAAGACATGCTTGTCTAGGTACTGATATCGTGGTACACTGGCTTCCCATAAAGGAAGAATGCAAGCCAGTTCAACAGAAACTTCGAAAGATGAGGCCCGATGTCTTGTTAAAAGTAAAAGAAGAGGTCAAGAGGCAATTTGATGCTGGTTTCCTACAAGTGGTTAAATACTCAGAATGGGTAGCTAATATAGTCCCCATCCCTAAGAAAGATGGGAAGTACGAATGTGTGTAGACTATAGGGATTTAAACAAAGCCAGCCCAAAGGATAATTTCCCGTTATCTCACATCGACACCTTAGTGGACAATACGGCAGGTTGCTCATTGTTCTCCTTCATAGATGGCATCTCTAGATACAACCAGATTAAGATGCATCCTAAAGATATAGAAAAACCACATTCGTAACCGTGTGGGGAACATTTTGCTATAAAGTAATGCCATTTGGACTGAAAAATGCGAGAGTAACGTATTAAAGAGCCATGGAAACTTTGTTTCATGATATGATGCACAAAGAAATCGAGTTTATGTTGACGATATGATTGTAAAATCCCAAACAGAAAAGGATCATGTACGAGTCTTGAGGAAACTGTTCTTGAGGTTGAAAAAATTCCAGCTAAAGCTCAATTCAACAAAATGTACCTTTGGAGCTAGGTCAGGAAAATTGCTAGGATTTGTAGTTAGTGAAATGAGGATCGAAATCGACTCGAAAAAAGTCAATGCTATATAAGAGTTGCCTCTGTTAAGCACTCAAAAGGAGGTCTGGGGTTTTTTAAGGAGATTAAATTATATCGCCTGGTTCATTTCACAATTAAATGAGAAATGCAACCCCATATTTTGTCTCCTTAAGAAACACAATCTAGGTGTATAGGATGAAAAATTTCAGAAGACTTTCGACAATATCAAACATTACTTGTCCAATACCCCAGTACTGATGTCACCTAGGCCAAATAAGCCACTGATACTGTACTTGGCAGTACTTGGGAATTCTATGGGATGCATGCTTGGCCAACACGATGAGTCGGGAAGAAATGAAAGAGTGATATACTACATCAGTAAGAAACTCATTGAAAGTGAGACAAGATATTAACCACTTGAAAAGTTGTGTTGCGCATTGATCTGGAGAACCTGGATACTGAGACAGTACATGTTGTACCACACAACTTGGCTAATCTAAAAAATGGATCCATTAAAGTACATGATGGAGTTGAATGCTCTGAATGGAAGAATGGCCCGATGGCAAATTCTACTTTCCGAATTTGATATAATCTATGTGAACTAGAAAGCAGTAAAAGAGAGTGCAATAGCAGATTTTCTAGCCAGTAGAGCTCTAGAAGATTACAAGCCTTTGAACTTTGATTTCCCGAATGAAAATCTGATGTATATTACAACCACTGAATAAGATGCTCAAGAAGGACATCCTTAGAAACTAAATTTTAACGGAGCTTCAAACGCTATGGGTAATGGAATTGGAGCAGTCTTGGTAACCCCAGACAGAGATCATTATCCCTTTATTAGTAAATTGGATTTTGATTGCATGAACAATATGGCAGAATACGAAGCATGCATCACGGGTATCTGTGTAGCCATAAAACACAAGATCAAAGTATTAGAGGTATGTGGGGATTCTGCATTAGTGATCTATCAACTCAAAGGTGAATGGAAGACAAGAGATCCCAAGTTGATCGAGTATAGAACGCTGGTCCTAGATATATTTGAAGAGTTTAATTACATTACCTTCTGCTACCTCTTGCGAGATGAAAATCAGATGGCTGACGACCTAGCTACTTTAGCTTCCATGATCAAAGTGAACAAACAAGAGGATGTAAAACCTATCTAGATGAGTATTTATGAGGCTACGACTCATTGTTACAACATCGAAAAAGAAGAAAAGGATGATCACCCTTGGTACCACGATATATTGCGATATATAAAGAACCGTGAATACCCCGATCAAGCAACCGAGAATGATAAAAGGACGTTGAGAAAACTGGCCAATGACTATGTCTTAGATAGAGAGACCTTATACAAAAGAAGAAAAGATCAGGTGCTATTAAGATGTGCGGGCGTTGTTGAGGCTAAGAAAATCCTGGAAGAAGTCCATGAGGGTGTCTATGAAACACGTGCTAATAGCTTTATAATGACCAGGTAAATCATAAAATTTGGATATTATTGGTCCACCATGGAAGGGGATTGTATCAATTATGCCAAGAGATGTCATAAATGTCAAATTTATGGAGACAAAGTCCATGTACCTCCTTCACCTCTTCATGTTATGACTTCTCCATGGCCTTTCTCCGTGTGGGGCATGAATGTCATTGGGTCGATCTCACCAAAAGCTTCCAGTGGGCATCGATTCATCTTCGTAGTCATTGATTACTTCACCAAGTGGGTAGATGCCACTTTTTACGCCAATGTCACGAAGTCGACAGTCAGCAAATTCTTGAAGAAAGAGATCATATGTAAGTATGGAATGCCAAAAAGGATTATATCTGAAAATGCATTGAATTTGAACAACAGCACGATAGTGGAGGTCTGTAGTCAATTCAAGATCAAACACCACAACTCGCCACCATATTGCCCAAAAATGAATGGTGCGGTGGAGGCAGCCAATAAGAACATTAAGAAGATCATGGGGAAAATAATTGAGACTTATAAAGATTGGCATTAGAAGTTACCATTTACCCTCTATATTTATCAAACGTCTGCCAAGACCACCATCGAGGCAACGCCTTTCTCATTGGTTTTTGGAATGGAGGCGATTTTGCCCATTGAAGTCGAGATTCCTTCTTTTCGAGTTTTGTCAGAGTCGAAGTTAGATGAAGCAGAATGGACCCATTCCCGATATGATTAGCTGAACTTGATTGAAGATAAGAGGTTGAAAGCTATCTGTCATGGTCAAATGTACCAAAAACGAATGATGCAAGCTTATGACAAAAAGGTTTGACCCAGAGAATTCCATTAGGAGGACCTAGTATTGAAAAAGATCATTCATATACAAAAGGACTTCAGAGGAAAGTATATGCCAAACTGGGAAGGACTTTATGTGGTAAATAAGGTCTTTTCTGGAGGAGCGCTGATTTTGACAGAGATGGATGGCAAAAACCTGCCTAATCTTGTGAATTTGAATTCAATCAAGAACTACTTCACCTAAAAAAAAGAGGAGGAGAGGCCAATGCTAAAACTCGCAAAGGGCGCTTTAAGACCAAAAGAGTTTGAGTTGAAAACCCTGAAAAGGACAGCTCAGATTTAGATCGAAGATTGAACATGTGGTAGTCCAGTCTTCTTAGAAGGAGAAATGTTACATATTGGGGCATCAACAAAGTACTTTAGATCTCCAAAACATGTATCAAGCTCAAAATGGTTCTCGAGAAGTTTGTGCAGAGAAGCTCATGCTACGATATTTGGTGCACCTGTTTTTATCTTACTCATTTTGTATTTTAGTAGCGTTTGCTATTTTGATTAATCTATTCATTTCGAGCTTTGCTCCCAGTAAATTTAAATCCTGTCCATTGTTACAATCTTTTCAAGCATTTTTTCATTGAAATAACGATTAATGGACTAATAATATTGAAGAAAAAGGGTTTTTGTATATTGCTCTAAAAGGTTTTCTAAATAGTATAAGGATCTGAAACGGGACCATTAGTCAGAACTGACCAAATCTAAGAGTTGGAAATGTTTGGGAACGAATAGTTTAAATTGTGATTTTTTCTGCGAGTTTTCGTCAAAAATACCAGATCTAAACAAGAAGGCATAGTAACATATCAGTGATGGAATCTTGAAGAACAACGAGCAATGTCAACCTAAGCATTAAAAATGGGATCATTTGTAACACCCTCTACCTGTATCTATTGCCGGAATAAAGTACGAGACATTACAGAGGAGTACGGAACATTTACAAACAATTTAAACCATTTATCGCTCAAATACCGAAATTGATTATAAAAGTTTCTTTAACGAACCCTCGAGGTCCAAATCATGCATTAGGATCGGGTAGGGACTAAATCAGAATCGTATGAAATTTTTCGCAAATCCCAAAATTTATTTCATTTACAAGGGTCCCACGCCCGTGTTGCTAGGCCATGTGGTAAAGTTAATTTTCACAAATAAGGCTATTTTCCAAACCATATTTCTCACTCATTTGATCCTTACTCTTCACCCACATTTAATACATACAAAAACCAATTTAAGATATTCAATCGAGCCTTATACTTAATACCATTTGTTAGTCGCACACTTCATATAATTAACAAGGAACGTATATAGACTCAATTCTCATTAAATTTCTCTTGTACTTATACTTTTTCACATTATGTATTCATATAACATATAACAATCATACCTCTGTATTTCATGTACATTTTTATAACAATATGCCTTGGTTTCAAACTATTTCATATTGAAGTTTTACTTATCAAATCATTTGAAACATCATCTTTACACATATAGTGCACTTGAGGTGCACAATTCTATAATTATGAATGAACACATTTATCAAACATATGCCGTGTTTTTATATATATCATAGTCTCATATTCCCATGTATCAATTACCATTATTTCCTCATATTTCGAAAAATACGTGTAACAATTCATAAACATGCAATTCACTAACTCTTTCTGCCAATCACAATTTAAATTGACAAATCACTTATTGCGCCCAATTTCAATGTTCACTAAAATCTATTATATAAATTTGGATATACGTATCCACCAATAAATTCCATGTACAGGTATCATCATTTCATATTTCCACATACATTTACTTTCCACATTATGAACTCAAATAACATATACAAAACATACCAATCTATTTCAAATATGTTTTCATAACATTTCATTTAGAATTCAGATTATTTCATATTAAAACTCTTCTCGTTAACTCATTTGAAATACCAATTCATACGGATAATACACTCAAGAGTGTACAAATATATAATCACAAATGAACTCATTCATCAACCAAGTTCTATGTTCATGTCTCATCAACTCGTATTTCTTTATATCACATAATATATACCATGATTTCCATTCCCTTATTATTTTTCCATATTTATCCCATTGAATTTCTCGGAAATTCGATGGATTTTCAGGGGTACACTTTAGTGTACAAATCCGGGTCCATCAATTCATATTCATGTGTGCACATTTCCATTTCAGAGAGCACACTCCCGTGAACCTCATCCTTTCAGCGGGATTACCAGTACAGGCTAAATCCCCAGTAATATAAACTCATAGAGTATTGTCGGGATTACCAGTCCAAGCTAAATCCCCTGCAACGATAATTACTCTAATGAGCTTGGATCTGAATTACCAGTCCAGGCTAAATTCAGACCCTAATTCGGATTACCCATCCGGGCTAAATCCATATTCCACATATTCTTCAGGAGGGCTATATCAGGATAAGATCACCCGTCCGGGCTAGATCAATTTTACCGTCAATTCTTTTTCAGAGATCCATCGAATTTTCCTTTCATTCAACCGGGATTTCTTCCCCTTTTTATCAAATATATCAATGTTTCATCAATTTTCATACAATGAACATTCAAATCATATTCACATCAACAACATAAATTTCAAGCATTTAAGAATATAATTCAAGTTACACAAACTTACAATTCGATTTTTATACCATAACGATAATCTTAGTTTCATAATAAATATTTGAAATAAAACATTATATCATTTCTATTTCAACGTTTATTGATTATAATCGGGCATGTAATCAATTTATACGTAAGTCATTCATATATTTTCCTCCTCCTCCTCTACATTCCACATCCTTAATATAAATAACACATTTGTAAGTAACATTATCTATAATTTTTCACTATTTATTTATGTGAATATTCAAGTTGTTCATCCGTATCATAGTCACTAAATTATTTTTATCTTGAGCTACAGAACTCCAAATTAAGATCTGCTAATTTTACCTGAAACTATACTCACATATCTTCTTACCATAAAATTTTTAGAAGTTTTGGTTTAGCCAATAAGTACATTTTATTCTTTAAAATCATCCCTATTCTATTGTCCGACAGTTCCGACCCCTCTTCACTAAAAATTAATTATCTCATCATACAGAATTTGGATAATGTTTTTGTTTGTTTTTTTAAAAATAGACTCATTAAGGATTTTAAAAATATAAATTTAAGCCTATAATTATTTTCCTCCAATTTTTTATGATTTTCCAAACTCAGAGCAGGGGAACCCGAAATCATTCTGACCTTGTCTTACAAAACCTATTATATCGCATGATTTACAATTCCATTGCTTACAACATTTCTTCTATAAGAAACTAGGCTCAATAAGCTTTAATTCCATATTTTATTTATTCTCTAATTCGATTTCTACATTTTTTGGTGATTTTTAAAAGTTAGACTACTGCTGCTGTCCAAAATTGTTTTAGTGCAAAGTGTTGATTTCCATTTTGCCCTAAATTTCACAGTTCATATAATTCAGTCCTTGTCCAATTAACCCCTCAATTGAGCTAATTTTTCTCAATTAATACCTTGTTCTATCATTTTAAACTACTTCCTAACCCTTGAAAATTAGAACTTTAGTATTAAACTTTAATTCCAAACTCTTTTACAATTAGGTCTTAAAACCAATTTCCATCAATTTTACTTGATAAAATCATCATATATCAAAATTAAAGCTTCAATTCTATATTTATTCATCATATGCTTCCAGCACTCATCCATAGCAACTTTAAAAATTATCCATAGAATCAAAAACTAGTGACATAGTAAGTTGGACCCAATTGTAAAAGTCCAAAAACATAGAAATTTCAAGGAGAAAGCAAGAATTAAACTTACATGAAGCTAGAGTATGAAAACCAGCTTGAACCCTCTTCCATGGATGTTTTTTTCAGCTGATGAAAAGGAAGAGAAATGAAGAGAATTATAGATATTCCAATTTAGTCCTATTTTTATTTAGCTAATTTTGGCAGTTTTCTAATTTTGCCCTTATTTCACCCATTTCCTAATTTTTCTCAGCTATTGCCGCCCAAAATATCTCCTTTGGGCTTATTTTCTTTAAGTCCTTCCTCATTTGAAAATTAAGCTATTTAATCCTTCTAGCAACTTTTACACCTTTTTCAATTTAGTCCTTTTTATTTAATTAACCACCCAAACGTCAAAATTTTCTAGCAAAATTTTAATACTAGCTTATTGACATTTAGTAAATATTCATAAAAATATTTATGACTCGATTTATAACAGAGATCTCGATACCTCTTTTTCTCAATTTCTTGACCAAATAAATCTTTATAAAACACAATTACTATTTCAAAAACCTTTTAAAAGCTACATTTGGCTCGTAAATATTAAATAATATAATCTACGAGTTCATTTTTCAGATTTGGTGGTCTCGAACCACTATTTTCGACATTATTGAAATTTGGGCTATTACATCATTCTCGAACAATGACATTCTGTATTCATGCAAATATCATTCATATACATCCAGTTATGAGCATTTGATTCATTCTGATCATAACATCCTAATCGCTTGGCATAAATATAGGCCCATAAAATGTATTTTACAGGTCATGTTCTCCAGAGAACGGTGTAACAGATTAGTGAAACCATAAATCTTATACCCCTAAAGTTGCAATGGGACGGATTGAAGTCATCAAGGCAAATCTTATCTCCCTGAATTTGCAGTGGAGTAGATTAAAGCCACAAATCTTATCTCCCTGAAGTTGTAGTTGAGGAGATTGGAGCTACAAATCTTATCTCCCTGAAGTTGCAGTGGAGAGATTGAAAAATAGCTACAAATCTTATTTCCTTGAAGTTGCAGTGGAACAGATTAAAGCTACAAGTTACAAATCTTATCTCCCTGGAGTTGTAGTTGAGCAGACTGAAGATAAAAATCTTATTTCCTTGAAGTTGCAGTGAAACAGATTAAAGCTACAAGTTACAAATCTTATCTCCCTGAAGTTGCAGTGGAGCAAATTAAAGTTACAAGTCTAATATCCCTGAAGTTGCAATAGAGTAGATTAAAGTGACAAATCCTATTCCTCTGAAGTTACAATGGGTCGGATTAAATCAAGTCACAAATCTTATCTCCTTGAAGTTGCAGTGGAGTAGATTGAAGCTACAAGTCTTATCTCCCTGAAGTTGTAGTGGAGTAGATTGAAGCAACAAATCATATACCTCTGAAGTTGCAGTGGGTTATAATGAAGTTACTTGAAAAAGAAGAGTACCAAAAAGGTTGAGATTCGATGAGACCAAACAAAATTGGTCCTTCTTAAAAGTCTTTGCTCCATTCTCGTTACATGACAACGAGCAAAAAGGTAATGGCCCAATTTTGCCTGGCCCAAATTACAAAACAAATAAAAAAATTAAACCAAAAAATAATAAAGTCCACATTAAAAAACAGTCCAGTTACAAAAAATGTCACGCCCAAATTTATAGGCCCAAATGGCCTAAAACAAAGACAAACCCTAATGGCCCAAAAACCTAAATAGTGTACAGAAACCCTAATCCCTAGCCTACGCGCCGTCGCTCCTCTCACGCTGCCCGAGGTCTACCATCGTCAACTGCCCTCGTCCCGTTGTTGACTCCAAAGGCACTTGCAAAAAAAAAAAAAAAAAAAAGAAACAGACAAACACACAAAGGCAATAGGAATAGTAGAAAAATATAAAAAAATGTTCAATAAACAAGTACATATTGGCTATAAAAGATAGAGAATGGATTTATATTGGAATGTTTTTTGAACAACAGAGAAAAATACAAAAAAGCAATAAAAAAACCAACAAAAAGGTGATTTATTTTTTTCTTTTATTTATTTTTCGAATCTTTTATGTATATAAAAAAAACATAAAATAAAAAGGAAAAGAAAGAGCTTACCCGATGATTCGCGTTCCACCGCCGAGAGAGGCTGAGGTCGCCACCTCTGATTCGGTTTCTTTGAGATTTCTGTGAATTTAGTGGTTTTTTTTGGTAAAATCTTATCCCAAATTTAGGCTCAGGGAGCCGAAACGACCAAAAAGGGATTTTTTGTATTTTTTTGACCACCGTAAACAGCGGAGTCGTCGCCGGTAACCAGCGGCCATTGTGGAGGCTTGCCGGACCAATGGCTGGATTCTGGGCTGCTTTCAAAGAGAAAACATAGAGAAAGATGGGTTTTTTTTTAAAACACTGATGAAATGATTTTTTTTCAGATTTTTAACTTAAATAGGGGGTCAGAATGACGTTGTTTTGGCCTGGGTACATAAACCCCAAAATGGTGTAGTTTTGAGGCATGACTCGAAAGCCAACCCGATACCCAACTCGATATGTAATAGTTCGGTTTAGACCCTAGTCAGAACAGTGATTTCGAGACCACAAATCCAAGTCAGAAAATTATTTTAATATTATTTTTCGTGTCTACAGTATATGAATTAGCATGTGTGAAATTTCTGTGAGTTAATTCGTCCGTTTGAATGCTTAATTTGAGGAAAGAATTAAATTGCATTGAATGCAAAACTTGCATGCTTTATGAAAAGACACCTATTTGAAATGGCTTTTAAATGTGAAGGCCTTAAGAGGCAATTAAACCACTTTACAAGTTAGTGGATGGATAAAGGACATTAATGCCCTTAATGTTTATATGTATATACGTTTAGTAAAAGGTTAATATAGTAAATAGATTAATAATGTGATTATTAATCAAACAAAAGGCTAAAATAAGCCAATATACTCATCCTTGTTCACCGAATATTGAAAGAAAAGAAAGAATAAGAGCTTTCAAGGTCTCGGCTAGGTTTGATCTAAATTAAGGTAAATTATGACTTCAGTTTTTAATAATTTCTACGTTTTTGTAATCGTTGCTTTGTATACTACAAGACCCATGCTTAAATTTTGAGAATTGATGAATATTTTGAAAAGTGCCATTGACGAATTCACTAGCTTTGTGAAGTTTTATGATGAAATATGATGTATAAATAATTGATTAACATGTTTTGTCTTTGAAGTTTTGTTGATTTTGAGTATTTTGGACTTAGTTGAGAAAATAGTATTTTGAGGGACTAAATTGTGAAATAAATGAAATGTATGGATTGATATGAGCATAGTGTGTGTAATGACCAAATTTTGCCCGGGCCCATTAGCCAAAACAAAACCAAATTGAAAAGAAAAAAAAACAAAATATTATTATAAAAGTCTATTAAAATAAAAAAATATATAGCCCAATGTCTATTTACATAATAATTCTGGAGCCCAACTGAAAACAGGCCCAAAACCAGTTCTTACAGACCCAAATCTAACACAAATAACAACTCAAACAATACAAACGATGGCCCAATTTACCCGAGCCCAATAACAAGGGCCCGATCAGCCTGAATGACCCAAAAACTTAGGGTTTCAGAAACCCTAAGGAACCCCAAACTATGCGCGCTGCCAACCTTCCGTACGTCCCCCACGTGCGCGCGCCTCTCCAGCTTCCCCGCGCGTCGCTCTAGCTCCCCACGCCTTCTGACGTGTGGAGCGTCCCAATGTGCCCATGCGCCTCTGACCACGACGCGTTTCGGCCATCCTGCTCTTGACGACTGCAACTCCCAGATGCAACGGCCTCCATCCCTACCTTGCCCATACCCTACAAATGGAGAAAAATGAAGATAACAGAAAACAAGGAGCAACAGAGTATGGAGCAAAATAGTTTAATGGTGAAAAGCAGGGTGTATTTGGCTATAAAGCCATTTTTATTTGATGTAAAAAGGACTGACTCTCTTTTTTTCTGAAAAAATACCCGCACATTACCTGATATCAAGAAACAGAATCAAAAATCGAAAATAGAAAGGTTAAGTTTACTATTGTTATTTACCTTTTATCGTTTCTTCTTACAATAAAAGATTGCTAAATCAAAAAAAAGCGATAGGAGGAGGGATTTTAATCGTTGTATTCTGGCTTTCAAAAAGAAAATCACCAGCATTAATCAACAACCGAAACATCAAGGTTCATTTTTGGGGCTTGTCTTGCATTTTATTGGCTTTCGTTCTTACTTGTTTTACGCCACTTCGATATCCGAAAAACAAAAAAGAGGAGAAAGAAATTACCAGAACCCACAGCAGCGTCGTTGAAGAACCCATTCTGTCGTCTCCGTCGTTTTTCGGAAGCCGGGTCCTATGGAGTGGTTTTAAGGGTGACTTGAACCAGAGGACTAAAAGACTCGGTCTTAGGGCACCACTGGCCACCGATACAGTGGTGGCACAGTGGTGCGTTGAAGAGCTTGATTTTGACGAGGGAAAGCGGCGGAGAACCAAAGAGGAGGGCTATAGCTGCTGCGTTAGAGAATTAGGTTAGAAATGAATCAGGGCAGACTTAGGGCTTTTAAGGGTTAGGAGAAACGGCGCCGTATCGTATCACTAAGGCGACCCGACCCGACCAGATTAGAAAAAATCCGCGCGTTTTAAAACCAAAAAGGGCTATTTACGTTTTCGGTCCCTTGCTTCTGTTTTAACTTTGAATCGGCCCTTTTGCACCACTTTGTTTCTACAGATTTTACCCATACGTTCCTCTAGAATTTCAATCGGGTCCTCAGCCACAAACGCGCATAGGGGTTTGGAGCATTTGCCCGATCGGTCCCCCTGTCTTAACGCGTTTTCTAATTTAGGCCCATTACTTCGTTCTTATTTTAATTCGATCCCTAATCTGTTGTTTTTTTTTAACCTTTTTATTTGTTATTTTATTTATTTATTCTAATACTTTACATATTATTTATTTTAAACCATCTTATTCATTAGTTTATTGTGCTTAATATTATCTTCATTACATATCATTTGCATATATTAGTTATTATGTCATATATTAAAAAATTTATTAGTATTATATTATATCATATTTTCATAGAATATATATTTATATAAAAAAAAACATGTTTTATTTATATTGTTTGTATTGTCATATGTTTTATTTAAGATCATTATATGCTATCTTATTTTACGCATGGTTTATATTGTTTATATCATATGTATGTCTTGTTATCAATTATTTAAACTTGCATGAAATGTATCCATATTTGTTTTTTATTGTTTGTTGTATTGGTCTACACTTCATCGTATATTTTAGTATAGGAATTATTATTTGTCGTATTTCTTATTATTATTTCTTATTTGCTTATCTGGAATGTTAGTATGTTATAATTGTTTCTAATACTTAGATTCGATAATGGCTAATGCAACATCATCACATTGATTATGGTTTAAAATAAAAATGCATTTTTACAAAATTAACATTTTATTTAAAAGTTTCCAAATAAGGCAACACTCTATTTTTGGTATTTCGAGAGACTGTGCCCTATGTGTTGGGTTTCGGTTCTCTCGCCTCGCCAAAGATCGAATATCCTTTTGGTAGTTTTATGCACGAGTCTCGGGGATTAAGAGATGGTCTTGGATTCGATGATTAAAATCATCGTGTCCTATGTACTGGATGTGATATTTTATTCTTTAGGAATGAGAAAATCATAATATTCAATTCGAGAAAATTCAAGTGTTTCCAAAAGAGGTCAAATTTCTAAATTCGTTTTAAATATTCAAACTTTCAACATCGGGACAACATCAATCAATTCGGTACCAATTTCGGGCGCTGCGAGGGTGCTGATCCTTCCTCGTACGTAACCGACTCCCGAACTCGTTTTCTCAAATTTCGTAGACCAAAGCCACTGTTTTAGTAAATCAAAAATGTTTTATTAAAACAAAGGTGACCCGATCACACCTAATAAAGGATCGGTGGCGACTCCCGTTTTTTATTCTCAAAACCAAGTCGATTCCCGTTTTCCCAAAAAAATGGTTACGACAGTGTGTATTCGGCCAAGCATGGGTAAAAGCAAATTTGGTGTATTTTGTGATTTTGTGAAATAGGGACTAAAATATCCAAATGTGTAAATGTGAGGGCTAATTTGCAAATTGCCCTAAATATGTGTATTTGGATTGAATTGGATGAATTAGTGAATAAAAGGGTTAAATTTGAATATTTATAGATCAAGAACCAAAGAAAACGGACTTAGATCGCGGGAAATCAAAAGTAATCGAGTAGCCGTATCCGTTTCCGTTAAACCGAACTCAAGGTAAGTCGATATACAAATAAATGTATTTGAATTGACTTATTTGTGAATATATGAAATTTTATTTGCTATGAACAATACTCAAAATGATGAATATATGGATTTCGAGAAAGTATCGAGAGATGATTAATGTCCGAGAAGTCCTGTCTGAACCTAGGAATAGATAGGATAGTAAATGTCATGACATAGGTGTCCTTAATGTGATATCATGTAAGACCACGTCTGGGACGTTGGCATTGATTCAAGATTTCATGTAAGACCACGTCTGGGACGTTGGCATCGATATGAGATTTACGTGTAAGACCATGTTTGGGACATTGGTATCGTATTGATTCGTGTAAAACCCTGTCTGGGACAATGGCATCGATATCTGGTTACATGTAAGACCACGTCTGGGACGTTGGCATTGTACGACTATTCCGAGCATTCTGAGTATCCTATTAGATTCCGAACGGTTCAACGGGCAAGTCCGAGAAATGAATGAATAAGTGAATGATACATCTGTTTCAGGTACGTTGATATATATATGCTTTGTATAAGCATGAAAAGGTGAGAATGTATGTGCACTAATGCAAATGAACATTTGAAATATATGTGTATGTTTGAGGTATGAGCAAATGAGATACTTGAGATGTGACGAATTGGTAAGCAATGGCAAACCAAGTGAGCCAAAGGGTTTATTTATGTGTTTGAATTGAAGAAATGTTAATGAATTCAAATAGCTATGCTTATGAATGATTTATGTTAAGTTTATTTGTATATGGCTTACTAAGCTTTTGAAAAGCTTACTTTGTGTGTGTTTGTTCAATTTTATAGATCGTTAAAGCTACGAGAGGCTTCGGAATCGTCGAGGATGATCACCACACTATCAAACTCAACTTTGGTACTTTTGAATGTGTATATAGCTAAATATGGCATGTATAGGCTAGTCATTTTGGATTATGTTTGAAATGTGTATAAATAGCCATGAGATGTGGCTAGATAAATGTTGGTAATATGCATGAGTGAATATGGTATATGAAGCATGTTTTGGTATGGCTTGATAGCAAATGAAATGGCCATGGCTATGGTAAGCATATGAATGCAATATGAGTACGTATGTTTGATCAATGAAATGGTTATATGAAAGGTAAAATGTGGATGTATCATATTTGGATATATATGTGTTTTAGTTGTGCAAATTGGTATGCAAATTAGCATATTTAGAAATGAGATTGAACATGAAGATTTGTTGATTATTTGACATGTCTTTGGTTGTCAATTGTGCATGAAATGAATTGGTATATTGCTTGTAGGGATGGCCCTTGTGTGGATGGCAATTTGGCCTTGAAAATGGCCTATATTTGCCCACACGATTGAGCACACAAGCGTGTGGCTCAACCGTGTCCTTCGTGGTTGAAATTCAAAACAAGTTAGGATCGACCACGAGCTGGACACACGGGCGTGTGACTGGCCGTGTGGTGAAGTCAGTAGCGACCACGGGTGAGGCACACGGACGTGTCCACAGCCGTGTGGACAAGTTAGTATGTATGCCCTGTTTTGACACGGCTTAGACACACGGGCGTGTTGAGGTCGAGGGAGGCACACAGCCTACCCACACGGGCATGTGACCTCCGTAACTTAGAAAAAATTTTAAATTTCCAAGAAATTCCATATGTATTCGGTTTAGTCCCGACCCTATTTTAAAGCATGATTAAGGTCTCGTTGACCTATAAAAGGGAGACTTTGATTGTGATTGATGAATTGTATTATGAAATGTCCGTAAAAGATTCTGTTTGTCCTGTAATGCCTCTTAACCCTAGTCCGGCGGCGGATACGGGTTAGGGGTGTTACACGATCCGCGCAAGATCCGAGTGTTTTTGATGCGGGGGTCTATTTGCGCCTTTGGTCCTTCCACTTTTGTGGCTTGTTTCAATCTAGTCCTATCTTATTTTTTATTTTTTTATTTGTCACTTAATTTTATTTTATTTTCATTTTGGTCCTTAGACCATTTTAAGAGGTGGGTACCTGAAACGGTGGCGTTTCAATCGACCCGACGACCCGACTCGATCCGTCTTAGGATCCGCGTGTTTTCGCGGCATTAGTCTATTTGCGACCCTGGTCCTTCCTCTTTTGGACCCTTTTTAATTCGGTCCTAATTTCGTTCTTTTTTCCTTTTTTAGGTTATACCTTTTAATTTTAAATTATTTTCAATTTAGTCCTCCGATTTGACAAAAAATGGAGCGTTTAATGGGCTTGGGAATATTTACCCAGTTGGTCCCTGCTCCTTTGTGCACATCACATTTTAGCCTTTTATCATTTATTTTATCCCGATTTACCCCCAAAATTCCACTTAAGTTTCGATTTAGTCCTTCTTATATTTATGCATTTATTTTATTATAATTTAGGCTCTTAATTTCATTTCAATTTTGATTTAATCCTTATTTATTTAATTTCGACCCTGTATAGATTTTTTATATATATTGTTTCATTTATTTATTTATTATTTCCTTTACTTTTTTTAATATTTCAAATTGGTCTATTTTTGTATTTCCTTTTTATTGTACATTTTTTTTATTTTGCCTTTATTATTGCTATTATTATTCCATCATTTATTTATTTATTTATTACCTTTTTTTATACTTTCAAAATTAGATTATTTATACTTGCACATTATTATTATCATTATCATCATTATTATCATTATTATTACTTACCTTTCTTCGATTATTTCTATTATTATTAGAATAATAATTATAATACGATCATTGCCATCTTAATTACAAATTGGTGTTTTATCACTACCGTAGTTACATTATTGTCATTCACTAGCACGGCATTTTTATTTTTCGTATATCATCGATCCATTTTTAAACACTACCATTTCATTTTATTTCATTATAATCACGTCACGAATCGTGTTTAGATATATTTATCCAGTATTGTACTATACCCAAATAAGATAAACACACATTGTTTTTAATGTTACATTTGTATTTACTCAAAAAAGAAAATTTTTAAAATTAAGGCAATGTTCCGTATTTGGAGATTCGAGAAGTCGTGCCCTAACTTATGGGGTTCGACTTTCTCTTTGAACCTAGATAATCGAAAATCCTTTTTAAAATTAAAATACATGAGATTTAATTAAATAATTGAATAATGAGCAAGGTTATTTTTAAGGATTCGAGATGTCGTGTCCTAACTTACGGGATGTGACCTTTTTGTTTACGTAGAGATAAGAAGGCCTTTTACATCTGTTTTAATTTACTTAAATAATTTTAATTAAAAATATCGTTATGGAAGGTGGGATTGTGTTTTAAATTATTTCCAAATTTTCAATTCTCGGCATTAAGGCACTAATTAATCAACTATGTATCATTTTTGGGCGTTACAAGGGTGTTAATCCTTCCTCGTGCGTAACCGACTCCCGAACCCATTTCCTGGATTTTGTAGACCAAAAATCATCGTTTTAGTAAATTTAATCTTTTATTAAAATGATTAAATTACTAGGTGATCCGATCACACCTAATAAAAAAGATCGGTGGCGGCTCTTATTTTCATTTGTTTTAAAATCAAAAGTCGATTTCAAAAAAAAAAATCGACAACATAATAATTAACTTCACTATTAATCACATCATATAATAATTTAATTTAAATTTATTTAGGAATCAAATTATATATCATCATATATGTTATAGATTTATATGTCAGAAAAGCCTTTAAGAATATGCAAAATAAAAATAAAAATCAATTAAGCCCTTGCATTAAATTAGCACCTAATTAAGCCTATGTTATTAATTAAAACAATCAATTAAGCCCCTCCGTTAATGATTTCTGTCATTGACTACGTTGATCGTTAAAATAAATTAACGAAGCAACCAGATGGTGACATGTGGTAACTTATGGTTTAATCTAATATTTTCACAATAAAAATCATTAAAAATTTATTAAAAAAGTAATATAAATAAAAAAATATTAGAAAATATATAAAATATGTAAATTGATTTGAACTTTAAAAAATTATAAATATTATAAAATATATAAAAATGCTAATAAAATTAATAAAATTAAAATATTTAAAATTTTATAAAAATCATAAAAAATATAAAAATATATTAAAAGTATTAAAATTGATATAAACTTATAAAAATTATAAAAAAAAAATCATAAAAACCTGAACTAAACAGATTAAATTATCTTCAATATATTAGGAAAATATATTCTTCCATCTATATCACCTCTCACAATTTAATTTCAATGCATCACAATATATTTACAAATTTGGTCAAATATTTTTTTTTTCAAAGGACAAATATATTCTTCCATATATATCACCTCTCACAATTTAATTTCAATGCATTACAATATATTTACAGATTTTGTCAAATATTTTTTTTTCAAAGGTCAAATATATATATTTTTAGTATTCTTTATGTCCGTTTTATAATCTATATTCAGGGTTCATGATTGTCCCTCCCAACAATATTATATTTAAGATTCAATCCTAAGTCCCCATTGAGAATATAATGTGCCTTATCAAATATATCATATTCATTCACTCTTTTATAACTTCAAATAATTATTTTCAATTTTCTTTATTACCAATATTATTGTAAATCACTATAAACAATAATTAATATAAAATAAAATACATATTCCTTTGCACATACATTCTAATTGCTTGAACACTTTCAAATAACATATTAGAGAATACGTAAATTTTTTTTAAATAAATTGCTTGAGCACATTCAAATTGCTTTGATACAATGTTTTTATGAAAAAATAATTAAATATTTAATTATGTTATTTTTCCGAGAAAAAAAAAATCCTAATGTATGTTTAAAGATTTATTTTAGGTTACATTAATTAAATTAAAATAAATTATGATGACCAATATTATATATAATATACCAAGGTGCATAGATTATATAAACAACAAGTGGCACTCTCTCATTTCTTCATTTAATTTTTATTTTTTAAACATAAGAAAAAATATTTTTTTTTCCAGAAAAAAGAATATAAATAAAAATTATTAAAAATAATTTAAAAACCAATTTTGTTATAATTATTTTTTAAAAAAATCCTAACAGTTCTAAACGTTTTTACAAGCTTTCAAAACATATTTTCGAAATAATTCTATGATTTTTATTTATTTATGAAAAGTGTTCAATATTTATTTGAGAAAATAGTTTTTAAGTAATAAATTCAAATTAAGTAAATATAGATTAAGAAATTTTTATTTAGAACTTTTTATGCTTACCAGCTTCAAAACATTGACTAAAATATTTTTTAAACACATTTCAAATAATTAATTAAAATATTTTGATTTAAAAAAAGCCGATTGAGTCTTAGATCGATTGGTATGGGCATTATTGTCAATGTAGGAAGAAGTGGGTTTGAGTGCGTTGAAACACATTATCTTCCTATTTATGGGTTGGGGAGGGACTATGAATAGTTCTAAGCATTCTCTCAAAGAAAACAAACATGTTCGAAATTTTTAATCAGATTGGTCAAAAAAAAATTTTAAAAATTAAAATACTGTTAAAAATAAAATTTTACCAACATTATTAATTTTTAAGTAGTTCAGATTAAAACTTTAAGTAAACATTTATCCATTTAAAAATTTAAAATTTAAATATAATATTTAATTTTTATCCATTTAAAAAATTAATTAAAAGTTAACAATTATCCCTATAAATTGCCACAACAATTGTTTTAAGTCACATAAAAAAAAGGTTTAAGGGTGCAAAAAACCCTCAAAATTTTTCAAAAAATGCAATTAAGTCCCTATTTTTTTTTTTTGCACTCATTTGGGTATTTGAACTTTCAAAATGCATCAAAAAGCCCTCAAACCTTTTCATAAAAAGCAATTAAGCCCTACTTTTTTTGCACTCAATTGAATATTTGAACTTTCAAAATGCATAAAAAAGACCCTCAATTTTTTTTTCAAAAAAGAAAATTAAGCCCCTGCTTTTATTAAAAATAAGAAAAAAATAATATAAAAATAGTAAAAAATATAAAAAATTGTAAAATTTTATAAAAATTATAAAATATATAGAAATATAAAAAAATTATAAATTTTATAAAGTCGTAAGAAAATTATACAAAATGTAAAGAAATATAAATTTCGTAAAAAAATTTATAAAAATTATGGTACCAAAAGAAGCATTTTATAATTTTTCTATAACTTTTATTATTTTTTATTTTTTATCATTTTTCACCACATGCCATGCTGTGTTGCGAAACGTGATGATTTTAATTAAAAAAAATTAGAGGTCATTAATTTTTTATGATTTTTATAAAATTTTACAATTTTTTTATTTTTTACGATTTTTATAAAAAAATCTATTTTTTAATAAATTTTATATTTTTATTAAAATTTAATAATTTTTCTAAAATTTATTATTTATTATATTTTTTTTCTAATTTTTAATAAGAGCAAGGGCTTAATTGCTTTTTTGAAAAATTTTGAGGGGCTTTTTTATGCATTTTGAAAGTTCAAGTATCCAATTGAGTGAAAAAAAAAAGCAGGGGCTTAATTGCTTTTTTTAAAGAAGTTTGAAGGTCTTTTTTATGCATTTTGAAAGTTCAAATGCTCAATTGAATGCAAAAAAAATGAGGGGCTTAATTACTTTTTTTAAAAAAAAATTTGAGGGCTTTTTACACCCTTAAACTTAAAATATATATATATCAATAATTTAAATTGATAAATTAAATATCAATAATTTGATTAGTTGGATAATGATTTAAATAGAAATAATGTATATTTAAATTAAATTTTATTTACATGCATAGTTATTATCCAAAAAAAAAAAAAAAAAACTGATCAATACACTTTACTTTTAAAAATGGAAAGTATCTGAATAAGTTTACTATGAGATAAAATAAACTAATTTAATATAATTTTGATAAGTTGAGATATTTAAAAAAATAATTAATGTGATAAATATTGGTTTCATTATTATCCTTTATTGTCTCCTTTATGCAACACTAGCCTTTCTCTGTTATGTTTTTTCTATATATTTTTAATTAATAACTCCTTTTATATTTATATATATAAATTAATAAATAAGTTAATGACATTTTAAATATTTTTAAATATTTATTGCTTAAAATAGTTTTTTAAAATTAAAACACTTGAAATTATTTTATAAAAAACGTTTAGAATTATAAAGTTAAACACATATATATCACTTAATAAATCAATGTAATTAATTTGAACAAAGTTATTTTAACTATAGTTTTACATCTTATTAGCATGGCTTTAATTTTTGCTTAATGTATCTAAACATATATTATAAGATTCATCTATGCTTAATTTAAGAAATTATACATATCATATCCATAAAAAATTTTAAGATAATATTTTTATAAAAAATAATGAATTAAAAAATATTATAAAATGATTTAATTTTATTTATAGTATCAATCATAAATTACATTAATATAAAATCATAAAATAGTTTTATTATATTTAATTGATACATACAATCAAACCCATATATCATCAAGTTAGATTAATTGTAGAAAGTAGAAACCAAAAAATTTTGTTTATGACAATATTTTTTCGATTATTTACATTAATTATTAATCATTGGCAGAAACAACTTGTAATTTACATGTGTCATAATTTTACCGTGACAAATGTCAACTATTATTTTTTAAACCCTAACTTTATTTTAGTGTATATATATGATAAGTAAGGTAAAATATATTAATAACCATAATTAGAGTTATCGAGTTTGGTTGATTAAAAGGATTAAAGATTGTTGTCCAACATATTTCATTTTGTGTGTATGAGACTTTTGAGTGTCTGGGCAGTTACTTTCCCCATTAAGTAAATTTGAAGTTAAATAGATTAAATTTGATAATTTCTTTTTTTTTTGTGAAAATTTGATAATTTCTTTTAGGTTCCGTTTATTTCATTAAAAATTATTTATAGAACATATTTTTTACATTTTCTTTTATTTATTTCATGAAAAACAGTTTGGTTAATGGAAAATAATTTATAGATCAATGGAAAAAGTTATTTTCTAAAAAAGAGTTCCAGGTAATTTTATTTTTATATAAAAATTAACTAAAATCAAGCTTAATAATATTATATTAATAATAAAATTTATTTAAAATATTATAATTTTTAATATTATTAAACATACATATTTAATTATTAATATTTAATCATATAATAAATAATTTATTAAATTTAATATTTCATTTTTATTTTAATAATAAATTTTAAAAATAATAATTTTAAATAATATTCTTCACACATATTATTGAAAATATTCAATATTAATATTTTAATAATAAATATTTATTACAATTATAAATATATTAATAATAAATATTTTGTAGTATAAAGGTTAAAATATGCCATAAGTCCTTGCACTCTTCACAAATTTAGAATTTAATCCCTGTATTTTTATTTTTAAAATTTAGTCCCTCTACTTTTTAGATTTGAAAATCAAGTTTAATTGTTAACATTGTTTTTTTTTTTCAATTTTGTTGATGTCACTTTTTTAAATAAAAAACACTCATTTAGTATTAATGTAATTAAACAATGACGTTGTAATGAACCTGAATTTTACAAAATATTTTTAATATATGCAAAAAAAAAAACAATGTAAAATATAAATGGATAGATATAAAATAAACTCAATTAAATAATGAAAAAGTAAAAAAAATCTCAAATGTATGTTTGTTTCATTGAAAACAGTTTTTATGAAATATTTTTAAAAAAATTATTAAACAATAAAAAATATTTTACACAAATTTATCCAAATACCAAGATATATTAATTTTTTTTTTGAAAAATAAATCATCTTTCTTAAAACCATTTCCAGTAAAAATAAATAATGAAAGCGTTAATATTATTTTCTTTTCATAAAATTTAAATTTGAGACTTCACCTAAAAGAGCATTGAATTTTTTACTGGTTGATCCACAGCACTTGATCCAACCCACGTTAGTGGCCTAATAGGTACTCTTGTGATATTTTTAAGATGAATTTTGAGTAACAATGCTTTTAGGGATGGAACTAAATTTTGGGCACGATGTAATGCAATTCAAGGAAATGAGAGTAGACAGAAAATGTTGAATGCATTTGTAAGTAGTAGAGTTTAAAGGTGGATTTCGATGGACGGTACATTTATTTATGATTAGTGTAAAAATAACGGTGACGGTAAGATTAAATACTGTAACTATTGTTAAAAACTTTTTTTTTTTGAAAAGGGGTCGACTTTGATTTTGAAAACGAAAACGAACATGTGAGTCGCCACCAATCCTTTTTATTTAGGTGTGATCGGATCACCTCGTAATTCAATCATTTTAATAAAAGTTTAAATTTATCAAAAAGATGATTTTTGGTCTACAAAATCAAGAAAACGGGTTCAAGAGTCGGTTACGCACAAGGAATGATTAACACCCTCGGTACGCCCAAAAATTGGTACCTAGTTAATTACTTCGTGTTTTTTAGTGCCGAGAATTGAAAATCTTGAAGAGATTTAAAATACGATCATTTGTTAAAATATTGAAAATTTTTCGAGAAAGGGGCATATTTCGCATTAATCGAGAAAGAGAATTACGTCCCGTAAGTTAGGACACAATGTCTTAAATTCCCGATACGAGAATAAACGTCGAAAAATTTACTTATTTTGAAAGATATTCGATTATCTCGGTTTTAGAAAGAAATCATATTCCGTAAGTTAGAACACGATTTTTCTTGATTCCCGAGATTATTTAAAATTCACGTTTTTTAAAAACGTTCGTTTATTCAGATTTATTGAGAAAATCGAAACCCTGTAAGTTAGGGTACGACCTTTTGAATCTCAAAATACGAAGTATCACTTATTTTAAAATCATAATTTATGTATCGAGTAAAATTATTGTATCACAAATTTGTAGTGAAAAGAAATTACAATGATAATATGCGTAACAAAATAAATGCGTTTAAAAAAAAAACAACAAGAAAGACAAGAATAAACTAACGAAACAAACAAGCTGACTATAGATAAAAAGAAAAATAACAAGCAAACTAAAAAATAAAATTTTAAAAAAAATTTTAAAAAAACAACAGTAAACAACCATATGAACAAATGGGATATAAAAAGGGTTTTAAAAAATAATAATACTAATAATAATGAGAATGATATGAATGATAATAAAAATAATGAATAATCTAAGGTTTGTGATCATATAAAAGAATATGAATAAATAAATGTAATATGATAAAATAGAATAAATGTATTTAAAATATTAGGTAAATAAATATAAAAGGAAATATAATAGAAATAATAATGCAAAACTCATTAATTTAATAATATGATAATATTAACAAGTAAATAAATAAAAAAGGAAAATAATAATAGTAAAAATATTATTAAATTAATTAATTTAATAATAAAATAGCAAAAATAACAAAGAAATGGACTAAATTGAATTTTAAAACAAAATTTTGAGGCAAATTTTAAAATAAAAAAAGATAGGGCAGATTAAAGGACTAAAATGAAACACGCGCAAAAGTGCGCGGATTAAAATGGGAATATTCCCATGCCACTTAAACAGCGTCGTTCTTTATGGGACTAAAATGAGAAAAAAATAAAATCACAGGGTAAATTTAAAGAAAATAAAGAACTGAATTGCAAACTAATTAAAAAGCGGAAGGGCTGAAAGTGCAATTAGCCCTTTCACTAAAAAACACGCGGACCCTACTAGTGGGTCAGGTCAACACGCGGGTCAGGCTTCAAAACAACGTCGTTTTGGTGCCTGAAAGGCCTGCCCAAAACGGTGTCATTTTGGAGGCCTATTTAAGGCAAAATTTTTAGAAAAAATAATTCATTTTAAACCCTGTTCAAAAAAAAAAAAAAACCTTAGCCCCTCCCCTTTTTCTCTGAGAACCCTCAAAGTTTGACAAGAGTTCCGGTGGGCGCGGCGGCGGGAAGGCCAAAAGTCACCCCTTTTTCCGGTGAAGTCAAAAAATAAGTAACTTTTCTCTTTTTTAAACTCCTTTTTTAATCTATATATATAAATAGTGTCGAAAAAAAAAAGATAAAGAGATGGAAAACAGTTTCGGAAAAAGGAAAATAAAAAAAAAAAAAAAAAAAAAATGAAAGGACCTTAGCATGTTTTGCTTTGTTTTTTTCCTCAGTTGATTGTTGTTGTTTCTTATATGTTTTTGCTCGAATTTTGTTTCTATTGTATTCAATCTTTTTTCGTATTCAATTATTTTTTTGGAAAAAATTACATTAGATCCAGCTTTTATAGCCGTTTACATTGCTTTTTCTTTTATTTTTTTTCTACTGCTTTGTTGTCCTTTGTACTGTTCTTGCGTGTTTTTGTTTCTACTTCTTTTGCTCTTGTTTGCAGGTCCTAATGAGTCAACGGTGGGGCAAAGCCTTTTTTTTCCATTTCGATGAAACGATGACAGCGGAGGGCGCGCGGGTGAGACGATCGAAAGAGGCTGCGGCGCCAGAAACCCTAGGGTTTCTGGCTTTTCCAAAAAAAAAATTTTAAGTTTTGGGCTAGTTGGGCCTCAAAATTTTGTGTTGTTTTTGGGTTTGTTTTGTAATTGGGCTTAAAACCCCAAAACTTGGACTGTTTAATTTTATTTTTGGATTTATATTTTATTTTTATTTGGTTTTTATTTCTGGTTTGGGCCCGGGCTAAATTGGCCCATTATGGCTGCCCCTCTTTGCTCGTTGTCGTGCAACGGGAACGAAGCAAAGACTTTAAAAAAGGGTCAATTTTGCCTGGTCTTGCCGAGTTCTTGACTTCTTTTGGTGCTTCTCTTCTTCAAGTAGCCTCATTCCAATCCACTCCATCTTGTTGCTTTGATCGACTCCACCGCAACTTCAGAGAGATAAGACTTTTAGCTTCAATCTACTCCGCTGCAACTTCAGGGATATGAGGTTTGTAGTTATAGTAGATTCAATCCGACCTACTACAATTTCAGAGGTATAGGATTTGTCGCTTTAACCCGCTTCACTGCAACTTCAGGGAGATAGGATTAGTAGCTCCGCTGCAACTTCATAGAGATAAGATTGGTATCTTCAGTCTGCTCCACTGCAACTTTAGGGAGATAAGACTTGTAATTTGAAGCTTTAATCTGTTCCACTGCAACTTCAGGGAAATAAGATCCACTATCTTCAATCTGTTCCACTGCAACTTCAGAAAGATAGGGTTTGCTGTGATCTACTTTACTGCAACTTCATAGAGATAAGATATCTAATTTATAGCTTCAATCTGTTCCACTGCAACTTCAGGGAAATAAGATTCGCTATTGTCGTAACCATTTTTTTTGGAAAAAACGGGGATTGACTTTGGTTTTGAAAACGAAAATAAAAGGGGAGTCGCCACCGATCTTTACTAGGTGTGATCGGATCACCTTTGTTTTAATAAAATGTTTTGGTTTACTAAAACGGTGGTTTTGGTCTACGATGTTCGAGAAAACAGGTTCGGGAGTCAGTTACGTGCGAGGAAGGTTTAGCACCCTCGTCACGCCCAAAACTGGTACCAAATTGATTAATAATGTCCTAATATTGAAAATTAGAAAAGATTTGAAAATACGATCCTCTTTTATTTTTTTAGATTTGAATAAATCGAGATGGATGATAAGATCCTCTCATTTCGAAGAGGTAAAGTATCATACCCAGTAAGTTAGGGTGCGACACTTTGGACTCCTGAAACTGAGCTTGCCTTTTGATTTTGAAACTCGGCTTTAAGTTTGAAGAGGATATTCCGTTATTTTGTCAAATGAGAAACCGGAACCCAGTAAGTTAGGGCTCGATTTCCCGAAATTCCAAATACGGAATATTGCCTTTATTTAAAAAAACTTATCTCGGGGTACCTAGATGTCGTGTCCAGTAAGTTAGGGCGCAACATTTCGATTTTCCGAGAATAAGTATTTTATTTGAAACTTGCATTGCTATTTAAAAAAAAGGATATTCCGTTATTCAGATTAAAAGAAAAACCGGAACCCAGTAAGTTAGGGCTCGACCTTCTCGAATCTTTAATACGAAATATCGATTGTTATAAAACTGATGCATCGAGAAAAATTAGTGTGACAAATGATAATACGAAAATACGATGTTATATGTGAAAAGAGTGATAATAAAATGACGATATAAAATTTGAATAATATGCTAATGCGAGCGATATTGAAATAATAATAATGATAAAGTAGAAATAATAATATAGGTAGTGATAAAATGAAAGTATTACGATAATAGTCGTATATTAACAGTGATAGAAAATAATGATAAAATAATATTGATGATGATAATAATAATAATAATAATAATAATAATAATAATAATAATAATAATAATAATAATAATAATAATAATGGCAATAATGATGGCAATTAATAAATGAAATAATATATATAAAATAATATGATAATAGTAATAATAACAATATAATGATGAAAATACTAAATAATAATAATAATAATAATAATAATAATAATAATAATGATAATAATAAGATAAATAATAAAAACAACAGATGAAATACATAAATATAAAAATAGATTAAATAAAATAATAGTAGTGATAATAATTAAATACTAAAAAATAATGGCAATAATAATAGAATAAAAGAAGTAATACTAATAATAATAGTATAGTATAGTAATAATATAATAATAATAAATAATTAATAGTAACGATAATAAGAATATTAAATAGTAGTAATAATAAAAATTGCAAAATAATTAAAAGAAGGTTAATTTGAATTTAAAACGGAAGTTTAGAAACAAATTATATAAAATAATTAATAGAGGGACTAGATTGAAACGCGCGCAGAATAAAGAGGACCGGATGAATAAATTTCCCAGGCCTTGCTGCGCTACGTTTCACTATGGACCAAAGTGGAACTAGTATGAAATCATTGGGCCAGATTTTAAAACAAATGAAAACCTAATTGCAGAATCAAAAAGGGCGGAGGGACCAAATGGGCAATTAGCCTCAAAAGCAAAAACACGCGGATCCTGAGGCGGGTCGGGTCAGTGAGCGGGTCAAGGCCAAAACGACGTCGTTTTGGGAGGCTATTTAAGGCCAAATTTTCCAAAAAAAAAAATCATTTCTCCTGCTTGTTTTTTTAAAAAAAAACTATTCTTTCTTTCTTTTTTCTCTGCAGGTCTAGAATTCGGTTGGACTCCAGCCACCGGACCGCCGTATTCTGTCGCCGACGCCGCTGCGCCAGCCACCGCGCACGGTGGCCGAAAAAGGTAAAAATTGTGGTTTTTTTTTCTTTTCTTTTTTAAAAAATTTTAGAAAAATAATAACAATATATGTGTATATATGTATGTCGAAAAAAGAAAAGAAAAGAAAAGGCTTCGAAAATGTAAAGAAAACAAATCACCTCTTTCTCCTCTGTTTTTCGATTTTTTAGATGGTTTTCCTTTAGTGTTTCTCTGCTTTTTGTGTTCGGATTTGTTGCTTGTGTTTGTAAAATGATATCTTTTGTATTCATTCCGAAAAAAGAACCCCTTTTACAATGGTTTAAATTGGCTTTTATAGCCATTGTTTACAAGCTTTCTGTCACTTATTTTTAATGCTTGTAGGTGCTCGGTGCAAGTGGGAAGGGCGATGGCCGGTGGTGTCAGACTGGCGGCGTCAGAGGTAGTGGATCAGAAGGGCAGAGGGCAGAGGCTAGGGGAGGCGCAGGAGGACTTTAGGGTTAGGGTTATTATTTTTATTTTCTGATTTGGGCTTGTAATGGATGTGGGCTAGTTGATTTTGGGAATTGGGTTATAAAATGGGCTTGAGTAGGTTGTTTAATTTGTAATTGGGCTTGTTAGTCCGGGCAAAGTTGGGTTATGACAGCTGCCCCTCTTTGCTCATTTTCGTGCTACGGGAATAGAGCAAAGACATAAAGAAGGCCCAAATTTGCCTGGGTCCACTGAGTCTGGATTCTTCGGCGCTCCTATTCTTCAGGTAGCCTCATTTCAGTCCACCACATATTGTTGCTTTGACTCACACCACCTTCATTTCAGAGAGATGGGACCTGTAGTTTCAATCTGTTCCACTGCAACCTCAAGGTATAGGATTTATCGTTTTAATCTGCTCCATTGCAACTTCAGGGGTAGGATTAATATGATCTATTCTACTTCAACTTTAGAGAGATAAGATGTAATGTCTTCGATCTGCTCCTGCAACTTCGGGAATGCCAGACCTGCTATCTTCAATCTGCTCCTGCAATTTCAAGAATGCCAGACTTGCTAACTTCGATCTGCTCTTGCATCGTCAGGAATGCCAGACCTGTTATCTTCAATCTGCTCCTGCAACATCAGGAATGCCAGACCTGCTATTTTCAATCTGCTCCTGCAACATCAGGAATGCTAGACTTGCTAACTTCGATCTGCTCCTGCAACATCAGGAATGCTAGACCTACTATCTTTAATCTGCTCCTGCAACATCAGGAATGCCAGACCTGATATCTTCAATCGCTCTCGCAATATCGGGAATGCGGACTTGCTAACCGATCGCTTCCTCGTAATTTTAGGAATGCGGACACTGATATCTTCAATCCGCTCCTGCAATATCAGGAATGCCAGACTTGCTAACTTCGATCTGCTCCTGTAATTTTAGGAATGCCAGACCTGCTATCTTCAATCTGCTCCTGCAACATCAGGAATGCCAGACTTGAAAGTAATCATTTACCCTACTACATCGTCCTATGACCTGTAAAATGAGTGTATACTTATGCCGGATGATTAGGATGTTGTGACCGAAATGAATCAACTACTCCTATTCAACCATGCTATGATATGTGAATGCAAAAATGATATGAGCATGATTCCTATTCAAGGTACCGTCACTCATTTATCCGCCAATGCTTTATCTTCATTTCCCTTGAAGTATCATTTTCTTGCTCAAACAATTTGCCCTTATGGAAACTTTAAGGCTCATTTCTCTTGAATCCTCAGGACACAGGTCATATATCAACTTCCAACCATCCCCCCCAAGAATCACAACTTTTTCTGTCCGTCCTTATCGTAACTCAAAGGATACAGGGCTTGTTCCGACTTCAATTTATTCCACCGCAATTTAGAGTTTTTTGAATCTTTTCCCATCGAAAATTGGTCTGGCATACCATTCTCCGGATGACTCGATGGCATTGTTTATCTCTGTCACAACCACTTAATTGGACAAAGAATTCAGAGAAATAGTCTCCATTAAGACTCTTCTTTCTCAAGTATCTCCAATAGAAATTCTAAACAATTATTCTGTTTCGGTTTCTTATTTTATCTAGAAATTTTCAAAGTAATATGTAGAACTTTCTTTTGTGAAATTATTAGTTCATCAATCATTATATCAATGCAACATGTTTATGAATGATGGGTAACAATAAATTGATTTCAAAGAGAGTTAAAATGAATTATCAATGATATGAGGAAAACTGACTGGGAATATATGTTTTTGCGAAGAAAAAGAAACCAAAAATAGTAAAATAAACAAAACAAAGATCAGATGCCCTAGATATCGCTGATTGGACTTCTATATACAAACTTTATAAAGACTGCTTTGAGCTTAACATGTGTTTAGAAGACTCAAAGTACTTTGTCGATGCCTCAATATGCAACGTACTTCCTTTCTTGTTGATTCAAGTATAGCAAGATCATTGCATGTCCATTCAAAATTTGAGCCGCCCTTTTCGGGTTTTCAACTCAAAACCCCTTTGGTCTCAAGGCGCCCTTTGCGGGTTTTTGTCTTGGCCTCTCCATTTTTTTTAGAAGTCTGAAAGGGTCATTTGCGGGTTTTCACCTTAGCCTCTTCTTCTTTTCAAGAAAAGTATTTTTTGACTAAATTCGAGTTCACAGGATTGGATAAACTTTTCCCATCCATTTCGATCAGAATCAGTGCACCTCCCGAGAAAGCCTTCTTCACCACATATGGTCCTTCCCAATTCGGCATCCATTTTCCTCTGTAATCCTTTTGTATGGGAAGGATCTTTTTCAGTACAAGGTCCCCCTCATGAAACTCTCTTGGGCGAACTTTTTTGTCATAGGCTCGCATCATTCGTTTTTGGTACATCTGACCGTGACGAATAGCCCTTAGTCTCTTTTCTTCAATTAAGTTCAACTGATCATATCGAGCCTGGATCCATTCAGCTTCTTCCAGCTTTATTTCTGACAAAACTCGAAGAGAGGGTATTTCCACTTCAACGGGTAGAACTGCTTCCATCCCATAGACCAACGAGAAAGGTGTTACCCCAGTAGAGGTTCTGACGGACGTTAGATAAGTATAGAGTGCAAATGGTAATTTCTCATGCCAATCCCTATAAGTATTGGTCATCTTCCCCACTATCTTCTTGATGTTTTTATTGGCCGCTTCCATTGCCCCATTAATTTTTGGATGATACGGAGACGAGTTGTGGTGTTTGATATTGAATTGACTATAAACTTCTGCTATCGTGCTGTTGTTCAAGTTCAATGCGTTGTCTGATATGATTCTCTCAGGCATTCCATATCGACAAATGATCTCCTTCTTCAAAAACTGACAAACTGCTGACTTAGTAACGCTAGCATATAAAGCAGCCTCTACCCATTTCATGAAGTAGTCAATGACCACAAAGATTAATCAATGCCCATTCGAAGCTTTCGGTGAGATAGGTCCAATAACATTCATGCCCCACATGGAAAATAGCCAGGGGGAAGTCATAACATGCAAAGGTGACGGGGGCACATGAATTTTGTCTCTATAAATCTGGCATTTATGACATCTCTTGGCATAGCTGATATAATATCCTTCCATGGTAGACCAATAATATCCAAATCTCATTATCTGCCTGGTCATTGTGAATCCGTTAGCATGGGTTCTGCAAACACCCTCATGAACTTCCTCTAAGATTTTCCTAGCCTCTACAGCATCAACGCATCTCAGTAATACTTGATCTTTTCTCTTTTTATACAAGATATTCCCATCTAAAACATAGTCAGAGGCCAATCTTCTTAGTATCCTTTTTTCATTCTCAGTTGCATGCTTTGGGTATTCGCGATTTTTTATGTATCGCAATACATCATGATACCAAGGGTGGTCATCTTTTTCCTCTTCCTCTAGGTTATAACAATGAGCTGGAACTTCGAAAATACTCATCTGAATAGGTCTCATATCTTTTGGTTTGTTCACTTTGATCATAGAAGCCAGGGTTACCAAAGTATCTGCCATCTGATTTTCATCACGCGGGAGATAATTAAAAGTGATGTCGTCAAACTCCTCAATCAATCCCAAAACTATCTTTCGATAATTGATCAGTTTGGGACCTCTCGTCTCCCATTCACCTTTAAGCTGATAAGTCACTAGTGCGGAATCTCCATATACTTCTAGCACTCTGATTTTACGCTTTATAGATGCTCGAATTCCCATGATACATGCTTCATACTCTACCATGTTATTTGTGCAATCAAAATCTAATTTGCACGTGAATGGATAATAATCACTACTAGGGGATACCAAGATTGCCCCAACTCCATTTCCCACAGCATTTGACGCTCCATCAAAATTTAACTTCCATGGACATTCTTCAGCAGTTGCTACATACATTAACTCCTCATTGGGGAATTCAAAGCTCAAAGGTTCATAATCTTCTAGAGCCCTGCTAGCCAAGAATTCTGCTATTGCATTTTCTTTTATAGCCTTTTGGTTTATATAGACTATATCAAATTCAGAGAGTAGAATCTGCCACCTTGCCATTCTTCCATTCAGAGCAGTTGACTCCATTATATACTTTAATGGATCAAGCTTTGAAATTAACCAAGTTGTATGATATAGCATGTACTGCCTCAACCTCTGAGTTGTCCAAATCAAGGCGCAACACAATTTTTCAATCAACGAATATCTCATTTTGCATTCAGTGAACTTTTTACTGAGATAGTAAATCGCCTTTTCTTTTCTTCCTGACTCGTCGTGTTGACCAAGCACACATCCCATGGAATTGTTGAACACTGATAAATACAGTATCAATGGTCTATCTGGATTAGGCGGGGATAGTACTGGTGCATTTGACAGATACTGTTTGACTTTGTCAAAAGCGCTCTGGCATTCCTCGTCCCATACATCTTGGTTGTGTTTCTTGAGAAGACGAAATATGGGATCACATTTCTCGGTTAACTGTGAAATAAACTGAGCAATGTAATTTAATATTCCAAGAAAGCCTCGAACTTCTTTCTGAGTGTGCGGTGGAGGGAATTCTTGTATTGCTTTGACCTTATTTGAGTCAGCTTCGATTCCTCTTTCGCTGACCACAAAACCTAGTAATTTCCCTGACCGAGCTCCGAAAGTACACTTGGCCGGGTTGATCTTCAATTGAAATTTCCTCAACCTTAAGAACAATTTCTTCAAAACCTCAATGTGTTCCTTTTCTGTCAACATATACTTCAATCTCTTTGTGCATCATGTCATGGAATAAAGTTACCATGGCCCTTTGATAAGTTGACCCTGCATTCTTTAGCCCAAATGGCATTACTTTGTAGTAAAAGGTACCCCACTACGTTATGAAAGTGGTTTTCTCCATATCCTTAGGGTGCATCTTGATCTGATTGTATCCGAAAAAACTGTCCATGAAAGGAAACAATGAGTATCCCGCCGTATTATCCACCAACGTGTCAATATGAGGCAAAGGGAAATTGTCCTTTGGGCTGGCTTTATTTAAGTCTCTATAGTCTACACACTTCCGGACCTTTCCATCTTTCTTAGGGATGGGAATGATATTGGCGACCCACTCTGAGTATTTAACCACCTTTAGAAAGCCAGCATCAAATTATTTCTTGACTCCCTCTTTTATTTTCAACACTACGTCAGGCCTCATCCTTCGTAGCTTTTGTTGCACTGGCTTGCATTCTTCTCTTATGGGAAGGCAATGCACTACAATGTCAGTACTTAGACCAGGCATGTCTTGGTATGACCATGCAAAGACGTCTTTGAATTCTCGTAGCAACTCAACAAGGTCTTGTTTTGTCTCCTCAGCTATGCGCGTTCCAATTTTCACCACCTTTCCTTCCTCTAAGGCTATGTTCTCCACCTCCTCTTCATGGGGTAAAATTTGTTTCTCCTCTTGCTTTACCATTCTCAACAAACCTGGAGACAAGTCACAATCTCTGTCACCTTCAAAATCCTGAGAGTCCTCTAAACACATGTCTTGCTCAAAACGGACCTTTGGATCTGTAGTATCGTTGCTCATATCATTGATGTCTAGGGACCTGTAATGGGCACCAAAGAATGTACAAGGAACAAATGAATTTGAGGACGACTATTCACATGATATGAATGGAAATATAAAAAATGAAGAATAAAAATGAGAGAATGTTTACTAGAATTGGTCATTAAAGATGTATTTCATTGAAACAAAATATCTGAACATGAGCCTGTTTCACAAAAGAAGTCTTATTGTTTCTAGGCTTAAACAACAAGTGCATTCTGAATATTACTCTATATAATCTCTAAAAACTATAGAAAATTCCTCTGCAGTCTAATTGTCCAAAACGCTTCCAGGTTCATATGGGCGAGTGCCCAACAGGTTTCCTTGTTCAATTTCTTCATCGTGTATGGCATTGATGTGAGGATTTTTATTTTTTGATAATCCTCTCTCCGGGTGAATTATCCCTCCTGATACGAAGGTATGGGATATGTGGGGGAATGTCATCGATTCCCACTTGACGTCTTCCCCATTCAACCGTGCCCTTCTCCTTTCTTGCTTTTTCTATATTTCCTTCTTCACTTGTTTAGCATCTGGCTTAAAACCCAAGCCAAAATGGTCTCTCTTCTCTTTCAATATCGAAACTTGAACTTTTCCTTGGAGGTGTCTACCCAATCCTTTTCCCGGTAGAGCTCCTTTCCCTATTATCATTTGTAAGCCCATCCTCGTGGTTCTAGATATCTTAGGCACTGGAACTTCATTCCCTTTCAAGATGAATGTTGCATTTACGAATTCTAAAGATCGAAAGGAGTATTCAGTGGTCTCCTCATTTGTCTCTAAATATGGTGTTTTATTGGTAACAGTCGTTATGATGTCTTCTTCTGCGTTTATAGTTACCAGTCGATTCTCCGTTACCAGTTTCAGTTTTTGGTGCAACGATGAGGGTACTGCCCCCGCTGAATAAATCCAGGGCCTTCCCAACAAGTAGTTGTAGGAGGGCTTGATATTCATCACCAGAAAATCCACTTCCTATGTGTTAGGCCAGATCAATAATGGTACGTCCATTCTTCCCGTCACTCTTCTTTCAGTGCCATCAAATGCTCTCACTATGTTCTGGCATGCTTTCATGTGAGAACTGTCTATGGGCAATCTCTTCAGCGTGGAAAATGGTAAGACATTCAAGGCCGATCATTATCTATTAACACACTTGGTAGAGTGTATCCCTTACAACGAGTAGTGATATGCAAAGCCTTTGTTGATCCCATGCCCCCCGGTGGGATTCATCATCACTGAAGTAAATGAAATTGCCAGCACTTATGTTACTAACCAGACGATCTAGTTTATTGACGGATATATCCTTAGTAACGTAAGTTTCATTTAGTACTTTCATCAATACTTCTCGATGCACTTCTGAGTTTAAAAGCAAGGCTAGCACAGATATGCGAGTCAATTATTTACGCAGTTGTTCCACCACGCTGTACTCATTGTGCTTCAAGAATTTCAAAAATTCTTTAGCCTCTTCCTCTTTTACAGGTTCGTTGATAAGGGCCTCCAGTCCTTTCTCTCGCTCGACTATCATAGTCTTTGATTTCACTGGTTCTGTTCTAACATTTCCCAGATTGTAACGCTTCCTACTACGCGTGTAGGACCCTCCATTTTGGATTTCCTCAGAAATGCTAACTGAGCTTTCCACTCCCGATATCATCATATTACAGTTGTAATTCCATGGTACCCTTTTGTTGTCCTTGTAAGAAAAGGAAACAGGTCTCTGGATTACAATTTTTTGCACCCCTTGTGCTCCACCTTCCGTGTTTCTTGGTCGGGAGATAATGATCCTCGAATAGTTGACTCTTACTTCGTCGATTCTCCTTCGATTGCATGTATGTTTCCTTCCTCTAAGCCTTCTTCATAAAACTCCAGTTCCTTATTGTCCACGGGGCTTTGTACCAGAATCTTAAACTCAACACATTCCTGAATCTCATGTCCCTTTGCTTCGTGGAACTTATGTCCCTTATTCTTCCACATCCTTTTACAGAATTCAGTTCTACCAATCCTCTTCTCGCCATTTCCCTCTAAACCATTCTCAACGGGGTTTTCACCTCCGAGATATCCCCCTTGATATTTCTCACGGCCTTTTCACCGATCGCATTTATCCTTTTATCCCCATGGTTGGGTAATGGGTTCTCCGCACTGGGTGTATCATCAAGTTTTACAATCCCTATCTTGATTAGCCTCTCGACTACCTTTTTAAAGGCAGTGCAATTCTTTATTGAATGCCCCGCTATTCCGGCATGGTAATCACGGTGAGCGTTTGAATCATACCACTTAGGATATGGGGGCTGCAATGGCTGCAGATAGAATGGAGACACGACGTGCGCGTCAAATAAACTTTGGTATAGCTCTTTATACGTCATTGAGATTGGCGTAAATTGGAGCTTTTTAGAATTCTGTCTGGTGCCCGATTCCTATCTTGTTGACCCTTGTTGCCCAGCTGTAACCACCTTTGGCTGGCTAACAATGATTGCCTTTGAGTACCCTTTGTTGTATGCACTCGTATTATTTACCTCATTGTCCTTTTTCCTAGGAGTAGCCCTTCTAGTGTTTTCCCTGCTTCAATCTTGCCACCCCTTATGGCATTTTCAATCATTTCTCCTGCCATTATTATATCAGCAAAGCTCTTGGTGGCACTTCCTATCATGTGGGTGATGAAAGGAGCTTTCAGGGTGTTGATAAAATGCATGGTAGTTTCCTTCTCTAAGAGAGGTGGTTGAACTTGCATGGCAACTTCCCTCTATCTTTGCGTGTATTACTTGAAGCTTTCATTCGACTTCTTTTCCATGTTTTGTAAGGTGATTCTGTCAGGCGTTATGTCCGTGACATAATTGTATTGCTTCATGAAGGCTTGGACTAGGTCTCTCCAGGAGCTAATATTAACATGGCTAAGTTGATGTACCATCTCGAAGCCGCCCCCACTAAACTTTCTTGGAAACAATTAATCAAAAGTTGATCATTATTCACATAGCCAGTCATCTGTCTACAGAACATAGTGATGTGGGCTTCGGGGTAGCTGGTCCCATTGTACCTTTCAAATTCTAGCATCTTAAACTTATAAGGAAGCATCAAATCTGGAACCAGACTCAAGTCTTTTGCATCAATACCATGGTGATGATCGGCATTTTCTAAAACTTTCAACTTTTCCTCCAACCATCTACAGCGATCCTCTAACTGCCTCGAGGATTCGACTCTTGTCCCGTTCCTCTCTACTATATCCAAATCAGGAATAATGAGATCTGCTGGGCTATCTCCTGGATTGGATCTTGAGCCAACGTAGAAATTCATGGGCGGTCTAGTATCAGCTTGCCCTTACTGAGGCCTAATCGTGACAGATGGCCTTTGGGGATACTCTTCAGGTTGTATTCGTGCATGTGGTGGGGTAAAACCTGGGGGAATGCCTTCACTATCTTCTCCAGACCTTTTCTTTTGTCTATCGCCCCGTTCAGCATTTGGGCCATTTGAGCCATCATGATTCTTTGAACTTCCAACATTTGGTCTTTCATTTCTTGTTGGAGCTTTACTAATTGCTCTTACATTTGGGCTTGTATGTCCTTCTGGAATTGTTCAAGCATTTGATCCGTTCTTTTTGTTTTGGCACGTGTACAGTAATGGTGTTCAGTTTCCAGATTTTTCCTCCTCTTTTCTCTCTCTCTTTCTGATAATTTCAACTAATTAGGCTCTCTTTATGGACTTAAATGCATATGATATGATGCAATGCAAATGCATGAATGCAAGAAGAAGGCATCGATTCAGATTCAACTTCATTTTAGAAAACTTTATTAGAAAACAAAACCCTTTACATAAAACAGACTACAAATATGCTTTCGCCCTTAGGCCCAAAGTTCTGATTTTCCTAAGCAAAGAGGTTAGCTCTTGACTACGATCTGACTGTAGCTCATACTTCATGCTCAGTATATCAGCCTGTGCTACCAAAGTCTGTAGGTGATCAGCTACCTCTCGAATCTGAACTATTGCTTCACCCATGAGATAATCTCAATTTCTAACTTGATCATGAGAATGGTGAAGCTCTTCCTCCCAACACCCTTCTCTTATTTTAAGAAGCTCAATCCGAAGTTCACAACTGTGCAATGCCGATTCTAATTCTTCAATCTTACCTTTCATTTCCTCGATCTTGTTTAGACTTGATTTCAGTTTGATTTTTAGAATTACAACTTTGATGGTGATGAAGAGACTGCCCCAATTCAGCCACTCTAGCTCTCAATCCTTTTTCTCTGTTTGGCTCTCTGCCAAATTCTTCTCTAAGGCCTCGTTTTAGGCTTGTATCTCTTGAAACTTCTTCTCCCAACAGTTAGCTTTGGTTTTTCCTCTCGAATCTCCCGTCGCCACTGTTCCAGAGTCTTTCCTAATCCAGCATTTTTCATTGTTAGACGCATCTTCTCATATTCTGTCTTCAAACTATATCGATCTTCCTCTATCTTCCACTTTTCTTTCCTTAGTTTCTCGACCTCTGATTTCTGACCATCCACATCTAATTTTAGAAGAATTTTTACTTCTTCCAACTTCTCTATCATCTTTCCAAGCTCTGAATTCATCTTTTCGAAATCTTGTTTCGTAATCTCTAACTCTGATGGGACCACTCGCAAGCATTTTTCTTTTAACCGGGCGCCCTCTGAATTTGGCTCAGGGATGTTATCATTAACCCTTCTAATCCTCTATCCACTGTATTCTAAGGTCGTCATTGGGCCTGCAAATAATTTCTTCATTCTATGAATCTGATTTCAAGTACTAGAAATCTCTTTAACCTTCTTCTTATAGCTTTCCCCACTGTATGAGAACTCACATTGAGCCAGTCCGTATGTTGTTGGTACAAACTGTCTTGAACCATACTGCCTTAGTACAAGCAAAGGGGCATACTCAATGGCACCCCAAATTCCCAGTAAAGGAACCCAGTCGAAGCTCCTGCATCGATAAAGGATTTCGTCGGGAACCATCCAAGGAGCCTTTCACTCGATTTCTTCTTCTTGAATATTTTGAAGGAGCGCCATCCAGTTTTCTTCGGACACATCTTCTCTTCTCGGTATAGCTACTATCTCTTTCAACGGAGAGTAATTCTCAGAGAAAACCCGATAAGACACTTTCTCCACCTTCCAGAGATGACTATGGAATCAAGCCAACAACAACTATGCGCATCCAATGAACCTGCTTTCACCTATTCTCCGACATGCATTCAAGGATCTGAACATCTGGGCTAAGATTGCAGGCACAGGTGTGAACCCTTTGTCTAAGCGGTCGAATAGATCAATAACTGCTTCATCTACATGTCTTAGAGCTTTAGGGAAGATTACCAAACCATAGATACCCAAGGCAAAGACGTCAATCTTCTTTTTTACATCGGGATGTGTTAGGATCAGGTCCCTTAAACTCACCCAAGGTGTGCATTTACCCTCGCTTTTCTTCTGAATTCTAGCTGAGACCCACTGCTCGCTCATCCCAATGATATTTATTAACTTTTTCACAAAAGTCGAGCCATTAACAGCCTTGGAATAAGCTTTATCGACTTGAACTCTCAGACTACGCAGCAGGGTCGTATATTCCTCTACCGTGGGCACTAAATCTACTTTTCCGAAACAGAAGTAGCTATAAGCAGCATTCCAAAACTGAGTCATTGCTAGGAACAAATACTTATCTACTTTGACATCGAGCAAGTAAGGTAGATCGCCATAAGTACGATAGAACAGCTGCTTTGCCTCATCATCCCACTAGGTCTATATCTCTTTCAACTCTTGGAGCTCATTTTATGTGACACTGATGCTAGTGAAATCTCGTAATTCTGACACATGCTCCTCAGTTAAACTGTCCCCTTTTTCTAATTGCATTTGCTCCGACCATATGCGGACGGCTGCATTGTCTTCCATTTTATCAAGGAATTTGTTCTCCATAACCAGCTTTCTAACTTAGAAACTGACTGTGAATCGATACCTCTTAAATATGAAATGACATGCACAAAAATAAACATAACTAGTTAGTAGAATGAAATATCAAGTAAGTAAAATAAACATACACCTAACTGGGTAACTACTAAGATTTGACATAGTTCTACTCAGGGTGGGTTCTTATGTTTTCTACATGTGGTTTAGCTCTAGAGTTCAGGTACCCAAACCAGCAGATTTCTCGATCCTCACCCATTATAAGCTCATACGGACTGAGTTCGGTTTAGGGGAATACATTTCCCTATGGCCATGCAGAAGTGAAAACTTCACGAAGACATAGGTACAGATGTATCCCGGAAGCAATCCACTAGCCCATGCGGAGGTGAAAACAGCCTTTTGCTCCCACTTGAAGGTGTGACCACGACGGTCATACAATGCCATGCCAAAGTATATTACGTGACTCGACATTATTACAATTATAGCATCAAAACGGATTAAAGGAAACATGAATTTTCAATACAATTTTCCAAATTTTTAATCAAAAGGACAAAAATTAATCAATCTATGGCCTGATTCTCGACGTCCCCAGTGGAGTCGTCATGCTGTCGTAACCATTTTTTTTGGAAAAAACAGGGATTGACTTTGGTTTTGAAAACGAAAATAAAACGGGAGCCACCATCGATCTTTACTAGGTGTGATCGGATCACCTTTGTTTTAATAAAATATTTTGGTTTACTAAAACGGTGGTTTTGGTCTACGATGTTCGAGAAAATAGGTTCGGGAGTCGGTTACGTACGAGGAAGGTTTAGCACCCTCGTCACGCCTAAAACTGGTACCAAATTGATTAATAATGTCCTAATGTTGAAAAATAGAAAAGATTCGAAAATATGATCCTCTTTTATTTTTTGAGATTTGAATAAATCGAGATGGATGATAAGATCCTCTCATTTCGAAGAGGTAAAGTATCATACCCAGTAAGTTAGGGTGCGACACTTTGGACTCCCGAAACTGAGCTTGCCTTTTAATTTTAAAACTCGGCTTTAAGTTTGAAGAGGATATTCCGTTATTTTTTCAAATGAGAAACCGGAACCCAGTAAGTTAGGGCTCGATTTCTCGAAATTCCAAATACGGAATATTGCCTTTATTTAAAAAAACTTATCTCGGGGTACCTAGATGTCCTGTCCAGTAAGTTAGGGCGCAACATTTCGAATTTTTGAGAATAAGTATTTATTTGAAACTTGCATTGCGATTTTAAAAAAGGATATTCCGTTATTCAGATTAAAAAAAACAGGAACCCAGTAAGTTAGGGCTCGATCTTCTCGAATCTTTAATACGAAATATCGATTGTTATAAAACTGATGCATCGAGAAAAATTAGTGTGACAAATGATAATATGAAAATACGATGTTATATGTGAAAAGAATGATAATAAAATGACGATATAACAATATAATGATAAAAATACTAAATAATAATAATAAGATAAATAATAAAAACAACAGATGAAATACATAAATATAAAAATAGATTAAATAAAATAATAGTAGTGATAATAATTAAACACTAAAAAATAATGGCAATAATAATAGAATAAAAGAAGTAATACTAATAATAATAGTATAGTATAGTAATAATATAATAATAAATAATTAATAGTAACGATAATAAGAATATTAAATAGTATTAATAATAATAATAATTGGGTTTGGGTAGGTTTTTTAATGAGTTTTGTAATTGGGCTTGTTAGCCCGGGCAAAGTTGGGTTATGACAGCTATCTTCAGTACTCCACTGCAACTTCAAGGAGATAAGACTTGCTATCTTCAGTCTACTCCACTGCAACTTTAGAGAGATAAGACTGGTAGCTTCAAACTGCTCCACTGCAACTTCAGGGAGATAAGGTTTGTGGCTTTAATCTGCTCCACTGCAACTTCAAGGAGATAAGATTCGCCATGAAAACTTCGATATACTCCACTGCAACTTCAGGGAGATAAGATTCACCATGAAAGCTTCGATAATCTCCACTGCAACTTCAGAGAGATGAGACTTGTAATTTCTTCCATCCATCCTACTACAACTCAAGGGTATAGGATTTTTGGCCTTTTCAATCCATCGATCTGTTACACCATTCTCTGAGTAACAAGACCTATAGAATCCATTTCATGGGTATATGTTTCTGCCAAATGATTAGGATGTCATGATCAGAATGAATCAAATGTTCCTAACTAGATGTGTATGAATGATATTTGCATGAATGCAGAATGCCATTTTGCAAAAATGATCCCCTTTTCAATGCTTAGGTTGTCATTGCTCGTTGTTCATCAAAGTTCTATCACTGGAGTATTACCTTGCTTTCTTACTCAGATGGTATCTTTAGCAGAAAACCCGAAAAAATAGCCATGATTTACTACTCTTTCTCAAATGTTTCCAACTCTTAGGTTTGATTAGTTCCAAATAATAGTCCTGTTTCAGGTTTTCGTACTATTTAGAAGCTCTCAGGGTAATATGTAAAACTCCTTTTATAAGAGTATTATTAGTCCATTAATCGTTATTCCAATGCAAAATTCTTGAAAAAGATCATAATGATGGACAGAATTGAAATTTATCAAGAACAAAATTTGAAAAGAATAGATTAATCAAATAAAGCAAACATTGCTGAAATGAGTAAAAGAAAAATAGGTGCCCCAGATATCGCAGCAAGAGCTTCTCTACACAAACTTCTTGAAGACCATTTTGAGCTTAACATGTGTTTCAAAGATCTAGAGTACTTTGTTGATGCCCCAAGACGTAGCATTTCTCCTTCTTGTTAATTTAGGCATAGTAAGACTACCGCATGCCCCATCTTTTGATCAAAAGTTGAATTGCCCTTTACGGGTTTTCAATTCAAAACTCATTTGATCTCAAAGCGCCCTTTACGGGTTTTCACCTTGGCCTCTCTTTTTTTATTTTTTTAAGTGAAGTATTTCTTGGCTGAATCCAAATTCACTGGATTAGGCAAAGTCTTACCATCCATTTCAGTTAAGATTAACGCTCCTCCCAAAAAGGCCTTCTTTACCGCATAAGGTCTTTCCCAGTTTGACATTCATTTTCCTCTAGGACGAACCTTTTTATTGTAAGCATGCAAAATTCATTTTTGGTACATCTGACCATGATGAATGGCTTTCACTATTTTCTCTTCAATCAAGTTTAGCTGATCGTATCGGGATTGGATCCATCATGCTTCATCCAACTTCAATTCTGCCAAAACTTGGAGAGAAGGAATCTCGACTTTAATGGATAAAACCGTCTCCATTCTATAAACCAAAGAGAAAGGCGTTGCCTCGATTGAGGTCCTGACAGTTATTTGATAAGCATAGAGGGCAAATGGTAATTTCTCATGCCAATCTTTATACGTCTCAGTCATTTTCCCCACAATTTTTTTAATGTTCTTATTGGCTGCCTCAACTGCCCCATTCATTTTGGGCGATATGGTGACGAGTTGTGGTGTTTAATTTTGAACTGACTACAAGCCTCTGCTATCGTGCTGTTGTTCAAATTCAATGCATTGTCAGATATGATCCTTTCTGGCATTTCGTACCGACATATGATATCTTTCTTTAAGTACTTGCTGACTGCTGACTTCGTGACATTGGCATATGAAGCAGCTTCTACCCACTTCGTAAAATAACCGATGACCATAAAGATAAATCGATGCATATTAGAAGCTTTGGGTGAAATTGGCCCAATGACATCCATGCCCTACATAGAGAAAGGCCACGAAGAAGTCATAACATGAAGAGGTGAGGAAGGTACATAAATTTTATCTCTATAAATTTGACACTTGCGGCATTTTTTTGGCATAACTGATACAATCTACTTCTATGGTGGACCAATTATATCCTAATCTCATGATTTGTCTGGCCATTGTAAAACTATTGGCATGTGTTCCGCAGACACCCTTGTGAGCTTCTTCCAAGATTTTCTTAGCCTCGACAGCGTCTACACATCTTAGTAACACCTGATCTTTTCTCCTTTTATATAGGATCTCCCCATTTAAGACATAGTCATTGGCCAGTCTTTTCTGCGTCCTTTTATCAGTATCAGTTGCTTGGTCAGGATATTCACGATTCTTCACATATCGCAGTATATCATGGTACAATGGGTGGTCGTCCTCTTCTTCTTCTTCTTCGATGTTGTAACAATGAGCTGGAGTCTCATAAATACTCATCTAGATAGGCTTTACATCCTCTTATTTGTTTTCTTTGACCATTGAAGCCAAGGTAGCCAGGCATCAGCCATCTGATTTTCATCTCGTGTGAGGTCATAGAAGGTGACATCATCAAACTCCTTAACTAACTCAAGAACCAACTTTCGGTATTTGATTAATTTGGAATCTTTTATCTCCCATTCTCCCTTGAGTTGATAAATTACTAGTGCAGAATCCCTAATATACCTTTAGCACTTTGATCTCACGTTCTATGGCTGCACGAATACCCATGATGCATTCTTCGTATTCTGTCATATTGTTCGTGCAATCAAAATCCAATTTGCTAGTGAAGAAATAATTATCTCTGTTTGGGGATACCAGGATTGCCCCAATTCCGTTACTCACAGTGTTTGAGGCTCCGTCGAAGTTTAGCTTTCAAGGATGACCTTCTTGAGAGTTTTCTTCAGTAGTTGCAACATACATCAGATCTTCATTCGGGAAATCAAAGTTCAAAGGCTCGTACTCCTCTAGAGCTCTACTGGCTAGAAAATCTGTTATTATGCTTCCTTTGACAGCCTTCTGGTTCACATAGACTATGTCAAATTTGGAAAGTAGGATTTGTCATTAGGACATTCTTCCATTTAAAGCAGTCGACTCCATCATGTACTTTAGAGGGTCTAGCTTTGATATGAGCCAAGTTGTGTGGTACAGCATGTACTGTCTCAATCTTCGGGTTGTCCAAATTAGGGAGCAACAGAACTTCTCGATTGATGAATATCTTGTCTCACATTTAGTGAATTTCTTACTGAGATAGTATGTCGCTCTTTCTTTTCTTCCCGATTCATCATGTTGACCAAGCACTCATCCCATGGAATTCCCGAATCTTTGCCAAGTCTGATGTCGATGCTTTCTGCAGGTTAGGTGGCATCGGTATTAGGGCATTGGACAAGTAATGTTTGACCTTAATTAAAGTCTTCTGACACTCCTCATCCCAAACGCCTGGGTTGTGTTTCTCAAGGAGACGGAATATGGGGTCGCATTTCTCAGTTAGTTGTGAAATGAACCGGGCAATGTAATTTAGTCTTCCCAGGAAACCTCAAACTTCTTTTTGAGTGCATGGTGGAAGAAATTGTTGTATAGCCTTTACTTTGTCTGGGTCAATCTCGATCCCCTTTTCACTGACTACAAATCCTAGCAATTTTCCTGACCTAGCACCAAAAGTACATATTGCTGGATTGAGTTTTAGCTGGAATTTCCTCAACCTCAAGAATAATTTCCTCAAGACTCGCACATGCTCCTTTTCTGTTCAGGATTTAGCGATCATGTCGTCGACATAAACTTCAATTTTTTTGTGCATCATATCATGGAACAGGGTTACCATGGCTCTCTGATATGTTACTCCTGTGTTTTTCAATCCAAATAGCATCACCTTATAGCAAAATGTTCCCCATATGGTTATGAATGTGGTCTTATCCATGTCTTCAGGATGCATCTTTATCTGGTTGTATCCAGAGAAGCCATCCATGAAGGAGAACAGTGAATAACATGCCGTGTTGTCCACTAGGGTGTCAATTTGAGGCAACGAGAAATTGTCTTTTGGACTGGCCTTGTTTAAGTCTCTATAGTCTATGCACATTCGTACTTTTCCATCTTCTTTAGGGATAGCCGACAATATTGGCTACCCATTCTGAGTATTTAACCACTCGTAAGAAACCAGCATTGAATTACTTCTTGACTACTTCTTTTATTTTTATCACAACATCGGGTCTCATCCTTCGAAGCTTCTGTTGAACTGGCTTGCACTCTTCATTTATGAGAAGCTGGTGTACCACGATATCAATACTTAGACTAGGCATGTCTTGATACGACCATGCAAAGACATCTTTGAATTCTCGGAGTAAATCAATAAGGTCCCGCTTTTGTCTCTGTGGTAATGCAAGCTCCGATCTTCACTTCTTTATTTTCTTGTCCGTCTCCCAAGTTCACAATTTCTATTGACTCTTTGTAAGGTAGAATCTGTTTCTCCTCTTATTCTACCATCCTTAACAAATCAGGAGATAAGTTACAATCTCTGTCATCTTCAAAGTCTTGAGATCCCTCTAGATACATATCTCGCTCAAAAGGAGATTCCAAGTCAGTAGCAGCGTCGCTAACATCATTGATATCTGGAGACTTGCTATAAGAACGAAGGAAGATCCAAAGAACAAAATAATCTAAGAATAACTATCTGTATGGTATGATTATGAATGAAATAAAAGAATGAAAGAATATTTGCTCAAAATGATATGCAAAGATGTATTTTATTGAAATAAAGATGTTGGACATAAGCCTATTTCACAAAAGGATTCTTATTACTCCTAGGCTTAGAGTAATAAGCGTGTTTTGAACATTACTCTGTATTGGCTCTAAAAACTACAGGAATCTCTTCCGCAGTCCAGTTGTTCAGAACACTTCCAAGCTCATAAAGGCAAATGCCTGATAAATTCTCTTTCCTAATTCCTTCTTTGGATATAGCATTGTTGCTCCAATTTTCCAACATTTTTTGCGGGTCTTTGACCTCTTCAAAGAATTTCAACTCTTTTGATTACTTAAGATTTTTTTTATGGAATGTAATGCATATGATGCAATGTAATGCAGATGCATGAATGCAAAAAGAGGCGTTGATTCTGATTAATTCTATTAGAACAACTTTACTAGAAAACAAATCTCTTTACATAAAACGGACACATATACGGCCTTGCCCTCATACTCCAAGCGAAGACATCGATCCTTTTCTTCATGTCCGGGTGTTAAGATCAAATCTCGCAAATTTTCCAAGGGATGCCTCTACCATCTCCTTTTTGCTTGATTCGGACCACGAGCCATTGCTTACTTATCCCCATGATGCTCGTTAGCTCCTTTAAGGAAGTCTGGATGTTGACGGCTCTCGAAATAATCTTTGTCGGCTTAAATCCTCAGTTAACGAAACAAAGTCGTGTACTCCTCCGTCAGACTATCACCCTTCTCTCGTTACGTTTTCTCGGACCATATTTGAATGCTTGCATTATCTTCCACTTTATCAAGAAATCCATTTTCCATGAAAAGCTCTCTATCTAGCAATTGAACATGAATCAACACCTCTTTTCTGTAACAATCTGGTTTATACTTTAGTCAGAATAGTGGTTTCGGGACCACAAATCCAAGTCAAAAAATATTTTAATATTATTTTCTATGTTTGTAGTATGTGATTAAGCATGTGTGAAATTTTTGTGAATTAATTTTGTTATTTGTGTGCTTAATTTGAGAAAAGGACTAAATCGCGTAAAATGTAAAAGTGGCCTTCTAATTTATTAAGTAGCAAATTGATGTGTCTTTATAAAGATAAGGTCCTTATGTGGTTATTTAACCATTGAATGTTTTAAATGACAAAGATGGACATATGTTAGTGGGATTTTAATGTTAATTAAAAAGGTTAAATTTGTAAATTGATTAATAATGTTAATATAATTAAAACATAAAAAGAAACATTTCATTCATCATCTTTGTTCATCCACCACCGAAAATAAGAAAAGAAAAAGGGTTTGAGCTTCATTAATATTCAACCATTAAAGTACTTTGATTAAGGAATGTTTTTGACTCGATTTTTGATAATTTTTACGTTTTTTTAATCGTTGCTTTAAGTACTACGAAAACCATGTCTTAATTTTGGAATTTGATGAAGAATTTGAAATGTTCCATTGATGAATGTTTGAGCTTTGTGATGTTAGTTGATGAAATATGAAATGTATGTGTTAGATTAACATGTTTTGTCTTTGGATTTTTGGTGACTTTGAGTAATTTGAACTAAAATGTGAAATAAATGAAATGTATAGACTTGTATGATCATGTTGAAAATTCGGCTAAGCATGGGTTTTGTGATTTTGTGAAATAAGGACTTAAATGTCAAAATGTGAAAATGTGAGGGCTAATTTGTAAAATGCCCTAAATGTGTGTTTTTGGATTGAATTGAATGATTTGATGAATAAATGAGTTAAATTTGAATATGTATAGATTAAGAACCAAAGAAAACGAATTTAGATCGAGGAAAGTCGAAAGTGATCGAATAGTCGAATCCGTCCGTCTATATCCATACGAGGTAAGTCAATATACAAATAAATGTAGTTAAGTTGAATTATTCATGTTCAATTGATATTGAATTGAGATGAATCGCTTTGGAAGATATACATGTGAAAATCGAGAAAGTATCAACAATGTGATAATGTCCAAAAAGTGATGTACGAACCTTAGGAATAGATAAGATTTATATGTCATGACATAGGGTTCCGATATGTGGTATCGTGTAAGACCACGTTTGGGACGTTGGCGTCGATTTGAGATTTACTTGTAAGACCATGTTTGGGACATTGGCATCGTATTTGATCCGTGTAAGACCCTGTCTGGGATAGTGGCATCGATATTTGATTACATGTAAGACCACGTCTGGGACGTTGGCATTGTATGAGTGTTCCGAGTATCCTATTTAATTTTGAATGGTTCAACGGGCAATGTCGATATATGAAAGACTATGTGAAATGTGTGACCGTTTCAGGTACGTTTGAAATGTATGCTATGATTGAGTATAAAAGGTAAGTATATGTGAATGTGCACAAGTGAGATATGTGAATAGACTTGTTGATACGAAATGTGATATATGTATGAATGTGCTATAAACAAAAGAGATAGTTGGAGATATGACTTGTTGGTAAGTAATGGCTAAACAAATGAGCCAAGGAAGAATTATGAATTTGCCAATGAGATATATTAATGATCTTGTATTTGATATGATTATGAATGTTGATATGTTAAGTTTATTTGTATATGGCTTACTAAGCTTTTGAAAGCTTGGTTTGTGTGTGTTTCCATTGTTTTATAGATCGTTGAAGCTACGGAAGGCTCGGGGATTGTCGAGGATCATCACCACACTATCAAATCATATTTTGGTACCTTTTGAAAGTGTATATATTCAAGTATGGCATGTATAGTCTAGAGAGTTTTAGTTATGTTTTGGAAGGTGTAAAAATAGCCATGTGATATGGCTTGATAATGAATATGATATGAATGAGTATTTCATGCTATATGTTGCATAATTTGGTATGGTTTGATGGCTAGTGGTTAGGCTAATGAGATGGCCAAAATTTATGATAAATTTTATGATGCAAAGTTGGTATATTATAGATGAAAAGATGTCACAATGAATTGGTAAGTTTGTGGATGAATTTTGCTAAGAAATGCTTGTGATTAAATTCAGATAAATGGTACCTAAGTTGATATGTTTGATGTGCTCTTGAATGGTTATAAAAGATGAACATTTTGGTATATTTTGGTTGCTTTTGATGTATAGAATGATGCTTATTTGTGCTTGTAGGTATAACCCAAAGTGTGGGTGGCAAATTAGCCTTACAAGTGGCCTATAATTACCTACACGGTTGAGCACACGGGCATGTGGCTCGACTATGTCCCTCGTGGTTGCATTTCAAAACAAGTCGGTTTCGACCACAGGCTAGACATACGGGCGTGTGACTGGTCGTATGGTGCAAGTCAGTGTCGACCATGGGTGAGGCACACGGGCGTGTCTCAGGCCGTGTGGACAAGTCAGTATGTATGCCCTATTTTGCCACGGCTTAGACACACGGGTGTGTTTGAGGCCGTGTGAGGCACACGGCCTGGCCACACGGGCGTGTGACCTCTGTAGCTTTGAAAAATATTAAATTTTCAGAAATTTTCGTATGTGTTCAGTTTAGTCCCGACCTCTTTCTAATGTATGTTTAAGGTCTCGTAGACCTATTTAAGGGACACTTTGATTTGATTTGATAAATTATAATGTGAAATGTTTGTAAAAGTTCCGAATTATCGGGTAATGCCTGTTAACCCTATTCCGACAACGGTTACAGGTTAAGGGTGTTACATTTTCTATGATGAAAATGCAATGCAATCAAATCATAACCAAAACAAAAGAAAACACGTCAATACAAAAAGCATAAATAACAAATGGAACACTTATTTAGATGACCACTAGGGGTTTGGTGTGGTTCTACCTAGGATGGGCTCTTAAGGCTCACTATATGGGGTTCGGTTCTAAAGTAAAGGTACCTGAACTAGCAGATTCCTCGATCCTCACCCATTACAGGCTCATATGGACTAAGTTCAATTCAGGGAAATACATTTCCCTATGGCTATACGGAGATGAAAATCTCACGAAGACATAGGTACGGATGTATCCCGAAAGCAATCCACTATCCTATATAAAAGTGAAGACCTCACGAAGGAATAGCTTCTCACTCCCACTTAAAAGGGTAAAATCGGCTGATTATGCGATGCAATATGCAGAAATATATCAAAAACTCAACCCAGTAAAGCAATTATAAACCAAAATGATGAAGATCGCAACAAAGACAGATGAAATGCAACGAAAGGATTGTAAATTTAAACCAGGTTTTCAATTTTTGACAAAAAGACAAAAAGTAATCAACTCGTGGCTTGACTCTCTTATTTTGGGTCACCAATGGAGTCGTCAAGTTGTCAAAACCATTTTTTTTTGAAAAGGGGTCGACATTGATTTTGAAAACAAAAACGAACATGGGAGTCGCCACCAATCCTTTTTATTTAAGTGTGATCGGATCACCTCGTAATTCAATCATTTTAATAAAAGTTTAAATTTATCAAAACGATGATTTTTGGTCTACAAAATCCAGAAAACGGGTTCGGGAGTCGGTTACGCACGAGGAAGGATTAGCACCCTCGGTACGCCCAAAAATTGGTACCTAGTTGATTACTTCGTGTTTTTAGTGCCTAGAATTGAAAATCTTGAAGAGGTTTAAAATACGATCCTTTGTTAAAATATTGAAAATTTTTCGAGAAATAGGCATATTTCGTGTTAATTGAGAAAGAGAATTACGTCTCGTAAGTTAAGACACAATGTCTTAAATTCTCGATACGAGAATAAACGCTGAAAAATTTACTTATTTTGAAAGATATTTGATTATCTCGGTTTTAGAAAGAAATCATATTCCGTAAGTTAGAACACGATTTTCTTGATTCCAGAAATTATTTAAAATTCAGGTTTTTTTTTTTAAATGTTCGTTTATTCGGATTTATTGAGAAAATTGAAACCCCGTAAGTTAGGGTACGACCTTTTGAATCTCAAAATACGAAGTATCACTTATTTTAAAATCATAATTTATGTATCGAGTAAAATTAATGTAACACAAATTTGTTGTGAAAATAAATTACGATGATAATATGCTTAACAAAATAAATGTGTTTATAAAAAACAAGAAGAAAGACAAGAATAAATTAACGAAACAAACAAATTGACTACAGATAAAAAGAAAAATAACAAGCAAACTAAAAAATAAAATAAAATAAAATAACAAAAAAACAACAGTAAACAACCATATGAATAAATGAGATATAAAAAGGGTTTTAAAAAATAATAATACTAATAATAATGAGAATGATATGAATGATAATAAAAATAATGAATAATCTAAGGTTTGTAATCATATAAAAGAATATGAATAAATAAATGTAATATGATAAAATAGAATAATTGTATTTAAAATATTAGGTAAATAAATATAAAAAGAATATAATAGAAATAATAATGCAAAACTCATTAATTTAATAATATGATAATAATAACAAGTAAATAAATAAAAAAGGAAGATAATAATAGTAAAAATATTATTAAATTAATTAATTTAATAATAAAATAGCAAAAATAACAAAGAATTGGACTAAATTGAATTTTAAAACAAAATTTGGGGTAAATTTTAAAATAAAAAAGATAGGGCCGATTAAAGGACTAAAATGAAACACGTGCAAAAGGTGCGCGGATTAAAATGGGAATATTCCCATGCCACTTAAATGGCGTCGTTCTTTATGGGACTAAAATGAGAAAAAAATAAAATCACAGGGTAAATTTAAAGAAAATAAAGAACTGAATTGCAAACTAATTAAAAAGCGGAAGGGCTGAAAGTGCAATTAGCCCTTCCACTAGAAAATACGCGGATCCTGCTAGTGGGTCAGGTCAACACACGGGTCAGGCGTCAAAACGACGTCGTTTTGGTGCCTGAAAGGCTTGTTCAAAATGGCGTCGTTTTGGAGGCCTATTTAAGGCAAATTTTTTAGAAAAAAAATTCATTTTAAACCCTATTCAGAAAAAAAAAAAACCTCAGCCCCTCCTCTTTTTCTCTGAGAGCCCTCAGAGTCCGGCGAGAGTTCCGGTGGTCCACCGCCGCGCCGGCTGCCGGTTGCCGGCGGCGGCGGGAAGGCCAAAAGTCGCCCCTTTTTCCGGTGAAGTCAAAAAATAGGTAACTCTTCTCTTTTTTAAACTCCTTTTTTAATCTATATATATAAATAGTGTCGAAAAAAAAAGATAAAGAGATGGAAAACAATTTTGGAAAAAGGAAAAAAAATGAAAGGACCTTAGCACGTTTTGCTTTGTTTTTTTCCTCAATTGCTTGTTGTTGTTTTCTTACCTGTTTTTGCTCGAATCTTGTTTCTATTGTATTCAATCTTTTTTGTATTCAATCCTTGTCCGAAACATTAGATCCAGCTTTTATAGCCGTTTACATTGCTTTTTCTTTTATTTTTTTTTCTACTGCTTTGTTGTCCTTGCTACTGTCCTTGCATGTTTTTGTTTCTGCTTCTTTTGCTCTTGTTTGCAAGTCCTGGTGAGTCAACGGCGGGGCAAAGCCTGTTTTCTGGCTTTTCCAAAAAAAGATTTAAGTTTTGGGCTAATTGTCCTCGAAATTTTGGGTTGATTTTGAGCTTATCTTGTAATTGGGCTTGAAACCTCAAAACTTGAACTGTTTAATTTTATTTTTGAATTTATATTTTATTTTTATTTGGTTTTTATTTCTGATTTGGGCCCGGTCTAAATTGGCCCACTACAACTATATTATAGTATAAGATAAAAATAAACTAAATACATTATATTATACCCTACAATCCATCCAAACTCACCCTAATTAAAATTTGAATAATCATGTTGTCCGCATAAGATTTTGGTGCTGCATGAATTGATTGTTAATGGAAGAACCGTTTTCATAATATTGAAAATGTGGTAAAAGCTGCCAACATCATGGTGCATGAACAGAATACGGCCCTTAGCCCCAGGGGCGAAATCAGGACAACTTTTTAGGGGGCCGGATAAAATTTTAATTTTTTATAGTTTATATCTTTCTAAATTGTAAAGGATTAAATAGAATTTTTATAATTTTACCTTTACTAATTTAAATTTTTTAAAAAATTTTAAGAGTCAAAATAGAAATTTTACCTTTTAAGAGGCCGTGCAATGCGAGCACCTAGCTTCGCCACTTCTTAGCCCCTCGCTAGCTCATCATGGTGCAACAGATGGGGTCTATCATCTGTTTTACAATTATTGCTGCTCTCAGTGCTCAGCTTTCTCACTAATACACGCATTAAGGGAAACACACCATGAGGAGATCTAGAAAGTGGGCCAATGACTGCATTTTTCTTAACAAGTCATGTCAATTAATCAAAAGTATAAATCAGGTTTTTGTTATCATTGGAAAAAAATCAACACAATACATACAAAATCCACCTCTAATCAAAAGAACAATCCCGAAGATTGAACCAAATTGAGCCTCATCTTTTAAAAACAAAGTCGAAATAGGTAAACATCGTCCGCATTCCACACGGATCACAATGATCACAAGCACAAACACAATGAAAAGCAATCACACTTACCCTTTGTGTGCACCCATAATCTAATAATGGATGCAGTCTATAATCTTTACGTTGTCATCTGAAAGCAACACTTGCTCATGTTCCCAAGGTATTTTGGAATGGCTGTAGAGTCAAAGGTGTGATTTCTAGTATTGAAGACAAAAACTATGCTTAATCTTCAAACATGAAAAAAGGGTTAGTCCATGAATCATGTGCCCGGCCTCACACAAATGGATTAGGACGTAGGCATGTAAGTCCCTGTTGTCTCTTTTCTTTTCTATCTGTCTGAAAGGTGAAGAAAAATGACTACGATGTAAATTGCTTTAAATCAGAGTGATGTGACGGTGTCCATATTGTTTTTTTGTAGATTCTTTCTGAGGGATATCAAATTGCTTCATATTGGAATATGTTGACATCTAAATTAAAATAAATTTTAAAAATTACTCTAAACTAGAATAAATTAGTACTTACTTTTATTATTTATTTTGAATTTATTAAATTATATAATAATTTTATATTTAATTTATGAAAAATATTAACTACAATAGTAAATTTAATTATACTCTCAATAAAAAAAATACCGGGTTGAACTTAAAATGATTTTGTATTAGGATATATTATAAAAATAATTATTTTTATTTGTCTCAGATTATTTTTTTTTTTTGTGAAAACTTCAGATTACATTTTAGTCACTTATGTTTGAAATCTTACGTTTTAATCACTTACATTATCGTTTTGTTACGAAGTGGTCACTCTAACGTTAAGCTTCATTACCTCCCTAACGACAATCCTACATGGTAGTCCAAATAGGTTTTAAATGCTAACTTGGATGTTCAACTGAGACGATAATAGGTTCTTAATTAAATAAATTTAATTAATTAAAAAATTTTAAATTAATTACACCTTAAACTAAAAAGGAAAACCGTTTGTCTCTTTTTTCTTTTAGTTTCTTTTCTATTTTGACTGAAAAAACTATTCTTATCCCAATTAGACATTCAGGTTGACATTTAAAACTAATTTTTGACTGCCACATAAGATTGTCATTAAGGAGGTAACAGAGCTTAATGGTAGAGTAGTGACTATTTCGTAACAAAATGATAACGTAAGTGACTAAAAGTCACGTTTCAAACATAAATGACTAAAATGTAATTTGAGATAAACAAAAATGACTATTTTTGTAGTTTACTCTTTATATTATTAAAAGTGCCAACTTTAATCTAAATATTGGAAAATTAAAGAAAAATCTCAATAAACCCCATATGATAACTTGATAGTTAAGGATGTTTACCACTTTAAGTGTAGTATAAGTTCAAATTACATTTGTTGTTTAAATTTTACCTTATTATTATAATTTAAAAAAATCGATGACTAGTTTCTTTTTTACTTATGGTCTCATCTTTCAAATTTGTGTCATGGAGAAAACGTGTTTCGGCGCCAAATAAATTTTCTTTTATTTTTTCTCTTATATTATTAATGAAAGAAAATTAATATTATTTTTAAAATCTCAACTCCAACATCGATTGATACGCTCTGGAAACTTCCATAAAAGGAATGAAAAATGAACATTAAAAGTGAACTTCCATATTTAACTTTTAAAAAGGCTTAAGTTTTTAACAATTTTTTAGTTTCATAATAAGTAACTGCTTCCTTTAATAATTATTTCATATGTATATTGTTTTCATAATATAAACGTCTTAAAAATATTATTTATATAATTCACTTTATTAAAATTTTACACACTGATTAATTCATACATACTATAGTATTCTTAATCCCTAATCTATATTTTTCGTATGTAAAGTGTTAACATCTTTCTACGAAACAGCATTATATTAATTCGCATCATCATAAAACTGAATTTAACTCTACGAAATACATATTAATTTTAAAATAGAATACGAATTAACATATATAAATACATACCTACGACGTCTCGTGCATAAACAATAACTGAAATTTTAATCTATTTCTGTTCTTTCTTATCAAACTATAATTTCATCGTATTCGACGTAGATCAACGACACCAGCTAGTAGCTAACTCATGGCCTTCCATCTAAAAGAGATTGCCAATTTTATTTTTTTATATTTTAAAAGATGGGAATTTATCATTCAAATGATTGGATAGTGAGTTTCACGCGCTGACTCCCGAACGTGGTAACGAACAAATTGCATTTTTGGCGGTATCGTTTTCACTTCGCCTCCACTCCAACTTCCCTGCCTGCACTTATAATAACCGCTTTCACCCTCTCGCTTCTCATCTCATACATATTCCCAACTAAGCTGTGAGTAACCATCTCTCTCTCTCTCTCTCTGTTTGAAACCCTAGCTGTTGAAAGAAAGTGAATTTGAATCTAGGAGATTTTGAATTTTTCTATCCTTTTCACAGTTTCCTGAACTCTGTTTTCCCCCGTTTGTAATTTGCGTTTCCTTGAGAGGTTCCGGCTGTGAGAAGAATGGGAACGAATGGGAACGAGGAGGTGACGAGCTTGTACTCGTTGTCCTGCCGTGATCGACGGTTCTCGAAGCACATCCATGACAACGTCCACGGCAACATCTACCTTGATCCGGTATTAGCTTCACTTCCATTTCCGAAAACTTGCACTCGTGTGTTTGTGTTTGTGTGTGTGTGTGTGTGTGTGTGATTTAGGTAAGTAAAATAGTCTCAAATCGGATTTTATTATTTAGTTTATGTCATAATAATGTTTTTCTCTGGTAAACCATTTTTTTGGTTGAACTAGTAAACGAGATTTTAATCGGGGAGATATGAAGATAAGCTTTGGAATCTACGAATCTTCGTGTCGAGACAAATCGGAAGAATATGAGATATATTAATAGAATTTAGCAAGTAAAAAATTGTGAAGGAATGACGAATATCTTGTACAGATTTAGAAGTTTCTACTTTAGAATATGGACACAGCTCAAATTTGATATTATTTTTCTGAAGGTACTGTTGATGATCAAAGTTTTTCTTGAGATGACTTTCTGCCTTACTGTTGATGCAGTTCTTCTTACAATTTGTTGACACAGAGCAGTTTCAGAGGCAAGCTTGATTTGATTTTTTTTGAACAATATGCACATGTATTTCACTCCTTTTTCATATATAACTAGAAATTATATGTTTTTTGATGATTTTACTGTCTACTGCAGACTTCGCGAGCTAAAGCAACTTGGTAAGCTGAACTTTCTTACATCAGATTTTTAGGAACTTAATCGATTTGCTGATCTAAGTTGCTCTTATCAGGTCTAACGCACATGGTGTACCCTGGAGCTGTTCATTCTCGCTTTGAGCATTCTCTGGGAGTTTATTGGCTGGCTGGTGAAGCTGTTCATACAGTTCAGGGTCACCAAGTAGGAACATGACTTCACTGTCTGGTGGTTCTCATTCTGATCTCCCATTATATTGAGACATTCCCCTTATTCGCATGGCATCCTTGTAGGGCTCGGAGATCAACATTGAACGTAATGATATCAGAACAGTAAAACTTGCTGGTAATCATCCTCGTTACTGATATTTTCTTTCTTATCACTGTTTCTGTATCTAACCTTTTTTTCTTATTTTTTCTGGTTACGTGCGTAGGACTACTGCATGATGTTGGACATGGACCATTCAGCCATCTGTTTGAGCGCGAGTTTCTTCCCCGGGTTCTTAATGGATCTGAATGGTGATTCTTACATTCAACTCTAGATATAGATTGTTAGGTTTGCCTCAGATGTAAGCACTAGGTGCATTACATTCCCGTAGTGAATATGCAATAGCTCATTATCCTAAGAATAAAATTGTGATTTGTATCTAGGTAGTGTCTAGTATTTTTTTGTTGAAGTTATTCCTGCCCTGCGAGTTTGAAGCTCTTAAATTTTTTTTTTTCTTCATTATGTTCAACATTCAAAAATTTCAATTTCTGTACCTTCTGCTTGTTTTATATAAATGAAAATGTTCCATAGTCTGCACCGCATGTTGGGCATCTAAATCTAATAAAAAATAAATAAATTATTACAATTTATATTGATCTCTCATTGCTTTAACCCCTTTTTTTTTCTGATTACTTGTGGGAATATATTAGGTCTCATGAGGACATGTCAGTGAAGATGATTGATTACATTGTTGATGCGCACCACATTGAAATAGATGCCGCGATCCTTAACAATGTGAAGGTCGAATTATATTATTTGAAATTTCAATTGCATTATATACATGAAAATTAGCTACATGAAATGCGAGGCTTGATATGATTTTGCCATTTTAACAGGAAATGGTACTTGCTAGCTCAGCAAATGCTTCACAAAATGTAACTACTCGTAATTCACCTAAATCTTGTTTGTTCTTTCACATTCTCGTCTGTTTTTAGTTTCATCATCATTTACCTGGCCATCACAATTTTAAAGTTCCTTTAATGTAGACTGTGAATGAAAAGCGTTTTTTGTATGACATTGTTGCAAATGGTCGAAATGGGATAGATGTTGATAAGTAAGTAATCGATTTTCCATAATTAAGTTTTATTTCTAACTTTACTACAATTTGTGGTTTTGAAAGTAGAATCAATAATTTCATTTTCCTTGCAGATTTGACTATATTGTACGTGACTCTCGTGCTTGTGGCCTTGGCTGCAATTTTCAGTTTCAAAGGTAGGGATCAGTGTATAATGATCATATGATCATTTTGTTTAATACATACTCTGGTGGGATGTTAAGTTTCAAGCTAATTCAACATTTCTGCATCTGCAAAAGCGCAGAGCTTTCTAGCTTATTGAACATATTTTGTAGTCGTGCATATTCTTCATGTTCATTTTAACTTGCAGGTTACTGGAAACAATGAGAGTGATGGGTGATGAGATATGTTACCGGGCCAAGGATTGTTAGTATTTGTCCAAATTTATTATCTTCATCTAACAATTAATCTTCAACTAATGTATATGTTTCTGACAGATCTGACTGTCCACAAGTTATTTGCTACTCGAGCTGATTTACATAGAACGGTTTATACGCATGCTAAAGTAAAGGTACCAAACTGCAATTACTCTGTTTTGTCCACAACTTCAAAATGTTAGTTCTGGCGTATTTGGAGCTTTTTAATCTGAACTTTTTAACAGTAAATGCTACAGGGTGTGTACAAATAGTAAATGCAATAGACTTTTCACACTTCGGCATTCTTTTTTCCTTGTTCCTCCAGGCAATAGAACTCATGGTTGTAGATGCTTTAACATTAGCAAATGGTGAACTTAGTATATCAGCCTCAATCCAAGAGCCAGCTAAATTTTGGAAGGTCTATTGAGCTTAAAGCATTATTTACACTTAATCTTCAACATTCCAACTTTCATGTCATCACTCATTAGGACTTCAATTGCCCTTTAACAACTGCAGTTGGACGATTCAATATTAAGGCAAATTGAAACTTCTGATAAACAAGAGCTCAAGAAGGCCAGAGATCTGGTCCTTCGCATCCGGAGAAGAGATCTGTACCAGGTCTTCTTTAGGAAACATTATTAATAAGCAAATAGGGTTTTCTTTCTTCAATTAGAGCGTTTTTTTATTGTCCTCTTCAACAGCTGATTATATTTTTGCAGTTCTGTAATGAGTTCGCTGTCCCAAAGGACAAACAAGAACATTTCAAGGACATCACTCCTCAAGATATTGTTTGTTCTCAGGTGGCAAAATAAAAAGAATTTTATGCTAGATTCTTTACTCAAAGATTAATATCCAACTGTAATGACAAGTAATCTTCTTATCAGAAAAATGGGGACACTCCATTGAATGAGGAAGACATTTCTGTGAGCATTGTGAAAATCGACCTGACTCGTGGGAGGAGTAACCCTCTCGAAAGGTACTTGCGGAAGAACATAATGTTTTCATTGCACTTTTTTTTTTCCTTTTCTTGAACATTGTAACAGATTTGGTGTGGCTCTCCTTGCATGTATTTCCACATCCAGCATAAAGTTTTTCCAGGTACTAACACCACTTCCTACAAAATATTTCATACTTCCATATTGTTGCACCATGATGATTGCTAAGCAAAGTAGAGTTATGGTGCTAGCTGCATACTCAATTTATAAGTTGGAAAATACCCAAAATGAAGCAAGCACCCTTAATACATTAACTAGTTGTGTTTTTTGTGATGGATTCAAAATTATCCATAACACTGAAATTAATTTAAGATAACGGCGATGTTGGGATTTCTTGTTCAGGATTATGAGAGCGATTACAAATTTCCGATCAGAGATGAGCGCATAAGTCACTTGCTGCCTGCATTTTGTCAAGATATGATTGTCAGAGTATACTCCAAGAAACCTGAACTGGTATGGTCATTGGTCCTAAATTGATTATGTTTTATTTCCACGAATAAAGAATATTACCATGATTTAGATGATATATATATATATGCATATGTATTAATTATTATGTCTCTCTCTCTATGTGTGTGTGTGTGTGTGTAGGTAGGAGCAGTTTCTAAGGCCTTTGAAAATTATCAGCTAAAGACATATGGAATGAAAGCACAGGTTCATGATACTCCTGAGAAAAAGAAACGTCGGGTGTAAACAGTAATCACCCACTACCTTCATATATAAACAGATATAGTACAATACTCATTCTAGAAATGTACATTACTCTTATGGCTTGACGGTATAAATTTTCCCATACAACATTTAAATACTAAGAAACCTGTTATGTTATGCGTTAAAAATTAACCCATTTTGACGAAGGCCTCATCTCTTGTGGATCATATATGCTTACTGGTAAAAAGAAAAACAAATCTGCACAAAGTTAATTGCAGCTGTGCTATTACCATGCATGCTCTTTTGCTTTTCTTTTTCCTCTGTATCGGGCTTGAATCATATTAAGTTTTTACGGGAATTGTTGTACTTGGGTTTTGATTTCTGGAAATTAATTTATGGAACCCCTCAAGTAAATAATTTTATTTCTTTGAAACTCATTAATTTTGATAATGTTTCTATCACAAATAAACGAAGGTGGAATTCATTTACACCATTGTAAAACGATTTATACATTTTTATAATTTTTTATTTCAACAAATTGAGTTAAATTTAACAATATAATTATATTTAGGGATAATTTTTAAAATTATACATTATAATTTTATATATCTATTTCTCACAAATTATTAACACAATTATTTATAGTATTATTTTATGTTTATATATTGTGTACACATATAATTATATTTATGAAATATAAGAATAAATTAATGTATTTATTTATTTAAATGTGTATGATTGAATCAAAATAAAATTTCATGTATATATTTAAATTAAATTAAAAGTTAATTAAACAAATAAAAATTATACTAATAAATATGAAGTTAAAGCATGCAACCAAGTAAAATCAACTTAATTTTATGTTAGTAAATTTTATATACATATCATTTTAGAAGCTGAAAATAGAGATCAGTATTGATCGATTAGAATTGGGCCATTTGAAATAACCCTAGATGCGGCACATCTGTGTGCCGAGTCTCAAAAATGATAAAACGAGACAATTTAAACAAAAATCATGCGACTATCCCCATCAGCTCGAAATTATAAGACTTCTTAATCTAAAATACTTTCAAAAAAGATAATAAAAAAAAAAACAAAATGTTCATACAAAATTTAGATGGTAGTAAAACTGAGAGCTGACCCATTTTGATTCTCGATATCTCAAAATATAAAATTTATTTTGTTCATACAAAATTTAGATGGTGGTGAAATTGAGAGTTGATCGATTTTGATTTTCGGTATCTAAAAGTATAAAATTTTATTCATATAAATTAGTCATTCTATTATTAAATTAATTTAATCTTTACATTATTAAAAAAATGAAATAAATTCAAATTGTAACAATAGTAACATTTACTATATATATAAAAAAAAAAAAGATAAACTATAGTAATACTCATCTAACTATAAAAAATTTAAATCGCGGTGAAATTGGTTGATTCATCCATTTAATAATTCTATTTGGCTTATACAAGTATACTCCAATTTTTTTTTCTTTTCGTATTTAAAAGTTTTTTTTTTTACACATTTTAGTTCATTAATCTAAAACTTAACTGATATTTTAAAAAATATATTAAAGCACTTTGCGTTGGAAATTGTATATTATAAATTCATAATTATTCATGAACACTTATTAGAAAGTGGTGATTTATTCTAAGGATGTATTTGATTCCATGAGACATATTTTTCTAAGAAATATGTCCAAGGAAAATCAAATGTAAAGAGTTGTGACTCTTCAAAATAATATCCATTGAGTGTATATAAAAAAACGTCTATAGTGCTCAAAAATACACTTACAATCAATCATATTTTTAAAAATTAGAGTAAGAGTTTTGATCCTAATAAACATCTATAGCTCTCAACTTTTACATATTATATCAATTTAGTCTTGATTTTAAAAATTAACCCTCAAAATTTACAAATGATTTCAATTTGATCCTAATTCTATAAAATTCAAAGAAATATATAAAAGTACATAAATATTTTCAAAATATATAATAATAATTTAAAATATATAAAATTTAAAAAAAATATTATTTACAAGAAATAATAATATATAAAATTAAAAAATATATAATACATATTTTCAAAAAATATAATAATAAATTTAAATTAATATTAATATTAAATAAATATAATTATATTAATATTAGATAAAATAAAAATCCCCCATCCCTCTCGCTCGGCCCCTCCCCTCCCTCCCCTTACCACCCGCCCTTCCTTTATTGGGAGATTTTTATTTTATTTAATATTAATATAATTATATTTATTTAATACAAATACAAATTTTAATTTATTATTATATTTTTTGAAAATATTTATATATTTTTATATATTTCTTTGAATTTTGAGGGTTAATTTTTTAATAATTATAACTAAATTGATGTAATATGTAAAAGTTGATAGCTAAATTTATTATTATACCAGTTTTTTAACTGTCATGTTAGCTTGTTGCCTGTGATTTTAACATGAGTGACTAAAATGACCGAACTATGTGACATAGGTGTTTAAATTGTAAACTTTTTATTTTGGATGCCTAAAATGAATATTTTGATAGTTGGGTGAATATTTATGTAGTTTACCCTAAAATAGATTATATTACTTGAGGGTACTTTAGTTTTTTTTAATTAAAAACCAATAAAAATATGCATATGATAGGATTTGAACTCAACCTAATTGAGTTAGCAAAACCTTGATTTTACCACTGAATTTTTATAATTTTATTGCAATTTATTACCTGTATTCATTGTATATCCATACACTTCTTATCATTATTAAGTCTTTTACTTAGTTGGTGTTACTCATCAACTAGATCTCAACTCAGTTAAAGAATTACCAAAAAACTATTTTTTTTGTTAAGTAAGTTATATGATTGTAATGACCCGATAGTCACGGGTAATCGGAAATTGTATTTTCGAGTCTCCATTTTCGTAAAAAGGATTCGTAAATATTTAAAATAAATATTTACAAAGTTAGTTGTGTGGTTAATTAGGTTTTGGTTAGTTGAAATTGCTTAAATTAAGAGTAATTAAGTATAAGAACTAAATTGCATATAAGGTGAAAGTTAAATTATAGATTAAAGAAAAAGTAAAGGGACTAAATAAGCAATTAAGCATTAATCAACAAGTGCTTGTTGTTGGTTAAGACATATGTAAAAATAATATACATATGTATAAAATAATAAAATAAGTATTACTTAATATTTAAGTATATATATTATATTATTATAATAATAATAAAATGAAATAATAAACAAATAAAATAAAATAAGAAAAAGAATAGAAAAAGAAAGAACAAGAAACGAAACAGAAGGAAAAAGGAAAGAAAAGAAAAAGAGAAAGAAAGAAAGAAAGAGAAAAATTAGAGTTTTAAGGTTCAAAGCTCAATTGGTAAGTCAATTTAGTCTCTTTTCTTGTAATTTTTATGTTTTTGAAATCCCAGTATTAAATATTGCTTAACCTATGTCAAAATTTTTGAAAATATTGAGTTTTAAAATGTTGTCTATGCTTGAATAATTAGAGTATAAGGGACTAAATTGATAGATTTTTAAGTTAGAATTGAAAAAGGAATGAATTGTGGAATAAATTGTAAATTTTGAGATTAGGGACTAAATTGTGAAAATTTCAAAATTTAGGGATTTAAGTGAAATTAGAGAGTTAATTCTAGTTTAGAGTGGAAATTGAATGAAAATATAGAATTAATTGTGAAGAAATAAAGTTAGTCTCGATCTAGGGACTAAATTGAAATTTAGGTAAACGTTGAATAAAAATTGAAATATTCAATGTGAAATTGTATTGTATTGTATTGACGAATTTTAATTGTTTCAATTTCATAGCTAACATTATGCCGGAAACCTCAACTAAAAAAGAAAAAGATAAAGTCGACGAGGAGTAGCTCGAAAGTTCTGGTTTGTATTTCTGTAATCCGAATCTAAATATTAATTGTTGTGTTTTTGATTTAATGTTTATGGTAAGTGGATGAGGTGAGTAATTAGCATTTTGATATTGAATTGAATGTATGTGAATTTGTGATTAATGTGATATTTGAATATTGGATAATTGTGGCATTTGAAAAGCGAATTGAAACCCTATTAACTATATCGGGCTGAGTTGGATATACATGACATGCCATAGGATTGGAAGAGTTTAGGGATTACTTCGACCTCAAGTTGATGAGACACTGGGTGTCTGTAACGACCCGAAATTTACAGTTATCAGAAAGTGTATTTTCGGGTCTCCGTTTTCATAAAACGGATTCGTAAATATTTATTAAAAATTAATATTTACGAAAATTAGGTTTTGGCTAAGTGAATTAGCTTGAATTAAGAGAAATTAAGTATACGGACTAGATTGCAAATTGAGTAAAAGTTGAATAATAGAATAGAGAAAAGTTAAGGGTCTAAATAAGTAATTAGACCAAATTGTGACAAACGTTTGGTTATGAACATGACATGTGTTAAAATAAAATTCATATATTAAAATATATTTACTTATTATTTAAGCAATAATTATTATATTGTATTTTATTAATTAAAACATAAAATAAATAAACCAAAGAAATAGAATTAGAAAGAATAACTAAAAGTTGAAACGAAAAAGGGAGAAAGAAAAGGTAAAGAAAAGAGAGGAAAATTAGGGTTTTAAGGTTTGAAGCTTAATTGGTAAGTCAATTTAGTCATTTTTCTTGAAATTTTTATGTTTTTTGAACCCTAGAACTAAATAATACTTGATTTATGTTGAAAATTTAGAAGTTAGTGAATTTTTAGAAGTTGTTCATGTTGAATAAATTGAAGTGTTAGGGGTTAAATTGATAGAATTTCAAGTTAGAAGTGAAAAAGGGATTGAATTGTAATAAATTATAAGTTTTAAAGTAATAGGGATTAAATTGGGAAATTTTTGAAATTTAAGATTTTATGGTGAAATTAGAGAGTTAAATTTAGTTTTAAGTGGAAATTGAATGAAAATAAAGAATAAATTGTAAAGAAAATAAAGTTAGTTTTGGTTAGGGACTAAATTGGAATTTAGATAAAAGTTGAATGTAAATTGAAATATTCAATGTGAAATTTTGTATATTTATGATTTTAAATTTTTTTAATTTCCGTAGCTAACGTTATGTCAGAAAACTTGACTAAGAAAGGAAAGGAAAAAGTCGACGAGGAGTGACTCGAAAATTATGGTTTGTATTTCTATAATCCGAATCTAGTAATATTAATTGCTGTATTTTAATTAATATGTATGGTAAGTGAAATAAGGTGAGTATTGATATTATGATATTGAATTGAATTGAATTGATTATGTGAGTATATGTGATTATTTGAATTGGAATGAATGTTGTTTGAAATTGAAAAGTGAATAAAACCCTATTAACAATGTCGGACCGAGTCGGATATAGTTGGCATGCCATAGGATTGGAAGAGTTCAGGGATACTTGACTTCGAGTGAATGAGACACTGGGTGTCAAATTATTACTTCGGATAAATTTGATGAGGTACTAGGTACCAACTTACTTCGGCATGGCCGATGAGACACTGGGTGTCAATCTATTACTTCGAATTATCCGGTGAGGCACTAGGTGCCAAACTAGTGTGTTTTGGTTGGATCTGTGTATCCGTCCGAGTCCGAGTCGTGTTAATAGGGGTAAATAAATGAATTGGCAATATGATTGATATTGAATGGCACTGTATGTGAATTGGAATTGGACAATGAGTTGAATTATACAAATGAAATGTATGAACCAAGGGTTCATGAAAAGAATATTGTTATTGATAAATGATATGTGAATCAAAGTGAGAAAAGCTATTTGAAATAGCTATTGATGAGAAATGAAAGATAAATGGATAAATTGATTTGTTGATTGACTACTGTTCTATTATGGTTAAAAATGCATATTTTATAATGTTATTTTCTTTAAAGCATTCGGATTATAGAAATACCACTGAGTTTATACTCAGCGTACGGTTTGTTTTCCGTGCGCAGGCTAGGTTAAAGTCAGATCATTGAATCAGCATCCAAAGCCGATCTCGAACTCAAAGTGGTGAAGTATATTTCTTTTTGGTAATGACATGTACCTAGGATGTTTATGTTATGTTTGTCATTTTGGGAAGTGTTTGTAAATAATATTATAAGAAGATATTGGTTGGTTATATATAAACATATGTGCTATGTTGAGGTTATAAAATGACAAGTTTAAGCTAATGCTTAAATGTGTATAAAATAGGCAAAATTTGAGCTAAATTGTTATGATTTAGAAATTGGTTTGAATGATGACTTGTTGGATTGTTTTAATATTATGAGTAAGATATCTATGAGGGCTTATTGATTAGGCACTTAGGATGTGTATTTTAATAAGTTTTATAGATGTTTAGTCGTATTTTGAAGTGGATGAATGATTGGATTTTGAGTTGCTTGTTGTTTAAGATTACAGGTTGGTAAACTTGATGTTTAAGGCTCATTTTGAGTCTACACGGCTTGGCACATGGGCGTGTGGTTTGGCTGTGTGTCCCCTGCAACTTAAAATTTTCAAAACAGAATGCCTAGGATTCTTTACACGAGCAGAGACACGGACGTATGTCTCAGCCGTGTGAGGCACAGGGCATGTGACTTTGCCGTGTGAGGTAAGTCAGAGAGTTATACGGGGTAAGACACGGCCTCAAGCATGGGCATGTCATAGGGTCACACGGGCATGTCCCTTGACCACATATGCCTTGCAACTAGGAAAAATTTTGAAATTTTGTGAAAAATTCTCAGAGAACCCGAATTAGTCCCGATTTGTTTCTAATACATATTTAAGGTCTCCAGGGCCATAAAAGGGGCAATATGATTAATTTATGAAGTGTATGCTAATTGATTTGTATTATGTTCGTATTTGATCTGAAAAGTCTGGTAATACTCTGTAACCTTGTTCCGGCGACGGATAAGGGTTGGGGGTGTTACAATTAGTGGTATCAGAGTTTTACAGGTTTAGCCGATTCTCGGACTAAATCGAGCTCGAAATTGAGTCTAAAGATACATGCCATAATTGAGTCAAATTGAGTTGAGATTGGATGTTGATATATTTGTTTGTTTCTGTTTTATAGTTAAAGATGTTGGATGAATATATTGATGACACTGATCAAGAAATGTATACTGGAGACAATGAATCTTATGAATTAGATGAAACAGAGTCGGCAACTCCGTGTAAACCCAGTGGGTAAACAACCACCTAATGTTGAAAGAGTTAATGTTAGAGAAAGCGATGACTCACAGTTACTTAGAGTTATAACTAATGCTCTTCAACAAATAGCAGGAACTGCATCTGCTACGACATCTGCTCCTACTACCCGACAAGCCCGGATTAAAAAACTGCGTAAGTATGGTGCAACTGAATTTCTGGGTTTAAAAGAAGTTGATCCATCTATAGCTGAAAATTGGATGGAATCTACAAAAATAATTTTGCAGCAACTTGAATGTACTCCCTAAGAAAGTTTATTATGTGTTGTTTCTCTATTGTAAGGAGAAGCGTATGTTTAGTGGGAATCAGTAACCCGACATGTACTAGCAGAACAAGTAAACTAGGATTTCTTTCAAAGAGAATTTCAGAAGAAATATGTAGGTGAATTGTACATTGATGACAGAAAACAAGAGTTCTTGATGCTAAAACAAGATGAGATGTTAGGGAATTCTCGCGACTCAGTAGATATGCAGTTGAATTTGTGCCAACTGAAGCTAACAGTTGCAAGCGATTTTTAAGGGGTTTACGTGATGAATTAAGAGTACAACTGGTATTACATAGAATTACAGAATTTGTGGATTTGGTTGAGAGAGAAAAGATGGTTGAACAAGTACTAGGTATTGAAAAAAAGCCTGAAAATCCCCATCTAATTAGAAAACGTTCTAGAGCTACTAGTTCAAACCTGCAACCTAAAAGATCAAAAGAATCTCGTGGAAGTTGGAGATCGAGTTTCAAATCAAACAAATGTGATAAAAATCGTGGAAGACAGATGACAGTTTCTACTAGCAGTGTACGAGGTCTATCTCGAGATAGTGAAATTCCAAATTGTGAACATTGTAGGAAAAAGCATCGGGGTAAGTGTTGGAAATTGACTCGAGGTTGTTTCCGTTGTGGATCTACTAAGCATTTCGTTAGAGATTGTCTGAAAAATTAGAATGCTACACCAGTTACATCCCAGAGATTTGTGTCTACTTCTAGAGGTCGAGGATCAGGTAGAAGTGGTTCGATTTCCAAGGGTGGTGCTAGAAGAGGAAATGATGTTGCTACTCAACAATCAGAAGCCAGTGTACCAGCTCGAGCATATGTTGTACAGACTTGTGAAGAGAGTGATGCACATGATGTGGTGACATGTATATTTTTATTGCATTCAGAACTTGTTTATGCTTTAATAGATCCGGGATCTTCACACTCATATGTTAATACAAAATTGGTTAAGTTGGGAAATTTAAAATTTGAAATGTCTAGAGTATCAATAGCGGTGTCTAGTCCATTGGGGCAAACTGTGCTAGTGGATCAAGTATGTCGAACATGTCCGTTAATGATACAGAATAGAATCTTTTCTGTTGACTTGTTGATAATGCCATTTGGTGATTTTGATATAATACTGGGAATGGATTGGCTTTCAGAGCACGGGGTGATTTTAGATTGTTGTAAAAAGAAGTTTATTGCTCAGAGTGAAAATGGGGATAAGATTGAGGTAAATGGTATTCTAACCAGTGGGTCAACTTGTATTATTTCAGCGATTCAGGCTAATAAACTTCTTCATCAGGGTTGTGTAGCTTTTCTGGCTTATGTTATTAATTCGAATTTTATTCAAAGCCAATGCAGTAAAATCCAGACTGTTTGTGAATTCTCTGATATTTTTCCTGAAGAACCAGATCGGGAGGTTGAGTTTGAAATTGAAGTTTATCCTGGTAAACTCCAGTATCAATACCCCCGTATTGTATGTCACCTACAGAGTTAAAAGAATTGAAGGTGCAGTTACAAGACTTACTGGATCGTGGATTTATACGTCCTAGTACTTCACCTTGGGGATCCAGTGTTGTTTGTAAAAAAGAAAGACAGTTCAATGCGGTTGTGTATTGATTATCGACAATTGAATATGTAATAGCCCAAATTTCAGCGATGTCGGAAATAGTGGTTCGAGACCACCAAATCTGACAAAAGAACTCGTACCTTATATTATTTAATATTTACGAGCCAAATGTAGCTTTTAAAAGTTTTTTTTGAAATAGTAAATTGTGTTTTATAAAGATTTATTTGGACAAGAAATTGAGAAAAAGAGGTATCGAGATCTTGGTGTTATAAACTGAGTCATAAATATTTTTATAAATATTTACGGAATGTCAATAAAGTAGTATTGAAATTTTGTTAGAAAATTTTGACGTTTGGGTGGTTAATTAAATAAAAAGTACTAAATTGAAAAAAATGTAAAAGTTGCTAGAAAGATTAAATAGCTTAATTTTCAAATGAGGAAGGACCTAAAGTGGAAATAAGCTCAAATGAGATATTTTGAGCAGCAATAGCTGAGAAAAATCAGGAAATGAGTGAAATAAGGGTAAAATTGGAAAATTGCCAAAATTAGCTAAATAAAAAGGGGACCAAATTGGAATATCTAGAATTCTCGTCATTTCTCTTCATTTTCTTCAGCTGAAAAATAGCCATGGGAGAGAGTTCAAGCTGGTTTTCATACTCAAGCTTCATGTAAGTTTAATTCTTGCTTTCTCATTAAAATTTCTATGTTTTTGGACTTTTACAATTGGGTCCAACTTATTAATTCATTAGTTTTTAATTCTATGGCTAATTTTTAAAGTTGATGTGGATTAGTGCTGGAAAATATGATCAATAAATATTGAATTGAAGCTTTAATTTTATTATATGATGATTTTATCAAGTAAAATTGATGGAAATTGGTTTTAGGACCTAATTGTGAAAGAGTTGAAATTAAGGTCTAGTGTTAAAATTCTGATTTTCAAAGGTTATGAAGTAGTTTAAAATGATAGAGAAAAGTATTAAATGAGAAAATTAGCTCAATTGAGGGGTTAATTGAGCAATGACTGAATTGTATGAATTGTGGAATTTGGGACAAAATAGAAATCAACATGTTACACTAAAGCAGTTTTAGACAGCAGCAGTTGTCTAACTTTGAAAAATCACCAAAAATGGTATAAATTGAATTATAAGTTGAGTGAGATATAGAATTAAATATTGTTGAGTCTATTTTCATATAAAAGAAACAGAGCAAGCAAAGGAAGTCTACATATTGAGATATTTAAATTTTTGTAAGACTGGTTTAGAATAACTTCGTGATCCCCTATTCTTACTTTAGAAATTCACTAAAAATTGTACAAAAATAATTGTGAGTTATAATTCATATGTTTGTATTTCTTAGTGAGCCTATTTTCATTAGAAATAATCAGAAACACTATATGAAAATCGTACTATGAGATAATTGATTTTAGTGAAGAGAGGTCAGATCCGTCGGACTGTGTAACAGGAAAGAACTTAACTAATAAAATGTACTAATTGGCTACACCAAAAATTCTGGAAAAATTATAGTAAGAATATATGTGAGTCTAGTTTCAAATAAAATTAACGAATCTTAATTTGGAGTTCTGTAACTCAAGCTAAAAATAATTTAGTGACTATGACACAGATGGATAGCTTGAATATTCACATAAGTAAATAGTGAAAATTATAGATAATTTACTTACAAGTGTGTTGTTTATACTAAGGATGTGGATGGAGAGGAGGAGGAGGAAAAAGAATATATGAATGACTTGTGTATAAATTGATCACATGCCCGATTATAATTGATAAATGTTGAATTAGAAATGATATAATGTTTTATTTGGAATATTTATCATGAAATTATGATTATCGTTATAATACAAAAATTGAACTTGCGAGTTTATATGGCTAAATTTTAGTGATCATTTGTTAATTTTATGAACTTCATGATGTGTTATTTCATATGTATTAATGATAAAATCGTGAATAATGTAAAAGCATGAAAATTGAATAAATGATCAAATTGAGCACTTCAGTTTAGTGACAAGATGAATTGACGGAAAAGACCATGGTTGAACCATGGCAACAAGTGATAAGTGATAGCTTCGGCTATACTTATCTGATCAAGGACAAGTGAAAGTGATAAGTGATAGCTTCGGCTACACTTATCTGATCAAGGACAAGTAAAAGTGATAAGTGGTAGCTCCGGCCACCTGATCAAATGAAAAGTGGTAGCTCCGGCTACCTGATCAGTGAATAGTGGTAGCTTCGGCTACAAGTGACAAGTGATTTCCGTGTAAGACCATATCTCGGATATGGCATCAGTGTGATACATGTTTAAGATGTAATACCATAGCTGGGCTATGGCATTCTAGTGAAAAGTGATAAATTGACGGATAAGTCCATGTTTCACCATGACATAATGATAGTGAAAATGAAAGACCATGGCTGAGCTATGGCATTCTAGTGAAAAGACCATAGCTATGTTATGGCATCAGTGATTATCAGTGAAATTCAATGCATATTGGTGCAGAACAATTCTATAAGACGTTCACTAATCTGACAAAGTTTGGTAAGTGTTATATGAAATTATGTGATATAAGGAAATAGGAGTTGATGAGACATGAACATAGAACTTGGTTGATGAATGAGTTCATTTGTGATTATATATTTGTACACTTTTGAGTGTATTATCCGTATGAATTGGTATTCCAAATGAGTTAATGAGAAAAGTTCTAATATGAAATAATCAGAAATTTGAAATGAAATATTATGAAACCGTACTTGAAATACACTGGTATATCTTGTATATGTTATTTGAGCTCATAATGTGGAAAGTAAATGCATGTGAAAATTTGAGATGATGATATCGGTACATGGAATCTATTGGTGGATACGTACATCCAAATTTATATGATAGATTTTAATGAACATTGAAATTGGACTCAATAAGTGATTTGTCAATTTAAATTGTGATTGGTAAGAAGAGTTAGTGAGTTGTGTGTCTATGAATTGTTACACGTATTTGTATGAAATACGAGGAAATGGTGGTACTTGATACATGGAAATATGAGATTGTGATATATAAAAACATGGAATATGTTTGATAAATGTGTTTATTCATAATTATAGAACTGTACACCTCAAGTGTACTATTTGTGTAAAGATAATGATTTCAAATTATCTATAATTGTTCTGTACTCTTTGGTAATGCCTCGTAACCTTGTTTCGGCGATGAATACGGGTTGGGGGTGTTACAAAATAAGGTGACAATCAAAAATCGATACTCGTTACCTCATATTGGCGATCTATTTGACCAGTTGAAAGGAGCTTCTATCTTTTCAAAGATTGATTTGAGATGGGGTTACTACCAGTAGAAGGTGAAAGAAAGTGATGTACCGAAGACAGCATTTCGTACAAGGTATGGTCATTATGAATTTTTAGTAATGCCTTTTGGATTGACTAATGCCCTGGCAGCTTTTATGGATCTTATGAACCGTATTTTTCAACCGTATTTGGATCAGTTTGTGGTAGTTTTTATTAATGATATTCTGGTCTATTTGAAATCTGAATCTGAACATGAGAAGCATCTAGAATTGTTTTGCAAATATTAAGGGAGAAACAATTATACAGGAAGCTAAGCAAATGTGAATTCTGGTTATCAGAGGTTGTATTTTTGGGACATGTGGTTTCGGCTGATGGAATTAGTGTTGATCTGAAGAAGATTGAAGTGATTGTTCAGTGGAAAGCACCGAGAAATGTATCAGAGGTTCATAGTTTTCTTGGATTGGCTGGTTACTATCGAAGGTTTGTAAATGGATTTTCAAGGATAGCTTTGCCAATTACAAAGTTGTTGCAAAAGAATGTTCCATTTGTCTGGGATGATTAGTGCCAAAAAAGTTTTGAGAAATTGAAGCAAATGTTGACTGAGGCACCAGTTTTGACATTACCAGCATCGGGAAAGGACTTTGTTATTCATAGTGATGCTTCTTTGAATGATCTCGGGTGTGTTTTGATGCAAGATGGAAAGGTGATAGCTTATGCATCTCGTCAACTGAAACCGTGTAACACCACCTACCCGTATCCGTTGCCGGAATAGGGTACGAGGCATTACCAGAGTTTACTAAACATTTTTGAATAATTACGAGTCATATATTATTCATATTCTGAAAATAATCATAACGTCCCTCTATTGGGCCCTCGAAGCCCAAAACATACATTAAGAACCAACTGGGATCATAGGGAATTTTTCACAAAATCCTAAAATTTTCCTACATTGGTTAGCGTACTTTAATATTGACAAACTTATTTTCTCGACATGTCTCACTTGAATTTATTACTTGTCCTAATATACATAATTTTCCTTGTATCAACGTATCAAAGATAGTTTCATATTTACATGTCATGATGCATATCATTCTCTTGCTGTTTCTTCATAAATATAAATTATTCAATTCATTATGACAATATTTCATGTACCATCATTTTAATGAGTTTAGTGTATATTTATTCCAGTAGCAGTTCATAATCTTGAATATGCATAATTATCAGGCAAGTTTCACATACATGTATTTTCCATGTCACATTTCAATATATCAAATAATTATCATTTCTATATATTTCAAGTTTAATTTCATGATTTCAAGTACTTGCCATTTTCTATATTTATCCCGTTGAATTTCTCGGAATTTTGATGGATTTCCAATAGTACACTTATAGTGTATAATCCCGGGTCTGTCAATTCGTACACATATGGGTATACCCTTTTTCTAGAGAGCACATTCCCGCGGACCTCATTTCTTACAGCGGGATTACCAGTCTAGGCTAAATCCCCTGTAACATATGCTCAAAGAGTATTATGGGGATTACCAGTCCAGGCTAAATCCCCTGTAACGACACTTACTCTAATGAGCTTGGATCTGAATTACCAGTCCAGGCTAAATTCAGACCCTAATTCAGATTACCCGTCCAGGCTAAATCCATTTTCCACATATTCTTCGGAAGGGCTATATCAGGATCACCCGTCCGGGCTAGATCCTTTTCACACATATTCTTTAGGAGGGCTATATCAGGATAGGATCACCCGTCTGGGCTAGATCCTTTTTACTGTCAATTTCTTTTCAGAGATCCATCGAATTTTCCTTTCATTCAACCGGGATTTATTTTCCATTTTCATCAAGAATATCAATACTTCATCAATTATCATACAATAAACATCCAAATCATATTCACATTAATAAAAATATATTCCAAGCATTTAAGAATATAATTCATATTACACGAACTTACCTTGTTGCTTGTTCATGTTTATAGTTTCACTAATCCGATGTCTTTTCTTTTCCACGTTCAAGTCTCATATTTGAGTCATCTGGATCTTTATAAATAAATTTGATCATCATTTTCATTCATTTCATATTCTGATACATTCAATTAATGCTCTAGGTAAAATTACCATTTTACCCCTAAGCTTTTAATTAATGACGATTTCATCCTTAGGTTCAGAAAAATAATTTTTTTGGAATTTAATCTTTGTTTCAAGCCTAATTATTCTCATATATATTGATAACAGCCCATGAATTCTATGAAATATTAGAATTTTTCATAATTTCAACACTTTTCAATTTAATCCCTAAAACATGTTTTCACTTGATCTTGATCTAAAATTAATAATTTCATTCAATTTTATAATTTAAAAAATAAAATAATCCATTTCATGCAATTTGGTCATTTCTGACATTTTTACAAAATTTTCCATAAATTTTTACTTTTATTTAATTTAGTCCCTGAGCCTAGAACATGCAAATTAGCCATGCTAGCCGAATATTCATATATATTTTCCTCCTCCTCCTCTCCATTCCACATCCTTAATTTATATAACATGCTTATAAGTAACATTATCTATGATTTAATTATTTACTCATAAATTTATTAAAAGCTGTCCATTTGCGTCATAGTCACTAAATTATTTATATCTTGAGCTACAGATTCTAATTTAAATTCTGCTTGATTTTTTAGAAACTAGACTCACATATATTTTTGCCATAAAATTTTCATAATTTTTTGTTTAGCCAATAAGTACAGTTTATTCTCTAAAGTCATCCTTGTTCTGCTGTTTGACAGTTTCGACCCTTCTTCACTAAAAATTTATTTTCTCCTAGTACAGAATTTGGATGATGTTTCCATTTATTTCTATTGAAAATAAACTAATTCAAGATTTTAAAAATATAAATTTAAGCCCCTAATTATTTTTATCCAATTTTTGATGATTTTCCAAAGTTAAAACAGGAGAACCCAAAATCATTCTAACCTTGTCTCAAAAAACCTATTATATATCATGATTTATAATTCCATCTTAAACCACTTCTTCTATAAGAAACTAGACTCAATAAGCTTTAATTCCATGTTTTATTCATCCTCTAATTCGATTTCTACAATTTTTGGTGATTTTTCAAAGTTAGACTACTGCTGCTATCCAAAACTGTTTTAGTGCAAAATGTTAATTACCAAGTTTATAACACCTTTATTTCCTTTCTCTACAATATTTCCCATCACTTTCTCTTATTTTCCTTCACTAACATATCAAGAACATAAAATCTTATATAAGAAAACTCTACATTAACATCATTTCCATGATTTTTCCATAATATCAAACTTAAAAATATATTGAAATCTTGATGTTCTTACCTTGTCTTATTAATTTCAATCTTTAGCTTGATTTTCTCTCTCCTCCAGCTTCTATTTCTTGAAGCAAACTTGATATTCTTGCTCCTCATAGTCTCCTTGTCATCTTTCTCGCTTGATGGCTATGGTAATTCTTTTGAATTCTAAGTGAAAATGGTGGATTTTTGGTGAAAAGACAAATTTGTAAAGAAAGCAAAATTTTCTTTCTTTCTCTCTTCTTCTCACATTGGTGCATAGGAAAGAAGATGATAATTCTTCATCTTTCCTTCCTTTTATACTAAATAAATAACAATAAAATATCTCATTAAAATATTAATAAAATAATATTTATCTAATTAAATAATTATAAAATATCATCAACATTATCATTACTTTCTAAATTTCTCTCTCTTCCAATTGACCATTTTGCCCTTTATGATCTTTAAAATTCCATCTTTGAATCATCACATAATTTGGTAAAATTATGATTTAGTCCCTCAAAATTCTTTACCTATTCAATTTGGTCTTAATTCATCTATTTTCTTTAATTTCTAGATCATTCCACCCTTAAAATATATTCACTGTTGGTCTTTCAACTTTTTCATATTTACACTTTAACCCCTCAAGTTTTGAATATTTACTCTTAGGCAACAAAACTTTTCTTATTTTTACTATTTAGTCCTTTCTTGAATTAATATCTCATAATATACTTCTCAATGTTGTCATAACTCCAAAATTTCCCTTTTTGTTGCTTTATTTCCTTATTTTACTATATCAAAGATAATATCTTACTGTAAAAATTTTCGGGGTATTACAAACCGCATGAACGTAATTACCCGACGCATGATCTGGAATTGGCTGCTGTGATTTTTGCACTAAAGATCTGGAGACATTACTTGAATGGTGAGAAATGCTATATTTATACCGGTCATAAAAGTCTCAAGTATCTTTTATCTCAAAAGGAGTTAAATTTGAGACAACGTCGATGGATAGAGCTTTTAAAAGATTATGATTGTATTATTGATTATCACCCGAGTAAAGCCAACGTTGTAGCTGATGTACTGAGTAGAAAAACAACAGTTGAATTACGAGCAATGTTTGCACAGCTCAGTATCAATAATGATGGAAGTTTATTGGCTGAATTGAGAATTAAACCGGTGATGTTTGATCGAATCAAGTTAGCACAGTTAGAAGATGACAAGTTAGTAAAGAAGAAAGAAATGGTTTAGAATGGCATGAAAGAGAATTTCAGCATTGATGAGCATGGTTGTTTGAGATTTCATAATCAAATTTGTGTTCCAAATGTTCCAGAATTAAAAGAATTTATACTTCGCGAAGCTCATGACAGTCTTTTTGCTTTGCATCCTGGAGGAACAAAAAATGTATCGAAATCTGCGAGAATCATATTGGTGGTCGGGAATGAAAAGAGATATAGTTGAATATGTGGCTAAATGTTTGACTTGTCAACGAGTAAAGGCAGAACATCAAGTTCCTACTGGACTATTTCAGCCTATTAATATTCTCGAATGTAAATGGGATTGTATTACAATGGATTTTGTAACGGGGTTACCATTATCAGCGAGTAAGAAAAATGCTATTTGGGTGATTATTGATCGGCTTACAAAATCATCTCGTTTTATAGTGGTCAGAACTGATTGGTCACTTCAGAAACTTGTTGAAGTTTACATTCGGGAAATTGTGAGATTGCATGGTATTCTTGTATCGATAATATCTGATCGGGATCCACGGTTCACATTGAGATTTTGGAGACAGTTGCATGAATCTCTTGGTACTCGACTCAGCTTTAGCATAACTTTTCATCCACAGACTAATGGGAAATTTGAACGAGTTATTCAGATTCTAGAAGATATGCTTCGAGTTTGTGTTATTGATTTTGAATCAGGTTGGGAACATTATTTATCTTTAATTGAATTTGTATATAATAATAGTTTCCAATCAAGTATTCAAATGGCTCTGTATGAAGCTCTATATGATCGTAGATGTCGATCACCTGTATGTTGGATGGAATTGGATGAAAGAAAAATGATTGGGTTAGAGTTAATTCAAGAAACGGAGGATACTGTTAAGAAGATTCGAGATAGACTGAAAGCAGCTTTCGACAGACAGAAATCATATGTAAACTTGAAACGTCGGGACATTGAGTACTCTGTCGGTGATAAAGTATTTCTTAAAGTATCGCATTGGAAGAAAATTTTGAGATTTGGTCAAAAGGGAAAATTAAGTCCTCGTTTTATTGGGCCATATGAGATTGTGAAAAGAGTTGGTTCAGTTGCCTATCGTTTAGCCTTACCTTCGGAATTACAGAAAATTCATGATGTTTTTCATGTATCAATGCTCAGAAGATATAGATCAAATCCCTCTCATGTTATTTCGACTGAGGATATTGAAATACGACCTGATTTATCATATGAAGAAGAGCTGGTTGAGATATTAGCTCGGGAGGTGAAGGAATTACGTAATAAACGAGTTTCGTTAGTAAAAGTGTTATGGCGTAGCCATAGTGCTGAAGAAGCAACTTGGGAACCGGAAGAAACAATGAGATTGTAGTACCCCCACCTCTTTTCAGGTAAATTTCAAGGACGAAATTTGTTAAGGGGGAGAGATGTAACAACTCGAAATTTACGGTTATTGGAAAGTGTATTTTCGGTCTCCGTTTTCGTAAAACGGATTCGTAAATATTTATTAAAAATAAATATTTACAAAGATAGTTTTGTGTTTAATTAGGTTTTGGCTAGGTGAATTAGTTTGAATTAAGAGAAATTAAGTATACGGACTAGATTGCAAATTGGGTAAAAGTTGAATTATAGAATAGAGAAAAGTTAAGGGTCTAAATAAGTAATTTGACCAAATTGTGACAAATGTTTGGTTATGAACATGACATGTGTTAAAATAAAATTCATATATTAAAATATATTTACTTATTATTTAAGCAATAATTATTATATTATATTATATTATATTATATTATATTATATTAATTAAAGCATAAAATAAATAAACCAAAAAATAGAATTAGAAAGAAGAACAGAAAGTTGAAACGAAAAAGGAAGAAAGAAAAGGGAAAGAAAAAGAAAGGAAAATTAGGGTTTTAAAGTTTGAAGCTTAATTGGTAAGTCAATTTAGTCCATTTTCTTGAAATTTTTATGTTTTTAAAATCTTAGAACTAAATAATACTTGATTTATGTTGAAATTTTAGAAGTTAGTGAATTTTTAGAAGTTGTTCATGTTGAATAAATTGAAGTGTTAAGGGTTAGATTGATAGAATTTCAAGTTAGAAGTGAAAAAAGGGATTGAATTGTAGAATAAATTATAAGTTTTGAAGTAATAAGGATTAAATTGGGAAATTTTCAAAATTTAAAGTTTTATGGTGAAATTAGAGAGTTAAGTTTAGTTTTAAGTGGAAATTGAATGAAAATAAAGAATAAATTGTAAAGAAAATAAAGTAAGTTTTGGTTAGGGACTAAATTGGAATTTAGATAAAAGTTTAATGTAAATTGAAATATTCAATGTGAAATTGTGTGTATTTATGATTTTAAATTATTTTAATTTCCATAGCTAACGTTGTGCCGGAAACCTTGACTGAGAAAGGAAAGGAAAAAGTCGACGAGGAGTGACTCGAAAGTTACGGTTTGTATTTCTATAATTCGAATCTAATAATATTAGTTGTATTTTGATTAATATGTATGGTAAGTGAAATAAGGTGAGTATTGATATTATGATATTGAATTGAATTGAATTGATTATGTGAGTATATGTGATTATTTGAATTGGAATGAATGTTGTTTGAAATTGAAAAGTGAATGAAAACCCTATTAACAATATCGAGCCGAGTTGGATATAGTTGGCATGCTATAGGATTGGAAGAGTTCAGGGATACTTCGACTTCGAGTGAATGAGACACTGGGTGTCCAATTATTACTTCGGATAAATTCGATGAGGTACTAGGTACCAACTTACTTCGGCATGATCGATGAGACACTGGGTGTCAATCTATTACTTCGAATTATCCGATGAGGCACTAGGTGCCAAACTAGTGTGTTTTGGTTGGATCTGTGTATCCGTCCGAGTCCGAGTCGTGTTAATAAGGGTAAATAAATGAATTGGCAATATGATTGATATTGAACGACATCGTGTGTGAATTAGAATTGGACAATGAGTTGAATTATACAAATGAAATGTATGAACCAAGGGTTCATGAAAAGAATATTATTATTGATAAATGATATGTGAATCAAAGTGAGAAAAGCTATTTGAAATAGCTATTGATGAGAAATGAAAGATAAATGGATAAATTGATTTGTTGATTGACTAATGTTCTATTATGGTTAAAAATGCATATTTTATAATGTTAGTTTCTTTAAAGCATCTGGATTATAGAAATACCACTGAGTTTATACTCAATGTACGATTTGTTTTCCGTGAGCAGGCTAGGTTAAAGGTAGATCATTGTATCAGCATCCAAGACCGATCCCGAACTTAAAGTGGTGAAGTATATTTCTTTTTGGTAATGGCATGTACCTAGGATGTTTATGTTATGTTTGTCATTTTGGGAAGTGTTTGTAAATAATATTATAAGAAGATATTGGTTGGTTATATATAAATATATGTGCTATGTTGAGGTTATAGAATGGTATATGTTTAAGCTAATGCTTAAATGTGTATAAAATAGGCAAAATTTGAGCTAAATTGGTATGATTTAGAAATTGATTTGAATGATGACTTGTTGGATTGTTTTAATATTATGAGTAAGATATCTATGAGGGTTTATTGATTAGGCACTTAGGATGTCTATTTTAATAAGCTTTAGAGATGTTTAGTTGTATTTTGAAGTGGCTGAACGATTAGATTTTGAGTTGCTTGTTGTTTAAGATTACAGGGTTGGCAAACTTGATGTTTAAGGCTCATTTTGAGTCCACACGGCTTGGCACATGGGCGTGTGACCAGACCGTGTGAGACACACGGCTATCACATGGGCTTGTGATTTGGCCGTGTATCCTCTGTAACTTAAAATTTTCAAAACAGAATGCCCAGGATTCTCCACACGAGCAGAGACATGGACGTGTGCCTCAGCCTAGCACACAGGCATGTGACTTTGCCGTGTGAGGTAAGTCAGAGAGTTATACGGGGTAGGACACAGCCTCAAGCACGGGCATGTCCCTTGGCCACATGTGCCTTGCAACTAGGAAAAATTTTGAAATTTTGTGAAAAATTCTCAAAGAACCCGAATTAGTCTCGATTTGTTTCTAATACATATTTAAGGTCTCGAGGGACAATATGATTAATTTATGAAGTGTATGCTAATTGATTTGTATTATGTTCGTATTTGATCTGAAAATTCTGGTAATGCTCTATAACCCTATTCTGGCGACGGATAAGGGTTAAGGGGTGTTACAGTGTCAATCTATTATTAATTCGATGAGGTAATGGGTACCAATTTACTTCGGTTGAACCAATAAGACACTGGGTGTCAAATTATTATTTCGAATTATCTGATGAGGCTTTGGGTGCCAAACTGGTGTGTTTTGGTTAGATCTGTGAATCCGTCTAAGTCTCAGTCGTGTTAATAGGGGTAAATAAATGAAGTGATATTATGAAAAGTATTTGAAAATGCCGAATGTGAAATTAGAAATGAGATATATGAATTGTGTGACATTGAGAAAAGCTAATTAAGATAGCAAATGATAAGAATTGAATGTATTATGAATAAATTGTTCAATTGAATAGCTATTGTTAATGCATGATTAAATGTGTATGTTATAGTACTTTACTTTTAAGTATTCAGATTATAGAAATACCACTGAGTTTATACTCAGCGTATGGTCTTATTTCCCGTGCGCAGGTTAGGTACTTGATTTGATCATCGACTCAGCATCCAAGCAACGATCCCAATCTCAAATGTGGTGATGTTATTTTTTTTGTGTTGGCATGTAGCTAGTATGTCTAAATGTTAACTATATTGTGGATTGATTGTAAATAAGATTATAAGTTAATTTTGGTTGATTAGATATATGAATATATGTGTTTATGTTAAGGCTATAGTATGACATGTTTAAATTAATGAATAAATGGACAAGATATAGGCAAATTTAGATTGAAATTGACATGTTTCCAATTTGGTCTTAAATGGTGTCTTATTGAAATGTTTTGATAACACAATTGAAGTACCTATGAGGGTACATTGGTTAGATATTTAGGTTGGTTATTTTGACATGTTTTAAATGTATTTGATTGTGTTTTGAATTGGTTGAATAAATGGTTTTTAAGTTGCTTAGTGTTCAAGATTGCAGGGTATGGTAAACTTGATGTTTAAGGTTCATTTTGAGTCCACACGGCTAACATATGGGCGTGTGGTTTGGCCATGTGTCCCCTGCAACTTAAAAATTTCAAAATAGAATGCTCAGGTATTTTCACACGGGCAGAGACACGGGCATGTCTCTTGACTGTGTGAACCACACGGCCTGGACACACGGGCGTGTGTCCCTTGTTTCTTTGAAATTTTTTGAAGTTTTCAAAAAAAAAAAATTCTTGAGTACCCGGTTTAGTCCCGATTTGTTTCTAACACATATTTTTGGCTTCGAGGGCTCATATAAGGGACTATATGATTTATTTACAATATATTTGTGAAATGATACGTAATGTTCGTAATTGATCTGAAAAGTTCGGTAATGCTCTGTAACCCTGTTCCAGTGACGGATAAGGTTAGGGGTGTTACAATGATTATGTGGGTGTTTTTGTCTTTTTATATTTTTATAAATAAATAAAAAATTTATCCATGATATTTGAATCAAAAGTACCATGTATATAAAACTATTTCATTTACCATTTGAACTAAAGTAATTTTTATTCTTATATGAAACTTTAATAAATATTTTTGTTATATACATTTTTATATATTTATGTATCTATACTATTATTTAAGCCCCTAACTGAGTTAGTATCATGAGCCAACTGAGCACCAACTCGATTAGGAAAATTACGAAAATAAATTTCCATAATTAAAATAAGTTATATTATTCGAGGGTGTTTTAGTTTTCTTATTTATACTATTATTTAAGCCCTTGACCGAGTTTGTGTCATGAATCAACCAGGCATCAACTCGGTTATGAAAATTACGAAAATGTCTTTCCATAATTAAAATAAGTTATTCAATAGTATTTTAATCTTTTTATTTTAAAAAAACCCAAAAAAAATTGAATGTGATTGGATTAGAACCCATGTTGTTTATATTAACAAAATATTTATCACTATGTCAAAGCTCTAATCTACCATAAAACTTACACTTTAATCATATTATGTATATTCTATTACCTCTATCAATTGTATATCTATATTGTTAGTCATTTACTAAGTTGGTGTCATGAGTCAACCGGGCACCAACTCAATTAGGGAAATTTAAAAAATGTCAGAACTGCATCACACTCAATGACAACACCATGATAAACAATTGCATTCATTTAATATTCTCAACTTAATGTATTTATGTGTTTAAATTTCGTTTTAATTTTTTTTTCATTTTAATATAGTACATATTTTATGTGTTATTATTAATTAGTTTCAAACCATACGTTTCATTATTTATTGTATATCATTATATCATTGTGTTTTAAGTTCGTGGTTTCCACACGCATATGCGTGTGATAGGATTTCTAGTTATTAATTGGTTTCAAACCATACGTTCCATTATTTATTATATGTTATTTTTAAATACACTTTGTGTTCTAATTTTATAATTTTCATGCGTGTATAGGATTCCTAATATTATTTTAAATAAAAAGATTAAAGTAGTTTGTTTTATAATTGTTAAAATAAATTTATTTAGATTATGTTATTAATTGTATGTTGGGTTAGTCATTCTCTTGTTATGAGATTATTTCGTAGAGATAACATACATATATATATATTAATTTGTAGTAATTTAGTTACAGTTTGTATTATGTGTAATATATTTATATTTTTTTATGATTTGTATTAGTAATAGTATTATTTTTAAATTAAACAAAGTAAATTACAAAAATAGACATATTCATAAATATATGATAACAATAATATGAAAATTACCAAATTAAATTTGAGTTAAAAAATAAAAATGCATGTACAGATTTTTTCCCAATGAAAAAGCGCGAACCGAAACTATAATCATGCTACCGCAAGCAGGAAATTTTGTCCCTTAACGTTCACGCGCTTCCTCCATTTCTTTCTCTAATGTTGTATATATAGGTTTAGGGCACATAGATTACATTAACTGAGCATTGGATTTTGATTTGAAGTTCTATAATAAAATAAAAAAATCTAAGAAAATTATTTTAGAAGTAATAAAATTCTTTGAAAACCTTTACTGCTGAATTCATCGCTTCGATCTCTTTCTAGTTCAATGGCCGAATCTCCCTCGTCTCCAGCAGCCCTAGACACCACCAATTCCCAATCTAAACCCGACTCCGATAATCCGAATCCACTACCAACCCAACCCGATCCATCTCCTTCCTCTACCGTATCAACACAGCTCCAACCAAACCCTAACCCTAGCGCCCCCCTGGTATCTCCTCAACCTCTTCCCGCCGTTCCTTCCTACTCGACTCCTCTACCGCCGATCTCCGGAGCTGCCACGGCCATCCCCCCGGCGCCTCCTTCATTCCGTCCGGTCCCGCAGTTTTCGCCGTTACCGAATTTTCAACCTCCTGGCTTGCAGCCGCCCGGCGTGAGTTCGGCTCCTGGTTCTATTCCGCCGCCGTTGATGCAGTACCAGGTGCCTGCAGGTCAGGTTCCGAATCCTGCTCTTAGACCGTTTGCTCCGATTCCAAATGGATATGCTGCGCTACCGGGAGCTGTTCCTCCGGGCACCATGCCTCCGCCGGGTGGGTTTTTCCTTCCTTTTTTTAAGTGGGTGCATAATTGTGAATTCAATTCAAGGGTTGATCTTTAATCTGATTATTTGTACCATTAAGTTGATTATTGATTATTCATGTGTATGTAGATGTGTTTATTTCTTTGCTGTATTGTTTTTTTCCTGGTGCAATTGTTATGAATGTGCTGATAATATGCCTTAAGTGAGGGATTGAGTAATGAGGAATTTTGGGAGTGATATAGAAAAAAGGGGCACAGATGAGATGTTTTGTCCTGCAGTGTCTTTGATTGAATATGGGTGACAAATGTTGGAAAGGCTTCAATTCAAAATTGCTTAGAGAGACCCACTTCTATTTGGTATGCCTTAATTGCATTTGGAGTTAGAAAAGAAATGTAGATTTTAAATATCATTTTCAAGTTTAAAACCACCTAGAATTTTAATGGTCATGTGTGAAAAAAACGTGCAGACGAATTTGATAGCTTCATAATTGTGCCATTTTGTTCTAAATCATGTCGCACTCTGTCGTGTTCATTTTTAGTAGGCTGTATACTTTCTGGTAGTTATAAGGATAATTTCCCATTCATGGGTTTATGAATTGCCAGCAGCAGACCATGTTAACAACTGAGTGCTCCTTGGCTTTGTATTCTAAGGTATCACAATCCTCCCAGTTACATTTTTTCTTTCTCGTTCTCTCCTCTTTGTGTTTTTTCCTGTGGCACTTGGGCTCTAACAGTTGAGATAAATCTAAATGGTGAAATATGAAACTAGAATTTTGTGTTAAATAATTCATTTGCAAGCATGAGATGCTGGAAGTCTCATGTTATCCAATCTACAAATTTGTGCAATTGGTGCATGGGATAAGGCTATTAACGAATGGATGTCTTAACGAATGGATGTCTAAGGTAAGTGCACTCTACACAGTCATGATTATGAATTCGATGCTATTCTCTTGATGTTTCCTTCAGGTTTGCTATTCAGCTGGTGATAGTTGCCATGCCTGTGGTGCCATCTCTTTATAGTTTTACTGTGTGGTAAAATCATTTAATTATTCTTTTAGAAGCTTTTTTTCCTTGTAAGAGTGCTTAGTTACATTGAAAACATTTATCGATGTGTTTATTCTGTTAACTTGCTCTGATATGGTTGCATAGATATTTGTTTTCTGTTTATGCAGGACTTCTCCGCTATCCCTCTCCTTACCCAGCAATGATTCGGCCTGCATTCCCTCCACGCCCACCTGGAGCTATTGGTGTGATGCCAACAGTTTCACGGCCTCCTGTTCCTGGTGCTCGCCCAATTATTCCTCCTGTCATTAGACCAGCTGTTCCTAATGTTACTCCAACAGAGAAACCACAAACGACAGTTTATATTGGCAAGATAGCACCAACAGTGGACAACGACTTCATGCTCTCTCTCCTTCGTGTGGGTTATTATTATTATGTGCTTTCTTTTTTTTCATTTTTTAAGGAGCTTTGTTTATGTTTATCTGCGAGCTTTGGCTTTATATAATGTTATTATTAACCTTCTTGAAGCTTTGTGGACCTGTCAAGAGTTGGAAACGCCCCTCTAATGGGACACCAAAAGCATTTGGGCTTTGTGATTTTGAGTCTGCTGAAGGGGTTCTTCGTGCAGTGCGCCTACTTAGCAAATTTAATATTGACGGACAAGAATTAGTGGTGAGTACTCTTTGTTATCCTATTTGATCCCCCATGATTGTCTTGAAAATTTTTTTCTGTTCTAAAATGTGATCAGGTTCAAGTCTTAATTCACTATGATTTAAAATCATAAAGGTTAAACTATTATTGCATTTCATTTACATGACAAACTGTTGAGTTTATTTTGGAAATTTAGAAATTGAATGTAATTGAACTACTATCTTTTACTGTACTTTAAAATAAGTGTATCTTATAACCTGAATTATGTATAAAATGCAAAATATAAAATTGAAGTATGATGGATGATATTTGAACATGGTAGAAAATAATTGTCAATAACATTAAGGTGTAAGATAGATTTGAGCTTTTCTGGTACATATGTTTCATTATGATCTATACTCAAGCAGTATATTGCCTAACTCCATTTCTGAATGCTCTTTGATGTTTTTTTTTTCACTTTAAAATTGTTTCAAATGGTCACTTTAGAGATTTGGAGAAGATAAGGAGGAGATAGGCATTTTTAAGTACATAAATATCAGTAAATGGAAGTTTTATGCTTTTTTTCCTGGAAAATAACTTGTTTTAGGTTGGTTAAATGTTCTATGGAGATATGGTTGGTAAACAGATGAATTAAGTGGGAGTCTTTAAGTAATATTATTCAGGCTGTGAGCTGATGCTTCTGTTTGAATGATTTAGTTCTGCCTGTGGTTACTGTTGTCTTTCTTATCTTGTTTCAATGATTTGATTTTGCACTTAATTGTATGGTTAACAGGTAAACGTTAGTCAAGCAACAAAGGAATATCTGGAGAAGTATGTTGAAAAGAAAACTGAAAACGCAAAGAAACTAAATGAACCTCCATCTGCAGAGTCCGAGAAAGAAGGTGAAAATGCAGTAGGTGATGTGAAGAATGAATCTTCAACAACTTCTGTTGAGGATCCAAAGAAGAACAGTGACAGTGGCAACAAAGAAAATATCATGGACATTGCCAACTCTGGCATTGTCACTGATGAAGACCGTGAGGCTGATCGAGATGCTTCAGAGAAGCTTGCTGGCATGATTGAGGAGAGGTTAAAGACCAATCCTCTCCCACCACCTCCTCCACAAACTGCTCCTGATGGTTCTGGGAAATCAAATTCAGATTTGCCTGCTAAATCAAGGGATGGGAACTCTGATATTGATTTAATGAGAAATGGTGAGTTTGCAGCTGCATCTTTGTGGTTTTGTTGATCTCTTTGTTGTTTTTACCATGCCATGTCATCAAAAAATATATATGGAAGTCCTTAAATTGTAAGGAGAATCACACTGGAGGAAATAGTGATACTAATTATTTTTCAAAGATAGGAGATTTTGATATTGAGTGCATAATTTTGCAGATGGAGCTGAAGGTAAAAATGATGATGAGACTACCAGTGAGAGCAAAGCGACAACTGAAAATGATCGACCTGAGACAAGCTCACCTGATCGTAGATATGATAGGAGTAGAGACAGAGAGCAAGATCTTAAGAGGGACAAGGAGCGTGAAATTGAAAGATTAGAAAGAGAAACAGAGCGTGAAAGGATGAGAAAAGAGAGGGAACAGAGAAGGAAGATTGAGGAGGCAGAGCGTGAGTATGAAAAATTTCTTAGAGATTGGGAGCAAAGAGAAAAGGACAAGGAGAAGCAGAGACAGTATGAGAAGGAGAGGGAGAAAGAGAGGGAGCGCAAACGAAAGAAGGAGATTCGCTATGATGAAGAAGATGATGATGATGAAGATTCAAGGAAAAGGCTGCGTAGGAGTGTTTTGGAGGAAAAGAGGAGGAAGAGATTGCGGGAGAAGGAAGATGACTTGGCTGATAGACTCAAAGAAGAGAAAGAAATTGCTGAGGCCAAGAAAAGGGCAGAGGAGGAGCAGCTGCAACTGCAGCAGCAACGAGATGCATTAAAGCTTTTGTCTGGTCGCTTTGCAAATGGAGCTGCAAAGAACGTGTTGGCTGAAGAACCTAGCACCGAAAGCAAAGATAAGGCAGTTGAACAGCATTATGAGCGCGAATCAAGTCATGAAAACCAGATATCTGGTATTTGTTCATTTCTCCCCTTAATTTAATTGTAGTGTTCATCTCATTTTATTTATTTTTCTGAAATGAACTATGTTTGTATATGATAGGTGATGGGAATATGCAAAATGGTTCTGTTGATGAATCAAGTGTGGCCTTTGTTTCTGCATCAGATACACGGCAGAGTGGGAATGCACCGAGGAAGTTAGGTTTTGGTCTTGTTGGATCTGGAAAGCGGACTACTGTCCCATCTGTTTTCCATGAGGAGGAAGATGATGATGCACAGAAGGAGAAGAAAATGAGGCCCCTGGTTCCCATTGATTACTCTACTGAGGAACTGCAGGCTGTCCAACCTGGCGCACCAGCACCAAATCTGGTTGCAGCTGCTGAATTTGCAAAGCGAATATCAAATGTTAACCCTAAAGAGGAAAAGTCTGATGCAGAAAGAGAGCGAAGCAGACGTTCTTATGATAAATCTAGTAGGGATAAAGATCGTAATGATGAGGACAGTCGCAACAGAGATGAGAGCAAAGAGAAGATCCCTGATCGGGATAGAGACAGGGAACATGGACAGGATAAGGTGAAAACAACAGATAACCAGAAGCTTTTGGATGCCAAACAACTAATTGATATGATTCCAAAGACCAAGGAGGAACTATTTTCATACGAGATAAACTGGAATGTGTATGATCAGGTAATCATCTTTTCACATGTCCTTTTTCAAACTGTTAGTTTTGAGAAACATCTATCCTTTGGTCAGGATTAACTGGTTAACAAAGTGCCTAATGTTAACTTGATTATAGCAGTATAATCAATTCAACACCCAAATGCATTCCACATGTTCTTAGTCCTTGGCATACACGAAACTAACATGAATATTGCTGTATCTATATTTCTCTCCTGCATTTGTTGGAAATAATCATCTCTGGGCAGCTCTCTTCACCTTATATTTTACTTATAGTCAGCTCATTGTACATGCAAATTATATGGTGTTCCAAAACTATAGTTTTGTAATTAAGTTATCATCTTGATCAAAATAATGAGAAATAGAATGTTTTGTCTTAAAGGATTTTCAGAATTCTGTGATGCAGAATTGTCTTGTCTTTTCAATGTAGAAATTTGTAATTAGTCTGTGTCTATATTTCCTAGGCTGTAATTCTAAGATGGTACTCTTTTCTTTTGGTGCATTTGTACAGCATGCATTGCATGAGAGAATGAGACCCTGGATCTCAAAGAAAATTACGGAGTTTTTGGGAGAAGAAGAGAAAACACTGGTTGATTACATCGTGTCGGGTACTCAGGAACATGTGAAGGCTTCCCAAATGCTGGAGCTGCTGCAGTCTATATTAGATGAAGAAGCGGAGATGTTTGTGCTTAAGATGTGGAGGATGCTGATATTTGAGATTAAAAAAGTAGAAACTGGCCTGGCTTTGCGGTCGAGATCCTGATCTAACATTCTTGTGACGCCGTGGGTCCCTGTGTTGGTGCAGGACTGAGATTTTGATTGCATGGTTATTAGTCACCGTCGGGGTGAGTCATCGATATCTTTTCTTTTAGGCCCTCTGTTATTTGAAGAACTAAATGTAGATTGAACTAGGGAATAGGCTTGTTGAGTTTGTATTACTTCTAAGCACAATATTAGTCAATATTAACCCTTTTTCTTTTTCCTTCTGCTGATTTCGAACTGTTTTTTGACCGCTCTCAATGAAGAGCAGTATTGACATTACTCTCTTCCATTTTGGCTACCACTGATGATTCATGTTCCACTACTTAAGGTGGCTTTTTTCTTAAACATCCATTTTCCCATCTCTACTCTACCATGATCAGAATTGAGATATACTTGTATGTTAAATCTAATGATTGATTCATTAAAGAATGTACTTTTTGTTAAGCAATCAGCAACTTGGGAAATGAGAATATACAGTCTGGATGAGCTAAAACAAGGACCCAATAGCAATTTCTGAAATTAAAAACTGTAAGTGATGCGATTAATCAATCTGAATTAGAATTTGAGTGAAATAGGTTTTCATTTTTTCAATCTCTATCGAGTCAAGCAGTCTCAATTCAACAGTGATTAATAGCTGGATAAACTGACGTTCTTATGAATGAACTTATGTCATTTCCAGATTGGCATTTTGGCATCACTTAACAGAACACCCTCTGACTCAATCCTTTGTAATCAAGCTTTGGGTCAACTCATTGAAGAGAAACAACATTCACTTTTCATTCTCCTCCAATATTTTTTTAAACTCTCTTATCTTAACCAAGCAGGACCCGAACCGGTTCATTTTACTATTTTTAAAGATAATAAAATATTCCAGTATGGACATCTGGTATCAAAGTTTTGTGTTTTGAGTCAATAACTTGGAAGACAAACTATAAAATGACAATGAAAAAAGTGTGTTCATCCATTTCCATTGTAATCCAAGCCGGCTACCACCACCATTTCTTTAATCATAAATTATGGTGTTGAATTAAACTTTATTTGGACAATGTGTTAACCCTTCTTCGAAAATCAGCATATTATAAAATAAAATAAAAATGATACTAGAAATGTCTGTTAATCAAATTCCATTTCTTCCAAGACATTTGGCACCTTGTGTACATCCATTGCTCTAGTCATTCCAATACTCTCGTATAAACCATTCAACTACAGTTCACTATTATTATATAAATTTTATTCACATTTATGATTCCAATATCATCTCTTTGGTTTCCCTGTGACACCCAGATTCCAGTTTCGCCTCAACATTTATTCCAAGTGAAAAAAGATTTGGTCTTTTCTTTAATAACTGTGGGCATATAACCATTTTAACCCATCCTTATTCTCAGTTCAAGTGGGCATGGATTTAGCATTTCCCTTCATGAATGTCTTTGTTTTGTTTGCCACACTTGATTTTGCTTTTTCTCTGGATTCAGTAGGTAATTGCATTCTTGATATTAAAAACCCTTCCTCCACCAAGGAGCCAAATTGCGAATTAGGCAACTGGGGTGGGTTCATCAATAGCAGTTGCTGTGGAGGAGCCTTTGAACAATACCTTCTTGCACTTGGGCGGCGAGCAAGCCTTACAAAAGCTATTTACTTGAATTCCACGCAACAAAGCAACTGCTTAACGGCAATGGCGAGCTTCGAGAAAGATGTATACGGCTGTGGTATTCAGAAGCTAACAAGTGGAGCCAGCAGCTGTTCAAACTATACCGTCACCGATGTTATCGATAAGCTAGGAGATAGATTCCGAAACTTTCAAGAAGATTGTAAGGTGTTACACACCGGTCGCGGAGTGGAACATTTGTGCGATTCATGTTTGAGAAGATGGGAAGAGATTAATGGATCATCAGACTATAAACAGCAACCTGCTAGTGATGATGATGATGTATGCAGATTTGCAGCATTGGTATCCATGATAAGCAATAAGGTTGAGGATGAGAACTGGGTCTATGCAGTCTTTCAATGCCTCAGAGAAAGTGCTTTTTCCTTGGGTAATCACATTTTTCAATGTAAATTGCAATAACATCAATATAACTATGCATATGTGCTCACTTCATGATTCAGTTCACTTTTTATTTTATGAATCTCCTTCTTCCTTGTGACTTGCAGATGAACATGAAGGCACAGCTAACGATAATATCCATAAAAGAGGTAATCTCAACAACAATCATCAGCAGTCTGAGTTTCAAGTGTCGATGTTTTAACGTAATTATTAATCGGATGTGTATAATTTTGTTGGTCATAATAGGTTTTTGGGTTTTAATTGGTGGATTAGCAGGAGCTTTGATAATAGTAGTCATTGCTACATGGATCTGCTACAGAAAAAGGAAAGAACAAAGCCTGGGAAAAGGTAGCTTTTCTGCAAAATTATTCAATCTGCCTAAGAACAGATTACTAATCAACATTGCTCATCGTCTTCTTATTCTACAGAATCGGATTTATCTGAAAATTCTGGCTCTCAGAAGATTTCAATCAAAGAACTTTATTCAGCAACAAACTATTTCAATGCATCAAACTTCATTGGCCAAGGCATAGCTGGTTAGACCCTAACTACAATTCAGTATTTAGGAATCTAAATCAAGTTCGAAAAGCATGAAAAAGGATTGTGTTTTGAACGGTAAACAATGTTTTCAAAGAACAACCACAGATGCATTGACACTGCAAGTAAAAGTGTAAAAGAGGGTTTATGCTGATTAACATTGAGAAGCCATTGTTGTATTTGTGTGTTGCACCTAAGAACACCACTTTATGGATACGTACGAAGTCCTGGGACAAAATTCTTAGAATCCTAATGTTTGACATAGAAAATAAGCACAAGAGCCTTTTACTTTTAGTTCCTTCAGATGCCGATCTTGGATCCTGATCTCATTCTGTTATGACCAGGAAAAGTATACAAGGGTCTTCTCTCAAATGGTCAGTACGTTGCGATTAAGCACATCATCAATGATGGACAGATAGAAACCTTCGTGAGGGAAGTCAGAAGCCTATCTCATATCAAGCATCCGAATCTTGTAGCTTTGGTTGGCTATTGTGAGAATGAAGATGAATGCTTCCTAGTCTATGAACTGTGCCATCATGGGAACCTATCAGAGTGGCTATATGGTATGTGGAATCAATGTGATTTACTGCTTTTGTTACATAGAAAACCACTCAAACAAAGATATTGAACAGGGAAGGATAAAGGTCTTTCATGGATTCAAAGACTAAAGATTGCAATTGACAGTGCAAGGGGACTCTGGTTTCTCCACACTTACCCAGAAGGCAGCATTGTTCATCGTGATATCAAGGTACATTCGAGACGAAAGGAATCTGCTATTCCCTTTTCTCTTTCTGTCATTAGTCTTCTCTGATCACGGTATATGATGGTGTTTTTATGTTTTGTCAGCCAACAAATATCCTAATCAATGATAAATTTCAAGCAAAACTAGCAGATTTCGGTTTGTCTAAAGTTATGGACGTAGGCCAATCCCATGTGAGCTCAGAAGTGAGAGGAACATTTGGTTATGTTGATCCCGAGTACCGTAGAAACCACCGTGTGAATGTCTCCGGGGATGTTTACAGTTTTGGTATAGTACTTCTTCAACTTTTGTCAGGGCAGAGGGTGTTTAATATGAATCTTCACAGACCATTGCCTCTAAGTAAAATGGTAACAACAATCTCTATCAAGTTTATATAATAGATGTCCATCCTTCCTATTACTAAGATCCCAAATGCATTTTTCTCTTACTTCTCAGGCAAAAGTACTCACTAGGGAAGGGGACACAACCAAGTTTGCAGACCCGAAACTTAACGGGGAATACTCGTTAGAAGCTTTTGACCTTGTGCTCAAGCTAGCTTTGTCGTGCATAGGGATAAAGCAGGAAAGGCCATCCATGGAGCTGGTGGTGTTAAGACTACAAAAAGCACTTAATATCTCAATACAAGCAAAGCCAGTTGCATCCCGTGGAAAAATCATATACTAAAGCTCTAAAGAGGAGATACAAGAGACATAAGTCTTCATGTTTGTAGAGAATGTTTTAGATAAACTGTAGTAGCATAATCTTATTACTAACATGGAAAAAGGACACGTACAACACGGTTGAAGAAGTTTATACATGATACTACAATACAACGAATGGAATGTGTTTTACATCATTGTATTACAGTCTTGCGACCTTATTATGAACAAACCCTAAAAAAAATTGAAATGCTAAATTACCGTTGTTTTTCACTCAGCTTCATAAAAAAAGGCAGAAGCTGAGTGGATTAGCTCTTCAAAAAACCGAGCTAATAAAAGGAAACAAGCAATGTACACACTTATCTGTATTTACATGGAAATATTTCAGGAATAAATTGGATTACGGATTACCATACGTGAACGAATTGTTCTCGGGGAAGTACTGGAGTCACTGAAGCGGAGGAGCTGTTGTTTTCATAAAACTGGTGCAGAATCTTGATGATTGCACTGGCCTTTTTGCTAGCTCGAGATGTACCTTCACTAAGTTGGGAATACAAGGATCCCATAAGAGAAGGAATCTTCACCAAACGAGCAACCACATCTAGTCCGCCATTGACACACAGAGCCAACAGCATGGAAACGCAGTACTCCTTCCCTGTTCTTGAAGTAGAGGTATTTAAGATCCCAACTAACAATTGCAAGGCACCACGGCGTAAAATTGCGACTGTGCCATCAATTTTCTCTGCTAGAGTAGCTAAAATGGCTAGAGAATCAGTTACGAGATCTTCTCTTTCTGAATCTCTCAAAAGATTGAGCAACAAAGGAACAACCCCAGATGCAAGAACCCTCCAATGGTTCTCGGGATGCACTAGAAGCCCAAAAATAGCAACCAATGCATTCCTCTTGCAGTGATGGTTTTCATTCTTAACCAACTCTACTAATCCTGGAATAGCCTCAGGATTTTCACCGATCAGAACCCTGTTCTCCTCAACTGAAGCAAGATAATACAACGTAGCAGCCGCATGGTGTTGAGCTTCAATTTTAAGTCCCTTTCTTAAAACATGGACGATCAAATCCAACCCTTCATTCTCCACTATAACACATTTGCCTTTTGAATGCTTGGAAAGATTCAAGAGAGCAGCAATGGAATTTTCTTGGGTGTTGGAATCTTCAGATAACAACAGCTTCAATAAATGTGTGATCGTGCCGGATTCAACCAAACAAGACCTGTTAAAAATGCTTGTTTTAGTAAGAACCCGAATCTCAAATGCCGCCTTGTTCATCTCTTCACCACTTCCATTAACAAGTTTGTTAATGAGAAAACCAGCCAACATCTTCATTGCACCTTGACCGGCTGAACTCCCCGCCATTACTGTCCTCGAAATATCACGATTCTTTCCCCTGGAAACGACGACTGGGATGCCGTTTTCAACACAATATTGTTGGATCATCCCTTTCAAGACAAGATTGGGAACCAGTTCTGTACTGGTAAGCTTCTCGCCCGTCTTGGGACAAGTGGCATTCCTCGACCTGAACCATTTTAAAATCGAACAACGGTCGTAGGTGTGGCCCGATGATAAAGTTACTGGATCCGACATCATTTCTAACGAGATCGGACACTTGAGATCATCAACGTTGATTCCTTTAAGATCTTTGCTGATGTTGCTACACTGGCCATTGAGATGCTGACTTTCGAAGTCAACGGTGTCAAATATTACGCATCTGCAATAGCTCATGAATCCCATTAAGCTACACAGAAGCTCTAATTTTGTTTTGTTTTCTCCATTGGGAAACTCGGTTCCGATTTCTGAATCCAAGAATTTCACTTCCTTGTTACAACTGCTCCATTTATCAATCCCGAGATGGTCCAAGATCCGTCTGATCTGAATCGGATCAGGTGCGATTCCTTCCTCGAAATGGTTCAGGATCCGCATGAGATCTTTCACGGCCTTTTTATCATCCGGGTCGGGCTCGAATGAAGCTTTCCTAACTTGCCTTATGATTAACTCAACCAAATCCTTGGCTTCATTTGACATGTCAAAGGTTGAAAGAGGGAAAACATCCAGACCCGTCGCCAGGCCCCGGATCACGATCCGGAATTGGTTCGCAGCCCAATCCGAATTCACTAGCATCCACGCTCGAGTCCCGCCGCGGGTGCAGTCTTCCAGAAGGCATCGAATTTTCTGGAAAGTCAGATGGAGCTCGGACAAGCTGAGGATGACCGGATGAGGTAGATCCGACGTCGTATCTCGGATCTCCTGGAGGAAAAGAAGAATGTTCGCGATTTGACGAAACGTTTCCCGCGCATTTCTCTTGTTGACGGAGAAAACCTTGGATTTGTAACTGCAAATGTCTCCACCAAGATCGATCAGCGAGTTTAGAAGAGTTGAAGGAGAAATGGAATCGCAAGGATGTATTGCCGGGTATGTCAGAATCCGGCGACCCGACCCACTCGATTTTTGGATCATTTACCAGATATTTCAAGAAAAACAAAAACAAAGGAGATGGAAACAAAAAAGTTTGATTTTGACTTGAGCGTTTAGATTTTTGAGTTTCTGATTTTGGCTTCAGGCGTCCGCTATATATAAAAGGAAAGAGAAAAGGACTTGGGATATGTCGGCTTGGACACGTGTAATAACTTTGGCTGTACATGGCACGTGCAGATGAGAAAGGCTACTTCGTAGATAGTTTCGAGCAGTGGATAAGCAAATGGTGAGGTGACACGTGGTCGTAAAATACGGTACGAAGGTACGTGATGAGAGGGAGCCGACATGGGATGGCTAATATAACGTGGAATTAAGCTAAAATAAATCATTTAGCCCTTTATTATTATTATTTTTTATAAAAAAAAAATTGGACTTGGTAATGAATTATTGTGAACCTAATTACACCAATTATTATCATTAAAAAATTGCACCATTATTAACATTATTGTATTTAGAATATTTTATTATTTATATTATTATTTAAATGTATTGAGTTGGTCGCAATGACACTCATCAATCACACCTTAATTCAGTTATAAAATTATAAAAAAAATTTATTTTTATAAAATAAAAAATGATATTAATAAGGTGTTCATGTCTTTTTATATTTTTATATATAATCTAAAAAAATACACAATAATGAAATTTATCATTTTATCATTTTCAATATATCAACTTTATCATTTTAAATAAAGTTTAATTATTATTATTATTATTATTAATTTTTATAAATATATTTGTTGAATAATTTCTTACGTGATCATAAATATGTGTTTGACTTAATTATTGGTGTGTTTCTATTTGGGTCGTCTAGGTTCAAAAAAATTCTAATTTAATCATTAATGCTATTGTCAATTAATTTTTTGTTAAATCCTCTATTAAATTATTAACGAAATATTGATGTGATTTTATTTTATTAACACAATAATTAAATTAACCCACAGATTCTATCATAATCCAATTCTTAATGTTAATCACCTCTCTTTGCTCCAACCTTTAGTTGTAATGGAGAGAAAGAGGGGAACTTTTTCTAATGGGCCGCCAAACTACCCTGTTTCCCCATGTTTTTCTTCCATGGCTAACTGATGGAGAGAACCATTACAGATCAATGATTTGGATCTCTAGATCTGTATAAAATTTTCAAATTTATTCATCATTTCAATTTTTCTCAAAATTCCATTAATATGTTTCAATTGATCTGGATCTATAGAGAATTATACTTCAAGAATTTCATACTTCATATAAAATCTAAATTTTATATCTTGCACTTCACATGTAATACCCATTTTTGCAATTTCAATAACAAATGGATGATTGATGAATTGATTACTTACAAAAGGAATTTGACTACAAATTGAATCCAATACCACATTTATTTAGGCTTTGTTTAGAATGGCTTAAAAAATATATTTACTTTTGAATTGAAAATCACTTTTGAAGGAAAAAGTTGTGTTAACCAAATTGTTTTTGGCTGAATTTTTTTGCTTTTTAAAAACACTTTTGAGAAGAAAAACTTTTCACTCTACCAAAAGTACTTTTAGTGCTTAATTACTTTTTTACCCCTTCAACAATATGATACTTTTTCCTTTTTGTTATGCTTAATTATAAATGTGTTAAAATCATTAATTAAAAATAAAAAATTTAAAATAATATAAATGTGTTAATATCTAATTACAAATATTTAATGGTTATATTTAATTATTTAAAATATAGTTTATATATTCTAATTAAATTTTATAAATAATTAATATTTATTGTTTAAAATATTTAAAATTTATATTTCATATGTTAAAATATTAACAACAACAAGTTATAATTAATTATTTTTTTATATTCTTACTAAAATATAAGAATATTAACTAATTTGAACATTATTTAAATACATATTTGTTACCTGATAATATCATGTCTATAATGGTCATTTTATTTTTCAAAAGCATTTTTTAACAACAATGCTAAACACTTAAATCTTAAACCAAACTTTTCAAAAGTACTCCTCAAAAGAACTTTCCAAAAACAATACTAAACTAGCCCTTACTAGCTAAAGTACATGGGAGATCCTTGTACTATAAAGACAAGATCAAATTAATCTTTCTATTATTAAATGGATTAATTTAGTCTTTATACTATTAAAAAGAATTAAATAAGTTTAAATTATAATAGAGTTAACATTTACTGTTTAAAAAATATCATTTGTTGTTTAACATATTTAATATTACTAAAGTTTTTATAATTTTGTAAATGAAATATTTTGTTTGAAATTAAACTACAAATAAAAAATAATTTTCAAGATATTTTTTATTCGGTAAGATGTTAACTTTATTAAACAACAAATGATATTCTTTAAACAGTAAATATTAACTCTCTCTCAATTTGGTCATATTTGATTCTTTTTAATATTATAAAAATTAAATTGATCTATTTAATAATAGAAGAATTAATTTGATCATATCCCTAAAGAGACCTCTCAAGTACATTTACCTTAATTTAGCACACAAATAAATCGTTAAGGATCTAAAATTTTGAACTATAAATACAATTTGGAAAAAATAGAAGAATTATTTGTACAATTCATACAACTTACAATTATGTTAAAGCGACTAAAATACTGAAAAACCAACAAAATCAAATTGCATAAAGAAATATAAGAAGAATTGTCCGATTATGTGCAACTTTATCTACTTCATAAGAGACATAGAAACTCAGAAAATTTTAGTCAATATCTAATTTTTTTGCTTATGAGAATTAAAATAGAAAATAACTTTTTTTTTTTTTTTTTTACAAACATTCCTTGCACGTTTTGTAGTGCTAAACGATTTCAATACGAGACAAAGTTCTTATATTGGTAATGGAAAGAAGAATTAGCAACAATAAGATGAAGCTTTACCATTTCAAAAGTAAATAAAGGTCTATAAAAGTATATTCTTATTCTCATTATATTGTTTGGAGTTCAGTGGGATAAGGAATATGCATTTTCAAGGAACACAGTATTTATACCTTTCGAGCATATGGGCAAATATATCATGATATTCCATCATTGACACCTGAAGCAAACAATCCACGTTATTTTCAACTATATTTTTATGATATTAACAATAAGCTTCAAAGTAGAATGAGAATACTACAAGAAGCCAATTTAAAAGCAGAAATTATAAAAGGGATCATGGAAATTCTTGAAGGAAATCCCTATGCCTAAGGTCTGAGGAAATTCTCCACCAGCATGCTTCACTGGTCATAGTTGACCATCAATACGAGGAATGATTACTTGAACAAAGCTACTCTTTAAGGTAATAGGTGACAAAAATGAGACAAATCAAAACTAAATTTTTGGGGGGTTAACTGAGTCAATCTACATTCTAATACTATTGTTGCATACACAAGTAGAGAAAGAAAGGAAAAAGAGTCGTATGCTCAAAGTGAAGAGAAATGAACCGATGATTTTATTCCACATAGTTCTAACCTTTTTTAAGTATTATATTAGCTAAAAACAATAAAAGCAAATCAAAGAAAAAAATCACAACAATGGTAATTCCTGTTACTTTGTTATTCATTTAACTAATTTCATTCGAATAAATCTCAGCAAATTCAACATTTGATATAAAGATGGCAAATGAACAAAAATAAGACGAATGATGAAAAAATTATTCCCATAAAAGATGACGGATATATAAATATGGAAAGATGAAAAGAGAAAAAAGAGGATAATAGTGAGAAGTTTATAAAAGTAACCAAAGTAGAAAGAATAGTAGATTTCAAATGTGTTTTTCTTTTTCCGAGTAACATTTGAATAGAATATTTTATATATTTTATAAATATTTTTATTTAAAAAGATAAGAAATGGATAATAATTGAGTTTTAATTTAATGGACATCGTCATTATTGTTATTCCCACCTATTTGTATTGTGTTTTAGATACTTTTTCATGTTATAGCTGTGTCTAAATTATTTATGTTAATATAAATTAAGTGTTGGTATCATATTGATTTTTTAATATTGTGACTAAAGCTTATACCAGAACTTTATTGCTTTTTTCTAATCTTGATGATTGCCATGATGGATGATGCTTTGGGCTAACAGAGATTTTACTCTTGGGTCTGCTTACTCTCTAGCCCTCAATTCGTTCTAATAGATCTAAGCATGCTTGGTCACCCTATCTATGTTCCAAGTCAAAATAGTCCCTCTAACCATTCACAAAAATGCAGCTGCAGGCAAACAATGTGGCAGAGCTGCAAAAGATAAGTGTAGTGTTGTTTCTAATCCTTATCACACCGAAGCAGATGAGGGTTCAATGTTGGTTTCTTTACAAATTTAGTATTAGAATCATCTTTGATGGTTTCATAAATAATCCGTGCCTTTTATGGGTTGAGTTTATATTTTATACAACACAAAAGATCCAGAATCCCCTGGGTGTTTTTTGTTTTATTACCCGCTTAACCAAATGGACCAGAGAAAGCAAAAGAAACTAAAATCTAGTGAAAGGGATCTATATCCAAGCTGGGTTCTTCAAAGGAGCCACAATAGCCTTGACTTGCAAGTAATTGCTGAGACAGTGAACACCCTTTTCTCTTCCTTGTCCACTCATCTTGTACCCACCAAATGGGATGGCTGCGTCAAATACATCATAGCAGTTTATCCATACGGTTCCAACTTTCAATGCCCGGCTCAAGGTGTTAGCAGTGTCTAAGTCATTTGTAAATACACCAGCAGCCAGTCCGTATCTCGTACTATTTGCCCTCCGAATAACTTCATCCATGTCCCTTTAAGCAATTATTACATCACTTGAGCTTTAAAGTCATGTGTAATCACGATAAGGATGCACAAGGCAAGGTTGATTTGCTCACCTGAATTTAAGGATTGATTGAACTGGACCAAATATCTCATCCTGTGCAATCAACATATCTTCCTGGTGAAAGTTTAATCAGTTATCTATATTACCAGAGGTATACCATTCTTACCAGTTGAAGTTGTAAATGTAATACCTTTACGTTGGCGAAAACAGTGGGCTGAATATAGAAGCCCTTGCTCCCTAACCTATCTCCTCCGGTTATAAGAGTGGCTCCACTTTCGATACCTGATCTTATGTACCTCAGTATCTTTTCAAATTGTTCCGAATCAATCTGATTTAAGTATGCATTGGTATCAGTTAAGAAGAGTACAGGAGAGAACCCCAGATTATAACAACGTACGCTGATTTTCAATGTCATTAGTATGTATGACATAATAACTACTACATGAAGAAGTGGCTGACCATTATTTACCTGGGGACCCTGTTCAACTCCTGCCTTGAATGGATCACCAACGCTACGTTTCAGTGCACGTGCCTTTGCCTTCTCTATAAACTCATCATGCACATCCTCGTGTACATATGTACGAGAGCCGGCAGAGCAACATTGCCCCTGCAAATGGTTTATAACTACAACCCATTGAAAGAATCCCAATATAGAAACTAATTTTGGTGTTACAAAAGCATTTTTACCTGATTAAAGAACAAAGCAAAGTGAGCCAGCTCAACGGCTTTGTCCACATCAGCATCCTTGCATACGATGAAAGGCGACTTTCCTCCAAGCTCCAATGTTACGGGCTTAAGATTGCTTTTTGAAGCTAACTCAAGGACAATTTTTCCAGTTTCACTAGATCCAGTGAATGCAAGCTGTAAAATGGTTGTCATTTATATCAGTCTCAAAGGTATTTAAAAGAGTCATGTGACGAAATATAAATTTCATGGATTACTTGTATTCCATTCTATCTAACAGAATATAAAGAAGCTTTAGTGCAAGGTAGATTGATAATATAAGGAAACAATGCCAGTGCCAGACATTAGTCTGGGAACTCAGAAAAGATGAAGTGATAAGCAGGAAAAAAAACGCTAATAAATGTTGAATGGAACTGACTATTTCTTTTAAGAATTTAAAGTACCTTATCCACATCCATGTGACTGGCAAGAGCAGCACCAGCAGTTGGACCAAAACCTGAAACCACATTTAGAACACCTGAAGTCCAGCCTGTGGAAACAATTCCCACTCAGAATGACTAAAAGATGAAGTTTAAATATTTTAAGAATAAATCAAGCACAACTTAGGATTTCAATGATAAAGTTACCAAACCATATACACATGAAGGAAAGACAACTAAACTTACATTCTTAATAATATAATAACAAAAGACTTGCAGATTCACCACCATAAAGTATCTGAATTCAATGTATTTAAATTCAGTTATAAATTTATTAAAAGAAGAAAGCAAAGGAAAACTAGAAGCCGGGTCTATGCTGATGATTCAATCTTTTAATAAAAGTGAGTGTACATTTGAAATAAGTAAATAAGGAATATAGTCAAGAAATTACCTCATGAAGTAGCTTGGCAGCATAAAGAGCTGACAAAGGTGTCTGCTCTGCTGACTTAAGAACGATTGTACAGCCACATGCTAGGGCAGGCCCAACCTTCCAAGCAAACATGAGAAGAGGAAAATTCCACGGAATAATTTGACCAGCAACACCAACTGGTTCATGTATGGTTTGCACAAGGTGTGGACCATCAGCTGGAATTGTAAGACCATGAATCTTATCTGCCCAACCTGAATAAGCCAAAGAATATTGTCAGATATCAAACAAAATTTTAGGAAATGATCTTTGGTAGTTCAAAACACCAATTGAGTGTGATTTTCAGTGACTTTACTAACCAGCATAGTACCGAATTATTCGTGAGATCATTGTTAGTTCAATTTTAGCAGATTGTTCATACGGTTTTCCATTATCCCAAGTCTCAAGCGTTGCAAGTTCCTCGATATGCTTGTCAAGGAGATCAGCAAATCGAAACAATACCTTTGATCTTTCCTGGAATACAATAGACAAAGTTTAACAGGTAGAAAATTATTTAATAAGATAGAAGAGATAATAATAACTATGAAGTTACATAAGCAGTCATCTTTGGCCAAGGTCCTTCATCAAATGCCTTGCGAGCAGCATAAACAGCTCGATCAATATCTTCTGCATCACCTTCAGCAACATCAGCAATCACATCCCCTGTCCTGGGGTCATATGTTGGAAAAGTTTTACCTGTTTTAGATTAGGGGATTTAGTAAACAAGTAGCCAAAGAATGATTATCATAACATGCCTATGTGACACATTTATAAGCACATCAACAACAATGTACAATTGGTACATTAATATAAGGAACAAAAAGCTCACCTGATGCTGAATCAACAAAGTTCCCATTAATCAAAAGCTGAGTGCAGTGCACTTTGATGGAAGGATCTATCGGGTTCTCAATACCAGCAGAAGTGCTGTAACCAGAAACCACTCTGCCCACTCCACAGAACCTCCCTGGAAGCAAAAGTTAAGTTCAACAATTAAGGCTAAAAACAAATATTGGCATTAATAAAGAGGAAATAACAAAAGTAAGTAGCCAACTCCCACTAAGATTTTCGGCTCTCAAACGTTCATATACCTTTCGATGAATAAAAGTACCCAACAAATTATTTGCAAAAACATAAAAAGACTACAAGGAGATGGGAAGACTATATCATGATTGTTTTTTTCTCTCCATATTTCTAGGTGCCACTCTTGAGTTGCCATAAATGCATTAATTTTCAGTTAAAAAAAAAAAAAAGAAAAAGAAAAACATGGATATATTTTTGTATATATATTTTTTGGGTATTTTCAAAGTTGCGTTGGGAGAGGAGGGGTTTCACTTGGTTCTCAATGGCTCATAAGAAAAGTTGGCTTCTACCTTATTTGCAATGTCTTTTAGATTTTGATATTTAGACATAGCTGAGAAAAGTTGTCACTACTGATAAAATTGTGAACAAGTGTTGTAAAAATCATGGAATTGAAATTTTTTTAGTGTTTCATATTATTGTGAAAAATGTTATAAAAAAGAATATTGAGAAATCACATCATGTTAAAAATGATGCTTAGTAAATTATTTTAACAGCAATGAAATAGATTAGCAGTATTAAAAATATAAGTAAATATGGGAGGGTAATTTATTTTGAAAACTGATTAAAAAAAAAATTTCGGATTTACTTTAAAAATAATAAAATTATTTCATTCTAAAATTACATTTATTTTTATCATCGGTATAGGTAACACTTTATAATTGATTTGAATTTTTTTTTTATATCATAATTGAATAAACTCAAAACATATTTATTGTTTACCAACAGCAAAAGTCTCTTTTTCCTTTGAAAAAAAAAAAAAAAAAAACAGCAAATGCCTCTTTCAATCGCTTTCGTTGTAGGCTCGGCTTTAGCAAAGTGTTAATGAATTATGACTACGAAGAAAAGCTTTGAGCGACCAGAAAAAATATTAACAGGGCATAACACATACGTATTTATATTATTACGATTCTAGAACCAAAAAGTAAAATTGATATTAAATTCTTTTTTGACGTGTTTTCAAATTTGAATAATCTCTCATTCACATTTTGATTCTTTACTTATACATAACAAAATGCGTTAAAATACATTATAAAAATTGATCTCATCAATTCTAATCACCATCTCTATTTCGTTAAAATCAATTTTAAAATTTTCCATTGTTTTGCGAGAAACTTTCAATCAACTTGAAGCATTATAATAAGTTACAAAAGTTGATCTAATCAATCTTCATCAATATTTACATTTCGTTTTTCAAAAGAACAGAAAAAACACTCACAAAACAATGAAGTAATCCATTCAAATACAAATACCTTTAGGAAGGAGGGAAGAATAAGACAATGAGCAAGAAAGCAATGAAGAAATCCTCCTAGCCGCCATCCTCGATTATCTAAGAAACGATGTGGTTACGTTTTCGCTGAACTATTTGATAACATAGAAATCAAACGGGGAATTGGATTTAAGTAGGCGGAAGGTGAGGAAGATCAAAGTAGTTGGGTGACATTTCTAAGCAACTAAATTAGTGCCACGTGGAGTGAAAGGGTGGTGTGATTTCTTTGATTAAAATCCAAAAATTAGGGCTACAAATCTCCACAGAAGTGGCGCTTTTCTCCTACGTTGAAAACCAGATTTGCTTTTACTGCGTGTGCCGTCGTCGACTATGACTACGACTATTCCCATTTCTTTTAATTTTTTGGATAAGTGTTTTTAAATTGGATATAAATAAATATGTTTTTTTAAGAAATTAATTAACACAATATTTTAATTTATTTATGTTTAAACTTTTATTACATTAATATATGCTATTTTAATTTGATGTGTATTACTACATAGATTAGACTTCCACTATTATTCTAAAAATTAATTTAGTATAAAATAAAGTTTCCAGTAAGTTTTTAAAAAAAATGATGACATATTATTTTAAAAATTTATTATAAACAAATAATTAAATTTAACCTAATAAATAATTTTTAAAAATAGTCCTGAAGTTGCAATTGTAGACATTGGTTTTTCAACGCTAAAGTCCGTTATATTAAATTTGAATTAAAAAATTGGGATTTAGTCAATTTTTCTTTACATACTAATTGATTAAAATATGTATAACATGTTATAATTTTATATATTTATCCATTAAAATAAATAATAAACATATCAAAGCTCCACATGAACAAACGTAATACATTAAAATTGATGTCTTATTATTTGACAAGTATTAACTTCAACTTTTATAATGGAATAAAATTACTTTTTATTCCAACTCCTAAAATTTTTCTACAACCCGCCTAGACCACCTGTTAAGGTCTAAAGATTTGTCCGAAAAATAGAAGAGTTTAGGCAAAAATATAAGCTCAAAAAATGAGTTTTGACAAAAAATAAGCCTCATTTTATAAATGGATCGAATCTTATGTAAATTTTTTTGCTAGGGCCCTACCCGAATCACCCTAAACTTTCTTCTTCTTCTTTTTTTTGTTGTTGTCATTTTATTGTTATTATTTAGATATTGTATAACTCTATTATTTTATTATTAATTTTGCTACTATTTTAGAGGTATTTGCTTATTAAGTTGCAACTATCTTGGTGTTATTTAAGTATAAAGACTCTTTTTTTTAATGTATTTCAATTTTTTAGGAAATATTTATTTTAATATTTTTAGTGTGTTTGATGTATTATATTTTTAAAATTTGTTTTATATAAAGAAAAATCTAAAAATAATTAATATGAGCAAGCGGGGTCAAGTTTAGGTTTAGCATTTTTAATCTGAGTCGAGTTTAAACAGAATTTTAGATCTATTTTTCTGTTCGGACAAAACCCATGCCTAAAAAACAAGCCTAAAATGATCAAATCTAATCAAACCCAATGTTTTCATGTTAAAAAGTAAAATAATATTATTTTGTATAAACTTTCATAAAAGTAGAAGCTATTAAGGGATCATCAATTATGCCAGGGTCAATTTCCATTAGAAAAGGAAAATCTAATAAATAAGTAGATTATAGGAGAAAATTGTCTTCATCTTTTTTTAAGAAAAATACTTTTATTAGAGGGAAAGAAATGAAAAGAAACTTAAAGTGGAAAACAATTATTGTCTTAATGGGCTATTTTACCCAAATGACCTAAAAAATAATTAATTATATAAATGATCCTGGTTCAAAAATAATCACTCAAATAACTTAAAATGAACAGTGCCTCAGCACCCCAATTTTTTTTAAAATCTGGTACAAGGGTGCCGGCCATCAATGTCCCAACACCCCCAAAAAAATATTTTTTTTAATCTGATAAAGGGGTGCCGGCAATTAGTGTGCCAATACCCTAAATTTTTTTTAATACTAGTATAAATGTATACCAGTATGATACGAGGTCAAAAAAATAAAAGGGTGCCGACCATATAGTCTCTAGCACCCCAAAAATTATTTTTTTACAATCTGACAATGATTGTGTCAATAATGTCGGTCGTTTACTACCCCCAACCCAAGTTTACTGTTCATTTTAGGTTATTTGGGTGATTGTTTTTGAGCCAGGGTTATTTACATAATTAATTATTTTTTGGGTCATTTGGGTAAAATAGCCTCATATTGGGAACGTGAAATAAGTTGAGCATTAGATAATTTAATAATTTCTGAAAATAATTTGGATCAATTACAAGGAAAATTTTGTATATTAATTGAATCTGAATATTTTTGTAAGCCTGAATTGGACTAGGTAAACTACAAAAATAGTCACTTATGTTTGAAATGTTACATTTTAGTCGCTTATGTTATTGTTTTGTTACGAAGTGGTCACTTTACCGTTAAACTCTGTTATCTCCCTAACGACAGTTCTACGTTTTGTAAATCGTATGAATTTTATGCTTATTATGTATTGTTTGATTGATTATTTCGGTAACAATACAATAATGAAGTACTTGACAACTTAAAAGTCTCGTATGAACCTAGAGAATACTTAGGATACAAATGACATGTCATTAGGGATTATATGTTTCGGGTGCTGATCCTGAATGTGTCCTACATTTGTTGCGAATTCTCCACAGCTCGTGTGAGCAGCATCATATAGCTAACATTCTAACCCACACCTCGTGTGAACAGGCCCGTCTCACAGCTCATGTGAGCAATATTGAAAAGGTTACAGTTATATGAAAAGGTGTTCTTGAGTATTCGATGCTATTCTGTATGGTTCAACAGGTAAGAAAAGGATGAAGGAAAGGCATGTATAAGAACCTATTATTGCTAATGTTCATTTGAAAAGGTAAAATGGGTATGAATTTATGAAATGTAATGAATGAGAAGTTGTTTTTGTGATGAAAAAGAAAGGTGTGGAATTTATTTCCTAGAATATGAGATGTTATATTTTCATGATTTCTACTAACCGTATGAATTATGGTGCATAGGAAAGTTTAATGTTATATGATGAAATGAGCATGATTGTATGGATTGTTAATTGATGTTCGATAAGTTGAAGTTTACCTTTTATAAACTTACTAAGCATTAAATGCTTATGTGGTTATTTTTCATTTATTTTGTAGATCATCGGAAGCTCAATCGATTGGAACTTAGTCAGAGTCCTATCTGAGTTATTTTGATCTATGGTTATAAATTGTATGTATAGGGTTTAATGTCATTTATACTTTCTTTTGTAAATGGTTATGTGCATATATGGTATAGTTGGCTTGTACATGTTAAAAGCTATATGAATATGGTCATTTTGGTATGCTTAATTTGAATGGTGAAATGGATTGACAATTGTTGTAAATAGGTAGCTATTTTACCTATATTTTGTGTTTGAGATATGGCATTATAGTTTTGTTCTTAATCGATTTTATTATGGTATTAAATGAGGTGTCGTGGAATAGCATATTGGTTATAAGATTTACGTTAATTGAATTGGTATGTTTATGAATGTTTGAAGTATATTTAGGTCCATTGAATGTATGTACAAATGGAGTGGCTTGTTGGGCAAGGTTTGATTTTGAAATAGCTTGCTTTAGGGGCTAATTATGGAGCACACGGGTTGTCACACGGCCGTGTGTTTTAAAAATTTTAGGTGCAGGTTGGTTCACACGGGCATAAAGAGTTACACGGCCTGGCGACACGGTCGTGTGACCCTGAGCCACACAGTCACAGAGAGTTACACAGTCTATGCACACGAGCGCGTGGAGTAGTCACACAGACGTGTGGAGTAGCCACACGGCCATGTCTGGAGTCACACAGTCTAGGCTATGACCTGGCCACACAGTCGTGTGACCCATATTTTCACAATTTTTCATGTTTTTTTCAAAAATTTTTAATTTATTCAAATCAATCCCTAAGTATTTTTAAATCATTTTATGGCCCCGAATGCTCGGTTTAAGGCCCAAATGAGTATTATTGCTATGATTAAATTGTGTAATTGTTATTTACTTTGTAAGTTGAATTATTATTCTGTATTGAATTTAAACGTTCTGCTTTTAACAATAATGCTTTGTAACCCTAATCCGACAATGGAGACAGGTTAGGGGTGTTACAATATGATTTTTACTATTTTTGCAGGAACAATATCAGGTTGTGAGACCTTGACTCTATGATTCGGGATATTTTCTCGATCAGAGGGTTCTGTTGTTTTTGAATGCCACGGGGTTTGGGGTAGCCGCGTACATTGAGATTGCTGACCTACGAGCCGATTAGCCCGGAGACACACACGTTCCACCTCTCGTGTGGGGAGGCAACAATAACACTGCAATATGTAGCAGTCCAACTGGGGATGTCTATTAACGGAGAAGCAGTGACCGAGCCGAGAAAAGTGCTCGATCCGTGGGGCACTTGCGAACGATTACTGGGAAGAGTGCCCTTGATGATGAGAAAGGAAAATTAACCGAGTTGAAATTCGCGTGGTTAAGAAATAACTTCAAACATCTATCGAGCCACCTAACGCAGATGGACACCATCCACGCTGCAAGAGCGTTTATTCTACAACTCATAGGTGGGATACTGATGCCGCACGTAAATCAGAATAAAGTCCACATCATGGACCTCCCTTTACTAGAAGACCTGGCCCAAGCCGGGAATTATAGTTAGGGTTTGCAGTACTGATGTGCTTATACCGCAACAGTATATAATTCAACTCCATTAAAATATGACAATATATAATTCAACCTCGAAATTTGGTTGTACACTCCTAATTGCAATCCACTACATCACACCTATTTGATGATACACTCTCAAATACAGTATTCCCATTTGATGGTACACACGCAGATGGACATTATCCACGATGCAAAAGCGTTTTTTCTACAATTCATAGGTGGGACGCTGATGCCGGACGTAAATCAGAATAAAGTCCACATCATGTACCTCTCTTTATTAGAAGACTTGGCCTAAGCCGGGAATTATAGTTGGGGTTTGCAATACTGATGTGCTTATACCGCAACAATATATAATTCAACTCCGCTAAAACATTATAATATATAATTCAACCTCGAAATTCGGTTGTATACTCCCATTTGCAATCCACTACATCACACCTATTTGATGATACACTCTCAAATATGGTATCCCCATTTGATGGTACACACCCAAACACTCTCATTTGATGGTAATCTCAACAATTTTTTCCCAATCCAATTACAATACCACTAAAGGGGTGTTGGCCATCAGTGTCCCAGCACTCTAAAAAATTTATTTTTAAAAATTTGGTACAACGGTGCCGACCGTCAGTATTCTAACACTTAATTTTTTTTTTTAATTTGGTTCTGGGGTGCCAGCCATTAGTGTCCTAGCCCCGTGACACTAGCACCCAATTTGTTTTTAAATCTAGTACAAAGGTGTCGGCCATCAATGTCCCAGCACCAATTTTTTTTTTTAAAACTTGGTACTAGGGTGCCGACATTAGTGTCCCAACACACAATTTTTTTTTTTAATCTGGTACAAGGGTGCCGGCCATCAATGTCCCAACACCCAAATTTTTTTTTTAATTTAATAAAGGAGTGTCGACCATCAATGTGCCAACACCTTTTTTTTTTTTTTTTTGAATATTGGTATAAATGTATACTGGCATGAAACGGGGTCAAAAAAATACAAGGGTGCCGGCCAGCTAGTCCTTAGCACCTAAAAAATTATTTTTTTACCACCTGACAATGATTGTGTCAGAAATTTATCTGATACCGACCATTTACTACCCCCAACCCAAGTTTACTATTCATTTTAAGTTATTAGTGTAATTGTTTTTGAACCGGGGTTATTTACATAATTCATTATTTTTTTGGATTATTTGGGTAAAATAGCCTCATAATGGGAACGTGAAATGCGTTGAGCATAAGATAATTGCAATAATTTCTGAAAATAATTTGGATAAATTACAAGGAAAATTTTGTATATTAATCGAATCTGAATATTTTTGTAAGTCTAAATTGGATTGGGTAAACTACAGAAATAGTCACTTATGTTTGAAATGTTACGTTCTAGTCACTTACATTATTGTTTTGTTACGAAGTGATCACTTTACCGTTAAACTTTGTTATCTCCCTAACGACAGTCCTACGTGGCAATCCATTGGAGAATTAATATAATACCCTCTTAAACCAAATTAAAAATTAAATTAACACAACTTAAAATATTACTATTTTACTTTGAATAATTTTCTTAATTTAATATATATTTTAAATATGAACATTTTAAATAAAGACACAAGTTTGAACAGATGAAAATATTTTATTTTATCTATTATATTATTAATTCGACATTAAAAATAACTTTTATTTTAATTTTTTTTACATAATATAATTTTTCATTTAACGTATTATTGTAATACTAATTACTAGTAAAAATAACTAAAATAATATTAATATATGAAATATTAAGTTACTTAGCATGAATAATGTTTTATAAATATAATAATAGAGTTTTTATACATTTAAACTATGTTGAATAATAATAGATAAATTTTAGAAATGATTTTAATATTAATTAATAACTAATAATAGTTAAAGTCATATAAAATAATATCATAAATTTAACAAATTTTTTTTTCATTTAACTATACAATCAAGTTAAATAATAATAAATAAAATCATATTAATTATATTTTTATTTATTATATAATAGAGTATTGGATTCAAAGTATTATTTTAATATTAATTTTTATTAATAAAAATAAAAATAATATCAACTAATGTAATAAATATAAAAAATTAGATTAAATTAATAATAAATGAAAGTAATTAATCATGTATTCTTTTTAACAATCTCATTATAAGTTTTAATTTTTTTAATATAATACCTAAAACTACGCATAATTAGATATATATATATATATATAATTCCAAAATATTGTATATTGTTGTATCAAATATATATAGCTTACTACTTTAGAATTATTTATGAACCGGGCTGAGTTTGAAATTTATTTTATATAATATTAATATTTTTATTTAGAAATAATAAAATAATAAAATAATAAAAATATTTAATTTAAATATGAGACAGGTGGAATGGAATGAATGGGGTGATGTACCATGTTACTCAAGGACAGGTGTCTACCAGTTCCACTCAGTTTCATTTCTGCATGTACTGCCTTTTCTATAAACCATACAAATATTAGTATGTCAAATAAATTCCTTTTATAATATTAAATAAAAATATTTTTTTGCGTGAAGAGGAATTTGCAGTGAATAAAGTTGTGGGTTGAGTTCTTAATGCAATTTTCTTTTACAAGCTTAAAATCACAAAATCGGTTCTAAAGTAAACCCCAAAAATGGTTCTAAATATCATTCATATTTTTTCTGAAAAGTAAATAAAAATTTCCTTTCGACTTTAAATTAGTATTTGACAAGAAACTTACTTATTGAAATAAGTGAATATATAGGATTTTTTCAGTCACAATTATATAGAAGGAATTGTGACTGAAAAAAGAAAATATTAACACCATTCTCTTTTTTAGTTATATTAGAAATTCTATCCCACGTATGTGTCATAAGATTAGAATTTTTGTCTATCTTAGCCGATTTTTTTTGTTTCAAATCTGCTTAAGTTAACCTTACTCTCGAAAGTGATAATTTACAAAAGAACTTCTCTAAGGCATCGAAACAAAGTAGAAGCAAACTCAAAAGACAGAAAAACAAAACAAACCAAAAAGCCACAAGAAAGCAATAAGGTGTTTGAGATCCTCCAGTTCCAACAATACAGATCGAATTACATCAATGGCAGAGATTAGTGTCTATATGCAAGATGACAATCTTAAGAGAATTAAACTCTATACATTTCTATCATTTAGGAATTATAATAATTATCCAAGTAAAAATACAAGTTATTAGAGAGTATACAATTTAACTAGGATCCAAGTAATGGGCCAATTCTGTCGAATGACCTCAAGAGTACATAAAGAGTCTAAAAGATGAGACTGAATTGAAGGCTCCTTTGTGGGACCCGTAACATATGCGTGTAGTAACCATATTTAAAACATAAGTGTGCTTAAAAATAAAATATAACAAATAATGAAATGTAAAGTCTAAAACTAACAATAATAATAATAACAACAACATTTCATTTTATGATAATAGTTATATTTTTAGTTTACTCAAAAATTATTATTAATGTAACGATAAAAAAATGTTTATACATCTATTAAATATGAATTCAATCCTTAAAGTCTAAATATGTCAATTTTAGTTATTTTATTAAAAACTATATAAAAGTATAAAAAGACAAATAGACCAATAGAAAAATAAAAAGATATATTATTCATTTAGTAGTTTATCAAAATAACCGTAACACCAACTTAATTACGAGTTTTATTAATACAGGTGGTAATAGTCAAATTTCAATTTTTGCCATTACCATATTTAATCTCTATACTTCACTTGCAACATAATTTGATACTTCGGTTTTTATAATGACATTACTTAATCAAAATATTTTATTCTAGATAAATCATTAATATGTAATTTTATGAATTGTTACTAACAGATTTACTAGACAAATTTTAAAATTGGACAGAAGTAATTTTTTCCAATACAAAAATATAGGTACTAAATTAAGATGTATAAAGTATTTAAAAACGTAAAGCGTATCTTACCTTAAACATTTTACTCGAAGCTTAGGTAGGAAATCATTGTAGATAATATAATATTTGTGTACAAAGTGTTGTCGGGGAATCGTGCACCACGAGAACACACGAGTCATCTCTCACTTGCCAGATAAACCACCAAAAAACTCATCTCTTTTAAAATATAAAAGATATAATTTTATATAAAATCTATAAAAATAGACAAATATAATGAGATTTGAAGAAATAAATACCATGATTTCAGAATACATCAATTCTTAATAAACATAGTTATTACAATTTTTCTCATATATTTGATTTCTTTTTTATCCTTCTCATGAAACTTGCTGTATATGAAACAATCAAGGTCAACTTAGGATTAGTGTGCTACTTTTGAAAAGCGCTTTGGAAAGAATTATTCTAAAAAGTTTTATATTTAATTTTATCGTGTTTAATTCCTAAATTTGTTAAGTTAAATACTTCCAAAACTGTATGAATCAAATATATTTTCATATAATACATACAAAAAGATCATGTTAATAGATTTGACACTAATAGTAAAATTAACCTAATTAATTTAACATCATGTCTAAAATTTCAAAAAATTAGAGAAGGACTAAAATACAATAACCAAATTCACATAGCAAAATTTGACGTTAAAATTTAAATATTTAATATCGTTACCGAAAAATGATTTTGAAAATATAAAATACCCATTCCGGAAATGACATTGCAAACTAAAAAACTTTACACTTAAATGATATTCAAATCTGTTAATATTACAATATTATACAAAAATAATTTATTGTATCTCATCTTTAATATTTTAATATATAAAATATAAATTTTAAATACATTAAGCTTAATATAGATTGTTTACAAATTCAAAATATATGTTATATATTTGGAATAAATTTTAAAAGAAAAACAATAAATGATAAATAAAAGTTAAAAACATCAACTCTAGTCCTCCGAACCCCAAAAAAAAAAAAAGTACAAATTATAACTTGTATATTTTTCTTTTCGTGTCTTCCACCTATTGCTCCAACCCAGAGATGTTTTTAAAAAGTAATGGTGAACAAAGTCTAACGACCACTGTAATATCTATCCATTTTTATATAATTGAGATACCTTCAAAAAGAAATGTTGAAAATGGGCCCTCAAAAGGACATCACTACTCACAATCTCTTATTTAGTTTTTACCACTTGCAAACTCTAATCCATAATCTAATTTTCATACTTCCCCAACTACAAAAACTTTCATCACTCACCAATTCCTGTTACTTTTTTATGAAAATGATGACTCACTCTTTTTTTTTTTTAATTGGTATAATAACACATTTAAATCCTCAATTTGGCCGTAATTCTAAATAAGTCAACAAATTTAGTCTACATTTACAAATTCTATCAATTTAATCCTTAACAAATTTTAATCATATATCAAAATAGCTATAATAAACTCAAATGAAATTATAAACGCAGCAAAATAGACTCGATACTCTATTCTTCACATCAAATATAATCACATTCCAATTCCTTCAATAAAATTCATTAGCTATAATAAACTCAAATGGATATCCTGATAGACACAAAAATAATAACTCAAAATATATATCCTAACTCAAATATAAAATAAAATAAAATAATTACTTGCCAAACAAAACCTATATATTTTTAAAAGTTATGACTATTAACACAATATGTAAAAATTTAAAAGCTAAATTTATTATTATACCAATTTTTTAAACTACAATCTCAACCTTTTGTCAAACACTTGAAGGATAAAAATGGACAAAAGAAAAACCAAACATGATTAAATTACCACTTTGAAAGTTTCAAAAGTTAAGCGACAGAAAAAAGAAACTTAACATAATTGGATGATTTCTTATTTTAAAATTAAATTTTCATTAATAACTGAAAATTGTGGAATAGGAAAACTTGGACTATATAATAGCTAAAAAAGTAAAATATGAAAATCATTGAAAAGTAATATGAAATATATGCTAAAAAAACTACTAATGTATAATTTTAAAACTTACTATTTAGCACAACACTCCTTCACATCAAAGGCAATTATTTAAAACTTACTATTTAGCACAACACTCCTTCACATCAAAGGCAATTATGTTGAAAATCTGCCTAGTATTCAAGCCTCAAATCAGTAGGTTTTCATTCAAGGTTAGGGCATTTATTTTAAAAGTCATGTTATGCATCATTCCTTTTCCGGCATAATTTTTCAGCCCAGTTCAGATATCTAGCCAAGTGTTTTAAAAGTAGTAGACAAATTGCATTAATCCCACTTTGGATAAAAAAAGGATAAGTCTGGATGCATTATACATCCTATCATACCTTTCATACATGTCCTTTGAGAAGAGAAGAGTAATGACCCTATAACACTGGTTGCTGCTGATGGTTCTCTTCAATCTTTCACCTGCTGATTGCTGCCTTCATCAGCTCTTCTTTAAAAACAGGGGATTCTGGAAGATAACAGGGAAACAGTGACTGGTAGCTTACAAAGAAGGGACAAATATAGCCAGCTAAGCTAACAAAACTTGTGCTTTAGTTTATAAAACTCGTATCAAATGTGTAATTACAGCATAACCAAATGTCATCTAATTAGGTGAGCTTCTTCCCTTTCTATGTCCTCTTGATCTTTGAAAATGTTCCCGTCTCTGAGAAGTAAGTACTTTGAGTTCCACTGCCAAGCTGATGTGCATGAGCTTGAGGATTTGTGAGCTCAATCCCCTGATGACAAAAAATGCCAATCATTACCCACACAAACAAAAATATAATGTCTGTTTGATCCATGTAAAAAGAAGTTCAAACTAAGACTTTTGCCAACCTTCTCCTATTCTACATAGAAAATAGAGAAAACAATCATCACAAATTACAGTCCTAAATTTTAGAATGATCAATGTTACATATAAACATAAAGCCAATCAGCCACATATCAGAAGTTAACCCTCTAAAGTTTGTTAAACCTCGCACACATGCACACATGCTACTACCTAAAAATTAAAAATATGCCATGTGCTTTCATAACCAGAAACCCGACCTTGTTCCCTCAGTCTTCCACATCTCCAGAATAGACCTGCCCATGGGTCGGGCCACCCGGCCCGCCCAAAATGTGAGAGGGTTTAAGCAAAAATATAGGCCCAAAAAAGGGGCTTGGGCAAAAAAAATTAGGCCCATTTAAAAAATGGGCCAGGCCTAGGGTAAGGCATTTTTGGCCCTGGGCCCGGCCCAGCCCAAACCGAATTCACTAGAAGACAAAAAGATCTGCATTTTTTTTGTTTTTGAATGTTATTTTCTTCTTGTTTTCTCCCTATATTGCTACCATTATGTTGCTATTATTTTATTGTTATTGTTTGAATATTGTATAAAACTTATTTTATTGTTATTTTTGTTATTATTTTAAAGGCATTTGTTAATTTTTTATTATTTTAGAGGCATTTGCTTGTTAAGTTGCATCTATCTTAGTGTTATTTAAGTCTACATATTTTTTAAAATTTATTTTCAATTTGTTGGGAAATATTTATTTTGATGTTTTTAATATTTTTGATGTATTATATATATTTAAAAATTATATTAAAATAACATTAAAAAATTTAATACAAGCGGGCCAGGCCCAGCCCGGGTTTTAGCATTTTTATTTGGGTCAGGCTTGGGCAAAATTTTAGGCCCATTTTTTGGGTTTGGGCCGACCCGGCCCATGATCACCTCTACTCCAGAACTCTTTCTTATAATTTAAGTCAACAATGCAAAAATGCCAGCCAAAAGAAATAGTAATAACCTAAACTTTACACTATTTAAACTCCTAGGTTCTAAACCCTTTATGCACCTTATAAAAGCCATGTACGCAAACTTCTCAAATCTTTCCTATGTCAAATATGTCATAATAAAAACAACATATACTGACATCCCTTCAGCCCATGGTAAATTAGAAGAAGCTATAAATACCTGCACAGGTGTGAATGCCAAACTTGAAGTCAGCCCAGAGGTGGCACCACTGCTTCCGTAATTCTTTTCCTTGAACCTGAAGTGAAGGAAAAAGTGTATCACCCAGGACATCAACATGCAAGGTTGAATTTGAGAGATGAACAGAAAAAATACTAAATTAAGCTAACCGATTAAGGGGGAAAAAAGAACAGGAGAACCTACTTCTTAGCAACTTTGGCTGCAAGTTTGCTCTGACCAATTGAAACACGCAGTTTGCCACTCCCAGCCTGACCAAGCATTCCATAGCCTTCACCTAGTCCATCACCTAACATCAAAAGGGAAATGAACAGTCAGAAAACTGTGGGAAATAGGTTATGTTCTTCTTAGTTGATAACTAGATTCTAGAAACTGCTCCATGAAAGTAACTCCTCAAGAGAATATACAGAACTAGACATTTCATTAAAGAAGGTAGTTAAGCATTATCGTATTTACATAACCAGAGGTTACAAGCCTATTGAAGACCCAAAACATGGTTTTTGAGTTCAAGCATCATTAAAGTAAAAAAAAAAATAAAAACTAAAAATGATTCTTCAGAAATTAGAAAAATTAAAGTTCACCTAAAGAGCTTTCCTCAGGTACTCCAAATTGCATCCTGTTCGCTAGCTTCCTCATGTCTGTTATAGCATACCTGAAAATAACATATATAGATATAAGCAAAATGCAGAATGCACAAACAAATTGCTGGAAAAAAAATTTAAAAGAAAAAACAAAGATTTCAATGGTAATCAAAATAACAGAACTACCTTTCTTTCATCTTCCTTAAGCGACGACCACCCCTCTTTTTCTTAGGTTCAGAATCAGGAACAGGAAGTGGTTTAGGCTGCTTTGCAGGAGGTGGTTCTTGCCATTTTTCAATTTTCTTATGAATTTCTTCCTTTAAGGTTTTTCCAGCATTCCCTAAAGGATCCCCTCTAGTAGAGTCTATACGTGCTGCAAGAGTTGCTTTAGAAGCCAAGAGACGACAAGCACGACTCCTCAAAGCAGGGGGTGTAGTTTGAAAAATCTCTGTCTGTTCAATATACCCAACACGAAACTGTGACGTTGCAGTGGAAAACCCTGCAAGGGTCTTTTTCTTCGCACCAAGCAGCTGAACATTACAAGCAGGCATCTTAGCTAATGCTGAAAGACCACCAGCAGTACCCATAAGTTTAGCAGCAACAGCACTTCCAACAATAGTAGAAAGATTTGGTGCAATATATCCCATTCTACTTTCTACAAAATCAAGAACCTTCTTCTTTGCAGTATCCAGAGCCAGAGCACGATCACACGCATCAATAGTTTTCTGGAGAACATCTTCAGGAAGTGGCTTGCCACTGGTAGTTGATGCTGTAACTGAAACAACCATAATGATAGCTGAAGGCAAAAGCCCTTCCAAATCCACAAGGGTTAAATCCATCTCATTGCCAATCTTTTTCACCACACGAGCATAATCAATTGGATGATGCACAAGCGATTCAAGCTCAGGAAACTTCAATCGGTACTTATCACGTATAAAATTATGGATAATAACAATCTCATTCTCGATATCAACTGATAGTCCATTACAGTCCACAATCAGCTGATACTCAGGATCATCTTCCAGTACCATGCCCTGATTTGATATATCAGAACCCTTCTCGAGCGCATCTTCCACTTTCTGCATTATATCAATGTATCTCTGACTTTTTTGCAATTTGGAAACACTGTCCAGATCATCGTAGTTAAGCGTTTCGATATCCGCGAGGTCACCATCAATATCTTCTTCCATGTTTGCGACATCATTATTTTCTTCCTCCTGAAAGAATGATATGAACATTACGATTCAGATTAAGTATGGAATAAAAAAAAAAAAAAAGAGGCTGAAACTCAAAATATAAAAGGTAAGTATAGTTTCAACTCACCAGAACATCGGCTTCGTTGTCAGATAATTCATCAAGGTCCGCAAGGAATGAATCAGCTAAAGTTGCCTGAAAATTATAACCAAGTAAAAGAACAGACAGTTAGATGCAATTATTTTATTGAAAGAAAAGTGTTAAAATTCCAGGAGAAAGAAAAGTAGAGTAATTAGAGAAAAGAAAACTAACCATCTGACGTTTTCGCGAGGAGCCTTCAAGGGTTTAACCCAAAATCGAAGACAATAAACGAAAACAAGTTGAAAATTAAAATTTCCTAAATAGAAGAATGAAGGAACCCTAATCGGAGAAAAGAAGAGCAAAATATTTTGGGAGATAGCGAAAATAATTTATAGGGAAACTTCTTGAACATGCTATCGAGTCGGCTTTTGTATGGGCTAGACATTCTATTTCTATGTTGGCCCGAAATCATTTGCGCTTTGATCCATCTTGGTAAAAATTTCATACTCATCTATTTTCCAAAAGTTGTATACATGGGTAGTATTTGAAAAGCCACCGGTAATTAGATTTGTCGGTAAGTGTGAAATGTTTTGGCGATCATCGTAGTTATTAATTTGAGTATTTGAATTACTCTTAGGTAGTGTTTGAACAGTTATTTAATAATTGAATTTGAGTGTAATTACATGTAATTAATGGATTCTATTGAGAATTTGGTGTAATTGGAGTATTCTAATTCTTAAAGGGTGAGTGAGAACCGGAGTAATTATGCGGATAAATGCACCCAATTTTAATTTTAAAAAATTATTTTGTTACAAGTTTAAGTTATAAATTTTTATATTATAAGCATGAACATGTATAAGTGTTTAGGATATTATAATCAAAGATTTATTATATTATAAATCTTTTTTTTTTGAAAAAAATTGACTGGAATTTATTAACTAATTAATAAATGAAATCAGTTTCTTTGAAACAGTTTAAAAGAAAATGGTCCACGAATGAAGAAAAAGAACGACCCGAATTCAAAGACAAAAGACAAAATTAAAAAGGGTAAATTACACCAACAGTCACTCAACTTTGGGGTAGCTAACAAAACAATCACCTAGGTTTCATTTCAGTCACTCAACTTTGAAAAAATAACAAAATAGTCACTAACGTTATTGAAAAGTGACAAATCAGTCACTCATTAACATTTTCCATCACAAGTTTAACGGAATAGCTGACGTGGCCAGTTAGCTAGCTGATGTGGCCAGTTAACTTACCACGTTGGACAAGTAGTCAAAAGGTCGAACAAAAAAAAAAAGAAAAGATGATTGGTCAGAATGATTTTTCTTCTTTTTCTTCTCATCTTTCTCTTCATCTTCTTCTCCCTCAACCTCTTTCTCTTTATGCTTCTTTTATTTTTTTTTCTTGTTCTTCTCTCCTTTCTCTTCATCTTCTTTCTCCCACAACAGAACAATGGCTACAAATCAGGAGCCACAACAACAGTTGCTAAACAACCCCAAGCTACCCGCATCCCTGAAAAACCAAGTACTCAAGCACCATGGAAGCCAATAGTGCTTATATTTTGAGAAACAACTAGTGAAAGAATTAATGGAAAATGCTATTATTCAGCCTTTTCCAATGACCAAACTGTTAAAATTTCTCCAATCTCTTGCCCTCTTCTCCGCTCCTCTATATTGTTATGACTCTTTCACGTCCCAATTGAGTGACTTGCTGTCACAAAATCTTCATGTCTACATCGTCGTTTACCGCCACCTTTCTTCTCTCTCTCATTAATGCTTTCTTTTTGGGTTTTGAAGGACAGAGAGAGAGAGAGAGAGAGAGAGAGATACCCCTAAGCATTCACTTAGTCTCTTTGTCCCTCTTCCTTAAGCACGTCTTCACCAAAAACAGTATATATATATTAAAGCTTTTGTCGATTTTCCTAGTTTACTTATAACCCATCTACGGATTTCACATTCATAATGGGCATGGCTTTATTTTCATTCTGATATAAATATATGGAGAAAGCCTTAGCTTTTTAGCTTTCAAACCAAACCCCATTTTTTTTTCTTCCCTTCTCTGCTTCTTTGTTTGAATTTTTACAAGAAGTTATTATTATGGTTGTTCAATCACAGTTGTATCCTGAAAAATTGGGTTTACTACCTTGGCCCATGTGCGCCCTTCAAGATTGGATGCCACCAATCCCTGCACCACCTCGGCCTATTTTTTGTTTCAGTCTTCAACAACCTTCTCAAAATACGCTTCCTTTTCGTCTACAACAAAACACTCACAACTTGGCTTCTGCTTCTTCTCCTTCATTGTCTTTGTTGTCAATGTGTGATAATTTTCTCTCCATGACACTTTCTCAAGCTTTAGATGCTCAACTTGAGGTGCAAAGGAAGGAGCTTGATTGCATTCTTCATTTTCAGGCAAGGGTTCTTTCTTTTAATGTTCTTTTTTTTTTATATCAGAAATTGATCACTTTCACTCGAAGTTCCTTATTTTTTTTGTAGGGAAAAACACAGAATGAGAGGCTAAAATCTGTATTACGAGAGCAAATGAGGCGACAACTAGGCATGCTACTAAAGACCATGAAATGGAAGGCTTTATATTTGATGAAGCGAAAAGAAGAAGACTGGGCACGAGCAACAAAGAAAACAATAGAGCTCGAAGCTTGCTTGAAGAAAGTCGAAATATAGAGCGAGTGGTGGGAAAGGCTTGCCAAAGTAAATGAAGCCATGGTTATGGATTTAAGCAACACAATGGAACAGGTCAAAGAGGAGTTAATCAGGGTCAGCAATAATAATACAGCCGAAAATACAGAGTCCCATTGATGCGGCTCATGCGATCAAAAATATGATCAACAAGGAGAAAAGAATAGTAAAAAGGTTGCTTGCAAACACTGCAGGTCTAGGAGCTCGTGCGTTCTGTTCCTACCTTGCAGACAAATAGCCCAATGTTTCTTCTCTTTCACTTCATCTTCTTCTTTCACTTCTTCTTTGTTTCTTCTCTTATTCTTCTTTTTCTATTCTTCTTCTACTACCCAGGGCAGTTTAGGGTTAAAAAGGACTATTACAATGACAAATAACCCACTGTTAAATGCCATGTCATTTTTCTGTTACATCTGTAACGGAAAATGGTTAGAAGAACTGTTTTGTTATTTTTTTAAAGTTGAGTGACTGAAATGAAACTTAAGTGACTGTTTTGTTAGCTACCCTAAAGTTGAGTGACTATTGGTGTAATTTACCCAATTAAAAATAGGAAACTAAAACTTAATCCAGTCATAGCCAACAGCTGGTCTCCACTAAATTGTTGCCTTTTCACCTTCCTATACCAGTAGTTCAATCGATAGCTAGTTACAAAAAATCTTCTATTTCCTACTATCGCTTTTCTTTATAGACCTTTCGTGAACCTTATCCGTCTGATGCTGCAGCTATTTTCCTTTTGTTTGCTTTGATAGCCTTCATCACCATCCTCTATCAATCTCCACTTCTTTGATTTCTAGGCCGGCTATTCTATGATTAAGGTAAGCAACATCTCCCATTTTTAGCCCTTTTGATACCAAACTGTGTGCCTTTTCATTTGTTGATCTTCTTACATGTTGAAAATTGCTCTTAAGGAAAAACTTACTCAGTTCTTGAATGTCTTGGATGTAAGAACCTATTATCAATTTATTCATGTTTGTACTTTGGGCTTTCTTAATCATTGTCAGGGAATCTCCTTCAATGTCAACAAATTGTAGTCCCAGATCCCTACCCATAATAACTGCTTGTAAACATACAATGGCTTCGGCTGCAAAATCTGAAGGTATGTTCTCATGGATTGTGGATTTCGTGGCTACCACATCCCCATTACAATATCTAACAATGATTCCTGAACATGATTTGTGCTCTTTGAGATCTACAGCTACATCAAAGTTGATTTTAGAGAAGCCTTGCTCTGGAGGTCTCCATATGGTAGCGCTCGGACTTGAGGTAACCTGTATTCGATTAATACTATTTAGATCCTGTAAATATTTTAAGATAAACCTTGCTACCTCCACTCCTGATCTCTTTTGGCCATTATGAATCCATTTATTCCTAGCAGACCAGATAGCCTAGATGGCACAGATAAAGTTTCGACAGACATCAGTTTTTCTATTTAGCACAATCCAGGTGAACCACTCCTTAAATTCCATATGAGATATATTATTAGGCCATGCAAAATTTAAGTTATTCCATGTTTCCTTTGTAACAGCACATTCACGAAATATATGTTCTCTGTTCTCCAATCCTTCCATATACCTTGGGCAGGCGGCTTCATTTGTTAATCTTTTAATTCTTAGGTTTGCTAGTGTAGGTAGATAGTTTAGAGTGGCTCTCCAAGCTGTAATAATTATTTTTGAAGGGAGGTCACTTATCCACAGCTTTTTTTTAGCATTTTCTATTTTGTAGCTATTGATAAAATTACCGTGCAATAGTAATTTGTATCCACTCATCGCTGTGTACTCGCCTGTTAGTTCTCCCCTCCAAGCCAGAAAGTCATCGTGTGGAGTGTTAGCTAGCGAAATATGGAGGATTTTTTTAGCATATTCTTCAGAAAAGGTACTCTTAATCAACTCTATTTTCTAAGATCTAGTGTTGCTACCAATCAGATCTGCTACCATCAATATGTTTTGCCTTCTACCCATTTGCTGAATATGTGGATTATCGACATTCGGGACCCATACATCAGTTTCAATTCTAATGTTGCGCCCATTACCCACCCTCCAGCATAATCCTGTTTTCAAAAGACCCTTTGCGGCCAATATAATTTTCCAAGCATATGAAGGTAAGTTTCCTAGCTCTGAGTTTAAGAAGTCAGAGTTCGGGTAATATTTGGCCTTTAATGTTTGTGCGAGAAGGGACTTAGGATTTTCAGTTAGTCACCATCTTTGCTTTGCGATGAGTGCCAAATTGATTTTTGCAAAATTACAATAACCAATACCACCAAACTCCTTTAATTCGCAAAGACTACTCTAAGAACACCAATATATCCCAAGTTTCCCATGACTCTTTTGCCACCAAAATTTGGCTATTGTTTGTTCCATATCCTCGCAAACTGATTTTGGTAAAAGAAAACATCCCATTGTATAAGTTAGGATGGCTTGCAACACAGCTTTAATAAAAATTTCTTTCCACCCTGTGATAATAGTCGTGTACTCCAGCAATCAATTTTCATTTTTATGCGATCTTTTAGATGTTGAAATGCTAACCTTTTCTTTCTTCCCACCATATTCGGCAAACCCAGATAGTTCTCGCAATTATTTGACCATTTGACCCCCAGCTTGTCTGAAATAGATAATCGGATTATATCAGTGGTGTTGGAGCTGAAGAAAACAATTGACTTCCAATAATTAATGCATTGCCCTGAACAAATTTCATATTCTTTTATAACCGTTTCAAATGTTTCTGTACCTTTATCAGTTGCTTTCCTAAATAAAACACAACATATGCGAAAAGGAGATAAGTGATCTGAGGACTTTTCCTGCTCGCCTTAACCCCTCTCAGAACTCCTTCATCACTTGCAAGTCTTAGTAGAATAGACAACCCCTCGCTGCACATTAGGAACAAAAAGGACTCAGCGGATCCCCTTGACGCAAGCCTCTCATCGGAGTAAAAACCTTCCCTGGTATCTCATTTAAAACAACAAAGTACGAGACAGTACTAATGCATTTCATAATAAGTTGTATTCAAGATTCATCAAAACCCATTCTGGCCATCATTCGCTTCAAGAACTCCCACTCCACTTGATCATATGCTTTGTTCATTTCAATCTTTAGAGCCATTAGGCCTTTTTTCCCTATCCTTTTGTTTCGCATAGAATGAATAATTTTGTAAGCTAAAAGGACATTGTTAGTAATAAGCCTTTCCGGTACAAAGGTACTTTGAGCCGGATCAATGCAATAATCCAGTACTTCTTGGAATTTGTTTGCTATAGACTTTGAAATTATCTTATAAAAAACTGAGCAAAGGCTAATTGGCCTAAATTCTGATGGATTTTTCGGATGGAGATTCTTTGGAATTAAAATGATATTCATATGATTTAAAGGATCAAAAGATTTTCTTTTATTAAGGACGTCTAAGCAAAAATCACTCACCTCTCGCCCCATGATATGCCAGAATTTTTAAAGAAAATGGCTGGAAAACCATCAGGTCCAGAGGCTTTGGTCGGCCTAATACTGTTTATTGCTTCCTTTATTTCTTCCTTTTTTTAATTCATAGTTAACAACTAATTCATGTTCTCAGTGATACTTCTCTTAACACCTGAAAGGAGGTAATTGATGTCGCCAACTCCACCAGATTCGAACAGCCTCATAAAGTAATCTCTTATAATGTTTTCCATATCTTCGTCCTCAGTTCTGAAGGTTCTTTAATTGTCTTCCAAACCTCGTATTTTGTTCATTTTGCACCTTTATGATGCTTAACTATGGAAGAAAGCTGTATTTTTATCCCCTTGGAGCAACCAATTCATTCTTGCTCTCTGTTCCTAATACATCTCCTCTTTTTCCATTTCCCGGTTTAATTCTAATTTCACATCAATCATCTCTGCTAGGGTATCATCATCCTTCTCCATTCCGTCAAGTTTCGCCAATCCTTCCCGAAAAAATTTTGATCTCTTGATACGTTTTTCTTTGATGTTTTTTCCCCATCTCTGTAAACTAACCTGGGTATGCTTAAATTTATCCAAGACACTACCGGTCTTCTCCTGCCATAATTTCTTAATAACTTCTTCACATGAAGGCTCAGTTAGCCACTGTGATTCGAATTTAAAAAGATTACCCCCAGATTGTTTTACATTTGGCATTGTTTGGATGAAAATTGGACAATGGTCAGAAAAGGAATAAGGTAGGTGTTGTACCGAATAATCAAAAAATAAATTCAGCTATTCCCGATTTGCTACTCCCCTGTCGAGTCATTCCCTTATATTTGTATCCACAAAATTACCCATTTCCCAAGTAAACTTTTGTCCACTATAACCTATATCAAACAGATCACAGTCTTCTAGAGCTTTCTGAAATTCCTCCATTTGCCTTTCATCTTTTGTTGCCTCTCCCATTTTCTCATGTGCATACATAATCTCATTGAAGTATCCACATACACACCACGGCATTGAGCAACTATTCCTTAATCTGCGGAGTAGATTCCATGACTCCTGCTTATTTGGTTGATTTAGATTACCATAAAATTCAGAGAATCGCCACTTATGTGGGTTATCTTCTTCATTAATCTCCACGTCAATGTGGTTGTTTGAATAGCTGTAAACATGAACTAAGTTGTTAAATTCCATGCAAAACATAACCCACCACGCGAACTATTGGCTGGAATATCCAACCCATTAAGAAAATTACACTGTTTCCGAAAAATTTCCATTCGAATACTATCTAATTTTGTCTCCATTAAGAAGACCATTTGGGGTTTATAGAGCTTCAACGTGTGTTGAAGCCCTCGAGTAGCCCGAGGATTCCCCAGTCCTAGGATGTTTCAGCATAGAATTTTCATTGATTCCGGTCAGTTGGTGATTTTCCAACCGCCGATGTAATTTGTGGAAAATTATCACCATCCTCTGTAATAGATCGCATCAACTCTACTATTGTACTACCACACGAATTCCCATCAACAATCTTTACTTTTTTTGTTGCGTCTTCAGCAAAGGATTCAAAATCAATCGCTTCCTCTTGATCAAATTTCTGTTTACCCTTTGTAAGCTCAGTCATATTTGAATCACTATTTTCTTTATGGATTAATCGGTGTCTGCTCCCTTTTTTGTGGCCCAAATGAACAATTTCTTCTGGATTGGTGGGCTCTTCATTCTCAAATTTATTTTTAAAATTATCCGCAGCACTATACCAGTTTATGTTGGTCTTTTCCACCACTTTTGTAGGCCCCACTTCTTTAGAGTTTGCTTTTGGAGTATCTGCTGTAATGCACCAATTTTTGTTTGACTCTTCCTCCCATTTTATAGCCGAAACTTGAGGCAAACTATTAGTATCTTTATCTCTAGATTTTTCCTGCATTTTCTTTGTTTCCCGATTCACAGAGTTCTTCTTTAAGTAACTTCATTCTCCGGCCAATGAGACATATTCGACTTTTTTAGTAAAAGAGCATCATCTTTTTTCACCGCTTCCTCTCATGTGTAAAAGCATTGCTTCATTGATTTTTTCCACATTGAACCAAATATTAAACTTTCTTTTCCTACCATGGATGATTCTGCCTTGAGTGCTAACAAGAAAGGATGTTCATCGTTTGCCTTTGTACAATCTTCAACGTGTATTTCCTAACATTCCTTAATCCCATGGTCCATTCTACCACAACCAAAACAGAAAGTTGGGAGATTTTCATATTTAAAAGATAGCCAGATTTTCCCTTGCCCATTCGGTGAAACAAAAACATCCATTCTCAATTGTTTTTGAATATCTAAGTTAACTCTGATTCGACAAAATTCCCCTTTTATTTCAGATCTAATAACTCCCCCAAAAGTAGATCCAATTGCATGCATCAAATCCTTCTTGACACATTCAGGTGGGCACGAGCCAACTTTTATCTAGAACGGAGAGAAAACCAGTTGAATCTTGTTTCGCTCCAGAGGTTGCGTCAGCCTATCAAATATAATTAATTGTTTTCGAAAGAGCCATGGCATCCATTCCAAGATATGTTCTAAGTCTTCCTCATCTTCAAAAGAAATCGTAAACAAATTTTACCATGCGATAAGAATCTCGAACTTCTTTTTTGTTTTCTAGATACTTCGTAACTATTCTCTCAAGCTATCTGGATTATACGTTTTCTTTATCCAAACAGAGCAGATCAGCGTCGGGTTCTCAGATGGAGTTACTAATGAACTTTTCACTGTTAGTTGGGTTAATTCTTCCTCAATGAGAGCAATTTCGTTCCTTTCTTCCATCGATTCGAAGTCACCGCTCGTCTTCTTCCCAACCACAGTATTCCCTGTTTCTTCGGGAAGCCTAAGAGAGCACTCTTGACTTCTCTATCATAACTCAAATTTGAAAAATATATATTTTTTATTATATTATAAATCTTAAAAACTTATATTATAACATAATTTATGTGTATTTTATAAAGTTATAATAAAAATTATATTACTTAAGTCTTAATTTTTTTTAATGTTAGGAAAATAATATTTATTATAAAAAATAATCTAATGTTATATAAGTGTATATTATATTTATTTATAAAAAATTACGGTAAAAAAACATGGATATAAATTATATATGTGTCGGTGCTATATATTATAAAAATAATATGATTATTCGTAAAAAAAGGTTATAATTTTATAAAATTATGGCAAAAAATTATATTATTTATAAGAAATGTTATAAAAGTTATAGGACACTTTATAAAAAAAAAAGATAAAGGTTAATATATTATAATTATTATATTGTTTTTTTTACTTAATTTGTATATATTATATAAAAAAAGTTATAATAGTTGCGATCGGATCGATTCTTTTTATTGAATCTATTCAATATATTTCTTATGTACCCATATGTGTTATATTGGATTTGAATTAGATTTTGGATCAATCTATCTTGATTGACTACCTCCATTATGTTGTTGCTAGCAAATACCACTATTTTTATTTTGGATCTTCCAAATCATTCCCGCAGGATATTCAGACCCATTTTTTTCTGATCCTTCGATAAAAAGATTCATTTTCTTCATAAAAAATAGGAGGTAGAGCCGATAAAGATTTCTTTTTCGATTCATCCCTGGAGTTGAATACCTCATTCAAGAATTGTTTTTGATCCAATCTGTAGGAATTAACAGAAAAGGCAAATCCATTATAATACACCAGATCTGGCTCGGTTATTGATAGAGTGAATAGATCTGCCATTTCTTGAAATCTCTCTTCTGATTCAAAATCATGGTGTAAGGTGTATCCCCTCCTGTTCTAGTCATGGAAGAGATGAAATAAATAAAAAATGAGTTTTTGTTAAAGAATGAAATCTTATTAGAATTGCCCAGTTCATCATTCCAAACTAACTAAGATATCTTATTGATTTTGTCGGGGACTAAGATATTAGGAACACTTGATTTTTATTACTTTAGCCATTCTTTATTTTTGCAATTAAATTTTATTTACTTTTCTAAATTTTCTTCTTTGCTTCTGGCAGGTATTCTAGTTTATGACTAGAAGAAACCCGTCAGGACCTCTACTTTACGATAGTGAAATTGAAAGCACAGTTCGCAGAAACCAAAGAGAAATAAGGAGAAGCCTATAATACATAGAAGAAGAGCAAGAAGACGAAACTAATAATACCGAAGAGATGGTTGATAATAATCCGCTACCTCCAGTGGTGGCTGAAAATCATGCTTCTCGAACTATATATGAGTATGCTAAACCTAATTTAACAGGAATTGAATCTAGTATTGTTAGACTTGCTGTCGCTGCAAATAATTTTGAACTGAAACCTAACATAAATCAAATGATTCAGCAATTTGTTCAGTTTGATGGTTTGCAGGATGAGGATACAAATATTCACTTGGCAAATTTCCTAGAAATTTGCGACACCTTCAAAATAAACGGTGTTTCTGACGATGCCATTCGCCTTCGGTTGTTCCCTTTTTCGTTGAGGAACAAAGCTAAACAGTAGTTGAACTCATTACCACGAGGATCAATCACTACATAGGAACAAATGACCGAAAAATTTATGTTAAAATATTTTTCGCCAGCTAAAACAGTAAAATTGAGGAATGATATCTTTTCTTTTGTGCAGATGGATTTAGAGACACTTTACGATGCATGGGAGAGATACAAGGATCTATTAAGAAGGTGCCCACACCATGAATTACCTTTGTGGCTCCAAGTTCAAACCTTTTACAAAAGTGTGAACCCCTCAACTAGGCAGTTGATTGATTCAGCCGCCGGCGGTACCCTAAACAACAAAACACCTGAAGTTGCCTAAGAATTCATTGAAGAGATGTCACTGAATAACTATCAGTGGCAAGTTACAAGGACAAAGCCGACAAAAGCCGCCAGTGTTTTCAACCTCGACGCATTAACCATGCTATCAAATCAGGTAAAGATGTTAAATAGAAAGACTGATAGTTTATGTGGCTCTTCGCAGGTACATCCAGTTATGTAGTGCGATACGAATGGAGGAGGGATAAGCAATTAGAATATCCACCTTACAACCCGAGCGCTGAAAACGAGCAAGTTCACTATATGGGTAATAATTCTAGTCCTCAAAATAACCCCTATAGTAATACTTACAATCCAGGTTGGAGGAACCATCCCAATTTCTCATGGGGTGGTCAAGGAAATCAAAGACAACAACCTCTCGGAAGTTTTCAACAGCAAACTTACCCACAAGAGAAAAAGCCGAACCTTGAGGATATGCTAGCAAAGTTTATTTCAGCATCAGAAATTCACTTTTAGAATACCGAAATGGCATTGAATAATCAGAAAACATTAATTTAAGGGCTTAAAAATCAACTAGGACAGCTGACTAAGTTAGTTTCTGAAAGGCAACCAGGTCGTTTACCTAATAATATAGAACCTAAACCACAAGATCAAGTGAAGGCAGTAACATTAAGGAGTGGGAACGTATTGGTTGAAATAGAAAAGAAGAAACCACAACAAGCTAATAAGGAAAAAGATGAGGAAGTCGAGAATGTAACACCAGTACGTGAAGAATATAAACCACCAATCCTGTATCCAACAAAGTTGAAGAAAGATCATTTAGACGTAAAGTGCGGTAAATTTCTTGAACTTTTTAAACAGTTACATATTAACTTACCTTTTGTTGAAGCTATTTCGCAGATGCCGACATACTCAAAATTCCTAAAAGAGCTTCTAACAAATAAAAGGAAGTTTGAAGAGATATCGACCGTGGAACTTAATGAAGAATGTTCAGCCATCCTTCAAAATAAACTACCAACCAAATTGAAAGATCCAGGAAGTTTTACTATTCCCTGTTTAATTGGTAGTTTAAACATTGAGAAAGCACTAGCTGATTTAGGTGGCAGTATTAACTTAATGCCTTATAAAATGTTCAAGCAGCTTGGTCTTGGGGAACCAAAACCCACTAGGATGAGTATTCAATTAGCTAATAGATCTATTAAATATCCTAGGGGAATTATTGAAGATATTCTGGTAAAAGTTAAAATATTTATATTCCCTGTTGATTTTGTTGTGCTTGACGTAGATGAAAACGTTGAGGTGCCTTTAATTTTGGGACGCCCATTTTTAGCTACTGCTAGGGCTATTATCGATGTAGGTGATGGTAAACTTGCGCTAAGGGTAGGCAACGAGGAAATTATTTTTCAAATTTACGATGCTATGCGATTTTCTAGAGAGCAAGATGATTCCTGTTATTTTATTGATGCCATTGATCATTTTATTCAAGATTCTTTACAGGAAATCATACATGACGACACAATGGAACTGTGTCTTACCCAAGGTGAAGGGGCAGACGATGATACCAATAAATTGAATTCTAATACATCTAGACAAAAGAAAGACGAGGGCATTGAAACAAACAACGAACTAAAACAAAAACCCTCTATTGAAGAACCACCTAAATTGGAATTGAAACAGTTACCAAATCACTTAGAATATGCATTCCTCGGAGATAATTCTACACTACTAGTGATCATCTCTTCAGAACTGGAACCCAAAGAGAGAGACGAGTTGTTGTAGGTACTAAAAGAACATAAAAGAGCCATAACTTGGAAAATTTCTAACGTTAAAGGAATAAGTCCATCATTTTGCACCCACAAGATTTTAATGGAAGATGAGTATAAACCATGTGTGCAACCTCAAAGGCGATTGAATCCCAACATGAAAGAAGTTATTAAAGCTAAGGTAATTAAACTTCTAGATGCTGGAATTATTTATCCTATTTCTGACAGTACTTGAGTGAGTCCTGTGTAGGTTGTTCCAAAGAAAGGAGGCATGATTGTTGTAGCTAATGAAAAGAATGAATTGATTCCTACAAGAACAGTCACAGGTTGGAGAGTATGCATTGACTATAGGAAGTTGAACGACGCCACGAGAAAAGATCACTTCCCTTTGCCCTTTATTGATCAGATGCTAGAAAGATTATCTGGGCATATGTACTACTACTTCCTAGACGGGCTCACTGGCTACTTCCAAATCTCAATAGCCCCTGAGGATCAAGAAAAGACAACATTTACATGTCCATACGGTACGTTTACTTATCGTAAAATGCCTTTTCGATTATGTAATGCTTCTGCTACTTTTCAGCGCTGTATGCTAGCCATCTTTGATGAACTTGTGAATGATATTATAAAGGTATTTATGGATGAATTTTCGGTATTTGGTAATTTTTTCCATCTTTTCCTTAAAAATTTAAAACGAGTTCTAATGAGATGTGAGGAGACGAACCTTGTGCTTAATTGGGAAAAGTGTCACTTTATAGTTTGAGAGGGGATTGTGTTAGGCCACAAAATTTCTAGTAAGGGGATTGAGGTTGATAAAGCAAAAGTTGAAACCATAGAAAAATTACCTCCTCCTAGTTCAGTAAAGGCTATTCGAAGCTTTTTAGGACATGCTGAATTTTATCGAAGATTTATTAAGAATTTTTCTAAAATAGCTAAGCCTTTAACAAAACTACTAGAAAAAGATGTGCCTTTCAATTTTGATCAGGAATGTTTAGATGCATTTAACACCCTAAAAAATAAATTAATAAATGTTCCAATTATAATTGTACCTGATTGGAATTTATCCTTTGAACTAATGTGTGATGTTAGTGATTTTGCAGTAGGTGCAGTTTTGGGACAGACAATCATTTTCAGCCGATTTATTATGCTAGCAAAACATTGACGGCCACACAAGAAAATTATACCACCACAGAAAAAGAATTCTAGCCGTGGTTTTTGCATTTGAAAAATTTAGACAGTATTTGATATTATCTAAAGTTATCGTTTACACTGACCATTCAGGTCTTCATTATCTTTTAACTAAACCTGATGCAAAACCTCGACTCATAAGATGGATTTTACTCTTACAGGAATTTGATTTGGAAATTCAAGATAAGAATGGAGCTAAAAATCTTGCAGCAGATCATCTTTCTAGGCTTGAAAATCCACATATCGAAGAACTCAATGAGAGTGAGATAAATGACTCATTTCCTGAAGAACAATTATTTGTTATATCTAACTCCGAGGTACCTTGGTTTGCAGATATTGCAAATTACCTAGCTGCTAACATCCTACCAAAAAGGTTAACACATCATCAAAAGAAACGATTCTTTGCTGATGCGAAGAACTATTTTTTTGGAGGACCTTTTTCTTTTCCGTATATATGCAGATCAAATAATTCAGAGATGTGTTACAAAGGCAGAAGCAAGTAAAATCTTAGAACATTACCATTCAGGACCTTCAGGAGGACATTACAGCGGGATCCAGACAGCACATAAAACGCTCGAATCAGGTTTTTATTGGCCTACCTTATTCAAAGACACTAACAGGTATGTTGCTTCGTGTAATAAATGTCAGAGAACATGTAATATCTCTAAACGCGATGAAATGCCTCAAACATACATGCTATAATGTGAAATTTTGATGTATGGGGTATTGATTTTATGGGCCCATTCCCTAGCTCATTTGGAAATAAATATATCTTAGAAGCAGTAGACTATATGTCAAAATAGGTGGAAGCTCAAGCTTTACCTACTAATGATGCCAGAATGGTAGTGAGATTTCTTAAGAAACTCTTCTCTCGATTTGGAACACCCAGAGCAATTATTAGTGATAGGGGTACTCATTTTTGTAGTACTCAATTTGACAAAATCTTAAAGAAATATAGAGTACACCACAGAACAGCTACCTCTTATCACCCTCAAACCAGTGGACAAGTGGAAGTAGCAAATCGAGAGCTTAAGCGTATTCTAGAGAAAACAGTTGAATCAAACAGGAAAGATTGGGCATTAAAAGTAGACGGTGCTTTATTAGCCTATAGAACAGCATTTATAACCCCCATAGGAACATCCCCATACAAACTTGTCTACTGAAAAAGTTGTCATCTACCATTTGAATTAGAGCATAAAGCTTTTTGGGCTATAAAATTATTAAATTATGATCTTAAACCTGCGGGTGAAAAGAGAATGATGCAGTTGAACGAGCTAGATGAATGGCGAACTAATGCCTATGAGAACTCATGCCTGTATAAGGAGGCAACAAAGCGACGCTATGATACTCGTTTAAAGCAACCGAAGCAATTCGAAGTAGGAGATTTAGTCTTGCTATACAATTCAAGGCTCAAATTATTTCCTGGAAAGCTGAAATCAAGATGGTCAGGTCCATTCGTAATCAAAACTATTTTTCCCTACGGCACAATCGAGGTAACTCATCCGACTCGTGGCACATTCAAGGTAAATGGTCAGTGACTGAAAATTTATAATGGTGAAGATTTTAGGGATATGAGAGAGGAGCATTGACTCCGTGAACCTTCATTTAGGAATGAAAACAGGGTAAGTCTAACTTAAGAGTTTAAACGAGTACTTCTCGGGAGGCAACCCGAGCACTAATATCACTAACATTCAAATTTTTGGTTTTAGCATCTAACTAAGAACTAACCATTTTTACAGACACAGGATTTCTCATCCACACGACATAGCACACGGGCGTGGCCGTGGCCGTGTGGAAACCACGGGGGAAGACACAGGCGTGACAGAAGCTGTGTGAGTCAAGAAAGAAAAACTTTTCCCCAACACGGGATGCGATAGAAGAGCCATGACCATGCGATGCAGCCGTGTTCAATTCTGAGTAAATGACATGGGCGTTTGACACGTTTGTTCCTCAAAGTCGTGGTCTTTACTGAATAAATGACACGGGCGTTAGACACGCCCGTGGCCCTAAGCCATGGTTGAAACTAAGATATTGACACGTTTAAACCGTGTTCGAACCTGTCAAAATAACACAGGCATGGGACCTATAACACGGGCGTGTGAGAAGTGAACGAAGAAATACACAGTCGTGTAGGCGACCGTGTGACCCAACAAGCCTAGGGAACACGGGCGTGTGCCACAACCGAGATGCGCCCAATTTCAAAATTTACGAAACACATGGGCTAAACAATAGGCACATGGGCATGGCCTTTAACCATGTGCCCTATTTCCTATTTAAAACAACCCAATATTCATCTTCTTCCAAAAATTTTCTCCCCTAAAACCCTAGCCACTCTCATTCCCCCTCCACAATTCCGGCCACCGGTTCTGTCTCTTCCTTCCATCACTTCCCTTCCCTTATATTTTCTGTTCTCTTTCTTCCTTCCCTCTTCTCCTCCACGCAGTTCAAGCCCGTGTAAATTTTAGACTACGCCCGTGCACCACTGCACGACCATGTACGACTACATCTACCGGGCCACTTCTTTTAGCACCACCATCGATACATAATGACTCCCCCACGTGGGCAAAAAACTGCAGTCCTTATTTTAAAAAAATGAAAGGGGCCCGGTTCATCATCGGTAAGCGCATCTGTCGAAGTGCGACACCTATTCTTATAGTTTCCTCCGGGAGACCAAGAGGAACTTTTCCAAATTCTACGAGCACGACCTATAAGTACAGGCAGATGCATTGGTCGGGCGCGCCTTGCAAGCAAGTACAACTTGCGTCTTTGTTCGAGCCCTCTGCTTCACGACCACAGGAAGCGCTTCTTGGTATTGTCGAGCCTACATACCTCGAACTAACATTAGAGCTTTGCTCTACGTTTCATTTGTAGGAGGTGATGACGTACCACGATGACCCAGGCACTATACAGTTCTGCCTAGGAGGATTGGTTCGCGAAATGAGTGTTCCTACATTTGGAGTAGCTTTAGGTCTTTACAGTAACCAATTCATGGAAGAGGAAGACCTCTCCAAGCTTCACTGCCACATCCACTATTTACCTTCCAAGTGTTGGCATACCTTAGCTCCGGGTTCAGCAACATACGATCTTAGTCGCTCTAAGGCGACCACTTTTCCCCCATCATTGAGGTACCTTCATGCCCTCCTCGTACATACATTACAGGAAGGCGCGAGAGCACTGGCATTGTTAATACCCATGACACCTATTTTCTGTGGAACATGGCGCATGGTCACGTGTTTGACCGTACCTACTTCATCGCTCTAGCCATCATGCACCAGACGGAGCAGCATCGTAAGGAGGTTATTTCCATGGGGCCTTATGTAACATGCCTCGCGAGACACTTTGGTCTCCTCAACACCGCGGCACAATCATCCTTATTCACCTTGATGGGCCAGATGTCTCCACAAGGCATCTCAACCATGATAAACATGAGGATGATCAAGCATCACCGTGGGACCGATCCTCCCCAAAACCATCTAGTCCATGCCACTGAGGAGGAGGATCCTAAGGACATTACTGACGATGTCCCCCTACCACACAAGAGGCCACCACTGAGCTGTCACCCAGTTAATGCGGCAGCTTCTATTTCGGACATATTTGAACACCTAACACGATTCGAGCAGCAATGCTTTCAGCGCTTCGATCACATTGACGCCACCTTCTACCAGATATGTCAGCACCTTCACATTTCATCGCTGCCCCTACCTCGCGAGCCATCTGGCTATGAGGACTTCTAAGTCCTTTTTCTTTTATCTTTATGTTATTTTCAATTAATTTTTATGTTTAAAATACTAATTTTCATTTTATTTTTAACTCTTACTAATGTTTATTTTAGTAATTTTTAGGTTTCATAAGCACTATTTTCCAATTTACATTTTCTGGCAATATTTGAGTAATCCTTAAATGTTAAAGAACTGATTGATTTTATCGCAGCAAAAAAGCCTAAAATAGCACTCTAGAGTATCCAACTCTAAGGAGGAAAATTTGCCATGCCTCCTCCAACTTAACCCACACCTCTGAATCAAGTTTCTATACTTCCAACTCAAGGAATCCATCCAAAATTCAAGAAGTTTCACCTCTCCCTTTCTCTCTTGATTTCATGCTATTAATCTCTAGATATATATCTTTATATATTGAGGGCAATGTACATCTTATGTGTGGGGGGTGAATTTTATTTTGAAAATTTCCTAACTTTTTGCATTATTCTCAAATCCCTGAATTATGTCTTGTTCTTAAGTAATTTTCTCATATTACTATTAGAATGAAATTTCCTTTGATTCATGATTTTTATTGATATGTTTTGGATTAAGTTATTGATAATTGTGCAGTGATAATTTAAACTTTAGGAGACTAGAGAATCAAGCATGATGAGTCTATTTTCAGAATTAAAAACTTGTTAGGTTGGCTACCTGAATCTAATTATTACCTTAAAGTTTGAAATTTACAAGGTTGATATCAAAAGCCCATAATTTTTTGTGAGATTTTGAGCCTTTTAGAGCATACATTCTTTTCTTGCTCACTTTATTGATAATGAGTGTGTCAACATTGATTTTTTATTCTAGAACTTGCTTCGATTATACATGTCAAGACCACATCATTGATTTGATATACTGAAATGATAAAGGCACCTAGGTTTTAACCCACTTACTCCCAAAAAGCCTACCTTCATGTTTAACCTTTAGTAAACCCCTTTGATCCTAACAATCCTTTCATTGATTCACCCTCAACATTAACAAAAAAAAAAAAAAAAAAAAAAACTCATTCTTTTTTATTCATAAAGAATTTTTCCTATTGAATAAACTCCTTTTTGTCGATATTTGATTTGAGAAGTTGCCTAACTATGTTTTCCATTTTAGTTGTTAAATTCTATTATTGAATTTGATTTGTTCTTAAAAAAAATCGAAGTATTTTCATCATTAGTTCTATGTTAATTGAGCTTATACGTTTAAATTCCACGTCTTGAGAAGAAGCTCGTGTTATGAAATTTTCAATGATGTAATTATTTGAATCTTAGTTCATTTTTCTAATTAGGTAATTTGTCAATTCAATCTCGATTCTAACCTTTTAATTCAGCTTTTATCCACACCTTTAACCAAAGCCCCGTTACAACCCTTAAAAAACCTTTTGATATGTGTATCATTTCATTCTATAGTGGTGGAGATTTGATTTTCATGCAAGCCTATGGGATTAACTTTTCATGTTCGAATTTTGAGTGCTTAATTTTGAACCTTAAACACTTAGAGTGATTTGAGTGAATCTTTAGTGAGGGTGTCAACCTTTATCGATTTTGAATTAAAGGTAATTATTTAGGTAAGGGGAAACACCTATGTTTTCATACTATAAAAACTATGACTTTGATTGTTCGAATATTTAGAACCCTTTTGGTTAAACTATCAATGTATGAATTAACTATGAATTATGATGAAACACTATTAATGAATATTATGAATTGAGAAAGTTCATTTTAATTGTGAATTAAGAATTTTCCTTGAGGACAAGCAAATGTTTAAGTGTGGGGGTATTTGATAAACCGTAATATGTACATATTTTAATCCCACATTTAGCATACTTTTGGATGATTTATCCTCTGAATTGTGGAATTTGATGCTCCTAATCCTTTAATTTCATGTTTTATACTTAAGAGAGCATCAGAAGATGAAAAGAACGAGAAACGGGCCAAAAACAGAGTAAATGGGCCAAAGTAAGAAGTCCACGCGACCTGGAGATAACCACACGGTCGTGCCACTTTAGCAGACCCAAACACGGCCTGGGCTCAATTCACACGGGCGTGCCACACGAGTGTGTCCCTGTCGTGACCTGTTTTAATTTCACTCGGAAAAGGATACTTAGAGGCAAAGAAAGACATTCTAAAAGCCTATATAAACACCCCAGAGGGTAACCTAAAGGAGGAGGCCGAAGGAACGAAGCCAGAGAGGGTCGAATTGTGGGATTTACTCGAAGAAAGCCAGTTGATTCATCTCATGAAGCAGGAATCATACTCAAGACGAAAGATCTTCCCTTCAATTTTCTTCAGAGGATTTTAGGGTTTTTCTTATGTTTTGTTTTATACTTCCTTCTAAGATGTATTCTTTTATAAACATGAACTAAACCCCTCAAATACCTGAGAGGGATGAAACCTAAGACGAATCTTGTTATTGTTTTCTGAACTATATGATAAATACTTGATTTGTTCTTAATTATGTGTTCTTAATTCTTACTTTGATATTTCAGGATATTGATTCAAGTATTGATGTGCTTAGGCAGTGGAGCGAAAATCCCTGTTTAAGAGTAGATCTAGCATAGTTAAGCGGAGTTGATCGCACTCCTACAGATAGGACGACGAAAATCTGCCAGATTAGGGTCAAACCTAATATGGGAGTTCATAGATCGAGTTAATGCAACACTAGAGGTTTTAATTGGAAAAAGATTTCAATTAATCAACCTAGGGTTAGACGTTAGTAGCCTCGAGAGAGTATTAATATAAATTAGGGAGTCCTACGGATCAAGTCAAGTGAATAAATCGTCTGGTTCAGAGTTAAATAACAAGTGAAATTTAGGTGGATTCTTCCTCGGGTATTGTCTTAATCAACTGGTTTTCTCAAAAGTATTTCCCCAATTCATTCTCTGTGTCTTAGCATCTTTAGCTTAGTAATTAATTAGTTTTAGATTAAACAACAATTCCCTTAATTCTTAGGCTAAATAATAGAAAGATAGTAATTACTAGTACTCTTGGCCCTTGAGGATACAATATTTCCGGTCTTGCCATAGCTATACTACCAAACGATAGGTGCGCTTGCCTTATTCGTTGTCATAGTTAATTTGGACACGATCAAGTTTTTGGCACCGTTACCGGGGACTAAGATATTAGGAACACTTGATTTTTATTACTTTAACCATTATTTTTATTTATTTTTATTTTTACTTTTCTAATTTTTCTTTTCTTTTCTTTGCTTCTGATAGGTTTTTCTAGTTTATGACTAGAAGGAACCCATCAGGACCCTTGATTTTTTACAGCGATATAGAAGGTACCATTCGCAAAAACTGATACGGTTTGCCTCAGGTTTGAAACGAGTCGTAGATGTTGCCCGATCGTAAATTAGGTAGTTTTTTAATTAAATTGAACAAAAGGATAATTTTAATGGTAACGGCTTGAAAATAAAAATAATTAAGTGGATGATAATGATAGGAATTTGAAACAAGACGGAACCTTTAATAAAAATATTAAAGACCCGAATCTTATAAGTTTCAAATGAATGAAAGGAAGTTGAATAAACCGAGACCCGCTATCTAGCAAGATAGGAACCAATGGTATAAAATTGAACGCCACACCCGAAAGGATGATAAGTTCGTAACAAAGTTAAAATTGACGCCACTAGAAACTAGATAAATCAATTCCAACCTTGAAGAATTAGGAGAGTGAATTAAACTCACCAAAATGAAATATATTCATTTAGAGATAAAAATCCAACTGTGTGTACAATTGAATTTTGACAAGCTATTTATAGGTAGCTTGTAGTGACAAAAAAAAAACAAAAACTAAATCTTAACATAAATATCTAATTCCAATACGGCACATTAATTTCTTCAATCCAATTGATCTTGCCGTCCACCATATTCTTCAAGTTGCTAATGTTTTGTTTCCATTCATGCTTCCATTTCATTTATTTTCATTTGTTTATTTATACCTAATTCAATTATTCCCCCATTAGCTCTCTTTTTAGCCGTCCATCACCTAATACTCCACCCAAGTAGCTTGATTCCAACAATTGTCATCACATTCTCTTAAACTCATGGCATTTAAAAAATTTTAGCTTGTTGCACCACTCATGTCTTTTATTATTTCCTATAAAATACAACCAAACATTAATTTAAATAAAAATTAAAATACTTTAATTTAAACACTAGATATATTAAATATTATACTAATTAAACAACTTAATTAATATGAAAATAACATGTAATAAAATAATAAATTAGCATCGGTCCTAAATAAATTGTAAATATTCAGCGTGTTCTTGGAGTACTTCCTTTCTTCGTTCCAAATTTGTGCCACTAAAACTGAAGTGGCCTCCTTAAATTGTTTAGCTCGGCTACGCATAATTGGTCCATTGGGTAGTTCAAGGGTGTCTCGTTTAATCTCCGCCATAGGCGCGTCCGTATAATTTCCTCCCTCTTTAAGTTGATTCGTCCTCGAATCATCACCTACATCAAAAGGAGACAGATCAGATACATTAAAACTCGCGCTCACGTTATAGTCACCTGGTAAGTCCAATTTGTATGAGTTGTCATTTATTCGTTCAAGGACTTGAAATGGATCATCCCCCCTTGGGAGAAGTTTGGATCGCCTTTGTGCGGGAAACATTTCTTTTCGCATATGAACCCAAACCTAGTCCCCTGGTTCAAAGAGAATGCATCTACGACCTTTGTTAGCTCGTTGGACGTATTGCTCGGTTATTGCCTCAATATTCTCGCGCACCTTTCGATGCAGTTCCTTTATGAAGTCTGCCTTTTTCCTAGCATCAGAATGGATAAATTTATCTGAAGGCAATGGCAATAAATCAAGAGGAGTGAGAGGGTTAAACTTGTAAACAATCTCGAAAGGCGAAAATTTAGTTGCAGAATGAACAGCTCGGTTGTAAGCAAATTCGATGTGGGGTAGACAGTCTTCTCACGTTTTGAGATTTTTTCGCACTAATGCTAGCAACAAGGTTGATAGGACTCGGTTCACTACCTCGGTTTGTCCATCCGTTTGAGGATAACAAGTGGTCGCAAATAGCAATTTTGTCCCTAACTTTCCCCACAGAGTTCGCCAAAAATTTTACGTCTCGATCAGATACGATCATCTTCGAAACTCCATGCAATCGTACGATTTCCCTAAAAAACAAGTTCGCAATATGCACAGCATCATCAGTCTTAGAACAAGGGATAAAATGGGACATTTTAGAAAAACGATCAACTACAACAAAAATTGAGTCCTTCCCGATTTTTGATCTCGGTATTCCAAGGATGAAATCCATGGAGATGTCGGCCCAAGGAGTGTCTGGAATAGGAAGAGGCGTATATAAACCATGAGGCTGGACCCGCGATTTGCTCCTTGGCAAGCTATGCAACATTCGCAAATCTGTTCGATATCCTTTCTCATTCCTGGCCAGAAAAAATGTTCTTGAAGAGTGGACAATGTTTTGTCTCTTCCAAAGTGACCCATAAGGCCACCATTATGTGCCTCTAACACAAGCATGTCTCGCATAAAACCTTGCGGTATGCATAACTTGTTTTCCTTGAAAAGGAATCCTTCATGCCTGTGGAACTTATCAAAAGCACCACTTTTGCAAGCATTATAGACATTTCCAAAATCAGCATCATTAGAATACAATTCCTTGATGTGATAAAAACCAAGCAGTTTAGAGTCAAGGTAGTCATTAATGTGTACCTTCGTGACAATGCATTAGCTACTACATTTTCTTTACCCTTTTTGTATTTAATTACGTACAGAAATGACTCTAAGTACTCGATCCACTTCACGTGTCTTTTATTGAGCTTATGCTGTCCTTTAATATACTTGAGTGCTTCATGATCAGAATGAATAACAAACTCTTTTGGTCTTAAGTAATGTTGCCATGTTTCGAGCGATCTAATTAGGGCGTACATTTCCTTATCGTAAACGGGATAGTTAAGAGTAACTCCGTTCAATTTCTCGCTAAAGTACGCCACTGGTCTTCCATCTTGGGTCAAAATGGCTCCAATCCCAACACCTGAAGCATCACACTCAATTTCAAAAGTTTTAGTAAAATCAGGAAGGGCTAATAATGGGGCTTTTACAAGACATTCTTTAATCGTATTAAAGGACAATTCTTGTTCATCAGACCAATGGAAGACTGAAGTCTTCTTGATTACGCTCGTTAAAGGAGCGACAATCGTGCTGAAATTAGGAACGAATCATCGGTAGAAACTAGCCAATCCATGAAAACTCCGGACTTGGCTGATCGTCGTAGGACGTGGCCATTCTTGGATGGCACGAATTTTTTCTTGATCTACTTCCAGGCCATTTGCACTCACGACATAACCTAGAAAAATAACCTTGTCAGTACAAAAAGAACACTTCTTAAGATTAGCATACAATGCCTCTTTTCGTAACCTTTCCAAGATCGCACGCAAGTGTTGCACATGTTCCTCCAAGGATTTACTGTACACTAAAATATCATCAAAATAAACGACACATGATTTTCCAATAAAAGCTCGTAAGACATGATTCATAAGACGCATGAAAGTACTCGGGGCATTTGTAAGTCCGAATGGCATTACCAACCATTCATACAAACCTAACTTTGTTTTAAAAGCCATTTTCCATTCATCGCCTTCTCGCATCCTAATTTGGTGATAGCCACTTTTGAGATCAATCTTTGTAAAGATTCGAGCTCCGCTTAACTCGTCGAGCATGTCATCGAGTCGGGGTATTGGGTGTCGGTATTTGACGGTAATCTGTTGATGGCGCGACAGTCGACACACATCCGCCACGAACCATCTTTCTTTGGCACTAGTAACACTGGTACCGCGCATGGACTAAGGCTTTCTCAGATATATCCCTTTTCTAGCAATTCAATGATTTACTTTTGGAGCTCTTTTGTTTCCTCAGGATTGCTCCGGTACGCAGGTCAATTGGGCAGAGAAGCTCCCGGCACCAAGTCAATTTGGTGTTCTATGCCTCGAATGGGCGGTAAACCACTTGGTATCTCATCCGGAAAGATGTCCTCGAATTCCTGAATCAGAGACAACACAGAAGAAGAAAGATTCTCGGGTAATTCGTTAGTGTTCAAAAATGATTCCTTGTATAGTAGGACATACATCGGTTGTCTCACACACAAAGCTTTTTGAATATCACTTGCTTTTGCAAAAACACTCATTTTTCCACTTTCTTTTTCCATTTCATCTTTTTCTTTCTTTTGTTTTCTCTCATTTGTTTTTGCACTCGTATTCTTATCTCACTCATTTTTCTTAACTTTCTCTTTTGTATTCTTTTCTTTTTCTTTTGATTGATCAATGGAAATCCAGAGTTTTTGCTGATCATCAAAGACTTGCTTAGGCGCTAAGGGGGCAAGTGTTACATTCCATCCAAGATGCTTGAAGGAATACCGATTAGTGTAGCCATCGTGCATCACTCAGTGATCGTATTGCCATGGACGTCCTAAAAGTAAGTGGCCCGCATGCATCGGTACTACGTCGCATAGCACTTCATCGGAGTATTTTCCGATGCTAAAGGATACTAAGACTTACTTAGTAACTTTGAGTTCTCCACCGTCGTTAAGCCACTAAAGCTTATACGGAGTTGGATGCTTTGTCATTGTCAATCCTAGCTTTTCCACCATGAAGGTACTGGCTACGTTCGTGCAACTTCCTCCGTCGATGATAAGACTACAAACCTTGCCTTGCACCTGACGTCTCGAATGAAAGATATTTTCTCATTGTTCCTCGTTTCCTACACTTTAAAGATTAGGGCTCCGCTTCACGACAAGCAACTCGCCTTCAACAGGCTGTTCTATGTCCTCATCGGCCTCAGAATTGGATTCAAATTCAATTTCTTCTTCGTTTTCGGTTTCAATCTCACTGTTAGTCTGCATCACCATAGTTCATCTATTCGGGCATTGGCTTGCAATATGTCCTCGGCCAAGGCACTTGAAGCATTTGATGTCCCTCGATCTAGCATTAGAACTTTCTGGAGCCTTGCCTTTACTTGTTTTGGCCAAAAGTTTGTTCGTCTTAGGGGTGAAAGTGGAGTCTTTCGGCTTGTTTACGGGGAACCCCTTGCTGGTACTTTGGCCCCACTTCGAGGGTTTAGCATTGGACCCACTTCGAGGGTTTAGCATTGGAATAACTCCGGGATGCTCCCTTTTGCTTCAATTACTTTTCGACTTTAATGGCCATGTGGACCATGTCTTCCATTTCGACATAATGTTGTAGTTCCACAACATTTGCTATCTCCCAGTTGAGTTCGGCTAGGAATCGAGCCATGGTAGCTTCTCGTTCTTCTTGGATATCGGCTCAGATCATCGCGACCTCAATTTCTTTGTAATAGTCTTCGACGCTTTTCGTCCCTTGTGTAAGATGTTGGAGTATTTGATGTAACTCCCGATGGCAGTAAGAGGGAATGAATCTTCGTCTTATGGCCGCTTTCATCTCGGTCCAAGTAGTGATTGGACGTTCGCCATTGCGCTGATGACTCATAGTCAACTGATCCCACCAAATCATGGCATGGTCGGAAAACTCTATGGCGGCTAATTTGACCTTTTTATTTTCAGAGTAGTTATCAATCGAACACAAGTTCGATCTTCTTTTCCCATTCAAAATAGGCTTCAGGATCTGACTTGCCTTGAAAAGGAAGAATGGTCAACTTGATGTTCTTGAGATCATCGTCTTCCCGCCTCCGATCTCTTTGCTCATGTGTTCGTGGGCCTCTTCTTCGTTCATTTTGTTCCGAAACTTGATTACTGTCAGTGTCACTTTGTTCGTATATGTCGTTGTCATGCAGCCAAGGTCGTTCTTGTTCCCTTCTCGGAATTGGAGGGGTGTTTGCTCGTTGTCTCCGTTCAGCTCTTTGGTCCAGACATTCGGTGATAGAATGGAGCAAGCGTGTGACTTCTCGTAATGCAACTTGCATTTGTAAATCAAGATCTCTAGCTCCGGGAACATTTCTTTGTGGTTGCAATCCTCTTCCGCCACCAGCGGCATCAGACTCCTCGTCGCCCATTACTCGACGTTCGGAACTTCTAGACATATTGAACAAAATTTAAAGAAACCTCACCACAATTCTCACTTGTTCACTCACAAGAAAAATAAATATTGAACACTCACGTTCATGTTTCTCACTCAATTTATGGCTTCCTTTTTTTTTTCACTCGAATTCACTTCTCTAAATTCTAGAAGGTTGTCCTCGATTTTTACTAGCAACTTGTAGGTCGGTTTCAAGGAGTTAAAGGATAAAAAGTAAGGGTAGGCAAAAAAAAAATTGGTATAGTGGCGTTGGGGTGAGGAAGGGTAGTTTGAAGATTGGGAAAGAAGTAATGAATCAAAACTTGAAAAAAAAATTTTACACACTTTTTTTTTTGAATTATCTCTTTTTTTTTAACTCAATTTTTTTAAAAATTTTTGTATCTTTTTTTTGAACTTACTCGGAAAAGCTCGAGATTGTAAAACGTGCCTAATTTAATTGGCTCTGATACCAGATGATACGGTTCGCCTCAGGTTTGAAACGAGTCGTAGATGTTGCTCGATCGTAAATTAGGTAGTTTTTTAATTAAATTGAACAAAAGGATAATTTTAATGGTAACGGCTTGAAAATAAAAATAATCAAGTGGATGATAATGATAGGAATTTGAAACAAGACGGAACCTTTAATAAAAAAATTAAAGACCCGAATCTTATAAGTTTCAAATGAATGAAAGGAAGTTGAATAAACCGAGACCCTCTGTCTAGCAAGATAGGAACCAACGGTATAAAATTGAACGCCACACCCGAAAGGATATAAGTTCGTAACAAAGTTAAAATTGACGCCACTAGAAACTAGATAAATCAATTCTAACCGTGAAGAATTAGGAGAGTGAATTAAACTCACCAAAATGAAATATTTTCATTTAGGGATAAAAATCCAAGTGTGTGTACAATTGAATTTTGACAAGCTATTTATAGGTAGCTTGTAGTGACAAAAAAAAATAAAACTAAATCTTAACATAAATATCTAATTCCAATATGGCACATTAATTTCTTCAATCCAATTGATCTTGCCGTCCACCATATTCTTCAAGTTGCTAATGTTTTGTTTCCATTCATGCTTCCACTTCATTTATCTTCATTTGTTTATTTATACCTAATTCAATTATTCCCCCATTAGCTTTCCTTTTAGCTGTCCATCACCTAATACTCTACCCAAGTAGCTTGATTCCAACAATTGTCATCACATTCTCTTAAACTCATGGCATTTAAAAAAATTTAGCTTGTTGCACCACTCATGTCTTTTATTATTTCCTATAAAACACAACCAAACATTAATTTAAATAAAAATTAAAATACTTTAATTTAAACACTAGATATATTAAATATTATACTAATTAAACAACTTAATTAATATGAAAATAACATGTAATAAAATAATAAATTAGCATCCAAACTAGCTAATATATTCGGTCTTAAATAAATTGTAAATATTCGGTGTGTTCTTGGAGTACTTCCTTTCTTCGTTCCAAATTTGTGCCACTAAAACTAAAGTGGCCTCCTTAAATTGTTTAGCTCGGCTACGCGTAATTGGTCCATTGGGTAGTTCAAGGGTGTCTCGTTTAATCTCTGCCATAGGCGCGTCTGTATCAACAGAAGAGAAATAAGGCGAAACTTACAATACATAGAAGAAGATCAATAGGACGATACCAATACTAACGCAGAGATGGCTGATAATAATCCGCTAGCTTTTGTAGTTGCCGCAAACCCGATGAATCGAAATTCTACTCCTCGTACTATGTATGATTATGCTAAACCTAATTTAACAGAAACTGAGTCAATTATTGTTAGACCTGCTATTGCTGCAAATAATTTTGAACTGAAACCTAACACAATTCAAATGATACAGCAGTTTGTTCAGTTTGATAGTTTGCAGGATGAAGATCCATATAATCACTTGGCGAATTTCCTAGAATTTTACGATACTTTCAAAATAAATGGCGTTTCTGATGATGCCATTCGTCTTCGGTTGTTTCCCTTTTCGCTAAGGAACAAAGCTAAACAATGGTTGAACTCGTTACCACGAGGATCAATCACTACATGGGAACAAATAACCGAAAAATTTTTGTTAAAATATTTTTCGCCGGCTAAAATAGCTGAGTTAAGGAATGATATCTCTTCTTTTCTGCAATGGATTTAGAGACACTCTACGATGCATGGGAGAGATATAAGGATCTATTGAGACGGTGCCCACACCATGGGTTATCCTTGTGGCTACAGGTTCAAACCTTTTACAATAGTGTGAACCCTTCAACCAGGCAGTTAATTGATTCAGCCGCCGGCGGAACCCTGAATAACAAAATACCTAAGGCTACCTACGAATTCATTGAAGAAATATCACTGAATAACTATTAGTGGCAAGTCACGAGGACAAGGCCAACAAAAGCCGCCAGTGTTTTCAACCTCGACGCAGTAACCATGCTATCAAATCAGGTAGAGATGTTAAATAAAAAGATTGATAGTTTATGTGGTTCTTTGCAGGTACACCCAGTTATGCAGTGCGATACGAATGAAGGAGGGATGAGCAATACTGAATATCCACCTTACAACCCGAGCTCTGAAAATGGGCAAGTTCACTATATGGTTAATAATTCTAGGCCTCAAAATAACCCTTATAGTAATACTTACAATCCAGGTTGGAGGAACCACCCCAATTTTTCATGGGGTGATCAAGGAAATCAAAGACAACAACCTCTCCCAAGCTTCCAACAGCAACCCTACCCACAAGAAAAGAAGCCGAACCTTGAGGAGATGCTAACAAAATTTATAGCGGTGTTAGAAACCCGTTTCCAAAACACCGAGACAGCACTCAAAAATCAACAAGCATCGATTCAAGGGATCGAGAACCAATTAGGGCAACTTGCTAAGCATTTCACCAAACGATAACAAGGAAGTCTGCCAAGCAACATTGAAACTAACCCGAAGGACCAACTTCAAGAAATAACCGCTCATGATAGTGAAGGGTTAGATAAAACAAAATTGAGACAAGAGAATATGATAGAGGAAGATAAGGTTGAAATAAGTCATGATAAGCCAAAAGCGATAATTAAAGAGTACCAACCTCGTGTGCCATACCTCAATGCGATGAAGAAAGACAACACAGATGAAAATTTGGTAAATTTCTTAAACTTTTAAAGAAATTACATATTAACTTACCGTTTCTTGAAGCTCATTTGCAGATGCCAGATTCAAGGAAATTTTTAAAAGAGCTTTTCACAAACAAACGGAAGTTAGACGAAGAGTCGCATGTGGAACTAAACACAGTATGCTCAGTAATTCTGCAAAATAAACTACCACGAAAATTAAAAGATCTAGGGAGTTTTACAATTCCATGCTTAATTGGTAGCATATCTGTTGATAATGCTTTAAATGATTTAGGGGTGAGCATAAATGTTATGCCTTATAAAATGTTTAAACAGCTAGGTCTAGGGAAACCCAAACAAACTAGGATGAGCATTCAATTAGCTGATAAAACTATTAGAATTCCTAGGGGTATAATTGAAGATGTACTCGTGAAAATTAGCAAATTCATATTCCCAGTAGACTTTGTCGTTTTAGACATGGATGAAGACAATAATATCTCTTTAATTTTAGGAAGACCCTTTTTAGCAACTGCTAGAACTAAAATTGATGTTGATACAAGTGAATTCATACTTCGTGTAGGTAACGAGACAATCACTTTTCAGGCTCTTGACTCGGCTAGGACATTAAGTAATCAATGTGAGAAAATAAATTCTATTAATGACCATTCGCTTAAATATTTTTTTCAAGAAGCACCACGGAACTACACAACTGAGCCAAATCCTAAACCTCATGCCAAAAAGGAAATAACTCATGAGGAATGAATTCTTCAGATTGATGAACTAGACGAGTGGAAGACACATTTCAAGGAGAAATTAGGAACACATAAAGCAGAAACGAAACCATTCCATGAGCCAAACCAATTTAAGATCGGAGATCAGGTATTGTTGGATAAAACAGACCCTCGGATAGCCACTTCAGACCTTGATACAAACAAAGAAATCCCTTTTGAGGTACTGGATATCTTCCCACACGGAACAGTCGAGGTAACTAATCCCAAGTTTGGCACTTTTAAGGTAAACACTACTCGACTCGAATTATATAATGATCATAAAACTGATAGCAGGGGAGAGGAGTTTCAACTCCTTAAACCACCATGAATACGCAAATGAGAGGTAAGTTTAGCTTAAGACTTTAAATGAGCGCTTCTCGGGAGGCAACCCGAGCTCTAACCATACTAATTAATTTGCTTTTACCTTTATTTATGCTTTAAGTGTAGGTTGCACCTCCACACGGCCTTGCACACGGGCGTGGTCGTGGCTGTCTGGACACCACAAGTAAGTATATCGGCATGGCGGAGACCGTGCGACGCGGCCGTTATCGAAACTGAGTAAGGCACACGGGCGTAGGTAAAAATGACATGGGCGTGCCTCTGGACTAGGGTCGATACTGTTAAAACGACAATAATGACACGGGCATGGGACAATTAACACGGGCCAAACCTGTTAAATTAACACGGGCATGGACAATAATGACACGGGCATGGGAGAAGCGAACGAAGCTCCGCACGACCGTGCAACATGGCCGTGCGGGCCAACACGTCCATAGTATACGGACGTGGGCTGCAAAACCAGGCGTGCCAAAACCCCAATATTCGAAGCACACGGGCATGCGACACGCCCGTGTACCACTATTTCTATATAAACCCTTCACTATTCATCTTCTCCACCAAACATTTTCTCTCAACCCTAGCCACCCTAATTTTCCTCCTTCTTCACCATACTCACCACCATCCCCATGTCAAAGAAACGAAAGAATCCTACCAAAATCTCCCCGTACAAGACCGATCTACATAAGTTCATGCCGGCCACTTCATTTATCCGACAAGCCAAGGAATTTGAGTCCATTTAATTTTCCCTTTTCTTTTCCCTTCTCCTTTATTTTCCTTCTTTTTATTTCTCTTATGCTTAATTTAGTATATTTTATTTTAGGCTCTTGATTTTAGGTTCTAAAGGCTACTTGGGAATCACCACACCACGACCACTGCCAACTCAAGGAATCTATCCAAAATTCAGGAAGTTTCACTTCTCCATATCTCGTATGATTTCATGCTATTAATCTCTAGATATATATCTTTGTACATTGAGGGCAATATACATCTTAAGTGTGGAGGGATGAATTTTATTTTGAAAAGTTCTTAACTTTTTGTATTATTCTCAAATCCTTGAATTGTGTCTTGTTCTTAAGTAATTTTCTCATATTACTGTTAGAATGAAAGTTCCTTTGATTCATGATTTTTATTGATATGTTTTGGATTAAGTCATTGATAATTGTGTAGTGATGATTTAAACCTTAGGAGACTAGAGAATCAAGCATGATGAGTCTATTTTCAGAATTAAAAACTTGTTAGGTTGGCTACCTGAATCTAATTATTACCTTGAAGTTTGAAATTTACAAGGTTGATGTCAAAAACCCATAATTTTTGTGAGATTTTGAGCCTTTTAGAGCATACATTCTTTTCTTGCTCACTTTATTGATTATGAGTGTGTCAACATTGATTTGTTATTCTAGAACTTGCTTTGATTATACATGTCAAGACCATATCATTGATTTGATATACTGAAATGATAAAGGCACTTAGGTTTAACCCACTTACTCCCCAAAAGCCTACCTTCATGTTTAACCTTTAGTAAACCCCTTTGATCCTAACAATCCTTTCATTAATTCACCCTCAACATTAACAAAAAAAAAACTCATTCTTTTTTATTCATAAAGAATTTTTCCTTATTGAATTAACTCCTTTTTGTCGAGATTTGATTTGAGAAGTTGCCTAACTATGTTTTCCATTTCAGTTGTTAAATTCTATTATTGAATTTGATTTGTTCCTAAAAAAAAATCGAAGTATATTCATCATTAGTTCTATGTTAGTTGAGCTTATACGTTTAAATTTCACATCTTGAGAAGAAGCTCGTGTTATGAAATTTTAAATGATGTAATTATTCAAGTCTTAGTTCATCTTTCTAGTTAGGTAATTTTTCAATTCAATCTCGATTCTAACCCTTTAATTCAGCTTTTATCCACACCTTTAACCAAAGCCCCGTTACAACCCTTAAAAGACCTTTTGATCTGTGTATCATTTCATTCTATAGTGATGGAGATTTAATTTTCATGCAAGCCTATGGGACTAACTTTTCATGTTTGACTTTTTAGTGCTTAATTTTGAACCTTAAACACTTTGAGTGATTTGAGTGCACTACAGCAAAACAGACTTTTAGCGGCGTTTATGAGGAAAAAACGCCGCTAAAGGTCATGACTTTAGCGGCGCTTCTCCCACAAACTCAGCTAAAGGTTATGACTTTTTGCGGCGCTTTTCTTACAAATGCCGCTAAAGGTCATGACTTTTAGCTGCGCTTCTCCCACAAACGCTGCTAAAGGTTATGACTTTTAGCTGCACTTCTCCCACAAACGCCGCTAAAGGTCATGATCTTTAGCAGCGCTTTTTCCAAAATCGCCGCTAAAGAACATGACCTTTAACTGCGCTTTTTTCCAAAAATGCCACTAAAAGTCATGAAAAATAAAAGAAAATTAAAAATTATATAAAAGAGCAGCACTATTATCATAGCACGCAAACAAGCTTTAATTGGATAACAGTTTATATACAAATTCATTCCTATCCGTCTACCCGCTTAAGCAAATCCTTTAGCATTACTTTGATAACAGTTCCTATACAAATCCATTTATGTTCCAGGGGCACAAATCTATTTAACAAACAAATAGAAACTCAACCAATACACAAGAAATTTCATAAGTCTATATTATGTTATGAGTTTATCCAACTCACAAGAAAAATCAAGCTCCTACCACTGAAAATAGGTGGTGTCAAATCCAGCACCAGCACAATTAAACAAATAGCCTATTAAACAATTAAGCTGAGTAAAATCTAACTCCGAGTTGTCCAATCATGCTAACATCAGCACCAGCAGCCAATGCCTCCATGAATTCCTTAGTCCCGAACCTAGCAATGGTACCAAGATTGTTCACCAAATCTGAAATAAAAGACACAATCTCATTAGAACCTCTATCTTGATTAAAATTCAGTGAATAACCAAATGCACAAGAAGCAATAACAAAACTTACCGGCCTTCTTCATGCCAATACTGCTATCAATGATCGATAGAGTATTGTTTGTCTTATCAGGGACAATGTGGATAAACAACTCGGGTTGAGCATCAAGTTTGCTCTTGTCCGTCAAACTCTCGAATCTAATCTTGTCCAATGCCTAAAACCACAATTTTTAATAATTAAATTAAATGATACTAGCTTTAAATTTATCATAAAACCTAAAATTAAAACCCACTTCTATGCTAACAATTTGCAGGTTTAATCGAACTTCGAAAACCATAGATTCAAAGACTACCATTTGCATTTCAATCTTAAACTTTTATACTATAAATTCCTAAAATTATAATAAACAAATCAAATGACAGAATGACAGCTTTTATTAACAAATGTAATTTTCAATTGAAATAAACAACCAACAGAGCAATGCCTATAAATTAAAGACAAAGAGAAAATAAAAACCCAAATTTTATTTCCATACAAAAAAGCAAACAAAACCAACAAGCATTAAAGAAAAAAAAAAGATTAGATCCAATTAACCATACCTTACAATTATAATAAAGTAATTAAAAAAAATCTCCATATTGACGACAAAAAAAAAAAGAAGTTAAAACAAGAAGAAGCGCAGACTTACATCGGCGTTATTTGATAAGCTCATGAAGAAAGATCTCCTTGTTGCTGTAGAAAGTGTTGATAATTAAACTAAGAAGCTGGTTAATCTCAGCTTGAAAAGCAAACATCTCTGTGTCCGCCATTGATGAATAACTCAAAACCCCAACTCAAAAGCACATAGGAAAAACCGTAAGCAAAAGATTATATTTAGGTGCTTAGAGTTCTAAAGAGAAATTACAGAGACAATAAGTAGCGTGTAACGACATTATTATATAGAAAATGCTTCATTAGGGTTTCTAGATAAATAAAATAGCCTATTAAACAAATATAAAACATACATGCAAAACTAATTTAGTCTTACACTAGTATATGTGATAGCCTATTATCCATAGGCAGGTAGCTACCTGACAAAACGAAAACAAACAACAATCAATCCATCAGTCTTAATTTATCAAATGTTAAGACAATCATAATGGATTATTCAATCATCTGCAGAGCAACAAAACCAGGCTTTCAGCATTTACAAAATTTAAATAATAAAGTTTATGATTATAATTTTTACTTAAAATCGAAAACTATGAAGTGAGCTAAGTGAGCTATATAGTACACCCATTTTCATGAAACAAAAGATAACAGTTATTTGAAACGGTAGCCTTCTAAACTTAAGATCTCTGTATTTCCATAATAAATATTTTGATGTCTTTGGCAAATGGTTTAGGGAATATAAAATTAAATGAATTACATCAAAGATATCTCATAACTCAAGCTAACTCTAAGACCAGTAACCATCTTTGGCCATTATAGTGCAGGGAGTCATATAGATCAATAAAATTGACAAAATCCAATATCAAAATTTTCCAACAATACATTTCTTAACACAAACAAATTAGGAACAAGATATCTTTCATGTCCAGGGCTTTTGCAAAGGTTTCGAAACCTTCAAAACTAAGATTTTTACAATATTCATTTTTATAACAATCATTTTCTTTAATTCTTTTTCATTTTAAACTATGCTACATAAAATTTAACATATCATTTAATGATTAAATTAAACTAAATGTTCGAATTTAATTATAGAGTATACATTAGATTATAGAGGTTCTTCTGGGGTCTAACCATAAAACATCAGCCCAGGGCCAAGCCACCGTTCATCAAGTTATATCTTAACAAAAACTATAAACTAATACTTTCCAAAAAGTAATCCCCCTTACTTCAAGAGGAAAAAAGTTATATCTTCTTGACGCCTTCATACTGGTTGTTCCTCTTGAGTTAAATATATAAAGAAAATTTGATACTATAGTCCTCTCCTTCAACCCTTGCACTTAGCAACAGTCAACTTACAAGAAGCATAAGTATACATTCTAGAAATAAACACACAGACAAGTGAACAAAAACACAAGAAATTCAGGCAGAGTTATAATATGGCAGTGTAACAATATGTGAACTCAAGTGAAGGAAGCTCTGCATACCATATTTTCTTTCTCACGTGAAGGAAGATATCATTAACTCTAGTTTATAGCCCTTTGATTTCGGGGCATCTTTTGTCAATGAACTGATGGAATCTCCTATAATAAAGAGCAAAAAAGGTAGAATTCATCAAAACACAAACTTCTGAAAAGAAATTTTGTTATTATAATATTGGAAAGTGAAAATATGGTTTACAATGTTTCACTTTGAAGTTTATTTTGTTGAACAAAAAACAGGCATTGAATGAAGATTGAAAAGTGGATAATATGTCAGTTTTCTCTCAATCATATTCATAATAGAGAAATAGTGACAGACCTAGGAAATAGACTATTTTTAACAGCTTTTTGTCCATATTTTCTCCATCAGTAGCCATCTTCAAGATGATCAACTTCACTCTTGGTCATAAAAGCAAAATGTGGCTGCGTAATTCGCTTTTGCCCCTTCTTCCTGATCTTACTCCTACGAAAATATTCCACCTACAAATGATCAAAAGGGAAAGAAAAAAAAAACCTAAAACATTAAAAGATCAAAGGGGCTCACCATTGATTCGGAGGCGGAGAGACAATAGAAATGAATCTACAAATCTTGCGTTTGTTTGGCGAAAATAGAGCAAATCGGAATGAAAAGAACAGAGAGATGTGCAGATTCTTTTTACCTTAGCTCTCATGGTGAAAAGGGTTCGAAATTCGTTTCCTTTTGCAGTCTCAGGAATTGGGTATCTCCTAGAGAGTACGCGGCGAGAATGGAAGGAAGAACACTTTCATTTGAGATTATACATATCGAATAGCTAAACCCTAGAAGCCTCGATAGTGCGGTTTGGTAAGTGTTAGGGAATTGGGCTTCGAGATTATATTGGGTTAAGGGAATCTAACCAGATTTTAGCCCAAAATAAAATATCTATGGAACCGGTTAGGTCACCGATTTTCGGCCCATTTGGTTTAAATTAAATAAATTATAAAAAATAAAAAATATTTACAATTTTCAATTCAACCATTGATTCAACTAATTTTTAATTTGTATTATCTTATGACATAAACCTCAGTATCAATTTTTAATGTTTACAATTCAAATATAATTTTAAATTTTAAAAAAAATCAAACATATCAAATTAAAATATTATTATAATATAATTAATTCTTTGTTAGAGCATATAAATTTAAAACTATATATATTTGAAAATTATTTTAAGTAAAATAATTAATGACAAATTTTTTAATTTAAATATATTATCAATATATTAGTGTTTGCCTTATTCAAATAAATTATATATATAAATCAATGTATTATAAGGGATTCTTTTAAAAAGAAAAGTCAAATTTCAAAATTGAAATAAATAAATCATTTTTCGTTAACTATTTTTCATGAAATAAATACAAAAAAAATAGTTAAAAAATTCATAAATTAAATTTCATAGAACAAAGGCACCCTAATTATAAATTTTCCTTTTGGGGATGAAACTAATGCTACCTATTTAATAAGTACATTTGAAAGAAAGGAGGAAAATGATTTTGGTTTTTCTTACTCGAATCAATAATAGATCAATTCAATCCGAAAATTCAATATGACATGGAATCTCTAAAAATATATACTCAATTAAAGTTTAAGGAAGACTAATTTTCTGCCAAGTAAGCAATGCTATTAGAATTTCACAGAAAGGTATTTGCAATCTAAAAATATTTTAAGATTTTGTTTTTATTGTGTTCAGATGAAATGAAGTGATGTGATTCACATTTATATTAAATTTTTTTATATTTAAGGTATCATAAATTTATGTATATTTTATTTATATAAGTTTTTAGATATTAATAGTTTAATTTTGTTATGTTTGTGGTGTATGTTATTCATTGTATATAATTATATATTTTTTCAAACAAAAAAATATTTCTTTAGAATATCATAAATTTGTATATATCATATATATCAATAATTCATATTTTGTAAATTTAAACTTCTTTATGTGTGACGTGTTTATGTTAACATATCATAAACCCTAGACCTTAAATATTATACCCTAAACCACAAACACCAAACTCTAAACCCCAAACTCAAAACCCCAAACCATAAATCATAAACCCATAAACTTTAAAATAACATATTTTTTTACGGCGTTTTTATAAAAAAACGCCACTAAAGCTTACCTTTTGCGGCGTTTTCCTAAAAACGCCACTAAAGCTCAAAAAATAAATGACGTTGTTTTGCTCAAAATTTTGTGGCATTTTTATAAAAGCGCCGCTAATGCTCAGGTCTATAGCGGCGTTTTTAAGAAAGCGCCGCTAATGGTTAGATCTATAGCGACGTTTTTAAGGAAGCGGCACTAATGCTCAGATCTATAGTGACGTTTTTAAGGAAGCGCCGCTAATGCTCAGATCTATAGCGGCGTTTTTACAAAAGTGCCGCTAATGCTCAGATCTATAGCAGCGTTTCTACGAAAGCGCCGCTAATGCTCAAATCTATAGAGGCGTTTGGGGAAAAAAACGCTGCTATTGCTCCTTTTTAGCGGTGTTTGGGCAATAAACGCCGCTATTGCTCAACTTTTTGCGGCGTTTTCTTTCAAACGCCGCTAATGTATAATATTTGCGGCGTTTTTCATTAAAACGCCACTAAAAATGCCGCTAAAAGTCTGTTTTGGTGTAGTGGTGAGTCTTTAGTGAGGATGTCAACCATTGTCGATTTTGAATTAAAGGTAATTATTTAGGTAAGGGAAAACACCTATATTTTCGTACTTCAAAAAAAAAAACAATAATTTTTATTGTTTGAATATTGAGAACCCTTTTGGTTAAATTATCAATGTATGAATTACCTATGAATTGTGATGAAACACTATTGATGAATATTATGAATTGGGAAAGTTCATTTTAATTGTGAATTGAGAATTTTGCTTGAGGACAATCAAATGCTTAAGTGTGGGGGTATTTGATAAACCGTAATATGTACATATTTTAATCCCACATTTAGCATACTTTTGGATGATTTATCCCCTGAATTGTGGAATTTGATGCTCCTAATCCTTTAATTTCATTTTTATACTTAGGAAAGCATCGGAGGATGAAAAGAACGAGAAACGGGCCAAAACGGAGAAAACGGGCCAAAGTAAGAAGTCCACAGGGTCTGAAGATAACCGCAAGGCTGTGCCACTTTAGCAGATCCGAACACGGCCTGGGCTCGATTCACACGGGCGTGTCCCTGCTGTGACCTGTTTTAATTCCACTTGGAAAAGGATACTTAGAGGCAAAGAAAGACATTCTGAAAGCCTATATAAACACCCTAGAGGGTAACCTAAAGGAGGAGGCCGAAGGAGCGAAGCCAGAGAGGGCCGAATTGTGGGATTTACTAAAAGACAGCCAGTTGATTCATCTCAAGAAGCCGAAATCATACTCAAGACGAAATATCTTCCCTTCAATTTCCTTCAGGGGGTTTTAGGGTTTTTCTTATGTTTTGTTTTATACTTCCTTCTGAGATGTATTCTTTTATAAACATGAACTAAACCCCTCAAATGCCTGAGGGGGATGAAACCTAAGACGAATCTTGTTATTGTTTTCTGAACTATATGATAAATACTTGATTTCTTCTTAATTATGTGTTTTTAATTCTTACTTTGATATTTCAGGATATTGATTCAAGTATTGATGTGCTTAGGCAGTGGAGTAAAAATCCCTGTTTAAGAGTAGATCTAGCATAGTTAAGCGGAGTTGATCGCACTCCTAGAGATAGGACGACGAAAATCTGCCGGATTAGGGTCAAACCTAATATGGGAGTCCATAAATCGAGTTAATGCAACATTAGGGGTTTTAATTAGAAAGAGATTTTAATTAACCAATCTAGGTTTAGACGTTAGTAGCCTCGAGAGAGGTATTAATATAAATTAGGGGGTCCTATGATCAAGTCAAGTGAATAAATCGTCTGGTTCAGAGTTAAATAACAAGTGAAGTCTAGGTGGATTCTTCCTCGGGTATTGTCTTAATCAATTGGTTTTCTCAAAAGTATTTCCTCAATTCATTCTCTGTGTCTTAGCATCTTTAGCTAAGCAATTAGTTAGTTTTAGATTAAACAACAATTCTCTTAATTCTTAGGCTAAATAATAGAAAGATAGTAATTACTAGTACTCTTGGTCCTTGAGGATACGATATTTCCGGTCTTGCCATAGCTATACTACCAAACGATAGGTGCGCTTGCCTTATTCGTTGTCATAGTTAGTTTGGACACGATCAGGAACCATATCACATCCCGGATCTGATGAAACATGATGAATTGAGACAGTATTTTGTAAATACGTAATTATCTTGAATATATTAACTATTTCTTTATTTTTCGATCGCCTGGAAAGGACAAAAGAAACATCTTGTTCTTTCTTCAACAATTTCTGATCTCTAGTGGACCTCTCAATAGGGTTCGAACTCACATGAAGTTCTGACCATCTATCAAAGAAAAAATTACGGTAAAAAACATGGATATAAATTATTTATGTGTCGATGATATATATTATAAAAAATAATATGCTTATTCGTAAACAAATGTTATAATTTTATAAAATTATGACAAGGATTTATATTATTTATAAGAAATGTTATGAAAGTTATAGGACACTTTATAAAAAAAATTATAAAGGTTAATATATTATAATTATAATATTGTTTTTTTTACTTAATTTGTATATTATATAAAAAAAGTTATAATATAACATAATTCTTTTTTAAAATTAAGTTTATATAAGTTTTTATAATTAAAGTTACAAACTATTTGCACTGTGAATCCAAATTTTATTTGGTAGATGTTAATTATGCAAATTTTGATCATACTAGCATATTGCATACTTTATACCTTCATTCATAGGTATATTTAATATGATCTATACTTTGAAACATATAAGGAAAAAAGAGATCTTGATAATCACAATGATACAAATTCAAATGATAGATAATGAACTCGGTCAAAAGCCAACATATGATGAAAATGAGCTTATATTAAATATTAAAGAGGAAATAACCCAACAAATATGAAACAGTAGTACAATTAGATAAAAGTTTATGGGAATAAATTATATTAGGATCATCCTAAAAAGTATAGTTTTTAGGCACCAATAAAATAGTGCCACATCATTAAATTTTAAAGATAACAAAGTATTATTATACACTCATCTATATCTAATATCTTCTCCAATTTAATTTAACTTTTAATTAAATTATTTAAAATAATTAATTTTTTAAATTGTAAACAGATGTCTTTTTTTATTATTACAAATTTTAATTATTTTTTCCATAAGTTAATATTTTTTATTTTTGTGCAACTAATTTTTTTAAAAAAAATAATTTTTGTGCACTTTTTTCAATGTCATTGACACATAATTTTGGTAATTATTCTACCTATAATCTCGAACCTTGAATCTCAAATCCTGAGGTTTAGGGTTTGGATTTAGGATTTAAGATTTTGGATTCGAGGTTCAAGGTTTGGGTTCAGTGTTTAAGGATTTGATGTTTAGGTTTTGAGTTTAAGGTTCAAGGGTTCGGGGTTTCGAGTTTATGATTCATGGTTCATGTTTAAGGTTTTGGGGTTTCAAATTTAGGATTTAGGGTTCGAGATTTTAAATTTAGGGTTTTGAATTTGGGGTTCAAGAAAAAAAAATCATCAAAATCATTTGTTAATGACATGAAAAAAATTATTGAAATGTAATTAAATAATTGAGAAGGGACCATAAATAATATGGTTGGAAGGGTCCATAAAATAATTTCTCTATAGATGAGTATATAATAATAATTTCATGTCTTTAAAATTTGATGATGTGGCAAAATTTTATTGGTGCATAAAAACATTATTTTTTAGAATCTTCCTTATGTAAGTTATTTCCAAATTTTATGTGATGTTTATTTTTATTTTTATTAGTAATTGTATTATTAACTACTTTTTTTTATTAACATGATACATATGATGATTTAATTTTGATTTTTGTTGTTTGTTTAGAAAATTTTTTATCATGCTAATATTTTTTATAATAATTAATATTTTTTAAAAAAATATATAAAATATGTAACTGTGTAATTACAATTTGTACTACCTAACATGACATGAGGAATTATAATATAATTACACCCTGTCAACGAAACACATTTGGAGAATTACAATTCTTTGTAATTCCAAAAGAATATGATTACTACCCTACTAATTACACTTTCAATCAATTACTATATGCTGTCCAAACAGAACCTTAAGGAGAAATTAAGAATTGAGGTAATTATCAATTACCCTTTAGTTTTTCTAACACATGCTATATTATAAATTCTAAGTTAAATTCTACTATTAGTCTTTATACTTTGTAAATATTGTGGATTTAGTTCTTACATTTTAATTTTGTCTTTTTAGTCCTTATACTTTTCAAAATTTAAATTTCAATCCTCACTAAATAATAACTATTAAATTCATTAAATTAAGTTTTAATATTTTCAGAATCTAACATGGCAAACATATTATCATATGTGTAATTCCATGTTAGCTTATTATTTCTATGTATTACTCACTAGAAATTAAATTAATGGATTAACAATTGTTATTTGTGTCAGGACTGAAATTTCATAATTCGAAAAGTATAGAAACTTTGAACGATCCAATTGGAGAATGTGAACTAAACCTACAATTGTAGGCATAATATAGGACTAGCAATCGAATTTAAACAAACGAATTTAACTTCTATTATCTGGGTCAAGACTAAAAGTCAAAATTCGAAAAGTACAAAGACTAAAAATGACCAATTCAAAAAATACAATGACTAAAATTGGTCAAATTAAAAAATAAGGACTAAATCCACAACTTTTACAAAGTCCAAGAACTAATAGTAAAATTAACCTAAGTTTTATATTATTCTTACATGGAACCCTATTACAAGTTTTATAAAACCTATTGAAGACTTAATATACCTTTTTATTATAAAGGTTATATTATTTTTTTACCTGAATGTCGATAATAACAACATAGAACGACCGCAAAGCAAAAAGAAAGAAAAAAAAAAAGAACACACAGATTTTACATGAAAACCTTTTCGGGGAAAAAACCACGGGCAGAGGAGAAGAAAATTCACTAATGTCAAATTCAAATGATACAAGAGGAGTTTTGACTACATCTATTTACAGGAAGAAAAACCTTGTTCTAATCAATGTCAAATAGAAGCAGTGTAGGAAGGTTGAAATACCTTATTCTAATAAATATCAAATAGAAGAAGTGTATTTTTATACGAATTCCACTTGTGCCACTGTATTTTATTTCTTTAACAGGAATTTAGATCACACAACTCTAACACAATCAAATTTTTATAAAAAGGGTTATGAAGTTGGTGTGTTATTGGATATCCTGGCACAAGTCAAACACATATAAGGTTTATAAAGGCTATTGTAACCAAATGATTACAAAGTTAGGTTGCGCCTCAAATTCCAAGTTGCTACGAAATGTTGTTTAGAAGATATTCCAAAATAGGTTAAAAATTGCATCTAGTAATCCACTAATATTATTGTCACCTTCTTGTTAATAATTTTATTTTTCTTATTAATTATTCAAATTATTATATTTTTTAGAAAAATATTATGTGGTAGATATTGGTTATGCAAATACAAAAAGTTTTATTGCACTATATTGCGGAGTACGATACCATTTGAGAGTGAAAACGGAATCAATTTGTTGTATGTCCTATCTTGACATCCCAACTAATGTTCCAAAATAGTCTGGAACTACATAGATTAATAGGCAGATTGAAAGTGAGTTAATCAAATAAATAAATGGCACAAAAAATTTGTTAATGCAATTTGGTTAACAATCCTACTCTACGAAGCCTTATTGAGAGAATAATTTTATTCAATAATGGATTGGAAACTTTATTGCTAAGGCTCAATCTACCTTTACACTATGAAATAATTTTAGCCCTAATAAAGAACCTCAATGTTATAATTACTCATCCCAAGCAACCTCGTTTGCAACAAGATTTACTCTTAAAGAAGCCCTGAAAACTAGAGTGCAATTAGACCTGTCCATGGGTCAGATTCGAAAAGTAAGAGGGTTTGGACAAAATATAAGCCCCAAGAATGGGCTTAGGCAAAAAAATAATGTTTGTTTAAAAAAATGAACCAGGCTTTCAGTAAGGCTTTTTGGGCTGAGCTGGCTTGATTTAGCAAAAAGACAAAAAAATTGCTATTTTCTTGCTAATTTTTTGTTGTTTTACTGTTATTTTTTTGTTGTTTTTCACTATTTTGCTACATTTTCACTATTATATTATTATTATTTTATTGTTATTGTATAACTTTTGTTTTATTGTTAAATTTTTTACTATTTTGAAGGTATTTTCTTGTTAAGTTACACATATCTTTAGTGTTATTTAAGTAGAAATATTTTTTAATTTATTTTCAATTTGTTGAGAAATATTTAATTTAATATTTTTAGTATTTTTAGAGTATTATATTTTTTAAATTTTTACATAAAAAAATAATTTGGTTAGACAAGTTGAGCGAAGCTCGAACCTAGCAAATAACTTAAAATTTTGACAGAATCTAATCCAATCCTACTCATGAATAAGTCGAAGTGGAACGAATACACAACTAATACACTATAAAAGCAATAAAGATAGCTGAAGAACAAAGCACTCACACAACGCCACCAACCAACATCAAGGCCGCCTATTTATAGGCTATGAACGATAAGTTTTCCAAATAATTTTGATAAGATAAATAGACATTTCAAATTGAAGAAATTATCAACAAAATCTCCCTTTTCAAATGTTAAAATAAAGCCTTCACTTCCAAGCAATTTCAAATCAGCTTCATCACTAAGTAAAACTAAGTCAAACCAAATAAAGATAAAGTTTGTTGCTAATAAACTACTCCTCTTCCTTCTTCCATATAAAAATAAATCTTCTAACAAAAATAAAAATAATTTCAACTCGAATCAGAGATAATTTGTTAATAGAAAATTAATCAAAATTATCCAAGTAAAAAGTGCCAACAAAATTCACTACGCTTTAATTGTCTAACTTTATTGTTGACCAAGTCATTCAACAACTAAACCGAAGATAGCTAAAGTCTTAACAATCTCTCTTTTTGATATTTTGACAAGACATTTCAACAAATCTATATATAATTGCATAACATAATTATGGTATATAGTATACATAATATAATGTTACAAAATACATCAATACATGTTATATTATCAATAGTTATGTATTATTTATTATATTACTAAACATGCATATAAATTCTTAATATTTTAATTTGTTTACAAATTTATTTTTGTTAAACTAAATTTTGCATTGAGTTCTAAATTTTTACTATTTATACTTGGGCATTAGTTTCTTTTATATATATTTGGGCTTCAAATTTGGGATAGTGAGTTTATGTTGGGCTTGGGTATAAATAGTTTAGAATATGAGTTTGAGTTAATCTTAGAATATAGGTATTCAAATTATAACTTCGATAAAATGTTTTTTCTAATATTTAATTTTCAACAATATAAATAAAAATATTCAAATTTCAATATAATAATATAACAAATAAGATAATTTATTTTCTCACTTTTATATATTATAGATATTCAAATATATAAAATTTATAGAGATATCATATAATCATAAATATTACATATAACAAGCACTTTTTAGTTATATTATATAAAACACCTCTATTTTAATAGAATATATATAGCTTCTTATGAGCTGAATTTGGATTGTGTTATCATCATATAAAAGTAACATTAATTAATACTTTCAAAAATATATTTTTTTATAATTTATAAAACTTTAAAATTATTTGAATTTGTATAAACACGTCCAATTGATTTTGAATCTTAAAATATTTAAACCTTGAAAAACCCAACCCCAAAAAATCTAAACTTGAAATAATCTAAATTTGAGAATAAATAAATATGATTTCGTTTGAAATCGTTTGTTTGCAGCCTCTAATTATTAATTTTTTTCAAATAATATTTTCACTACAATCATCCTAAATTTTTATAATAATTTTTAAAGAAAATTTTATAATAATTAATTAAATAAAAACTTAAAATTTTATAATAATTAATTAAATAAAAACTAACCTATAGCAATAGTGAACTAAGATTTAGATTTTTGGACAAGAGTTAAGATTTTAAGGTTTAAGGTTAGATTTAGGATTTAGAGGTTAGGATTTGGATTTTAAGGTTTAGGATTAAGGTGAAAAATAGGAGTTAGAATTTAGGGTTTAAAATTGGCTTTTGGACTTAAAGTTTTGGTTAGGATATTTATAAATATTAGAAATTCTACATACGCGTATATGTCACGAGGTTAGAACTTTAGTATGGCAAATTGTACGACCTTAGGCGATTTTTTTTTTGTTTCAAATCTACTTAAGTCAGACTTACTCTTGAAGTATGAGAATTTTTCCAAAAGTTCTCTAAGGCATCGAAATAAAATGGAAGCAAACTTAAAAGCGAATGAGCAACGAAAGAATTGAAAAAAGTCATAAGAAAGCAACTAACACCAAGTGTTTAAATAAATGCTCTTAAACATATTCTTCAACTCAAGAATAAAGTAAAATGGGATGAAGTGATTACAAATTAGCGGAAGACCTCTATTTATAATTGAGCTTCCCTAGATTCAACGGCACAAATTGAATTACATCAACAGTTGATCTTAGTGCCTATCTACAAGATTAAAATCTTAAGGGGTTTAAACTCTATACAATCTTATCCGTTAGAATTTACATTAACCATGGTAACTCTAGTTTTACTAGAATATTTTTCTGGGCCACCAAGACTTCAAAAATATGGGCTTCTCCATGAGTTCCACAAATCAAACAAATTCTAGTGGGTCAAATGAGCCCCATTTAATCAATTGACATTCATGAGATGATTTATGTGCATTTGTTACAGGCTTTGATTTTCAGCCTGTGACATATGCATGTGGATACCACGGATTTAGAATTTAGTCATGTGTTTTACAAAACATAAGGTAAACAATGAAATCTTTAGGTTGGAACTAATTAATCATAACAACACATAAAATATGTACGATATTAAAATAAAACAATTAGATTATATTGTGAGTAAAATGAAATTTAAACACATTAATACATTAGATTAAGAATATTAAATGAATATTATGTTTTAAAATAATATACAATAAATAATGAAACGTATGATTTGAAATTATTTAATAATAACACATGAAATATATATAAAAATATTAAAATAAAAATTAGAATAAATATGTACGAAAGGAAATTTTTGTAATTCCACTAACCAAGTTGGTGCCCGATTAACTCGTGACACCAACTCAGTCAAGGACTTAAATAATAATATAGGTATACACTTAATGTAGATAATAAAGTGTACATAATAAAATTAAAATGCATAAAAAAAATCAAAATAGAGCTTTGGTTGAGTGGTAACCTTAGTTTCATGTATGCAATTGGTGTGAGTGTAACCCCATAACATACATTTTTTTTCTTGTATTTTTTAAAAAATAAAAAGACTAAAATACACTCGAATAATATAAATTATTTTAAATACAAAATAATATTTTTTTCCTAACTAAATTAGTGCACTTTTAACTCGTGACCTACTCAATCAAAAATTAAATAATAGTATAAATATTATATTTTTTATGACATTCTAAAAAATGAAATAAATATTTTTTAGTGGATATGTAAAAGGTAATCAACCTAGCTTAAGTTACACTCTGTTATAATGATACGTGTAAATATGTTTACTTGGTGATATAAAGTTTAGAATTATAAATATTTGATAAAAAAAAGTATCACAAAATCATTTGTATTATTCGTTGGATTACTTTTTAGTTTTTCTATTGAAAAAAATGGTAAATTAGTTTTTGTATGGTAGATGAGTGAGGAAAACAATCTCTCCGTTAAAATTGTACATGAGATGTAATAACAAGTTTAACCATAAATATTTATACATTTATTCAATTTGACTCTTACTTTTTTATTAGAAATAAATTAAAAAAATTTGAAACTAAAAAGGCTAAAGGAGAAAAAAAAAGCCTAGTAACAAATTAAAAAAAAAACTCTTTAAAATTTTAAAAAATATTTAAAAAGTCATTAAAATTTTAAAATTTCTATAAATTTTATTAAAAAATTTTAAGTTGAAAAACTAAGAAAATACTCCAATTGACGTTTCTGTGATTTTAACATCTACAATTGTTTTTATCTTCTTCAATATTTCTTCATTTTTATTTTGCACCACCAATTTTTCAGTGACCAAATTGATACATTCTATGCGAAATATGAGCTGCATGGGCCCTGGCATCAACGCTTCATGGGCGAGTAGCACTCTTGTTTCAAAATATTGGCATTGCTGCACTGTAATGCATTCTGATCGGTTGAATTGATTATATTGAAAATTAATTAAAGTATTATTTTAGAAATAGGTTTTAAATAGGTTGACTCAGAATCGATAGAAACTTGGTAAAAATCGATTGAATTGAATTTTTATTAATTTTTATTTTTATAAAATTTTTAATAATTTATTTAATTGAACTGACAATCTAACTGATTCAATCACTGGTCTAATTTTAAATATTTCCAGTTGAATGCAGTTTTCCTGTTTTCCTTTGGTTACTGTCTAATGATATGGATATTCAATTTAAAAGAGATATTAACTGACATGAAAATAGCTTTGTACTTGAAATATTATATGAAATAATTGAAAAATGCACAACAGGAAGATTTCGACTACTAATATTGCTAAAAAATATGGAATTTAAAAATTGGTGAATATGTGTAAATATTGAGGGTTAAATATGTTATTATATTTTATATATGAATATCAAAACAAACATTTAGGTGCAATTTTAAAAGAACAATTGTTTTGATCACTCTCATCTAATGTACAAGAATTTATTTACCTTTTTTTTTAATATAGGAACTAAAATACAATTTGTGATATAATATAGGGAGTTTTGTGGAACTTCTACAAAATTTTAAACATATTATGCCTCAACATAATAATCTATAATATCTATAGCAGTACTGAGTTTTCAAGAATCTTTTAAATTGTCGAAATTAAAATTGAAAAAGGATAAGTTTAAGAAATCAAAAATCGACTTGAATCGAAGACTTTGAGACATTATCAAATAATGCTCAAGAGTTTTTTTTTTTTTTTTTTTTTTCTCAAAATAAGTGAAAAAAAAAACCTAAAATCTAAATGGCACAATTGTAATAAATTGAACCGACCATAGAAAAAGAATAATAGAGGAGAGGCAAGTGTAGAGAAGAAAGTAAAAAAGAAGGCAATCAACCCATGTTGAGGGACCCCTCTCATATTTGCCGACCAAAAAAGAATAAGGACAGCAGTCAGTGGAGGAGTTGGTTGCTAAGCTTTGGTGGTAGGGGATAGATATATCATTTGACTTTGTCAGAGTTGGTTGTCGTGGAAACTTACTACTTTCGAATAATAATTAAAAATAATATCAGCATCATCATCAACAGTTGCATGGCAAATGGATTTTTTCTTGCGTGTGTTTCACCTGACTGCAGACTCTAAATTCTTGGAAGCTCATCATTTTAATTTGATGATGGACTTACAAAGTGTGAAAACCCCCATGCCAAATTACGCCGCCCACGTAAACTCATCCATCCATCCATCCACTTCCTTCTTTTTGGGATTTTGACCAAACACCATCGGTTCTTTTCACAATCTGTATAAGTGGAATATTATTATTGTTATTAGGTACACAACCTAATTGGGCATTTTTATTTTGATTATTCAAAAAAATATCTTTTTAATTGAGTTATTATTGTAAAAAGCATAATTTTAATAGTTAAACCTTTAATGTTCATTAACGGTAATTGAGTAACTAATTTTTTTTTTAATATTGATGACTAAATTAAAAAGATTTTTTTAATAACCAAAATAAAAGAACATGAAAAGTTAAATGACTAACAAAGTAGTTATTAGTAGTTATTACGGTGGACTCAATTCAACTTTCGTCTTGCTTGCTTACCACACCTCAAATGTTCATTTTATAGAGCTAGCCGGCTACGTGTAAAACAATATACTTTACAATATAATAGAAAAGAGCAATAAGCTGTAGACGTTGATATTTGCTACCTTATATTATGTGTACAAATATCTATACAGTGTCACCCATGCCCCATGCTTTACCAAAATTAAAGTTTACCGCATATATTCTATTTTTTTTCTCCAAAAAGGAAAAACTTCTCAAAAAAGAAAAATTATATTTTAAATTTTAAAAAAAAACCTCATTTGGTTATTTGATATATTAATACAAAGAAAACCCAATATTTACCTAAATATTAAAATACTTAGTATGAATTATAAACCTGAAATTACAAAAATGACTAAAACTCAAAAAAAAAAAAAAGTAAAAAAGTTTTTGTTTTTTGGTCATGAGATCTTCTATTAAAAAAAGGATAACAAGCAAGAAAAGGTTAAGTTTCATAGAAGTGTACAATTAATACAAGATAAATTAAAGGAACAAGCCCGAAACAAATCTTACAAAAGTCAAACACAAAACTCAAAGGAACAAATCTGCTTGTAATATATCATCTAGGGTGAAGTTAAAATTTTTTTGGGATAAGAAATAAATTATATATTTTTATGATAGTAAAAATATAATTTTATAATTTTAATAATTTGTATTTTTATAATTTTTAAAAGATTAAATCAAATTTTTATCATTTCAAAGAGATTAAAGTATAATTTTATCATTACTAATTTAAAAATTTATAAATTATAAAAAAATCTAAATAAAAAAATTTTCATTTTAGGTGATTGGCCCTACCAGCCCCGGCTTCTCCTCCTAATACCGCGGCTGCCAAAAGGGGTAAGGACGGAAACCCTCGCCTATTTGAGCCACCATGAACAGTTGATTAATCAATATAGAATGGTTTTCTGCTCTCAAACAAATATTGCACATTTAATATTTTAAAAATCAACATGTTTTTCTAAATAAAATAAAGGGAAAAAAAAAAATGGAGAATGCGTTAGGAAGTAGAATTGTTGGATGAGACGTTGGTCCGATTCAAGTTGCCGAAATGAGATCTCAAATCTGCCATGGTTGGTATCTGTATCTATCTATTTATATAAAAAAAATCAATTCAAGTAATTAAAATTCCTATCATCAAATTAAACTTTAATTAAAATCATTCTATTTTATGGTTCATCGTAAAATTCACAGTTCTTTTTAATTTCTTCCTATGAATTATTTTATTTCTCTCTCTTAAATTGAAAATCAAAATTCTATCAAATTTAAAACCAGAAAATTTATTGAAATTTCCATAGAAATTAACATGAGTAATTTTTTTATGTGTAATAATTTTTTTGGCTTTCTAACTTTACATAAAAAAAATAGTCTTTTATTTAATTTTCGTCTCTTGTGGTATTTGAATTTACATTTTTGTCAAATCACCCCAAATGGATAGAAAATTTATCGTTTGTTAACTTTACTGACATACACATGGATTTTTATGTGGATGAAACATTTAATTAATTTTTTAAAATTTTAAAAATATTAAATTTTTTTAATAATTTAATGATTTTTAATTTTTAAAAATAGTTTATATACATTTTAATTTTTAAAATAAAACAAAAACTAATTAAACAAGTTATCCACGTGATAGTCCACAAATATATAACGTCAGTAAAGTTAAAAAATATTAACTTTTAATTTATTTTGAGGTGATTTAAAAAAAAATTATTGGGCAGCCTTAAAAGGTTTTTTATTAGTCAAATATCTTTCTACGAAAAATTCAAAAAATTTAAAAATAAAAGAAAACAAAAAATTTAAATAAATACTTAAAATAACTTAAAAATTCAAAAACGAAAAGTGTTTATGCTTTCAATTAAAGAAAGAATGGTTCCATTGTGATAAACTCGAAATATTCTCTGCCCGTTATCCTATATATATATGGACGAATATTGTAATTTATTCCTAAAACATTAGCTTACGCAATGAAGCATCTCGAGGCTGCCTATTTTGTTCCTATTTTCCTATGCCTACATATACTAACTTCATATTTTTAAATAAAAATTATTATTCTTAATATTAGTCTTTGTTAATTATGACTCCTATTTTAGTCAAATTTAAGAAGTAATCTCCTAGTTAAACTCTGTTTATTTGTTTCAATCAAACACTGATTAGTTTAGATTATTTTATTATTATTTGACCTATGGATTTAGCCTATAAATAGGCTCTTTTACAACCTTAGAAAATACACCCATTAGAGATTAGAACTCATAACACATTTAGAGAATTTTGTGTTTACGTTTTGAGGGTTATTTATTTTCGGGTTTTCGGGGTTTAGTTTTTATCTCCATCTTTTGTACTCTTCATTCTGTTGCCATTATAGTAAAATTATCTTTGCCCGTGGTTTTTTATCTTCTTTGGAGGAGTTTTTCCACGTTAAATTTGTGTGTTCAATTTCTCAATTTCTTCTACTATTTTTACTTGTTCGTTGCTTAATCGGGACGATCCTAACAAGTGGTATCAGAGCTAGTTCAATTTTTATAGATCAGCCTATTCAGATATGGCAGCAACAAGGTTTGAAATTGAGAAGTTCGATGGCGAGACAAATTTCAATCTATGGCAAGTTCGGATGATGGCAATTCTAGTTCAATCCAGTTTGAAAAAGGTTGTTACCGGGAAAAAGCCTGAGAATCTAAATAAAACAGAATGGGAAGAGCTTGATGAAAAGGCTTTGTCTGCAATCCAGTTGTGCCTCGCGAATACGGTATTGCAGGAGGTATTGATGGAGAAGACCTCATCTGCCTTATGGAAAAGGTTAGAAACTCTTTATGCAACTAAGTCTCTGGCTAACCGTTTAGTGTTGAAACAATGTCTATTTACGTTTCGCATAAACGAAGGTGAGCTTCTTAGAGATCACACCAGTTAATTCATTACTCTTTTAAATGATTTAAAGAATGTTGAGGTTCATATTGACGATGAAGATCAGGCTATGCTATTATTATGCTCTTTACCCCCTTCATACAAGTCTTTCGGGGAGACCACGATTTATGGCGAGAGACAAACTCGCTCAAAGATGTGAAGGGTAATTTGTTGAGTAGAGACAAACTCGACAATGAGCTTCATTTTGATAGCAAGGCGGATAGGCAAGCTTCCGCTTTGATAGCATCAAAGAAACGAGACAAAAGGTGTCACTATTGTAAAAAGTTAGGTCACGCCAAAGCGATTGTTATAAATCGCAAAAGAAAAGAGTCACGAGAGTAACGAGGAAGATGTAGCCGGTGCTAATTTGGCCGATGAAAGCGGTGATGATTTCTTGTTAGTGTCAACGAGCGATAACTCCAAGCTCACGTCCGAGTGGATCCTAAATTCGTGATGTTCTTTCCACATGTGTCCCAATAGAGAATGGTTCTCCACATACGCCTCGATTGAAGGTGGAGTTGTGTGCATGGGAAACGATTCATCTAGTAAGGTAATTGGAATTGGTAATCTGTTAAAATTAGGATACACGATGGGACAATTAAGACACTCTCGGATGTCGTATGTACCGATTTACGAAAGAATCTCATCTCCTTGAGTATTTTAGACTTGAAAGGATGCAGTAATCAACATCGAGTCGAAGCGGCATTAAAGTATCTCGTGGAGCTCTCGCTTTTGTTAAAAGGTAAAAGAACCGCGCATCTTTATGTTCGGAAGGTTCTACGTGGACCGGTGAAATCGGGACGTCCCTCGTCATTCTACAGAGCCAAGTCAACTCATTTAAAGCGAGGCAACTTGGTCATAGAAGGGAAAAAGGTATGACCGTTTCGTTAAAGAGAGGTTCTCTTTTGAATGCAGGTTTTGAAAAGTTAGGGAACTGTGTTCGTGAAAATCAAACCCGGGTTAGTTTTGATTTGGCAGTGTACAAGTCAAAGGCTAGAAGTCTTCCAAATTTTCTAAGCATAGAATCGACTCGCTTAATTCCTACATGGTTCAAGATAGGCTCGTGGCGGGCTTTGGCAAAGATGGCATTGTGGAAATATGAGTCAAGGTGGAGATTTGTTAATTATGACTCTTATTTTAGTCAAATTCAAGAAGTAATCTCCTAGTTAAACTCTGTTTATTTGTTTCAATCAAACACTGATTAGTTTAGATTATTTTATTATTATTTGACCTATGGATTTAGCCTATAAATAGGCTCTTTTACAACCTTAGAAAATACACCCATTAGAGATTAGAACTCATAACACATTTAGAGAATTTTGTGTTTACGTTTTGAGGGTTCTTTATTTTCGGGTTTTCGGGGTTTAGTTTTTATCTCCATCTTTTGTACTTTTCATTCTGTTGCCATTATAGTAAAATTATCTTTGCCTGTGGTTTTTTATCCTCTTTGGAGGAGTTTTTCCACGTTAAATTTGTGTGTTCAATTTCTCAATTTCTTCTACTATTTTTACTTGTTCGTTGCTTAATCGAGACGATCCTAACAGTCTTACAATAATAAAAAATAAAAAATAATTTTAATTCAAGAAAAACCTTGCTAAAATATTGATAAAATTAATTTTATTTTTAATTACCGGTGATTCAATGTTGTACTATCTTTGATTTAATTTATTATTATTATTCTTATTTTTTTTTGGATAAGTATTTGTATTTTATCCAAGAAACTGTAAACCTACTACAAAGAACTAAGAATAACATTGTTCTGTACAACAAATCAAAGAATCAAAGAAAAACAAAAATCCATTCAGCATATTCTAGTTCAAACAAAGCTGCCTATTACAATGATCTAAAGAAATAATAAGCCTTCCAGAAAGACGGCATTGAATCACTTCCTGAATTTTACTAACAAATGATCCGCAGAAGTTGCAGGTCTACCAAATAATCTACCATTTCTTTCACACCAAATGGAACGCACATAAGCATTCCAAGCCAACTTAAGAAGATATGAGATAAGGAACTTACCCTTAAGATGAGTTATTGCCCAAGATAGTTCTTGATCCCACGAACCAACCATTCTCTCAATGCTACACAATTCTAGAATTAACTACCAAAGCCTGCAAGAATATTCACATTCAAAGTAAATATAGTTCTGAGATTCAAGGCTAGAGGAGCACAGCAGACAATTTCTTTTAGAAATAACCACATGAGAGAACAACCTATCCCGTGTTGGCAATCTATTCAGAATAACCATATAGGAAATTATTGAATATTTTGGCACATGGAGGGGGGATCACAACAATCTGTGCCATAGAACCTTAGTTGTCTTCTTCCTTATATCCTCTCAGATCATCCTAGAAGACTCAACAATCCCTATAGGGAGGCTCCTAACAAAGGTTCCTGCAAGCTCTTTAAAACTTAAAATCCTTTTCCAATTCCATCTACTAGCTAAATTTGGCTCAACTAACCAAAAAGAACTTCATCTTAAAACATAATTTTGAACCCAAGTAACCCAAATAGACCCTTCTGAAGCAAGGAATGAACGAGCTGCAATATGCAAGCTTGGTTCCATTCCTCAAGACATTTCAATCTTAGTCCTCCTTTAGACTTGGGTAGGCAAATATCTATAACATATCGTTTTCAGTGGAGTCAAAAACTATGGTTTCGGGACCCCATTTTCGTCAAACAAGTTAGTATTTTATTATTATTATTTTTAATGAAAGTTAGTATTTTATTACTTATTTAATGATTATAGGTCATATGGGAATTGTATTAAAAATTTGGTTAGGAAATCCTGACGTTTAGATAGCTAATTATTTAAGAAGGACTAAATTGTAAAGGTTATCAAAGTTAGAAATTATAGCTAAATGATTATGGAAGGATAATTAGGTGAACTTAAATAGTAAATTTACCATATGAATTGTTAGTGGACAACCATGGACATGATTTAGTTATTATTAAGTTAATAATAAAGGGTAAAAGTGTAATTAGTTAAATAAAAGAATCAAAGTAAAACAAAAGCCAAATAGGTCATCTTCTTCATCTTTTTCCACTCAAAATCGAAACCGCCATAGCCAAGAATTGGGGGCTTCGGTTTAAACTTTTGGTCTTGCATGGTATGTATTTCTTGCTTAATTTTTAATGAATTCCATGTTTTTGTAACCATGTAAGCTTAATTGAGTTAGTCGGGGGTTCAATTGTTAAAATATTAAAAGTTAAAGGACTGTCATGAAGTGTTTAAGCATGTTTTTGAATTTAGTTGAAGGATTCATGGGTGTGATAATTACAAATAAGTATTTTGTTAAGTGATTTTTAGTAATTTTTAAGGTATAGGGATTTGATTGTGTAAATGCCAAAAGATGTAATGGCCTAAATTCAAGGTTATCGGAACAATGGTTTCGTAACCATATATCCGATTTAAAGAGAAATTTATTTTAATATTTTTGCATGAATATTTATATGATAGGAAAATCGTATTAAAATATCGATAGAAAAATTTTACCGATTTAGTGGTTAGTTAGAAAAAGGAATTATTGAAGGAATTGGGTAAAAACAAGGTATCGAGACCTTGATCTCATAAAATTGAGTAGGAAATATTTTTATAAATATTTATAAAATGTTAGTAATATAGTATTAAAATTTCGTTAGAAAATTTTAACGTTTGAGTATGTAATTAGATGAAAAGGACTAAATTGTAACAAATACAAAATTGTGAAAAAATGATTAGATAGTTTAAATGATAAAAGAAAGAGGGCTTAAAAGGAAAATAGACCCAAGGTCTAATTGGGCTGGACGGCAAGGGTATGAAATCAGCAAGAAGATAAGGAGAAATAAGGGTAAAATGGGAAAATAACAAAATTTGCTAAATAAAACTAGGACTAAATAGGGATATCTAGAAATCTCTTCATTTTTCTTCACTCTCATCAGCTAAAAACGCCATAGGAGGGGTATCTAAGCTGGTATATCATAATTTTTGCACCAAGTAAGTGAATCCTTGCCTATTTCTTGTAATTTTGTGTTTTTAAAGACTTTTACAACTAGGTCCTACTATTAAATTCATTAGTCCTTGATTTCATGGATGAAATTGAAAGCCACCATGGTTGGTTTATGTAAGTTTATGATGAAATAGCATGAAATTTAAGCCTTAATTCGTTTAAGAGATGATTTTATTAGGTAATTTCAATAGAAATTGATTTTTGGGACCTAATTATGAAAGTGTTTGGAATTAAAGTCTATTACTGAAATTATGATTTCCAAAGGTTATAAAGTAGTTTAAAGTGATAGAATAAAGTTTTAATTGAGAAAAATAAGCTCAATTGAGAGGTTAATTGAGCAGGGACGAAATTATCATTCATTGAAAGTTTAGGGGAAAAATGGTAATAACCAGCTTGCACTAAAACAGTTTTTGACATCAGCAGTAGTCTAACTTTGAAAAATCACCATAAATTGTAGAAGTTGAATTAGAAGATGAACAAAATATGAAATTAAAACTTATTGAGTCTATTTTCATATGAAAGAAACAAGGAAATAAAAGAAGTTCTGTATTTTGAGATATTTAGATTTTTGTAAGACTGGTTCAGAATAAATTCGGGTTCCCCTATTTTGACTTTAGAAAATCATAAAAAAGTGAAGAAAAATAATTAGGGGCTTAAATTTATATGTTTAGAATTCTGAATGAGTCTATTTTCTATAGAAATAAACGGGAACACCATCTAATTTCCGTATGAAGAGATAATTAATTTTTAGTGAAGAAGAGTCAGAACTGCCAGACAGCAGAACAGGGGCAACTTTGATGAATAAACTGTACTAATTGGCTAGGCTAAAAATTCTGGAAATTTTATGGTATAAAGAAATTGAGTCTAGTTACAGAGAAAATTAACGGTTCTTCATTTGGAGCTCTGTAGCTCGAGAAATAAATAATTTAGTGACTGTGACTCAAGTAGACAGCTTTGAATTAGCTAAAAATAATAATAGAATTATAGAAAATGCTACATGTGAACATGAAATGTATTGAATTGATGATTGAATTTATTTATTTAGATCCGGAAAACTCAAATACGAAGCTAGATCGAGGAAAGGAAAAAGTCCCGGATTAGTAGATTTTATAAACGAACTAGTATCGAGGTAAGTTCATGTAACTTGAATTATATTCTTAAATGCTTGAAATGTATGTTATTGATGTGAATATAATTTGAATGTTCATTGTATGAAAATTGATAAAACATTGATATATTTGGTAAAAGGGGGAAGAAATCCCGGTTGAATGAAAGGAAAATTCGATGGATCTCTCGAAAAGGAATTGACGGTAAAAGGATCTAGCCGGACGGGTGATCCTATCCTCGATATAGCCCTCCCGAAGAATATGTGGAAAATGGATTTAGCCCGGAAGGGTAATCCGAATTAGGTCTCAATTTAGCTCGGATGTAATTCGGATCCAAGCTCATTAGAGTAATTGTCCTTGCAGGGATTTAGCTCGACTGTAATCCCGACAATACTCTATGAGTTTATATTGCGAGGATTTAGCTCGACTGTAATCCCATTTGTAAAGATGAGGTTCATGGGAGTGTGCTCTCTGAAATAAAAATGTGCGCATATGAATATGAATTGATTTGCCGGATTTGTACACTAAAGTGTACCTCTGAAAATCCATCGAAATTCCGAGTAATTTAACGGGATAAATATGGAAAAATAACAAGGAAATGGAAATCATGATATTGATGAGCTCATCAATCATGGCGTGTATATTATTGATATATGGAAATTAATCGACTAACTTGGATGTTGAGTTTGTGAATGTTAGGGTAATAATGCATTGAGTGAGTATATGAATGTTTATTGCTTGTATTGAAAATACTAGGTAAGTATAATTCTTGTTACATGGGCTTACTAAGCACAAAGTGCTTACCCTATTTCCTTTTTCCTGCTTTGTGTAGTGTTAAGAGCTCGGAGGTCGGATCGGTGGGAGACTCATCACACTATCAACCCCAGTATTTCGGTATTTAAAGAAACTTTAGTTTGAGAATGAATGGCATGTATAAGCTAATAAAATAAATGTTAATATGAAATGAATGTAAGGTCAGCCATTGGTATGGCTAACAAATTTCTAGTTTCAGTATGTAATGAGGTTATCTTATAAATTTGCATGGATCTATTTTGAAAATATGTTGAATTGGATTGGTTGGTATGAATTAGTTTCGGTTTAAATATTTGCAGGGAAGACTAGATTAATTATAAAGGGGTTATATTGAGTAAAAAAAAAAATTGTAAACTCCGGTAATGCCCCGTTCCCTATTCCGATAATAAATACGAGTAAGAGGTGTTACAAAAGATCATGGAATTGTTGTAAAAGTATAGTAATTTTGGGCTGTAATAAGTCCATAGAATATTCGGTCAACATGAATAAGGAGTAAATGGGATAAATTTTAAAGTTTAAGGTTTAAGGATTAAATTGCATAAAAAAGTAAAATGTTGGGGTTTTTGATGATGGAAGGGTCTAGTTGTATAAAAATGTTTATTTGAGTGTTGGAATGATATTAATTGAATGAAATTATCATCAAGATCAAGAAACTTGTCAACCAGAATTAAACCAAGGAAAAACCAGAGTCTTGGATTAGTTGCCGACGCTGTTTTACAACAATTTAAAATTGAGGTAAGTTCGTAGTTCTTGAACTCAAACTTTATTTATTGACTTTAATTAATTAAATTGTTATTTTAATATCAAAGGTTAATTGTATATGTGATTGATTAGTAATTGAAATGAAGAATTATGGAGATATATATATATGGATATGCAATAGATCAAAGAATTAATCATAGTCATTTGATTCAAAAGGTTGAATTATGTTATTAGAGATTGTAGATATATATATTAAGTATGTATTTGTCGATTTTATCGACTAGTACTGGGCACACAATGATATCGTAGGTTTATCCAACCAGTGCAGGGCACAACTATTGTCGGTATGCTTGACTAATGATGGGCTCTAAACTTAACTACGGTATATCCTTTAGGCACTGTTGCCAATAATGATATGATGGTTGATTTTGTAAAACCGATTCCAAGGAATGAGCTTGGCAAAAGAGTTATACAATGGATGTGTTAAGAATTATTGAATATATCCCTTTAATATAGTGGGTGGTAATGAACATTACATGTTATAAATACAAGAATTATGATTAATAAGTATATGTGTAGCTTTTGAAGTTTAATGAAATTTATTCGATTTTTGATTATTCCTCTACGTACAGGTTAGGTACCTATCTTGATTGTCGTCTCAGCATTCAATGATAATCCTAAACCTAATGTTGGTGATGTACTCTTTTTATGTCTTGGCATGTACCTAAGATGTAAGTATTTTTAGGAAATGTCATTTTGTGTATAGCTATTTGATTATGAAAGTGGTGTAAATAGTATAAATATTATGTGAATATGGTAAAGTTTTGTTCTTGTGCCAATACATGTGTGTATGGTTGATGTTATATGATCTATGAAATTGGCTCTTTTGGAAGTGAACGATTTAAGTTCCTTTGCTTGGGTTGATGTCTGATATAATATGGTACTTAGGTGGGTAGTTCTCAATATACTTATATAAGATGAATGTATATTTTTGTTATGGTTAAATGCCTTTGTATATGATGATTAAAATATGGTATTAATGAGGACACATCGATTAGGCACTTAGGTTCTATGAACTTGTTTCAAGGTGTTTTTGATGGTATTTAAAGGATGGTTTTAAGCTTTGCTTGGTAGCCAAGATAGGTGTAAAATGTGCCTTGTTTTGGAAGAATATTTTGGTGCACACGGCCTAAGACAGGAGCTGTCACACGACCACATGTCTTATTTGTTTTTAGTGCAGGTGGGTCCACACAGGCACAAAGAGTTACATGCCCTCGTGACACTGCCGTGTGACCCTGAGCTACATGGTCATAGTGAGTTACACGGTCTGGTCACACGGCCATGGTAAGTTACACAGTCTGCATACACAGCCATGTTCTAAGCCACATGGTCTGGGCTCTGTCATACGGTTGTGTGTGTGACGCCCCTGTTTTCAAAATTTTCAACTTTTTCCTAGTTTTTTTGTTTTGTTTTGAATTGATCCCTGAATGTTCCCAAACTATTTTTAGGGCCCTATAAGCTCAGTTTAAGGCCCGTAAGTGCATGTTTATTATAAATTGAATGTGATTTGTTTATTTATAATTATATTTGAATGATTGTTTCTATGCAATGTTAAATGTTTAATATTTTATTGTAATACTTTATAACCCTGATCTGGCAAAAGAGATGAGTTTAGGGTGTTACAATATCCTTCTAACTAACCCTTGCACCAGTAGCTTTGATGTTGCTACCTTTCCAAAAAAACCTAACATACAATTGATTAACCTGCTTCAACACAGACTGTGACAACAAAAACTGCCTATTCCAAAATGCCTGAATTTTAAATAAAGCAACCTTGATCCCAATAATAGGCTTGCAGTCAGCAATGGAGAGCTGTTTAGGAACTAAAGGGACTCCCAAATAGTGAACAGGAAGCTGCCTAGCCTTGAACCCAATAACTTGCAACATGTAAACAACTTCAATAGCTGGAACCCCTTCCATGAAGACTTCACTCTAGGAAGCATTAAGTTGGAAGCCTGACAAAGTTTAGAATTCATCAAGAAAACACCGAACACCCAAGACTGAATATGCCAACCCTTTCACAAAAATTAAAAGGTCATTTGTAAAAGACAAGTGAGTAAGATTCACTCTTTTACACTTTGGATGAAAATTGATAACTCTATGGCTGACAGCAATATCCAAAATTCTAGAATTCACTTCCATAGCTATAACAAAGAGAAAAGAAGAGACGGGATCCCCTTATCCAAGCCCATTTACCCCTTTGAAATACCCTACTAGCCACCGTTGAGGGAGATGGAAAATTGTGAAGAAGCGGTGCATGCTTCAATCCAACCCTTGAAGACATTCAGAACCTCTATAGCCCCTAAAACAACAATAATGAACCTTCAATTGACAAAATTAAATGCCTTTGGCAAGTCAATTTTTGGGGCACATTCTAGGGGAAATATGCTTCCTACCATACCCCCTCATGAGTTCATGGGCCAAGAGAGAATTGTCCACAATATTTCTTCCTTTAATAAATACAGATTGACTAGGAGAGATCATATTTGATAAAAAAAATAGAGTTCCTATTAGTTAGAATCTTTGAAATACACTTGTGCACACTTGGGCACCAAGACAATAACAATGGCATTGAAAGAAGACAGTAGCTTTGAAGTGAGAGAAAAGTGGTCTACTACTATCAGAACATCTAGGCCTACAATACTCCAAGCTATTTTGAAGAACAAAGTTGAAAAACCATCAGACCCTAATGTCTTGTCATTTTCTTGACTAAAGATAACTCTTTCGATTTCATCATCTGAAACTAGTTGAATTAAGTCTTGCTACATATGATTAGGAAGAGTTTTAGAAATTAACTCTGAAAAAAGTAGATCAGATTTAGGAGCCACATTAGGATCCTTAGAACCAATCAATTGCTTAAAAAACCTACAACTTCAGAAGATGATTGATCAAAAGAATGCAACTGGTTACCATCATCATCCAACAACGATCAAATGGTAAATTGTTTTACCTAACATTAACTATACTTTGGAAAAATTTAGTGTTCTGATCACCTTCAATCAGCCATTGAACCCTTGCTTTCTGCCTATAAAAACCAGTTTCAACTTCCTCTAGGGTCTGTAAATCAACAACAACAAACACAATCTGTTGCAAGACTCATTCATTACCCCAAAAGAGATATTAAAAAGTTGAAGATTTTCTAAGTCCCTTCATTTTTGCTGCACTCGTTTTAAGAGTCCCCAATATACTCTTGGTTCAAAGCCCTTAATCTTCCTTTTAGCCTCTTAAGCTTTAGAAAAAAATTGCTCATAGGATCTTCTAAACACTGATTGCCCCTACAAATCAACAACTACTGTCAAGAAGTCTTTATGCTTCACCCAAAAATTAAAAAGCTTAAAAGGCTTGGGAGGAGAAAACCCTGATTTATTTAACCACACCATAAAAGGGCAATGGTCTGACACATCTAGAGCTAAAAACTCAGCATGAGAATGAGAAAACTCCAATAGCCAGAAAGAGTTAACAAGAACCTTATCCAACTTTTTGGCAATAAAATTGCTTTTCTGGGGATTAGACTATATGAAAGTGGGACTTACTGCTCAAAGATTAGTAACTTCAAGCAAACTAACACAATCACTGAATTCTTCCATATTAGAAGTACAACTTTGTGTACCATCAAACACAGAACACTCTTTACGTAAAAGAGTGACGTTAAAGTCACCCTAATTTACCAAGCAGCATCACCAACAACGCTATTAACCTTATATAAATGTGTCCAAGGATGCCTCCTCTTAGAACCTCTATTTAAAGCATAGATGGCAATAAGAAAGAAAGATTTCCTACATAGCTCTACCCTACTGGTTATACATCGGTCAGCAACCTTTAGAACATTTAAACTAATACCCTGCCTAGCCAACATCCAAATCCTCCCATTACTGGCTTCTTTATAGTTACAAGTAATGGACTAGGACCCAAAGTACTTATGAATGATCTCAACAGATTTACCTTCTTTAACCCTAGTTTCTAGAAGACCAAGAATACCAACACTAAGTTAATTTAATCTATCAAGAACTTTCCTAAGCTTATTGAGGTTGTTTAACCTCCTAACATTCCAAAAGACAAGAGTCATTGACCAAGGGATGAAGAATTACCATTTCTAAGAGCTGAATCTGCCATAACTTTTTTATTATTCACAATCCCTTTTTTTTTAGAATTTAAGGATTTCACCAAAGCCCCTAACCTTTTAGCAGACTCTTGATAAGGCCTCAAATACCCTTCTGTATCCATCTGAGTAGTAGTAGCCACGACCATTCAAACTTGCCACAAAACTAAGATCTGCAGCCACAAGATCAGAACCATCAGACGTAGACCCAAACACAGCAGAATTATCAACAATTACATTAGATACCTTAGGTAACTCAACATTCAGACTATCAAACATGTTATTGGAACAAGCAAAATAGACTTGTTTTTTTTAACAGGAGAAGCAAGAGACATCCCTACTGCCTTACCTTTCTCAAAAATAAATAGAGACAACTCAAAAACAGAATGAGCTGATTCAGCAACCACAAGAGCTGTAGACAAAGAATTTACTTTAATAGGCTTCTGGACTTTTTTTCTTAACCACAACTTCTTAGGATAGAAATTTTCAAAGTGATTAAAAGTGTTAGAAAAACTACACCTTAAGGCTATCCATGGCACATTTATAGTAATAGAAGTCAACAATCCATTTCTCAACATCACTGTAAAGAATCAAGGAATCACCACATCAATAGGAACATTAACACAGACTTTAGCAAATGCTAAATGAGATCTAGAAGCTGTGATTCGACCCATATATCAATGAGTGCCTATTGCACTCGAAATGTGACTCAGACCTTTCTGAGTAAAGAGCTTCAAGGGGACTCTAGAAAATTGGATCCACACCATCATCCTTTCCCAATTACATTAAAGTTTCTTTAACCAGGTTCCCACTTTCACAAAATCAAGGGTTTATTATGGATATGCTAGGGTCCATTCTCCAAGACCCAGTCATAATCATTAGTAGAAGAAAACTGAAAGATGAAAAGACTATCCTCATCCAAATAAACAGAAACCTCACCTCACTTACCCTAGAGAATAGCATCAACCCGTTGCATCAACCTAAAATTTGGGGCCTTTCCAATGATTTGAGCAACAAGAGATTGTTGCCAACGCCAAGTTCTCTCTTCAAAGGATTCGTCTAGTGGCTTCACAGTGATCTCACCCTCAAAGATCGAATGAGGGAAATAATCAAGCAATTGATGACCCACGGAATCAAACAACCACCTCTAATCCAACGACGCAATAGTCATGAACTCAACTCAACTAGTCTCGCACCACAGTAGAAACATAAATCTAACAAAATTCAATCATAAATTAAGAAGAAAACACAGTGAATCACGGAAGAAAACAAGCAATGATTCAAACAAGAAATGCTAAGGAAAGCTTTCAGTTCAAGAAAGTTTTTGATTATTCTTATTTTTACTAATCTTAGTCTTACAATTAATATAAAATTAAAAAAAATGAGTGATCGCTATAAATCAGAGTTTTAAAATTTATAAAGAATGTGATCGAACCTGGAAACTAACTCTGACAACCATTGAAGGCAAGTGTACCTATCGAACAGTAGTATAGCTTACGCAAGACCGGATGTCGAACCCAAAGGAACTAAGAGTACTAATACTAACTTTCTTTTTATTATTTAGCCTTAAAAATAGAGTGAATTTTCTTTAAACTATATTGACGAAGACTAAACTAAGGACACAACGACAAAAAGGGCGAATAGGAAAAATAACTTTGAAGGAAAACTCAGTTGATTACGACGATACCCTTAGGAAGAATGCACCTAGACTTCATTTGTTATCTAACCCTAAATTATATGATTTCTTTTACTTAGCTTGATTCGTAAGACTCCCTAACCTATATTAAATCCTCTCTCGAGGCAAATAATGTCTAACCCTAGGTTAATTAGTGGAACTCTCGTTCGCTTATAATAACCCCATAGGATAGCAGTAAATCTATCAATGGACTCCCATATTAGGTTTCACCCTAATCCGACAAAATCTCGTAACCCCATCTCTAGGCGTTCGATCAACTCCACTTGATTATGTTAGATCTACTCTTAGGCAGGGTCTATTCCTCCTCTACCTAAGCACATTAGATTTGGATTAAGCAACATAATTAAGAACAAACTAAGTAATTATCATATAATTTAGAAATCAAATAACAAAATTCATCTAGGTTTCATCCCCTTCAAGTATCTGAGGGGTTTAGTTCATAATGAATAAAAAGAACATCACAAGAGAAAAGATAAAACAAAATATAAGAAATCCCTAAAACCCCCTGAAGGAATTGAAGGAGAATTCTGCCATCTTGAGTATAATTCTGGCTTCTTGGGATGGATCAACTGGCTATCCTCACGTTATTCCCTAACTCTGACCTTCTCAGCTTGGCTCCTTGGCCTAGCTTTCGATGCCTTTCAAAGGTGGTACTTGGGGGATATATATAGGCTCTTGGAATGCGATTCTTTCTCCCTACGTATCCTTTTCCGACTGAAATTGCTCTTTCCAGTGACAGAGGCACGGCCATGGCACACGCCCGTGTGAATCGAGACCAGACCCTGTTCGAATTTCTAATTTGAGGCACGGCCGTGTGTGACGGAATTAAGGCCGTGCTCTAGGTATTCGTCAAGGCACGGCCGTGTGGACTTTGGGCCAGGTCGTGTCAATTTCGTGTTAAGGCCCATTTACTCCGTTTTAGGCCCGTTTTGTGTTCTTTTCATCCTCGGGTGCTTTCCTGGGTGTAAGACATGAAAAGAAAGGATTAAAAGCACCTTTTTATATAGATCAATGAATAAATAATCAAAAATCATATTAAATGTGGGATTAAAATATGTTGCTTTTACGGTTTATCAAATACCCCCCACACTTAAGCTTTTGCTTATCCTCAAGCAAAATTCTCAACTTACAATCAAGACGAACTTTTCATGATCTACAATTCTTATCAACAATTCTTATCCTAATTCATAGATAATTTATACATGGATAATTTGATTCAAAGAGTCCTAAAGATTCAAACGAGAAAAGTCATGATTTCGTTCCCCGAAAACATAGGTGTCTCCCCTCTTTTAAATAACTACATTTTCAATTCAAAACCGACAAGGATTGATATCTTCACTAAAGATTCACTCAAATCACTCTAAAGTGTTTAAGGTTCAGAAAAGATTGCTCATAAGTCGAACTCTAAAAGTTAACCCCATAGGCTTGCTCTCGAAATCAAATCTCCACCACTGTAATATGGGATGACAAACAGATCAAAAGGTCTTTGTTAGGGTTGTAACGGAGCTATGGTAAAAGGTGTGGTCACAGCCTGAAATTAGAAGGTTAGAATCAAGATTGAATTGATAAGTTACCTATTTAAAAATTTCTAAGATAATAATTACATCAACTAAAAATAATAATCCTACTAATACGAGCTTTTTCTTTTGATAATTAGACTTTAACTTATATAAGCTCACTTTTCACACTACTAATATTGAATACTTCGAATTTTTTTTAAGAACAAACTAAATAAAAGATAAATTTAACTACCAGAATAATATACTTAGGTAACTAATTCAAATTAAATCTCGATTAAGGGGTAGTCAAAAGAAAAGGGTGATAACAAATACAAAGGCTTTGGGTTAATATTAGTAGGTGAGTCAATAAAAAGGGTTTGTTAGGATCAATGGGGTTCACTAGGGGTTAATTGTAAAGGTAGGCTATTTAGTGGAGTTAGTGGGTTAAAACCTTGGTGCCTTTATCATCTCTATATATCAAATCATAACTGTGGTCTTGACATGTAAAAACGAGGCAAGTTCTAGAATAACAGTTCATAGTTGACACATTCATAATCAAAAAATGAGCACGAAAAAGAAAGTATGCTCTATAAGGTTCAAATACTCACAGAAATTATGGGTGTTTTGACATCATCCTTATGAATTTTAAATTTCAAGGTAGTATTCAAATTTAGGTCAACAACCTAGCAAAATTTTAATTCCTGAAAAATAGCCTTATCATGCTTGATTCTCTAGTACTTCTCAAATTAAACATCAATGTACAATTAACTATGACTTATTCAAAAACATGTTAATAAAAATCATAAATCATCAGAAATTTTATCCTAATTAGTAATATGAAAAATTTGCATAAAAATAAGACTAAATCAGGGATTTGAGAATAATGCAGAAAGTTAGGCATTTTTATCCTCAGAGTTTGAGAATAATGGAAAAAGTTAGGCATTTTCTTAGAACAACTATTCACCCCCCACACTTAAGATGTACATTGCCCTCAATGTACAAACATAGATAATAACATGTAATGGATAAATCAAAAGAGAAGGGGAAGGAATTACTCCCTGAATTGTTGATGTTTTCCCGGATGAGTGTCTTTGGTGGCGGTGATGGTCAGTCGGGATGATGAGCCTGCGCTAGATGAAAAAATTGGGTAGCGCCTTGAGAAGTAGCCAGGCTTTATTAAAACCTAATAAAAATAAGCTAAATATAAAATTAAAGAAAAACAAACTAAAGGGAAGGAGACTAAGAAGAAAACTAAAATGAAAAGAGAACATTAATGAACTCTGAAGTCCTTATTGAAGGATGGTTCGCAAGGTAGGTGTGACTTCTAAGGCTGGGGAGGTGCTGGCGGTGGCGGAAGTGAAGAGGTTATCGTGGTGGTCGGCGTGATTCGCAAGCAGCCTGGCGAACCTGACACTAAGAAACTAAAAGAAAATTAAACGAAAATAGCAGTAGATAAGCTTAGATAAGGAAAATAAAGAAGAAGGGAAGGAAATTGAAGCAAAAGAGAAAGAAAAAATAAAAACTAATTGGTCTCAAAGACCCTTGGCTTGGTGTTGAGACGAAGCTGCCAGCATGAACTCATGGTGATCGTTCTTTAAGAAACCTATACTTGGCTTCTTCCGCTTCTTCGATATGGTGTTGGCTTGCTCAAGGGTCTAGAGTCTTAGTGAGTGGAGAATCTGAGATGGAGGAGAGTAAGAAGCAAAGAAAATGTGGGTGAAATCAGATGGAGGGAAGGGGAAGAGTTGAGGAGTTTAAATAGAGGTTCAAAGTCGGTGCTTCCCCACGGCCATGGTCTTAGGGGGTGTCGATTTACACGGCCGCCTCACACGGCCGTGTGTATGGGTGTGTTGTTACCCTACGCTTGTGTCTTGGATTCCCACGCTCGTGTTTAACAAGTCAGTAGCTTAGCACGGTTTGGAGGCACGAGTGTGGTGTGCCCGTGGTGTGGAAGTCAGTAGCTTCACACGGTTGAGGGGCATAGCCGTGCCCCTTCTGTCGGTGCCCGTGAGGAGGGTGGTTGGATCCGTGACATTGGGGGTGGTTGGATTGACTTGCACGGCCTCTACTCTGTCAGTGTGGCAATTTCGGTGGTCTACACGGCCACGGACATGGTCGTGTGTAAGGCCGTGTGACCTGGAATACCTGCGTTTTTGGTTAGTTTAAAAAGAAGAAGAAAAAGGAAAAGAAAAGAAAAAGAAAAAAATAAAAACAAATGTAAAAAGAAGTAGTGTTAGTACTCGAGTTGCCTCCCGAGAAGCGCTCGTTTATAGTCTTAAGCAAGACATTCCTTTTATTTGAAAATTTTAGGAAGGTTTAAAGGTTTGAATATCTTCCCTCATGCTTATGGTTTTATTCTCTTGACAAAGTTGAAGTTGAGAATTGTTTACCTTAAAATTGCCGAATATCAAATTGCTTACCTCGACTATTCCTTATGGAAAGATATCGTGTATCTTAAAAAGAAGTTTTCCCTTTGCCTTCAGGTCTGTTGTGGTGATGTGAGGATCGGCTTTGTCTAACAATACCTGGTCTCCTATTTTAAAGTGATTTGAAGTTCCCACGAGCTCTCCTGGTGGTTCCTCTGGTTTTACTTTGTGTGGATCCGACTTTTCTTTGACGTGTGTCTGTTGCTCTTCTAATTTGTCGACCCTAAAGCTTTGTTTCTCGTGTAACCCTAGTTTCTCCTTGAAGTGCGTTTTCCACTTGTCTAAGTCATTGGATTGAATCTTTTGCCCCTCGTGAGTTATTTCTTTGTTGGCACTGAACTGAGGATCCGATTCAACCGTTCCTTTTTCTGGTGGTTCCTGAAAAGAAGGTGTAATTGGATGGTCATCAAAAGAATTTTCTTTCTTACCTTGGTTCTTTAATGACCTGGCTGAGTCGAGGGCTTGAAGACTAATTGAGTAGTCTCCTATACAAAGTATGAGCTTGCCTGTGGCAACATCAATCTTAGTTTTGGCAGTTGCAAGAAAAGGTTTTCCTAAAATTAAGGGAATTGAATTATCCTCATCCATGTCTAAAACAACAAAGTCTCCTGGGAAAACAAATTTGTCGATTTTTACGAGAACATCTTCAATAATGCCCCTAGGAATTCTAAGAGTTTTATCAGCTAATTGAATACTCATCCTAATTTGTTTGGGCTTCCCTAGACCTATTCGTTTAAACAATGTGTAAGGCATGACATTTATGCTTGCCCCAAAATCAGCTAACGCATTATCAATAGTTAAACTACCAATTAAACATGGATTGTAAAACTCCCTGGGTCTTTTAGCTTCTGTGGCAGTCTATTTTGTAGAATTGCTGAGCACTTTGTGTTGAGTTCAACGTGTGGCTCTTCATCTAATTTGTGTTTGTTTGTCAAGAGCTGCCTTAAAAATTTCCTCGCGTCTGGCATCTGAAAAAGAGCTTCAAGAAGAGGTAAGTTAATGTGTAATTTCTTTAAAAGTTTAACAAACTTACCAAACTGTTCTTCTGGATCGTCTCTTTTTAACGCTTCAGGATAAGGAATGCGAGGTTGGTATTCTTTGATTACCAGTTTTGGCCTTTCCTGTGTTACCTCTACCTTTCCTTCGTTTACCTTGTCTTCTTGTTGCGAGATTGGTTCGTCTATCTCTGCATTTTCCTGAGCTGCTATGGCTTGAATTTGCTCCTTTGGATTAATCTCGGTGTTACTTGGTAGACGTCCTTGCAGTCGTTCTGACATGAGCTGTGCGAGTCATTCGACTGTATTAGTAACTTCCTTTACTGACTTAGTGATTTCCCCGATTCAGCTCTCGTTGCATTTGATTATTCTCACAATATCTTGTAGGCGTTCTTCTGTGTTTGCCGATTTTGTTAGCTCCTCCTCATGGGTTGGTTTCTTTTCTTGTGGATAGGGTTGATTTCGAAAGTTTTGAGAAGGTTGTTGCCTTTGATTTCCTTGATTGACTTGACATCCCCACGAAAACTTTGGGTGGTTCCTCCAACCTGGATTGTAAGTGTTACTATAAGGATTATTGTTGGATCAAAAATTATTATCTATATAGTTTATCTGTTCGTTTTCTGCTTCCGGTTGGTAGGGTGGGTACTCAAGATTCGCCACTGTTCCACTTGCGTCGCACTGCGTGACTGGATGTACCTGCGAAGAACACAAACTATCAAGCTTTTTATTCATCATCTCAAGCTGCGTTGATAGCATGGTCATGGTGTCGACGTTGAAGACTCTTGTTGATTTCATCGGTTTGGTCTTTGAAGCTTGCCACTGATAATTGTTTAATGACATCTCCTCAATGAACTCGTAGGCTGCTTCTGGAGTTTTGTTGTTTAAAGTTCCACCGACTGCTGAATCAGTCAGTTGCCTTGTTGAGGGGTTTACACCGTTGTAGAATGTTTGGACTTGTAGCCATAAGGGTAAGCCATGGTGTGGGCACCTCCTCAAGAGATCTTTGAATCTCTCCCATGCATCGTGTAGTGTTTCTAAATCCATCTACACAAAAGAGGAGATATCATTCCTTAATTTGGCCGTTTTGGCCGGTGGAAAATATTTCATTAAAAATTTTTCAGTCATCTGATCCCATGTGGTGATTAATCCTCGTTGTAACAAGTTTAACCACTGTTTAGCTTTATTTCTTAATGAAAAAGGAAATAACCGAAGACGTATGGCATCATCGGAAACACCATTTATTTTGAAGGTATCACAAAATTCTAAAAAGTTAGCTATATGCATGTTTGGATCTTCGTCCTGCAAACCATCAAATTGAACAAACTGTTGAATCATTTGTATTGTGTTAGGCTTTAACTCAAAATTGTTAGTAGCTATAGCAGGCCTAACAATACTTGATTCTGCTCCTATTAACTATGGTTTAGCATAATCAAACATTGTACGTGGAGCATTATTTTCTCCCACATTGTATGGTGGTGGGTTGTTTTCGTCCATCCCTTCAGTAGGATTGGATCTGTCTTCTTCCTCCCTTTCTGTGTAATGTAGGGCTTGCCTGGTTTCCCGACGATTCCTGCGAGCAGTTGCTTCAATATCACTATCGTGTACCAAAGGTCCTTTTGGGTTTCTTCTAGTCATAAACTAGAGGTACCTAGAAAGAAAAGAAAGAAAGAAAAATTAGCAAAACTAAAAATTAAACTAAAAAAAAATATAAATTGCTGAAAATAAAAATAAAAATAATGGCTAAAGTAATAAAAATAGAGTTTTCTTAATATTTTAGTTTCCCGACAACGGCGCCAAAAACTTGATCGCTGTAAATCAGAGTTTTAAAATTTATAAAGAATGTGATCGAACCTGGAAACTAACTCTGACAACAATTGAAGGCAAGTGTACCTATCGAACAGTAGTATAGCTTAGGCAAGACCGGATGTCGAACCCAAAGAAACTAAAAGTACTAATACTAACTTTCTTTTTATTATTTAGCCTTAAAAATAGAGTGAATTTGCTTTAAACTATATTGACGAAGACTAAACTAAGGACATAATGACAAAAAGGACGAATAGGAAAATAACTTTGAAGGAAAACTCAGTTGATTACGACGATACCCTTAGGAAGAATCCACTTAGACTTCACTTGTTATCTAACCCTAAATTATATGATTTCTTTTACTTAGCTTGATTCGTAAGACTCCCTAACTTATATTAAACCCTCTCTCGAGGCGAATAACGTCTAACCCTAGGTTAATTAGTGAAACTCTCATTCGCTTATAATAATCCCCTAGGATAGCAGTAAATCAATCAATTGACTCCCATATTAGGTTTCACCCTAATCCGGCAAAATCTCGTAACCCCATCTCTAGGCGTTCGATCAACTCCGCTTAATTATATTAGATCTACTCTTAGGTAGGGTCTATTCCTCCTCCAACTAAGCACATTAGATTTGGATTAAGTAACATAATTAAGAACAAACTAAGTAATTATCATATAATTTAGAAATCAAATAACAAAATTCATCTAGGTTTCATCCCCTTCAGGTATCTGAGGGGTTTAGTTCATAATGAATAAAAAGAGCATCACAAGAGAAAAGATAAAACAAAATATAAGAAAACCCTAAAACCCCCTGAAGGAATTGAAGGAGAATTCTGCCATCTTGAGTATAATTCTGGCTTCTTGGGATGGATCAACTGGCTATCCTCGCGTTATTCCCTAACTCTGACCTTCTCAGCGTGGCTCCTTGGCCTAGCTTTCGATGCCTTTCAAAGGTGGTACTTGGGGGATATATATAGGCTCTTGGAATGCGATTCTTTCTCCCTAAGTATCTTTTTCCGACTGAAATTGCTCTTTCCAGTGACAAAGGCACGGCCATGGCACACGCCCGTGTGAATCGAGACCAGACCGTGTTCGAATTTCTAATTTGAGGCACGGCCGTGTGTGACGGAATTGAGGCCGTGCTCTAGGTATTCGTCAAGGCACGGCCGTGTAGACTTTGGGCCAGGTCGTGTCAATTTCTTGTTAAGGCCCATTTACTCCGTTTTAGGCCCGTTTTGTGTTCTTTTCATCCTCGGGTGCTTTCCTGGGTATAAGACATGAAAAGAAAGGATTAAAAGCACCTTTTTATATAGATCAATGAATAAATAATCAAAAATCATATTAAATGTGGGATTAAAATATGTTGCTTTTGCGGTTTATCAAATACCCCCACACTTAAGCTTTTGCTTATCCTCAAGCAAAATTCTCAACTTACAATCAAGACGAACTTTTCATGATCTACAATTCTTATCAACAATTCTTATCCTAATTCATAGATAATTTATACATGGATAATTTGATTCAAAGAGTCCTAAAGATTCAAACGAGAAAAGTCATGATTTCGTTCCCCGAAAACATAGGTGTCTCCCCTCTTTTAAATAACTACATTTTCAATTCAAAACCGACAAGGATTGATATCTTCACTAAAGATTCACTCAAATCACTCTAAAGTGTTTAAGGTTCAGAAAAATATTGCTCATAAGTCGAACCTGAAAAGTTAACCCCATAGGCTTGCCTGAAAATCAAATCTCCACCACTGTAATATGGGATGACAAACAGATCAAAAGGTCTTTGTTAGGGTTGTAACGGAGCTATGGTAAAAGGTGTGGTCACAGCCTGAAATTAGAAGGTTAGAATCAAGATTGAATTGATAAGTTACCTATTTAAAAATTTCTAAGATAATAATTACATCAACTGAAAATAATAATCCTACTAATACGAGCTTTTTCTTTTGATAATTAGACTTTAACTTATATAAGCTCACTTTTCACACTACTAATATTGAATACTTCGAATTTTTTTTAAGAACAAACTAAATAAAAGATAAATTTAACTACCAGAATATTATACTTAGGTAACTAATTCAAATTAAATCTCGATTAAGGGGTAGTCAAAAGAAAAGGGTGATAACAAATACAAAGGCTTTGGGTTAATATTAGTAGGTGAGTCAATAAAAAGGGTTTGTTAGGATCAATGGGGTTCACTAGGGGTTAATTGTAAAGGTAGGCTATTTAGTGGAGTTAGTGGGTTAAAACCTTGGTGCCTTTATCATCTCTATATATGAAATCATAACTGTGGTCTTGACATGTAAAAACGAGGCAAGTTCTAGAATAACAGTTCATAGTTGACACATTCATAATCAAAAAATGAGCACGAAAAAGAATGTATGCTCTATAAGGTTCAAATACTCACAGAAATTATGGGTGTTTTGACATCATCCTTATGAATTTTAAATTTCAAGGTAGTATTCAAATAACGTCTAACCCCATAGGATATCAGTAAATCGATCAATGGACTCCCATATTAGGTTTCACCCTAATCCGACAAAATCTCGTAACCCCATCTCTAGGCGTTCGATCAACTCCGCTTGATTATGTTAGATCTACTCTTAGGCAGAGTCTATTCCTCCTCTACCTAAGCACATTAGATTTGGATTATGCAACATAATTAAGAACAAACTAAGTAATTATCATATAATTTAGAAATCAAATAACAAAATTCATCTAGGTTTCATCCCCTTCAGGTATCTGAGGGGTTTAGTTCATAATGAATAAAAAGAACATCACAAGAGAAAAGATAAAACAATACATAAGAAAACCGTAAAACCCCCTAAAGGAATTGAAGGAGAATTCCACCGTCTTGAGTATAATCCGGCTTCTTGGGATGGATTAACTGGCTATCCTCGCGTTATTCCCTAGCTCTGAACTTCTTGGCTTAGTTCCTTGGCCTAGCTTTCGATGCCTTTTAAAGGTGGTGCTTGGGGGATATATATAGGCTCTTGGAATGCTATTCTTTCTCCCTAAGTATCCTTTTCCGACTGAAATTGCTCTTTCTAGTGACAGAGGCACGGCCATGGCACACGCCCGTATGAATCGAGACCAGACCGTGCTCGGATTTCTAACTTGAGGCACGACCGTATGTGACGGAGTTGAGGTCGTGCTTTAGGTATTCGTCGAGGCATGGTCGTATCAATTTCGTGTTAAGGCCCATTTACTCCATTTTAAGCCAGTTTTGTGTTTTTTCATCCTCGGGTGCTTTCCTGGGTATAAGACATGAAAAGAAAGGATTAAAAGCACCTTTTTATAGAAATCAAGGAATAAATCATCAAAAATTAAATGTGGGATTAAAATATGTTGCTTTTACGGTTTATCGATGAGTAATAAAAAACACGTGTATTAATTTGAAGAAGGGAACACGAATGAGGGCATAGGGAGGAGCAGATTATTTTTGCCCTTTAATCACCGTTTGTTATTCTTTATTTCCTTATAATTCATACTAACCTCTGTCTTTGTTTTTTTTCAATAAACTATATTTGTGTAGGTTCAAGTGCATTAAAGTGCATTTAGTCGTTTATTTAAGTGTGAGAAAGGAGATTATAAATAATTTTAAGTATTGTATAAAAAATATTCATAAAATGTTAAGGACAACATTTAAGTTTGAGCATAAAAAAATCTTCAACACTTTTTAGATTATTTTAGAAACTTTTCAGTTATAAAGATTTTATAACATGAAATTACAATTTTCTTTTATTTTTTGCCCCAACATCTTAAGGGTGTGGTGGTTAAATCTTTGTTGACACTCCAATTATCGAAGTTAAAACTTTGTGATTGTTATCCCTCCGTCATTTGTAATATATACCTAAAAAAATATTTTTTTAAGGGAATTGATTTTTAATTAACTTGTGACATTAAAGTAGGGCTTTTATATTAGTACAGACTAGAATTTGTCACAGTGAAAACAATAAATATTGTACACATAAAAAGTTTATTTCAAAATAATGAAATATTTTTTATGGGAATTGAAGATATATTAGTCTTTTTAATTGTATAAATTTAGGGGTAGCTATTTGACACATAATCTAATATTTAATATTAGGGGTATTAATTATTTAATTATTCTCGAACATAGCAGATTTGACACATGATATAATATTTAACTAAAAGCAATGCTATTTTTGTGGCCGAAAAGCAAGTTAGCGCTACATGAGATGTCACTTGTTTTCTTAAAATATTTTCCTTAAATTTTGCAATCCTTGACTAAATTCGCATTAATGCTTTCAACCTGCAAGACAAATAGTTTTTCTTTTTCTATTTTTTGTTCAAATCAATTAACAGGCATAGGTATTAGACTTGTTTCAACACAAATAAATTTTCTCTCACCAAGTTGGATTCAGCATTGAAGCAGGTTGAAATTAAAAGGTTTATGTAGAAATTTGATCCTATATTTAACAAATTATAAAAATGACTCAACTTCAAAATTAATTATGAGAATGATTTGATTTATACAATGGAGTTGGGTGCCACCATTTTTTCAGATGGCACCACCTTAAAAATTCCAAAAATAAAAACATTTCTTTTGGTGCCGCCTAAAAATTGGCGTCACCAGATTGAAGCATGCAGGGTTAAAACGTTCAGGGACCTGATGAAGTAATTACCTTTTTTTAGATTTGCTGAAAAAAGAAGTGTTGCGTGGAAGAACCACGACATCTAATTAAACTATTGGTCTATTTGCATGTTAAGTTTGTCTCCTTTTAAAATTAATTTTTTTTTGAATAAAATCTGACTGGAATTTTTATTAAAAAGAGAATGAAACAACCTCCTTTGGGCTATAGCCCAAATATAAAGCAGAGAAAAAACAAATTAAAACAAAACCAGAAAAAACCTAACAGAACTAAACAAAGAAAATTAATTCGTCTAAGACTAAATCAGACTAAAACAGAAACTGAAATTAAATTTTAAAACCAGTCAAATCAAGATAGCTGGATCCCTCAACTCTGCACCCTTTCAAATCCGCCCACCCAGCAATTAATATAGCAGTTTCCCAAGGCGATAATTAATTTTTGCTACCGACTTTTTCAACATCCATTTCGTTCATTTCACCTTTCCATTTCTTCTCTTGCCCTTTCAGTTTTCTTCTCATCCCCTTCCAGTTCTTTCCTTCAACTTTCTTACTATTGTGTCGATTAAATTCCACCGCATCTTCTCTTCCTCTTCTATTTCTTTCTTTCAACATCCTAAATATTGTGCCGATTACGGTCCACTGCTTGACGAACGCGATCTTGAAGACCCCCCACCAGGTAATAACTCTCATCTCTCCTTAATGCTTCTTTCGCAATAGTATGAGCATAATGATTCTTCGATTTAGGAATAAAAGTAAACTCGATCTCTTGATATCTACTTGAATGGCTGTGAATGTCTTTGATAATAACTCCGATGACCGATTTGTCTATATTTTTGCTCTGACATTTCTTGATAACTGTTTTTGAGTCACCCATAATCATTACTCTGTTCAAATTCAACAAGACCCCTAACTTGGTTGCTTGTAACCCTGCATATGCCTCCACCGTGAATGGGGTTGTGATGTTGGAGTGGATGACTGCTTTCGAAGCCAAGATCTCCCCCTTCTCGTCTTGGACCAGTAGACCAGTAGTCGATTTGAGTGAGTGACTATCAAAGGCCGCGTCAAACTGAACCATTGCTCTACCCCTATTGTGTATTTGATAAATTCTTCCAGCAAACCGAGGTATATTGCTTCCTCCTCTTATTGCGTCCAGTTTCGAAACGTAGCTATTAATCTTCCTTACTATTTCTGAACCTGTTAGAGGACTCTTTTCATATAATAAAGAATTTCTGCTGAACCAGATGAACCAAAGTCCACAGCAGAATAACCGAATCTGTTCGTTACACCCTTTCTCAAAAATCCATGTTAGCCAGTCCCACATGCTTAGATCGTCGTGATTTAACACCCAGTTTAACTGTAACTGATTCCAAACCTCGATTGTTGCAGGACACTGTTGAAAAATATGGCATCCATCTTCCGCTGGTTGGTGACATCTAGGGCATTGGACATCAGAGACAATCCTCTTGAGCTTGAGGATCACCAAGGACGGGAAAAGATTCCATGATATTCTCCATGTTGTAATCTGAATTTTTTTTGGGATATCCAGTTTCCATAGTTTTCTGTAGAAGTTCTTTGTCTCAGTATGTAAATTAAAATTATTAGGATCCTGCCTAGAATCTTGTAATAGTTTATAGGCACTCCTAACGGAGAATTCCCTTGTCAATTCCCCACGCCATACTTTCAAATCTTCATTAACAAACTCCGCAAGAGGGACCTGCAAAATTTTCTCCACTATATCACCGGCAAAGGTATTTCTTATCGTCTCTGTTTTCCATCTTCTACTAGTGGCATCGATTAAATTCGACACTAACTTAATGTCTTCATTGCTGTTTTGATTCGAAATTCTATCTGCCTCCTTTCCTAAAATCCACAAATCATCCCAAACGGAAATTTTATCCCCCTTCCCAACTCTCCAGCACATTCCTTTATCAAGAAGCCCTCTCACAGCCCAGACACTTCTCCAGGTAAGTGAAGGTAAATTTTCTAACCGAGCTTTAGAAAAATTCGAGTTAGGGTAATACTTTGCTTTTAACACTTTCGCTAATAATGAATCTGGATAAGTAATAAGACGCCATCCCTGTTTTTCTAATAACGCCACATTAAAATTCGCAAGATTTCGAAAACCAAGGTCACCATCTTCCTTTAAAAGACATAAATCTTTCCAAGCACACCAATGGATACCTTTTCTATTTCGACTTTTTTGCCGCCAGAACTTAGCTATTATTCCTTCCAAATCCATACAAAGAGTCTTAGGAAGTAAAAAAAATCCATCGTAAAAGTTGGAATAGCTTGAAGAACAGCTTTAATGAAGACTTTTTTTCCCCTCGTGATAAAAACTGAATACTCCAGTTGTCTATTCTTTGCTTAAATCGATCTTTCAAGTTTTGAAAAGACGAACACTTCTTCCTTCCAATCATACTAGGGAGCCCCAGATACCTTTCTAGGTCATTTGATCTCCTGACTGCAAGAACCTGTGAAACTGCCATCCTTTCCCTTTCTTGAGTGTTGGTGCTAAAGAAAACAGTCGATTTATCGTAATTGACACATTGACTTGAATTCCTCTCATACTCCATCAAAATCTGTTTCAAAGAAATCGCTCCTCTTTCTGTAGCTTCTGCAAATAAAATACAGTCATCTGCAAACAATAAGTGAGAAATAGCTGGCCCACTTCGACTAGCTTTGACTCCTTTAAGAATGTTTCCTGCTTTCGCAACCTCATCAAACTCGAGAGTCCTTCCCTACAAAATAAAAATAAAAACGGGCTTAAAGGATCACCTTGTCTAAGACCTCTAAGTGGAAGAAAACTTTCACTTGTAATTCCATTGAAAACTACAGAATATGAAACTGAAGATACACATTTTAATACCATGTCCACCCATCCTATATCAAATCCCATCTTTTTCATTACTCTTTCTACAAAATTCCAATCAACCCTATCATAAGCCTTACTCATATCTAACTTTACTGCCATAAGCCCTTTTCTTCCAGCCTTCTTGTTTTTTAAAGTGTGCAGAATTTCATAAGCAAGTAACACATTATCAGTAATCAACCTCCCTGGAACAAAGGCACTTTGTGCTGAATCTATGCATTTATGAATCACTACCCGAAGCCGATTAGATATAACTTTAGCTATTAATTTGTAAATCACATTGCGTAAACTAATAGGCCTAAATTGAGAAATATTAGAAGGATTCGGAACTTTTGGTAATAGCACTATAATTGTCTTATTAATCGAGCATAAGTCCATACCGTTGTTCAATTGTTGAAGGCAGTAATTAAAGACATCCTCAATGATCGGCCAACATTTTTGGTAAAATATGGCTGGTAATCCATCCTCTCCTGGGGCTTTTGTAGGACCCATTTCTGATAAAGCTGCCCATATCTCCTCTTTTGTGAATCCGGCCTTCAATTTATAATTATCTTCTTCCAAGACGCATGCTTCAATTCCTGATAATATTCTATCAGTATTAAATTGTCTTCCAGCAGAAAATAGCTTTACAAAATATGACCGAGCAATCTCCTCTATTTTTTTACTGTCCTTTGTCTCCCTTCCATCATCAAATTGCAGTTTCTGAATTAAATTCCACTTCTTTCTTTGTGTCGCTTGCTTGTGAAAAAAATATGTGTTCCTATCACCAAGTTTCAGCCAATTTATTCTAGCCCTCTGTTCCCAGTGGCTTTCATTGTTATCAATCTCCATATTCAGATGGATCTTTGTATCAATAATTTCTGCCAGGTTATCATCATTTCGGTCTAATTCAAGTAGCGTTGCCAATTTTGCAGTTAGAACCTCCTTTTTCATTCTCCTATTTTGTCGAATCTGGTTCGCCCATCTCGTCAAATCTTCTTTTATAATTTTCAGCTTGTTCAAAATATATCCTGTAGAGACACCCCAGCTCGTTCTAACTTTCTCAAAAAAAGTATTTTCTAGGACCCACCAATCTTAGCACTTAAAACTTTTTTCCAATTGCCTTCTTACTTTTTAATCTTTATTTATAAGAAGTGGGCAGTGATCTGAGAAAGAATGTGGAAGATGTTGAATTATAAAATCTGGGAATAATGAACTCCACTCCTCTGTACCGACTCCTCTATCAAGCCTTTCTTGAATGTTTGTTTCTGGTAGATTACCTCTCTTCCAAGTATACCAGTTCCCTGAGTAACCCAAATCTGACAACTGACAATCATCTAACACTTGTCGAAATTCTTCCATTTTTCTCTTTTCTCTAGGTATGCCTCCTTTCTTCTCAAAACCATATAATATTTCATTAAAATCACCACAAACCAGCCATGGATACTCACCCTAGTTACGTAGTCTTCTCAACAGATTCCAGGCTTCCTCTCTATCATTTATGTACGGAGATCCATAAAAACCTGTTAATCTCCACTTCTGTCCTCCATCTTCTTCAATAACTACATCGATATGACGATGAAAAAAGCTTTGTAATACTATGTTAACATCCCCTCGCCATGCTAAGCTAAGTCCGCCTCTCGAGCCCATTGAATCAATATCAATACCAGACTGATATCCACATCTTTGTCTAACTTTCTCCATCTTGAACTTATTAATTTTTGTCTTCATAAAGAAGACTACTTGGGGGTTGTGTAAATTCAGCGAATGCCGAAATCTTCGAACTGCCCGAGGATTCCCCAGACTTCGGACATTCCAACTTAGGATTTTCATTGCGACCGGTCGGCTTGCCTCCTGGCAACCGCCGATATTTGGTGATTTTCAACTAACAATCTCCTGTTTCTACCTTCCAGATTATACTCTCTTCAATGTCTCCCCTAGCTCTTTTCTTGCCCCCTTCCCCTAAAACCACCTTATCCTCCAAATCATGATCCATCGCTATTTGATTTTGTCCCCTTATCACGTTTTCTGTCTCTGTTCTTGGGCAAACACTTTTACCTTCTAAATTGAAACCTAAGATAGGATCAATATTCCCAAATCTTCTGACTCCATCCCATCTTCCATGCCCTTTAGAAAAATTGATTGCATTGGCTACACCCATAGCTTCTCCTTCCTCTCTTAGCCAAACACTATTCATCACTTAGGCTCTTCTTAATTACGCATGCAACGTCAAATCCCAACCCATCTCCCTAATTTCTACCCCTAACTCCATTTTTGATTCACAGAAGGAATCACTATGACCTAGATGGCCAAAAAAGAAGCAAAAAAGAGTCAATCTCTCATATTTAAAGCTTACGTAAGAGTATGCATTATTGAACATAACTTGTTTCTTCCTTTTGAGAGGGCGTCGAATATCCACTTGAACTCATACTCGTAGAAAATTTCTAATTCCCTTACCTAAAACTGAGCCATCATACTCCAGAAACCTTTCTATGAAATTTCCCAATTGCATCGCCAGACTTTCAGAAAAATAACCAATGGGAACGTCATGGATTTCTACCCAGAAAGGTGAAAACAGTAAAGGAATTTTTAATGGGTCCTCTCCCCTTAATGTAGTAACAGCAAATGATTATTAAAAGTCCAGGGTGACCCCTTTAAAACTCTTTCCATATCCATAACATGAAAAAATTGAAACAAGAATCTTTTCTGCCCCAGATCACAAACTTGCACCCCTTTAACTGGATGCCATAAATTAGCCATGATACTTTTCATTGATGGAAAATGAATAAACTTGCAGTAAGAAAACAACCTACCAGATTAAACACTTCTTCCTCCCTTATCGAATTTGAATCTGTTTGTATCTGTAGGACTGCTTCTTCTTCTTCATCCAGAGTAAGATCTGCGAATTCGGATTCCATAGATACTAGAAGAAAATAGCGTTGACAAAGAATACTATTATGAAACTTTTGAAAAAAATATTCAAAAAGAGATGGCTGAACAAGACAAATTGACCTTGAAACAAAACCTAAAAGCTTGCTAAAAGAGCAGACAGAGACGTGCTAGGGTAGCAGGCGCTTCTTTTATATAGGAATTAATTTACAGATCAATTTAAAATCTAAATGATAGTTTTTAAAATTAAAATTAAATAGCCTTAAAAGATATAAGAATAAAAAAAATAAACCTTTCTCATTTTTTTTTATTTTTTTTAAAATAATAAAAATAATAAATATATAAAATTCTTATTTAAATTACCCAATATGTCTCTCAAAATTTTTTCTCAAGTTTATCGAAATTAAAAAATGCTAGGGAATGAATTAAAAATGTTTAAACTTAAATAAACTTGAGGAAATTTTTTGAGGAACATATTAGGTAATTTAAATAAGAATTTTATATAATTTTTTAAGTTTATTATTTTTAAAAAAATTTAAAAAATTGAGAAGGGTTTATTTTTGCTATTCTTATATCTTTTAAGGGCTATTTAAATTTAATTTCAAAAGGAGATAGACCAACATGCAAATACACCAAAAGCTTAATTAGGTGCCGCCTTACTATCTTTTTTTTAGCCAATCTAAAAAGGATAATTACTTCATCAAGTCCTTGAATGTTTTGCCCCTGCACGTTTCAGTCTGGTGCCACCAATTTGTTAGGCGACACAATTTTTTTTTTTTTGGATTTTTATGGTGATGCCGCTTAAGAAAGTGGTTGCACCCAACTCTACAATAGAAATTAGGTTATTTCTATAATTAATCTTGAAATTGAGTCATTTTCATAGTTTTATTAACTTATAAGGTCAGATTCTTAGAAAAGCCAAATTAGAAACTTGGTCAAGATTGGTTAAATAACTCCCTCTTCATGTTAACTATAGTATAGAATATAATTCCTTATAACATAATAAAAATAATTAGGATATATTTCATAAATATAAAAGTTTACAAAATCTTATGTACATGCCATTGAAGTCCTAAATTAAACGAAACATCACCAACATTATTTGAACTGAAGCTAGAGCTTCGGATGTTAATGACATTTGTAGTACTAGTTAAAGACCTAACTACCTGTGTACGAAAACAACAACAGTACGCTGAACATTAAATGTGCAATGTAACATCTAAAATCACTAATAAATAATTAAGTAATTCAAAAATTAAAATTAAAATAATAATGATAATAGTAAAATGATAATAAAAAAATAAAATAAAAATATTCATTAATATAACATTCTAGTAACTCATTTTTTTCCATACAATTTCTAATTCCAAGTGGTTCAAATTTATAAATAACTTTGAAATCACTTTTCATATTTTTTTTCATTTTAGTCTCCCATTTTTTAGATTTAGACATAATATTGAATATATAGATCCATCAGCCCGAGTTGCCCAGTAACAACGGCTTAAAGTATATGTCATCTCGAGTTACCTAGCAACAATAATTGTCGTAGTACTCAACCCTATGAGAATTTGAGTATTGTTTCTCCCCCAACCCTCTAGGAATTGGAGAGTAAAATCAATGATACACAAACCTTGATCCTATGACATGCCAAATATATTCGAACTAATCTTTCATCAATTTACAGGGAAATCTCCAAATTTTATATAATTAAATCATAATCCATGATCATACTTCATTATTTCATAATCTTAATCGAATAACATATTAGATAACTATATTTACATATATAATATGTAGCTACTAATTCAATTATTTAAATTATAAAACACACACACATATTTAAGTGTTTCTACATTACTAATTTTTTCAACTAATAGAACTAAACTACTTAATGACATTATGTGATAACTTCAAGTATATTAGCTCAAACTGAAGTTTTCAATTGATCAACTCCTTTTCCTTTCCTTTTGCCTTTGAAGCGTCATTCTCGTTTTTAGCTACAATTGAAATAATTCATTACAAATACAATCATTATTCATTCTAATATCATAATCAAACCTAATAATAAGCTTACAATGCATGTTTAAACTATGGCTACTTATAGGTTCCATAATCCAAAATTTGCGTAACTTTCACTTCACTTAATCGTTTTCAATTTTGATTTCTCCAATATTTTCACTGCTTCTCAAGTTATCATTTAACACAAAATTAAAGCAATGTCAACATTTTCTACCTCCACTTTAAAAATTTCATCCTCGAAATTTACCTGAAAAGAGATACCAATATTGTACTCTCATTGTATCTTCAGGTTCTCAAGACATTTCTTTTACTTTATGATTTCTCCACAATACCTTTCCTAAAAGAACTCGTTTATTTCTCAATTCTTTTAGTTCTCTAGATAATATCTGTATTGGTTCCTCTTCGTAACACAAATTAGGTCAAACCTTAATATTTTCTACTAATACTACATGTGATGGATCCTATCTATATCTTCGAAACATTAATACATGAAACACATTATGAATTTTGTCCAATTCCAGTGGCAAGGCTAACCAATAAGCAATTGGTCTGACTCTTTTTTCTAAAATTTCATACAATCCAATAAACCTTAAACTCAATTTTCCTTTCTGACCAAATCTCATAATTTTCTTCCACATAGAGACTTTTAAGAATACTTTATTTCCTAATTCATCTTCAATATCTCTTCCTTTTAAATTGGCATATGTTTTCTTTCGAACTTTAGTTGCTTTCAACTTTTCTTTAAGCAATCAAACTTTTTCTTTTGTTTCTTCCATCAATTCTAGACCAATTATTTTCTTCTCACCTAGCTCAGTCCAACACAAAGAGGTGCAACATTTACGGTCATACAAAGCTTCACACGGTGCCATCTAAATACTTGATTGAAAATTGTTGTTTGCAAACTCTGCAAGTGGTAGATACAATTTCCAATTATTTTCTAAATCAATGATATAGCCTCGTAACATATCTTCTAATATATGAATCACACGTTTTGATTGACTATCTATTTGAGGATGAAAGGCTGTACCAAAAATCATTTTAGTACTAAGTGACTCATGTAACATGTTCCAACGTCTTGCAATAAATCAATGATTAAGATAAAAAAAATAATAGACATTGGCACATTATGTAATCTTACTATCTCATCTATATATAATTCTGCAAGCTTATCTAGTGACCAATTTGTTCTCACAGGTAGAAAATAACTTGACTTTGTTAATCAAACAACTATAACCCATATTGCATTGTGCTTCTTTTGAGTGAGAGGTAAGCCAATAAGAAAAGCCATAATTATTTTGTCCCACTTCCACTTGGTATTTGTTATAAATTGAAGCAATCCCGTTGGAATCTGATGCTCCTCTTTTATTATTTGACAAGTTAAACACTTAGCAACATATTATGTAATCTCCTTTTCTATACCTGACCACCAGCATAATTCTCACAAGTCTCAATACATCTTGGTACTTCAAAGGTGCATAGCAAATGGATTGTTATACACCTCCCAAAGTATCTCATTTTTCAAATCAACATTGTTCAAGAAATAAATTCTACTATGAAATCTTACACAACCATTGTCCTTGTTGGAAAAAATCCAGCTCGAAAACAGTTTTCTTGCACAACGAAAAATAAAAATTTTGAAAATCGACCCGATTTGCGATATTTATAACAATAAACCCAAGACCGAATTTGTACTTGTGTTTTTGGATAGACGGATCAGTATAGACAGATCAGTGTCGTTCCTAGCTTTCAACCAAACGATCTTCTCCGCTATTATCGTACCATGAACTGCTTCAAGCATGTGCTCGAACAAACCGAATCAACACAGAACTAAAAATATATATATATTTTTTACTTTTAGTGGGAAAGTAAATCTCTTTTAAATAGAAACCAGTAGAATTTTAATTCTCAAAAAATAGAATTTATTCTTAAAATAAACTTCCACTATTTTATGCCAGAATAGTAATATTGAAAACTTCAGAGAAACTTGTGTTTTTCTCTTTCTGTTGGTGTGATTTGATGCCTACTAGTGCTATCTATTTATAGTGAGAGTTGGTAGAATCTTGGTTGAAGTGGTAGAATATAAATAATATTAATTTGATAGAAAAAATCTCCAACTCCCTGGTATTTAGGGAAAGGGGCGACAACTCTAGATAGGAATACTAGGGTTTGTCGTCCCACGTATTCCATATAATAGAAGTTGGGCCTCTCCTGTACTAGTCCAATTGTATGTGCTTCATTGACTTTAACCCAACACTTTATAATTTATTCCAACCCAATACATGTTTTTTTTCCTATTTTCTAAATTAAATATTAATGTTTTTTTTCCTATTTTCTAAATTAAATATTAATTGCTAAATTAATTTAATTTCTTAATTAAATAATTTTCTCAACCCAATTCTAATTCCGTTAAAATCATTACAACTTTACTGTAAAAGAATAAATGAGAAAATATATTTAATTTTTCTATATTCAATTGGATTCACAATTACGAATTAATATAAATCCATTTTCTAACTTCAACTAATTAATTAACAATTCGAAACACCATAAAATAATTATCAGGTCATTTTCATACTTAGTGAGATAACCGCTCTAACTTTATCATTTCTATCCATTCCTGTGCATTTGAATCATCATGCAATTAATTTCTAATTTCAACGAGCTAAAGGAGGGACCTATTGGACAAATGCAATTGAGGCTCAAATGATGTATAATTAAGTTCCAACTTTTCGCCTATTAATTATAAACCCATTTAGTCACTAAGTCATTCCATTATAATATCGTGACCGAGCTCTCCCCAATAGTATACCATTACGAAAGCAACTTGATCAGTGCTCATCCAAAGACCTTGTAATAAGTGTGTTATCCTCATAGGATATTCTTAATCTCTTTAGGACAGTATCCATTCTACCAATATGATCTTAGTTTATATCATAGTAACCACTACATCTTCATTCATGAAAAGTCAATTACTATGAAATAGTAATCAAGTCATTCATCATACTGCAGAAGTCACACACCCAACGCTTAGTTGCCCAGCGATTAATGCTAACAACTTCAAAATTAAATCGGCAATGATACAATCGAACCTTCAATTCTGAGGGTTAATGAATAAGGATCTCAATCAACACCTTAAACGGTTTCTAACCATTTGTGATACTTTCAAATATAATGGGGTATCCAATGACGCTATTCGTCTTCGGTTATTCCCTTTCTCTCTTATTAGTGATGCTTTTATGTGGTTAGATTCGTAGCCGGTAGATTCAATCAACACTTGGAATGAACTAGCGAGTAAATTTTTGGCAAAATATTATCCACCAAGCAAGACGAAGAAACTTCAGATGGACATTACGAATTTTCAAAAATTGGAAGTAAAGTCATTATACGAGGCTTGGAAGCGCTTCAAATTGATGTTGCGCAAGTGTTCGCACCATGATTTACAAAATTGGCTACAACTTTAAGTCTTTTACAATGGACTTGACGGGAATGTATGCTCTAGTCTTGATGGAGCATCTGTTGGAGCATTTATGTCAAAGACTTATGCAGAGGCTTGTCAACTCATCGAGGATATGGTGATGAACTCTTACATGTGGTCGACTGAGCGGTTCACATATCAAGCACAAAAAAGTGGTAGCAAACGTTGTCACTAGCAAGGATAAGTATCAACAAGTCTTCGAGAGGCTTAATTAATTGGAGATGAATACAACCAAGGCACAGGTCCAAAACAAACCCAATCTAAACTATTTTAATGCAGGGCACGATGATGAGAGCAACCATATAGAGGCTAATTATGTAGGAAATAGAGGATATAACCTTTACTCCAACACTTATAACCTTGGATGGCGTGATAATCCTAACCTTAGGTGAGGAGGGAACCAAACGGACTCTTCAAATCAAGGGAACCAAAATGCTAACCCTCTAAAACCCAACGCACCATACCATCCTCTATTACCTTTTAGAGCATCCCAAGACCAAGAAATGAAGCTAACTTATAGAAGTAACCCTCAATTGTCGATTAGGGTGAGTAAATTAGAAGAAGGTTTGCATGTGGTGCAAGCCGATGTGCGCCAAATCTGGAGTCAATTGGACCAAGTTTTGCAACTATTCCAAAACAATGTAGCCTCTAGCATACCTAGAATTACCGAACCTAATCTAAAGAAAGAAGGAAAGAAGCATGTAAAGGCAATCACCCTTAGATTCGGGGCTGTGGTTAAAGAACCTATCTAACCAAATTGTGGGGAGAAAGAAGCAGGTGAGAAGGATGAGAGCACCCACCTTCTTAATATTGGAGAAGGGGTAGTTGAGAACGAAAAACCCGAGAGCAAACCCACACAAGTCAAAACCAAATATAGACCTATTCAACCACCACTACCACCCAGCCCAAAACTTGTACCATTTCGAGCCGTTTAAGAGGAGAAAGAGAATAAAGATAATGAGTTCATAGAATTTCTCAAGATGTTTAAAGCCTTGAATGTGAACCTCGCTTTGTTAGAACTTTTTAAGAATATGCCTAAATATGCTAAGTTCCTTAAGGAAGTAATGTCTTGTCATAGGAGAATAGGGAGAAAAAAAGTAAATTGCACTTTACAAATAATGTGCGTGGTAGTGTCTAGGAAAGTTCTTCCCAAACTAAAGGATTCAGTAACTTTACCATCCCTATTGAGATAGTAGGAGTAAGTTTCGGGAACACCTTGTGTAACCTAGAAGCTAATATCAACCTTATGCCATTGTCAATTTATAAGAGGTTAGGTTTGGGAGAGCTTAAGGAAACGGATGTGATCTTGCAATTAGCTGACTAATCTTTTGTACGCCCCAAGGGGTTCCTTGAAGATATGTTAGTTAAGGTTAGAAAATTCATTTTATCTATTGACTTTATCGTGCTTGACTTTGAAGAGGATCTAGAAATTTCTATACTCTTAGGGAGAACCATGTTAGCTACATCTAAGGCCACCATAGACGTAGGACGAGAGAATTGAATATGGACATCGAGGGAGAAACCAAAGTTTTCAAATATGTTAAACCCGAGTCTAGGTCTGAGGAGGCGTTACCATCACACCAGTATAATTTCCAAGTGATTGAGACACAACACTATCATTCTAACCAATTTGCAACTTTTATGGAATGTTGTATTTTTTCAAGTGTTCTCAGGCTACGTAAAAGAATGTAGAAACAAACAAGGATAAGAAAGAAAATACGAATCCCAATAAACCTTGGTTGGATGCTGAATAAACGATGAGTTGACTTTTTAACTCGTCGTTTATGATGAATGAACAAGTATTTGTAAATAATTAGATGTTTTGAACATAGACTCAATTTATTTTCTGCAAATTAGATTAGGATTTTGATTTGTAAATAATTAGATGTTTTGAACATTTTAGATTTGGTAAGTTAGATTTTTTAGGATTGAGAGGAAAATCGATGATTTTATAGTGTTTTTGGGATGAGTTTAATGGATTTGCGATATCCAATGAGGGATATCGGGATTCCTACGATAGTTTCGAAAGGGGGACCCAAAATGTTTTGTGTATTGCAATATCCACCTCCTGGTATCGTGATACCCTGGAATTTAAAAAGTCAAAAATTTAGTTTTTACACAGTGGTACCGCGATACCCACCCCTCGGAATTGCGATACATTAGACAGAAAGAAACAGCCAAACATAAGAAAGAAAAGTGTTGTATCTATAAACTTAACTATTTTTTCCAATTATCTTCCTAATAATCATGCATTAATTACTTAAATCACTCAATCACACACAAATCCCCGGCAACGGTGTGACAAATTGATTGTGCCCTAGTATGTGTGCATCGAGGTTATGAATCAATACAAATACAAATAATAATCTAGCGATGTACTGCAAGTGCGACTGGTCAGTTGTTATCTTTATTGAGTTACAATTGAACACCCGAGTATTCCAAGAATCGAACCTAAGAGAGTTCGAGGACAAAGTGATTCCTAAGTAACAAGTATGAAAATAAGAAGTCTAGCTAACTACTCACCGAATATTATATTACGACAATTCATAATCGAGGGTAAATTACACTAATCAGCTACTTAACACTAAGAATGACCAAATTGTAAAATAATCAAACTTAAGCAATTAACAATCCAATACACAAAAGCGATTGGTTAACTTTCATGCTGCTGATTATTCATTAGATTAGGGATCTAAAAGGCTTAAACTTTTAATTGGCTCAATTTTACCTCTCGATCACCATTTTACCAAAATAGACGATTTAGTCCAGTTTATCTCTTGACCTCACCAAACTAACTTGGGGCAACCAAATTGGTGCTCTATAGGATCTCCTATCGGTCTCACCTATCTAAATATTCATCTAGAGGCCTAAATTCTAAGTTTTGAAGTTTATTCGATTTTGTCTAATTTTTACGATTTAATCCCTATACCAAAAATTAACCAAACAATGTTTCTATCAACCAAACACCATAGATTTAGTAACCTAACTCCATTTTCTTACAAACAACATCCCAACACTTTTTTAAATCATACATTCAAATAAGCACAACAATAAGGTTAAAGAAAGCTTAGAGATTTCTTGGTGGTTGCTTGAAGAAGATGTTGGCAACAATAATCGAGGTGAAAAAATACAAACAAAGTTTAGTGTTTTACACTTTAAAAAGAAAATAAAGCTGAGATATATTAAAAATTTTGGATGAAGAAAAAACTACATGATGAAGTTTGAGTACCAAAATGCAAATAACACCAAGCTAGAGTAAAAACTAACTAACTAACTACTAAAACTAGGAAAAAAAAGCTAAGAACTAAACCTTAATAAAAGACTACCTACTAAACTTAAAAGATAAAAGAAAAGTAAAGACGATGTTGGCTTTTATATACTTAAATTGCTAGAGAATAAGCTCCTCAAGTGTATTGGAGAGCCTAATTTGACGTATCAAATTACAACAAGTCAAAGCGTCACCATATTTTATCTACGATTGAAAGAATTCATTACAAATATAATCATTATTCATTCTAATATCATAATCAAACATAATAATAAGCTTACAAAGCATGTTTTAACTATGACTACCTAAAGGTTTTATAATCCAAAATTCACATAACTTTTACCTCACTTAATTGTTTTCAATTATAATTTCACTAGTATTTTTGTACGACCTAAATAATTTAATCTTGTTTCTGTGAATCTTGACATAAATATGTATCTGCTTCAATGGCTAAGTGTTCTGAGTGTGTGTTTGAGGTCTTGGGTTCAAGTCCCACTTTTGGCAAATTTAGTTATTTTTTATCCAAGCCTTATCCCTATTGGGTTGGGTTATATTTTCTTGTTAGTAAACATATATTGGAATGAGTCTGGTGGTTTAGGTGGTAAGGTGTTAGCTTGTTTTGAGGTATTGTGTTCGATTCCTTGTGAGAGCGTAGATGATATTTTTGTTTCAGTTGTCTGATAGAGGTTCAATGGAGTTGGGAGTCTGAGGTAGTTGGACGTAAGTAGTGTGTCAGATTTGGTGGGATAAGGGTGTTAGTGGTTAGTGGTTAGTAGGGATGTTGGGATAATATTTGATATTATTTTTTTATTTTATTTTTTCCCAAAATTTCCCTTTCTGTTTCACATTCTGACGATACTCTTTCTTCTTCTTCTTTCTCTTTTTTTTTTTTCTTTCTACAACCTTTTCTTTTTGTGTTATTCTTTCGTTACTTCGCTCAACGAATTGGTCGTCTTAATCGTGGGGGATCGACGTTCCATCTATTCTTCGCTCGTCGTGGTAAGTCTGTAAATTATTTTCGGTTGGATTTCTTTGTTAGTCTAGCGCGTGGGTTTTCTTATTAGGGGGTTTAATTTTTGTAAAAGGTTGTGTTGGAGAAGGTGGTGTATCAACGGATTTCGCTCCAACGGCCTGATTCGTGCGTGCGGTCGTGTTTGTTGGCGGTAAGTGTGTACGCATTGTCCGATTTAGTTTGATGAATTCGTAATTTTTTGGTTTTCGTGCGAGTTTTGTAATTTTTGGACTCTCTGGACTTTTTGGCCAATTTGGTTTGAATTTTTGGGTTTGAGTGCGTTATGATTTCTAAACTGCGATGATTTGACAAAATATCAATTTTACGCTAACAAATTTTATTTCTGAAAACATGAGCGTGGTTTTGTTTTAAACGATTTTCAAACTTCCGCTGCAAAATAATTAGTTAACTTTAAAGAACAACATGTAACAGTTTCAGTAATATATATAAATGAATATGTTTTATAAAACTTGGATGTTTTATCAAATAACTAAACTTTGATTTATCGAAGTATCATCGGTTTTAAAACCCTTCTTCATAATACTCTCGGATTCAGCCATAATGTCTAGGCAAGGTTTGGGGTGTTACAATTTTCAATGCTTCTCAAGCTATCATTTAACACCGAATTAAAGCAAAATCATCAACATTTTCTATGTTCCCTTCACCAAGGTCAAATATGAGATTGTGGTTTTCCATCTATTTATTTCATTTTCTCACTTCTAACAACTAAATAATCATCTCCTAACCATTTTTCATCCAAAAACTAACTTATTTATCTAAGTTTTCTTAAGCTTCCATCAAAGAGGATTTTAACCATACATGATAATTTCAAAAACTAATAGTAGATATAAGTAAAACAAGCTTCAAAAATTCAAAATCTATGAAAAAGCTGAAGAAAAACCATACCTTATGCTAGAAAGTTGAAGAAAAATGATGAAAGAGTATTTTTTCTTCTTCCTTAGCTAGGTTTGAACATAAAAAAGGAAAGATGAAGAAAATGTCATCTTTTCTTTACATATAATATTTTATTACTTTAATAAAATAAATATTATTTTAAATAAAATATTAAACAATTATTAATTAATAAAAATATCATTTAAAATTTATCATGAAACCATTTTTTTAAGTAATGATAAAATTGCCTCAAGTCCTTTCCATAAAAATGAGTAATTTCTATTCAGTCCTTGTACTTTTTACCTTATTCAATTTAGTCCCTAAACTTTTTCTAATTTTCTAGTCTAATCCAAATATCTCAACTAATAATTCTCTACAACTTTGTGTTTGCCAGTTTTCTCTAAAAATGATCTTGATTTCTTGTACAACCAATTATTTATAAATCACTTATTAAATGGCTCCTACCATAGATATATATTTGATAATACTACTTATAATATGATATTAATGTGGGGATGTTACATATCAACTTTTATTTGAAATCACATAGATATGGCCAATATGCGCAAAACAAATGCAACACAATTATAGTAGTAAGAACAACAATAAATGCCAGAGCTTGAAATGATATTTGAAAAAACAATTTAGTTTGCCTTTATTCAAGTTGTTGTTGAAACAAATGTTGTAACAAGTTTTTTCAACAAAGTTGTTTAACAAGTTAAATAAGGGAGTAAAAGAATAACGAGAGACCAAAATTCTTAATGCAATTTAGATTAAATAATCATATCTTCGCGGAGCCTTGCTTAGAGAATGAATCCACTAAATAATTTTCTTGGTACAACAGTTTAAGCCCAACCTACCCAAAACTCAAACATATAATTGCAGCATCAATGTTGCTCAATTGTTTGCATTCTTTCTCCCCAAATAACCTCAATTACAAATATAACCTCTCCAACAACCAAAAAAAACTACAAAATATTCCCAAGAATTCAATAAACACTCCCCAATAAACCACAACCAAACTGTGATTTTCGGCTACCTTATTCCACACATTTTATCTCATGAAGGTAAGCCTTTAATCACTTGATTTTTGAATTTAAAACATGCTAGATATATGCTAAGTATTGAAACTATCAACATCTCCAAAAGCTTTTCAGATTTGGCCATTAAACTCAACTAGATAAAGCCATAACATTTTAACGCTTCTTTGTTCTCCAAAGGTTTCTCTTAGAAAATGGACTCTATCAATATATAATCTAGTTCCCTTTTTACAACAAAGATTTGCATTTGTTGCCTATCTTGACATTTAAACACGTCATTTAAAATATTCTAAATCAAAATTGTCAATTCAATAAAATACTTTGTTATAAAAGCTTGTTAAAACTCATGTTGTAACAGAAAGTTCGACCGCTAAAGTTTCTAACAATCTCCCCCTTTTGGCATTTTAATATAACTTTGCAGCAAATGAAGCACAAAAAATCCTATACATGACAAAAAGTTAAAAACTAATCAAAAGGAACTAGATTCATCATCAACATACTCAAAATGATAGTTTAAACTTTTCATCAGCAACAATCATGCATAAGTAGAGAGTATGAAGCAATCATCACATCTCCAAGATAATAATCTTCAAATAACTAATAGAACAATCATCTAGTAGTCAATAGAGTTATAACATAATAGCAACAAAAGTCAACTTCAAAATAATAACATAAAAATCTAAAGAAGCATAACCACAACACCAAGTTCAAAATATTGTCATTTGCTGCCCATAACTTTTACTCTTCCTCCTTTTTGGCAAAAATGCTAAAGCAAATTTGCCTACTATGTCATTTTCTCAAAGTTATAAATAAATTTAGCAAATATGACCTTCTTGACATTGTGTTGCACTTTTAATAGTTGAGCAAGGGTTTCTTCCGCTTCATCGTTATAAATAAGGTTAAATATAAAATTAATACCTTAACTTGTCCACTTCTCCCAAATTGGTTCTTATGGTTTTTTTTTGTCCCAAATTGATACTCGAACTTTTGTTTTTGTCAACCAAATCGGTACCTAAGTCTAATGCTATTAAGTTTAAAACACGTGGTAGAATAAGATTGTGGCATGCGGCATAAATGACATCATGGTGATGTAATAATTAAGAAAAAAAACTTTTTTTCCTTTTGATTTTTCTCCCTCCTTCCAATTTTTTTGAGTTCCTTTCTCTTTTCCTTCTTTATTCTTTTTCTTCTTTTTCTTTCAACCCAAGTTTCTTCTTCTTGTTTGGCAGTAACAGTCAACAATTTTTTTCACTAGTCTTTTCCTTCCTCAACCTTAAGACCATTCTCTTCCATTTATTTATTTTTTGTTTCTTGAGATAAAAAAGCTAGATTTTCGATTTTTCTTTTTTGCAGATACACTTGAAGAGATTGGAAGAATGTTTTTTTACTACTTCTGGTAACTAATCGTGAATATTTCTTTTTATTTTCTTGAAGTTTTTGAGAATCTGTAGGAAAAATGATGAACACAGTTTAAGAGATTTGAAACTACTGTTATGTTTCGACTCAATTTTTCTTGTTTGATAGATACATTTGGAAGACGTAAGAGCTATTTTGGGGAGAAATTTCAACTGGTCAACTTTTTCCTCCTACTCTTTTATTTCCTCTGATTTGTTTTCACAAACATTAATGCCCAATCTTCACCTCCCTTAGAAGAAACATGAAAGAGACATAGATAAGCTTTTGATTAAAAAAATTGAAAGTTTTTTAGATTTGAAAAGTCTGACAAAGGAAGGAGATGAAGTTGGAGAAAATAAAAAATTGTTGACTGACACTCCGGTGCCATTTTTAGGCTGAAAAGGAGCCCAACGACGACAGGGGCAGCAACTTGGGTTGAGGGAGGAAGAAAAAAGAAGAAGAAGGGAAGAAAAGGAGCGTTAAAAAAAATTGGGGGAAAAAAAGTCAAAAGAAAAAAGAAGTTTTTTCTTTTAAATTTTTTGAGATCACCATGACATCATTTATGCCACGTGTCACAATCTTATTATGTCATGTCTCCTAAACTTAACGGCGTTAAACTTAGTACCGATTTAGTAGATGGAAATAAGTTCGGGTACCAATCTGGGACAAAAAAAAATCATAAATACTAATCTGAGAGAAATGGACAAATTCAGGTACTAATTTCATATTTAGCACTTATAAATTTGAGCTTAATCAGTCTAAAAGTCAGTTGAAGGATAAACATACCTTCACTTGTATTTTTTGTTGCAACATAATCTTCAACAAAAATCGGATTTACATTAGCTTGAGTGTTCTACTTTGTTTGATTTACTATTTCAACATATTTGTTATGTTAAATAATGTGCTTTTCTATTGTCATGATCAGATTTGACCATATCTTTAATAAGCTAGTTAATAATCTCTGGATATTAACATTAATAAAATTCAAATGAAAATACAAACATTGGCCTTTTAAGATGTTTCCGAATCTTGTTGGAAAAAGTTGTTGAATCAAATGTTGTAACAAGTTTTTTAATAGAATTGTTTTGCAAGTTAAATAAGGGAGTAAAAAAAATTGAGGGACCAAAATTCTTGACGTTGTTTGGATTAAACAATCTTACCTCTGCAGAGCCTTACTAAGAGAATGAGTCTTCTAAATATTTTTTTTTTCGATACAACACTTGATTTAATCCCAATCTACTCAATACTCACTGGATAATTGTAACCTTAATGTCGCCCAATGGTGTACACTCACTCTCTCTCACTTACAAGTATAACCTCTCCAAAAATACTTGAAGTAACAAAGTATAATAAACTCAACAATGTATTCCCTAGAAATACAAATAAGGCACTCCCTAAAAAAAACCACATATAAACAATTATTTTCAGATGTCTTATATAAGGTTCCTACTCATAAATAAACTCTACCAATATATCATTTAGTTGTCTTCTTACAACAAAAGTGATAATACAACGTTTATCCTTCATTTCTCTCAGCTTTACTCTTAACCTTCTTAATCATGCAACTTCTTAAAATGCATGACAAAGGAAGATGAATGTTTGAAATAAGCTATTTTGACCATTCCATGTCACAAGGATAATCATGTTTTATTTTTATCACAATTTATAAAAATAAATACAATAAATCCCCCGTGACCAAATAAAATAGTAAAGATGATAAGATTGAAGCCTACAATCCCATATATTCCATGGTATCCAACCCACATGCAAAGCAACTTATAGTTTCTATATTTTGAGAAGGCAACAAAAACAGACAAATAAATAAAAAAGAAAGGGAAATCTAACAAATATCGGCATCATCCACCAACAGTAGCTTTATTACGCCTAGATATTCCCCAACTTTTCACACTGACATAAAGCAAAATAATATTTATTATTAAATAAAAATTTCATTGATAATCCCGACGAAACATGATTTCATCCCAATCCCAACCCTAATTGAGAACCTTATCATTTATTATCATTGTTCTAGTAGCAATGAATTTGTTTATTTGATTCAATTTTACTAAATTGGAAAATTCTTTATTGTTCAGAATCCAACTCGGCATTATTAAAAAATAATGTGCGTTCATTGAAATTCATACTTAAATATTTTTGTAATAATTCAATAATTGAAAATTTTATAAAAAGTATTTTTCGATATTAGTTATTAATTAAGTAAAAAAGAGGAAGAAAATCACAACTTCACAAGTCACAATCCCAGTCCACACAAAAAAGACGCGTCGTTTGCAAGCAGATTCTTCGTAATCCATATATGACGATATAAATTGAAATTTTGATTTTTTCTTCCTCAAATATTCTTTTTTTCTGCTTTTTAATTTATATTATATTAATATTATTTGGCGAAGGCCTAAACAGCCCAGCCCTTACAGCAACAGGCGTCTGGATGCTACTATAAAGCAAGACCAAAGACCAAGATAGTGTGGCCTCTTTTTCTCTTTCAGTGACCTATATCCAGCCAACCCGAGATTTTCTATTTTCCGATTCTTTTTAGGTCTTTTTCCCATTTTTTTTTGTATTTCTAAAACAGAAACAAATAGGTGTCTCAATGGCAGAAGAGAGCGGTGCCCCTGTAAGTTGTGCTGATTTGCCTGTTAAAAGGCCCAGAGAAGACGAAGAAAACGGGGTCTCTTCTGCTGCTGCTGCTGTTGCCATGGAAATGGAAGCTGATACCAATAATACTTCCAAGGAAGCTGATGGGATTTCCTCTGTTATTCCTGGATGGTTTTCTGAGATTAGCCCAATGTGGCCTGGTTCGTTTTTCAACTCTCCTAATTCCCCATTATTTCTCCTAATCTTTTCTTTACGTTTCCTTTTGGAGAAAAGAATGTAAAGTGTTGTTTTTTTTCTTTCTCTGCTTCGATTCCAAAGAGGGCTTTTTTCTTAAATCTGGGTTTTCTTTTCCTTTCTGATTTTCGATGTATGTTTTAATCTATGTATATTTTTTATGGTTATTGATTTGTTTTAGATTATGGGTGAGCAAGTTTCTGTGCTTTTTATTTGGCTTTTAACTGATTTGAATGAAAATATTTTATTTTATTTTATTTTATTGTGCTTATTTTGATTGTGTAAGATATTGGTTCCATCTAAGGGCGATACTTATTCTGATTGAATTCATAAGTTGGGTTCTTTTCAACTTCGTTCCCCCTTTTATTCGTCATTTCTGATGTGCGTTCTTATCTGATATTTTCTGTTTTTGGCTCTTCTTTAGGGAAAAAAAGGGTTATCAAATGGTCCCATCTCCCATATTGAGGATGTTATTATTTTGCACATCTCATGTAACTTGGTTGTCATTTCTGCTTGTGTAGTGGGTCTGTTTGTGATTCTTTATAGTGAAAAAGAAAAAGGAAAAAAAAAGCTTCATTTTTATGTCTAACTACTAGTTAACTACATTTTCATTGAATGTTAAGCGTTTACGCTTCTTTGTGTACATTTACTTGTTTATATGATTGACATCTCGAAGTGCATACTGCTTGCATGTTGTCACTTGTGTGTATTTTTCTTATTTGGGAGTGTGTACTATTAGTTTAATAGCGACGTCTGATCTATATTCATTCATAATTCAATGTGTTAGTCCATTGCTGCCCATCTTGATTCTTGGATTTATGGGTTCTTTCTTAGTAGTTACTGTGAAAGTTGTGGAGTATGAGGCTGGTGTTACTTTTGCAAGTTAGGGTCTTTTTAGTGTGCACGGGGGTTTCCATGCAGTAGGCTTTGTAATTTACTTGAATTAAGAAAGATGTAAGGGAGGAAGTAGCATAATAATTCACTGAAAATGATACTTTCTTTTTATTTAGTATCTGAGAAGAAAATATCTTTAGTGGCTCTGTTTTATATGAACTATGCAGGAGAGGCGCATTCCTTAAAGGTTGAAAAGGTCTTGTTTCAAGGGAAGTCTGATTACCAGAATGTTATGGTCTTTCAGGTATTTCATGGTCCCATTTTATCTTGCTTCTTTTTTCTCCCTGTTTAGTTTCTTTTAAATTTTTAATTTTTGAAGCACCGCACTCTTGCAGTCATCAACATATGGGAAGGTTCTTGTCTTGGATGGTGTGATTCAGCTCACAGAGAGAGATGAATGTGCATATCAAGAAATGATCACTCATCTTCCACTTTGCTCCATTCCAAATCCTAAGAAGGTATTTCAGCTACTATATTACTGATTATATCAAGAACCGTTTTCTACCCGATTTGCATTTCTCAGTAAACATTTGAAGTGAAATCCGTGCCATGTTTTAGATTCATTAAGGCTTGGATGGATATTAATGTAGTCCTCATTTTTTACATTTAGCTGCAAGAGAATGACTGAAGAAAATGCTTAATTTTCGTTAAGTATAGTGAAGGAGCCATATAATATTACTGAGATCCACTGGAAATGATTTTGTTTATTGTTTTGACTCCATATTTGGATTATTTTTAATTTTATTAGTTTTTGGTGAATGTGGTCTATCTGCTGTTAAACCCACAGAAGTTTTACATGTTCTTTTCTCTTTTTCCTGAAGGAAACTCCCTCATTTAGAAATGAAAACCAATAAAATTTAAAGAATACAAACTGCTGATGTTTAACAGCAATGAACTATTTGTGTTCAATAGTTTTGGGTGGAAGTTGAACATGCTTTAGTTATAATCTGTTTCCATTTAATGTGGCTTCTCTTGGGAGCTTGCTTTTAATGGTATTGTACCAAAGATCAAATGACTTGACAGGCACCTGTTGTCTTCTTCGATTCCCACTTACCTGTTTCTTTCACCAGGTTTTGGTCATTGGTGGTGGTGATGGTGGAGTTCTCCGGGAAGTTTCTCGTCATTCTTCTGTTGAGCAGATTGACATCTGTGAAATTGACAAGATGGTCATTGATGTTAGTAATCTCTTTCTTGCTTTCAACACATTCTTTATGATTCACAATTAGTTGCAATTGATTGATGGAAGGTGGGTAAAGTTACTTTTAGATTAAATGTATTAAAGCATAGGAAATGGTTCTGCAAAATTGTAAGTTTACAATTTCAGCAGGCCAACTGGCTAGGAACGTCCAACCATCCCTTGGTGGAACCTTGTTGTAATAACGATATGCACTTTTTTTGTGCCAGGTTTCTAAACAATATTTTCCTGATGTAGCTGTTGGTTATGATGATCCCCGTGTGAAACTTCATATTGGTGATGGTATGGTGAACTTGTTTGTTTTTTTGGGTGTGTTTTTATTCTCTATTGCATGATATCAATCATTAATGTCCTTTTGTGTTTCAGGAGTTGCATTTTTGAAGGCTGTTCCAGAAGGTACTTATGATGCAATTATAGTGGATTCTTCTGATCCTATAGGTAATGCTTTTTGGTGGAAATTTGGTATTGTTTTTCTTTGTTATTAATGGTTTGTAATCTTTAATATTTGAGAATTGGGTCATTGTTTGACATCTCAGGTCCTGCTCAAGAACTCTTTGAGAAGCCCTTTTTTGAGTCCGTGGCAAAGGCTCTTCGTCCAGGAGGAGTCGTCTGCACTCAGGCAGAAAGTATCTGGCTACATATGCACATCATTGAGGATATTGTAGCAAACTGCCGTCAAATCTTCAAAGGCTCTGTTAACTATGCGTGGACTACAGTTCCTACATACCCAAGGCATATACTAATAACCTTTCCTTCACCTTGTGACAAACTGCTGCTTTCTTATTTAATTGTTTCACCCCACCCCCTATATTTTCTCTGTGTTGATTTATGTTGTTAATACCTTCTAAAGCAATGGAGGTTTTCCTTATGCTACTGCATCATCATGTGGTGCATTCCATTGTGTTTGCATGACTTTGGTTTACTATTATACATGTTGCCAAAAGCTGCGTATCATTGACTTTATTTATTAATTTTTTACAGTGGTGTGATTGGTTTCATGCTTTGCTCAACTGAGGGGCCTCTTGTTGACTTCAAGCATCCGGTGAATCCTATAGACAAAGATGAGAGCTGCTGCAAATCAAAACGACCCCTTAAGTTTTACAACTCTGAGGTGAAACTTTGCTCCACTCTAAATCCTTTATAATCGTGTGAAAATAATAATGCTGAGTCACATATTTAACCCTTTTCCAGAAGTCTTAAAATCCTATTTTGAAATCTTTGTACATTTGCTTGTTTATGATTGCAGATTCATTCGGCTGCTTTCTGTTTACCATCCTTTGCAAAGAAGGTGATCGAATCAAAACCTTAAGGGTGGAAATTTTGAAGTTTTAGAACAAAATTCTAGTTATTGGTGAGCATTAGTTATCATCCTTTGCTTTGATGGCCCAATGTAGCAACGAACCTTGGATTTGGAAATTTAGATAATGCACTTTCTTTTTTGTCTCGCTTAGGAAGAGGATTTGAGGTAATGGTTGTGGAAGGATATATGTCCACAAGGGATAAAATGGTCATTTAGCTGAGACATAAATGGCTGTTTCTTGCAATCGTTTATCAGATTCACATGTTTGTGTTATTATATCATTTTTGCAATATATTGTCATGGATGTTTAGGATCATTCAGCTGTTGTTTGACTTTCACTTGGTGTTTGTGTTTTTGGAAGTACGTATATTAGGATCAAGTTAGCTTTGAAGGTTGTGTATTTTCATGTCTTAAGAAAATAAGAGCCCCCTTCCGGCCGAAAAACGTACTTAGGATCTCCAGTATATATGCCAATAACTCTTATGCTGATCCATCCATCAGAACATATTAGCGTCAGCTCATCTCATTTGCATTTTAGTAGTACTTACAGAAGTTTGGACCCTCTTATCGCACCCCAAACTTTTTGGTTGTCAATGTCATTTTGTTTTTTTGCTGTTTATTCCTAGTGCTTTACATGGTCCAAATATAACTTGACTACTCCAAACACCTCTTCTTACACTTTCGATTTAAAAGTTCCTTCACTCATTTAAGCATAAAAGAGCATCTCAAAGAACAAGATCATCTTCTTTTACAAGAATCTAAGAGCATCCGGGCCCATCTCCAGATTTTATCCTTCAAACATAAACCAACATCATGAACGAGTTATAATTTCTAATGCTGTTTACCATAAAACAACAGTTTATTACAAACCCTACCGGGCTAAGTGTTAGAGGACAAGAGATGAACTATATATGATGAAATGGGCCATTTAACCTTGCTTGACGTATCATCATCATTGTCATGTCTTTGAATCTGAATAATAAGTATACATAGGTTGTTTTTGTTATAATCATTCGTGACGGTGGCTTAGTACGAATAAAAACAACAACAAAGCTGAAATGCTATCCAACAGAACAAGTTATAAAAACAGATCATTGAAAAATAGTAACTTATAAAGGCACCAAAATCTCCTCAATCACAAAGTTGGAATATCTAGGAACCAAAATCTAATATATTTAATAACACTTAAAAAATACAAATACAAATAATACCTAGGATGGTATCAAGTTGTGATTAAGTTGATGTATATATTATAAATATTTTTTTAATAAAAATCTATCTTATAATTAACTAAATCATTAACCATCATTATCAGTAATCACCTACTAACCTACGTATACATTACGTTCACGCTAAGTTGGGGTAATTACTCCACTAATTCGGCATCCCTTGTGTTTTACTTTGCGACTCCAATTAGCAATAGGCATGATGCAAGCTATAATCCAAAATGAAGTTAAAATAAAAGTAAAAGCAAATTGCTAAATTGAAAACCCAAAATCTAAACTCTAAAACAACTCTTCTTTTAATTTAAGGCTTTTAATTGGATTAATTTATTGTCTCAATGAAATTGACTGTGTTTGGTTTTGCTACGTGGATTTTAGATTTGTTTATGTATTTCATGCTTATATTATTTTTTATTATAACTCATTCATAATAATTCAATTTAAAATTTAATTTACTCGTTTTTATTGTGTTTAAATTCATAACATATATTACATAATTTGTTATAATGAGGCCATTTTAAAAATGAAGTGTTTGTGTTATTTTTTTCTTCAGTAAAATATTACACATTCATATAATCGATGTTTATAATTCGCTTTATGTAAATTTTGATAAATTTATATATTTATATTTAAATTACGATTATTTTATTTTTTATATATAAATATAACGAGACATATTTTCAATTTTGTTTTATATTTTAGCTCATTCCACGAGTTATATAGTTTTAATTCAAGCATAAGTTCATTTTTTTTTTTTAAAAAAAAGAGAATTATTACACTAATATATATACACATTTGTTCAATTAAAACTTTAATTTAATTTTGAGAAGAGTAGATAGTGTTAAAGAATTGTAAAATTCTGATACAAAATATAATAAATCGGGATTTGTCATGTCAAATCATCAAAAATAAATAAAAAACAAAATTAGATGTGAAAGCATACTTGAATCCATCGATATTTTCAAATTTTCAATTCTTGTGATTTTGATCTTTCAAATTAACACAAAAATATTTTAGAGTCGGTGGTTCCCTTTTTTTGAAGATGGAATGTCAGACAAGTTACGTATTTATAATTTTGAGATTATAACCTTAGTATATAACTTTTGCAAATTAACCTTAATTTTTTTATTAGACCATCAACAATTAGAAATTAGCTACTATGTTATCTACACATATTTGACTCATACTTTATTTAATAACTGACGCCCAATAAATCTTAACCAAATTAGATCACTTTGAATCTGGACTAACCTTTTATGGCAGTAAATAATATAATGTAATTATTCTTATTATATGTACGTGATGTCCATATTATCCATCAATCTCCCACTTGAACCACATATATATACTAATTATCTCATAATTATATGTCATTATATAACCTCATGAGTTCAATACTTTTCTATCATATCAAAAAGGTATTCCAAACAATCTCGTTCATTAATTATGTTAACATAGAACCAAGGCGACTTTGGTTACATATATAGTAACTAAATCCATCCCTAATCACATATATTAACACAACCAAATGATATAGATCAAATATGGATATGTAGTATGGAAATTACATGCAATGTGATCTAAATATGTCTATTTCTAATTGGTCCTTTTTAACCTTAATGGGATCAAACTTTACCAAAATCAGATTGTGATTAAATCAAATAAACCTTATTTTTGTAGAAAATATTCTTAGTATTCGTAAACTGAAATAACTGAAAATGCATCTGTAACATAAAAGCATTTAAAACTACAAGCTCCCACTAAATCCAATTATCCTGAAACGACGTTACACACATATAAGCAATGTGCCCATCAAAACCATGGGTATAGTCCTTTAGTAAACGGAGCCACAATAATGGAGTTTGCCCCAATATGTTTTATAGGCACCTGAGTACTCTAAACTCTTTATTTAACAACTATGTGTCTTTTTAATGTGTTCTTGTTATTATTTGAATAAAGGGTTGCAATTTGTTATCATATCTTAGTGAAAAAATTTTGCATCCATATTCCATAAATATCGGAGTCTGTATACATGACGATCTTTAACTTATCAGACCTTCAGTATGTGAGCATGTAATGTTTTTATTTTCTAAAGATAATGTATGAATCATTTAGTTGTTTTCCAATGATCCATACCCGAATTGCTCAAATATTTGCACAACATCCCAACAATGCACGCAATACTTGAACGCGTACAAACTTGAACATATATTAGATTTTCCACTTCTAAATGTAGGAAATTTTATGCATTTCTGTAATTTCAAAATCATTATTGGGGCATTGATTGAAACTATTCTTACTCCTAATGATCTTGTGATATATACAATCATTGACTTTGGATGTCTGCTTAAGCCCATAAATGGATTTCTTTAATCTGCAAACCATTTACTTCGTATCACTGAACACAATTTTCTGGTTGCACCATACAAATTGTCTCATCAATTTTACCATTGAAAACATAGTCTTGACATCCATCTAATGTAGTTCAAGGTCAAAATATGCCACTAAAATCATTATAACTCTTTCTCTAGCGGACCTTCTTAATATTATTAGTTCTAAAGGTTGTTAAATTTGCTACTTGATTGTGAGATTCTATGACATTGTCTAGATCCAGAGTTGTTATTTAAACAATATCAAACATAATAAAATGTTCCTGGTCTTTATCAATAACAATTAAAAGAATGTGTTGAGGAATATCAACATATTCTTCTTCAAAGACAATGGCATTAGTTCTTTCTCCACCCCCCAGACCTAACATCCACAAAGAATTGACATCATCCATCTGAAAAATAGCCTTAGTAGTGGGATCATAAAATTTGTAATCTTTAAATCTTTTAGGGTATCCAAAAAACCAAAGGAATTAGGAATAACGTCGGACACAAATATCTCAATTCTCCTTTTGAAGATATAACCTAATCTTTTGTATCACAACGAAGTCGAATTCTTAGTGGTAAATTTATATCTCTTACCTATTATGGTAGAATGTAAAGATTCATTAAATTAAGCAATAGTATCAAATAAATATATATTATCATAACCTATTCAAGAACTACCAACCAATTTTGGATTATGAAAAAGAGTAAATTTCCCATTTCCAAATGAACAAGAATAACCAACTTTGTCCAATGTTGAAATGAAAATCAAGTTCTGCCAAAAAGACGGTACAACAAAAGTCTCATTCAAATCCAAAGAAAATTTAGTTTTCAACAATAATAATCTAAAATCCTTATTGCTTCAAGTTCTATCGAATTACTGTAGCCTACATAGATGTATCTTTCACCATTATTAGGCTTTCGGTAGTTCTGACAACCTTGCATAAACACACTAATGTGAGTTATTGTACTAACATCTATCCACCAAGTGTGTCTAGGTACTAAAATCAAATTAACCTAAGAATAAGCAAAAATAAGAAGTATACCTGTTGCACCACAAAAGAAACAACCATCCTTAGTTAATTCATTTTATTGTTTCTTTTGTAATGTCGTATATGCAACTCTTCTTTTTTTTTCTTTATATACCTCATTGATATTAGATTAGTTAATCCCAACCATTTCATTGTTGGTAAACCTTTTTTCAGTGTTGATTACTAGTTCCTTAATCGTGGCACATGGTGTCCATGAATGTTTCAAAGCATGCAATGATGTTGGAAAATATTGTAGTAGCTAAATCAATCAAAGCAAGCTCACATAAGACTTCAAATCTAAACTAAAAAAATTTTGACCTAGTCACTAAGCTGTCAAAACCATTTTTAAAACCGACTTTTATTTTTAAAAATGAAAATTGGGAGTCGCCACCAATCTTTTTTTTAAAGGTGTATCGGGTCACCTCATAATTTGATCGTTTTAACAAAATGTTTTGATTTACTAAAACAATGATTTTGATTTATGAAATTCGAGAAAATGGGTTCGGGAGTCGGTTACGCACGAGGAAGGATTAGCACCCTCGTGACGCCCAAAATTAGTACCTAATTGACTACTTCATGTCTTAGTGTCGAAAGTTGAAAACTTGAAAATAATTTAAAAATACGATCCCTTTTTGTATTGATGTTAATTTCGCTCAAAATTGCTTGAATAAATCAAAATAAACGCTAAAGATCCTCTCGTTTCGAGATAACAAAACGTCACATCCCGTAAGTTAGGACACAACACCTTGAACCTTTGAGAATAAGCTTGCCTAATTTGAAGGTGCCGGGTCCTAGGTTGGGTCGAGTCTAGGAGCGGGTCAAAGGCGAAGAAACGACATCGTTTTAGGGCTTCAGAAGCCTGCCCTAAATGACGTCGTATGGGGGCAGTGTAAATGCAAAAAAAAACTTTAAAATTTGTCATTTAGCCACAGTTTCAAAAAGAAAAACAAAAAAATTGTTCTCTTTTTCTCTCTCTCTCTCTCCGGCCCTAACTCTGGCTTATGCTTCGGTGAGCCTCCGTCGTGGCTCCGCCGTGGACGGTGGCTGGAGGTGTAGAAAATCGGGCCTTTTTAGCCCTTTTTTATCCTTTTTCTTTTTTAAAAAAAAAACCCTTAAAATCCGACTTGGTTTAGAAATAAAAGGAAATACCCTTCGTTGCTTTTCGAACCCTCATTAGAACCCATATGGGTTCTCGAGTATTCGGATATCGGCAACATTCGACGGAGGGGAAGACGAATCGACAGGTACTCGACGGAGGGGAAGATATATTGATAGGTAATATTTATCATTTTTCTATTTATTTATTTCGAAAAATAAAAAGAGCACCTTAGATTTTTCGGTTTCGATCTTTTTGTATATTCTTTTTTTTTTTGTATTTGATGCGGTCTCTTTTACATTGACAAAATTCAGGCTTTTTATAGTCGATTACATAGTCTATTTTTTATTTATTCTACTGTTTTCCTTTTGTATTTATGCTCTTTTTCATGTTCTATTATTGTTCCCTTTTTACTTGTTGCAGGCGTTGATGAATGCGGGGGATAGGCATTTTTTCTCCTTTGGTGAAACGTAAGCGCAAGAAGTGGTCGTCGCCTCGGATTTGCGCGCCAAGCAGACGCCCGAGAAGAACAGCGGTGCCAGAAACCCTAGGGTTTCTGGCTTTTCTGAAAAATTTTAAGTATGTTAGGCCTGTTGGGGTTTGCGCTTAGGGTTTTTTATTTGTTTTGTAATTGAGCTTGAAACAAACTTGGACTGTTTAATATTTTTATTTTTATTTTGGTTTTGGTTTTTTTTATTTGTTTTGTGGGCCGGGCAAAATAGGTCAATTACAGCTACCCCTCTTTGCTCGTTGTCGTGTAAGAAAGATAGAGCAAAGACTTTAAAAGGGCCAATTTTGCCTGGACTTGCCAAGGCTCGACTTCTTTTTGTGTTTCTCTTCTTCAAGTAGCTTTATTCTAACCCACTGCAACTTCAGGGGTATAAGATTTGCTATCATCAATCTGCTCCATAGCAACTTTAGGAAGATAAGATTTGAAGCTTCACTCCACTGCAACTTGAGGGAGACAAGGTTTGTAACTTGTATCTTTAGTCTATTCCACTGCAACTTCAGGGAGATAATACTTGCTATGGTAGATTTAATCCGACCCACTGCAACTTCAAAGGTATAGGACTTGTTTCTTCAATCTGTTCCACTGCAACTTCGGGGAGATTAGATTTGTAGCTTGTAGCTTTAATATGTTTCACTGCGACTTTAGGGATAAGGTTTATAGCTTTAATCTATTCTACTGCAATTTCAAAGAGATAAGATTTGCTATCTGCAATCTATTCCACTGCAACTTTAGGGAGATAAGATTTGTGGCTTCAATCTACTCCATTGCAACTTCAAGGAGATAAGATTTGTCACGATAACTTCAATCTGCTCCACAACAATTTCAGGGAGATAAGATTTGTGGCTTCAATCTACTCCACTGCAACTTCAAGGAGATAAGATTCACCACGATGACTTCAATTCGTCCCATTGTAACTTTAGGGGTATAGGATTTTCGATTTTAATCTGCTCCACTACAACTTTAGGAAGATAAGATTCGCCATGATAACTTCAATCCATCCCACTGCAACTTCAGAGGTATAGGATTTATGATTTCACTAATCTGTTACACCGTTCTTTAGGAAATATGACCTGTAGAATCCATTTCATGGGCATATTTATACCTAGTGATCAGGATATCATGATCGGGGTGAATCAAATGCTCCTAACTAGATGTGTATGAATGATATTTGCATGAATGTAGAATGTCATTTTTTTTAGAATGATCCCTTTTTAATGCATTGGTTGTCATTGCTCGCTATTTATCAAGGTTCTATCACTAATATGTTACCATGTCTTCTTATTCAGCTGTATTCTTGATGGGAAATCTGAAGAAATAGTCATAATTTAGACTATTCTTTCTCAAATGTTTCCAACCCTTAAGTTTGGTTAGTTCTGATTAGTGGTCCTGTTTTCAGATCCTTGTACTATTTTAGAAAACCTTTCAGAGCAATATGCAGAACTCCTTTTACTTTAATATTATTAGTCTATTAATTGTTATTTCAATGTAAAAATGTTTGAAAAAGATTGTAGTAATGGATAAGATCGAAGTTTATTAGGAGCAAGGCTCGAAATGAATAGATTAATCAAAATAGAAAATTTCCTTAAATACAAAGTGAATAAGACGAAAATAGGTGCCCCGGATATCATCGCATGAGTTTTTTTGCACTAACTTCTCGAGGGTTCTTTTGAACTTGATATGTGTTTCGGAGATCCAAAATATTTTTTTGATGCCCCAAGATGTAACGCTCTTCCTTCTGAAAAGATTTAACTATCACATGTTCAATCTTCGATCAAGATTTGAATTGCCCTTTTTCTATGTTTTCAATTCAAAACTCATTTTGGTCTCAAGGCGCCCTTTGCGGGTTTTCTCCTTGGCCTCTCCTTTTTTTTGTAGGTGAAATACTTCTTAACTGAGTCTGAATTCACGAGATTGGGCAAGCTTTTGCCATCCATCTTAGTCAAAATTAACATTCCTCCAGAAAAGGCTTTCTTTACCATATAAGGTCCTTCCCAATTTGGCGTCCATTTCCCTCTGAAATCCTTTTGTATGGGCAAGATCTTTTTCAATACTAGGTTCCCCTCATGGAATTCTCTGGGATGAACCTTTTTGTTATAAGCTCGCATCATTCACTTTTGGTACATCTGACCATGACAGATTACTTTCAACCTTTTCTCTTCAATCAAGTTTAACTGATCATATCGGGATTGAATCCATTCTACTTCATCCAACTTCAATTCTGCCAAAACTCGAAGAGAAGGAATCTCGACTTTAATGGGTAAAATCGCCTCTATTCCATAAACCAAAGAGAAATGTGTTGCCCCGGTTGAGGTTCTGACAGATGTTCGATAAGCATAAAGGGAAAATGGTAGCTTCTCATGCCAATCTTTGTAAGTTTCAGTCATTTTCCCCACGATCTTCTTAATATTCTTATTAGCTGCCTCTACTGCACCATTCATTTTTGGGTGATATGGTGATGAGTTGTGGTGTTTGATTTTGAATGGATTGCGGACTTCTGATATCGTGCTGTTGTTCAAATTTAGTGCATTATCAGATATGATCCTTTCTGGCATTCCATATCGACATATGATCTCCTTCTTTAAGAACTTTATGACTGTCGACTTCGTGACATTGGCATATGAAGCAACTTCCACCCACTTTGTAAAGTAATCGATGACCACGAAGATGAATCGATGTCCGTTAGAAGCTTTGGGTGAAATTAGCCCAATGACATCCATGCCCCACATGGAGAAAGGCCACAGAGAGGTCATAACATGAAGAGGTGAGTGAGGTACATGAATTTTATCTCCATAAATTTTATCTCATGAATTTTATCTTGGCATAATTGATGCAATCTCCTTCCATGGTGGACCAATAATACCCGAATCTCATGATTTGCCTGGCTATTGTAAAACCATTGGCATGTGTTTCGCAGACACCCTCGTGGACTTCTTCCAAGATTTTCTTAGCCTCGACAGCGTCTACACATCTTAGTAGCACCTGATCCTTTCTCCTTTTATATAGGATCTCCCCATCTAAGACATAGTCATTGGTCAGTCTTCTTAACGTCTTTTTATCATTCTCAGTTGCTTGGTCAGGGTATTAATGATTCTTCACATATCACAATATATCATTGTACCAAAGGTGATTGTCCTCTTTTTCTTCTTCTTCGATGTTGTAACAATGAGCTGGAGTGTCATAAATACTCATCTAGATAGGCTTTACATCCTCTTGTTTGTTCACTTTGACCATCGAAGCAAAGTAGCCAAGGCATCAGCCATCTGATTTTCATCTCATGTGAGGTAATAAAAGGTGATGTAATCAAACTCCTCAATTAACTCAAGAACCAACATTCGATAATTGATTAATTTGGGATCTCTTGTCTCTCATTCTCTATTGAGTTGATAGATCACTAGTACAGTATCCCCATATACCTCTAGCACTTTGACCTTATGTTCTATGGCCGCACAGATACCTATGATGCATGCTTCGTATTCAACCATATTGTTCGTGCAATCAAAATTCAATTTGCTAGTAAAGGGATAATGATCTTTGTTTGGGGATATCAGGACTGTCTCAATTTCATTACCCACAGCGTTTGAGGCTCCGTCGAAGTTTAGCTTCTAAGGATGACCTTCTCGAGAGTTTTCTTTAGTGGTTGCAACATACATTAGATCTTCATTCGGAAATTAAAGTTCAAAGGCTCGTAATCCTCTAGAGCTCTACTGGCCAGAAAATTCGCTATTGCGCTTCCTTTGATTTCCTTCTGGTTCACATTGGCTATGTCAAATTCGAAAAGCATAATTTGTCATCAGGTCATTCTTCCATTTAGAGCAGTCGACTCCATCATGTACTTTAGAGGGTCCAGCTTTGAGATGAGCTAAGTTGTGTGGTACAGTATGTACTGTCTCAATCTTCGAGTTATCCAAATCAGGGCGCAACATAATTTCTCGATTGGCGAATATTTTGTCTCGCATTCAGTGAATTTACTGAGATAGTATATTGCTCTTTATTTTCTTCCCGACTCATCATGTTGACCAAGCACGCATCCCATGAAATTTCTGAATACTGCAAAGTACAGTATCAGCGGCCTATTTGGGTTACGTGGCATCAGTACTAGGGCATTGGACAAGTAATGTTTTACCTTATCGAAAGTTTTCTGGCACTCCTCATCCCAAACGCCTGGATTGTGTTTCTTAAGGAGGCGGAATATGGGGTCACATTTCTCAGTTAGTTGTGAAATGAACCGGGCAATATAATTTAGTCTTCTTAGGAAACCTTGAACTTCTTTTTGAGTGCGTGGTGGAAGCAATTGCTGTATAGCCTTTACTTTGTCTGGGTCGACCTTAATCCCCTTTTCACTGACTACAAATCCTAACAATTTTCCCGACCTAGCCCCGAAAGTACATTTTGCTGGATTGAGCTTCAGTTGGAATTTTCTCAATCTCAAAAACAGTTTCCTCAATACCTGTACATGCTCTTTCTCTGTTTGAGACTTTGCGATCATATCATCAACATAAACTTTGAGTTCTTTATGCATCATACCATGAAACAAAGTTACCATGGCTCTTTGATACGTTACTCCCTCATTTTTCAGTCCAAATGACATCACCTTAAAGAAAAATATTCCCCACATAGTAACGAATGTGGTCTTCTCCATGTCTTCAGGATGCACCTTTATTTGGTTGTATCCCGAGAAACCATCCATGAAGGAGAACAGTGAGTAACCTGTCGTGTTGTCCACTAAAGTGTTGATATGTGGCAATTGGAAATTGTCTTTCGGGTTGGCTTTGTTCAAGTCCCTGTAGTCTACACATATTTGTACTTTCCCATCTTTTTTAAGAACGAGCACGATATTGGCTACCCATTCTGAGTATTTAACCACCCGTAAGAAACTAGCATCGAATTGTTTCTTGACTTCCTCTTTTATTTTCAGTAAAACATCGGGCCTCATCCTTCGGAGCTTATGTTGAACTGGCTTGCACTCTTCCTTTATGCGGAGCCCGTGTACCATGATATCAGTACTTAACCCGGGCATGTCTTGATATGACCATGCGAAGACATCCTTAAATTATTAGAGTAATTCAATAAGGTTTTGCCTCGTCTCTACGGTAATGCAAGCTCTTATCTTCACCTCTTTTTCCTCTCCTAAGCTCACAATTTTCACTGACTCTTTATAAGGCAAGATATGTTTCTCATCTTGTTCTACCATCCTCAATAAATTAGGAGATAGGTTACAGTCTCGATCATCTTCAAAATCTTGAGAATCTTCCGTGCACATAACTTTCACAAAAGGAGATTCTGAGTTAGTAGCAATGTCGCTCATATCATTGATATCTGGAGACCTGTTATAAGGATGAAGAAAAAATCCAAAGAACAAAAGAATCTAAGAATAATTATTTGTATGGTATGATTATGAATGAGATGAAAAGAATATTTGCTCAAGATGATACGCAAAGATGCACTTTATTGAAATATGGATTTTAGACATAAGCCTATTTCACAAAGGATTCTTATTGCTCCTAGACTTAGAGCAATAAGCATGTTTTGAACATTACTCTGTATTTGCTCCAAAAACTACAGAAATCTCTTCCGCAGTCCAGTTGTTCAAAACACTTCCAGGTACATAGGGGCAGATGTCCGATAAATTTTCTCCCCAAATTCCTTCTTCAGACATGGCGTTAATGTTCAGGTTTCCTAACATTTCGTCAGCGATCTCTTCTCTTAACATCTTTCTTTCCGGATGAATAGTTCCTCCTTATACGAACGTTTTGGATATATGGGGAAAGATCATTGGTTCCCACTTGTTTCTTCTCATTTCTTATTTCTTCGCCATCTCATTTTTCCTCTGCCTCGTATCTGGCTTAAATCCTATACCAGAGCGGCCTCGTTTGTCCTTCAGCATAGGTGCCTCGACTTTTTCTTGCAGGTATTTTCCAAGTCTTTTCCCAGGCAAGGCTCCTTTACCGACTGTCAGTTGCAGGCCCATCTCTGTAGTTTTGGAGATTTTGGGTATCGAGATCTTGTTCCCTTCAATAATGAATGTTGCATTCACAAATTCCAACGATCGGAAGGAACATTCTATCGCTTCATCGTCTGTCCCTACGTATGGCGCATCACTGGTTACGGATACAATAATGTTTTCTTCTACATTTACCGCTACCAGTCGACCCTTCAGTTACCAACTTTAGCTTCTGGTGTAGTGATGACGGCACTGCTCCAGCCGTGTGAATCCAAGGCCTCCCCAATAAACAATTATAAGAAGGCTTAATGTCTATCACCAAGAAATCTACTTCGTACATGTTTAGACCAATCAAGAAGGGTATCTCAATCCTTCTCATCACCCTTCTATCGGTTCCATCGAATGCTCTCACTATGTTATGACATGTCATCATATAAGAACTATCCACAGGTAACCTATTCAGGGTGGATAGGGCAAGACATTTAATACAGATCCGTTATCAATTTACACCCCTGGTAATGTATACCCTTTACAGCGGGTGGTGATGTGCAAAGCCTTTGTAGATCCCATGCCCTCTAGCGGTATCTCATCATCATTAAAGAAGATGAAGTTTTTGGCACTTATATTGTTGACTAAGTGGTCCAGCTTGTTCACAGAGATATCGTTAGTGACATAAATTTCATTTAGAACTTTTATTAACACGCCACAATGTGTCTTCGAACTTAAGAGTAAAGCTAGCACTGAGATGTGAGTCGGTTCCTTGTGTACTATTCCACAACGTTGTACTCGCTATGCTTTAAGAATTTCAGAAATTCTTTAGCCTCGTTCTCAGTTACTGGTTCGTTAACTTGGGCTTTTAGCCTGACCGTTTTTTCTTTCTTTTGTTCAACTATTGGGGTCTTTCCTTTAACAGGTTCAGCTCCTACATTTGATAGATCATAACGCCTCCTACTGCGTGTGTTTCTCTTGGCCTTCTTCTGAAGCACTAATCGAGTTCACCTCTCTCGTGAACGTCACGTTGTAGTCATAATTCCAGGGAACCTTCTCGCTATCCTTGTAGGGAAAAGCTACAGGTTTTTACATAATGGCCCTTGGTGCAATTTACACTCCGGCTTCATTTCTTATTAGTCGTGAAATGATAACAACTAGATGGCTTACTTTATAGACCTTCTTTGTTTACCCCTCTTCTGAAGTGCACACGTCTTCTCTTTGGGAGTCTATAGCATATTCAAAGAATTCTAGCTCCTTATTGTCCATCAGATTTTGCACTAAGGCCCAGAATTCAACACACTCCTAGATCTTATAACCATCCTTCGCATGGAACTCACAGTAGTTCCTTATCTCTTCAGCTCTCTCTTCTGAATCCTGTTTAATTAATCCTCCCTCTACCATTTTCTTCCAAACCCATTTCAGTGGGGTTTTTGCTTCTGCTACATCCATCTTGGTTCTTTTTCCTTCACTCTCGATTATCGTATTTACCCATTTATCAAAATGACTGGGTAACATATTTGCTGCCAGATTAGGTCCTGATGGGTCGTAGAACTTTACAATTCCTATTTTAATGAACCTTTCGATCAACTTTTTAAATGTGGTGTAGTTTTTGATTGAATGTCCTGTAATTCCCTCGTGGCACTCGCATTGAGTATTTGCGTCATACCATTTGGGGAATGGAGGTTGCATGGGCTTCAGGTAGAAGGGGGATACCACATGTGCCTTAAAATAGGCTCTGATATAGCTCCCTATACGTCATCGAGATAAGTGTGAACTGAAGCTCTTTTGTATTTGGCCTTTGATTTGATTCTTGCCTTGGAGGGCCTGAAGACTAGTGGTTACTGTCCTTAGCGGGCCAACGGTAATTGGTTTTGAGTAACCCTTGTTGTATGTGCCTACATTATTCACCTCGTTTTCCATCTTCCTCGGGGCCGATCTTTTGAGGTTCCGCGTTTATCTTACCACTTCTCACTACATTTTCAATCATTTCACCGGACATCACTATATCCGAGAAACTCTTAGTAGCGCTCCCCAACATATGGTTGATGAATGGGACTTTCAAAGTGTTGATGAAAGGCATTGTGGCTTCTTTTTCGAGAAGAGGTGGCTGGACTTGCGTTGCCACTTCTCTCCATCTTTGGGCATATTGCCTGAAGCTCTCATTCTGCTTCTTCTCCATATTCTACAACATGATTTTATCGGGTGTCACGTCCGTCAAATGACTATATTTCTTCATAAAAGCTTGTGCCAAGTCTTTCTACTAATAGATTTCGGCATGACTTAGTTGATTGTACTATAAGAGCCCAAATTTTCCTAGGCCCGATAAAACCAAAACCAAAAACAAAAAACCAATAAATAAAAAATCCAAATAATTAAACGATCCATTTTAAAAGTCCATTTACAAAAGACCCATACAAAAGACCCATACCCAGAATAACCCTACACTAAACCCAAGTACTAGACCCAATTACAATCGCCCAATTTTGAGGATAGGCCCAGATAACCCAAAATGGATTGGGGTTTCAAGAAACCCTAAGAGCTTTCAGAACCCCTTTGCGCCGCAACAGCCCCAATGGTTCTGGCCCCTACACGCGGACCACGCCTCCGTACATCCCACGCCGAGTGCCACGTACTACCACGCCACAGCTAGCCCCATACCTTCGTACCTGCAGCAAAGGATCGACGAACAGCGCAGCAAAGAGAAAAAGAAAAAAATTGTATTTTGGATTTTATTTTTATTTTCATTTCACCTTTAAAAAGACCAAAACAAACCACTGTAAAGGGTCTACACGTTTTTACAAAAATAGAAATCAGAAAAGAGCAGAGAATCTATTTTTTCGTATTTACAAACACTAATTTACGCAGAGAGAATAAAAAAATAGATTGAAAAGGTGATTAATCCTTTTTTCGTCTGTGTTCTTACTTTTTACTTCCGTTTTTTTTATATAGATTTGAAATAAAAAGAGAAGAAAGGAAGGAAGGCTTACCGAAAATCGCCCGTGGTCGCGTCGCCGGAGAGTTCTTCTCGTGCAACGCCGGAAATTGGCCCACGACGGCGGTGCGACAAACACCGGAGGCCCTAGACGGAACTTGGGAAAGACCGAAAAGGGGAATAGAGATATTTGAGAGTGTTTTAGGTTTTTTGAAAAGAGAAGAGAAGAAAATGAAGATTTTTTAAAAAAATTTGATTTTTATACCTATTAAAACGACATCGTTTTATCAAGGGCCTTTTAAATACAAAACGGTATCGTTTTAATAGCAACCAGCATGTGCGTGACCCGATCCGAGAAGGATCCGCGCATTTTGCTACTTTGGGGTAATTTATGCATTTAGTCCCTCCATCTCATGTTGTCGTTTTACTGGACCCTTTTTCTTTTTTCTTTGTTTTTTTAATTTTTTCTTGGAATTTGTGTGCCGTTTCATTTTAACCCGCGACTAACACGATGTTTTGGTAACAGGTTTTTTTTCTTTTAGTCCCTGTTCGTTTGTGCGTATTTTATTTCAGTCCTTAACTCTGTTTTACAATTTTTATTTGTTCATAAATCATTCTTTTGATGCTGTTTTTATTTCAATCGAGTTCCTATCTTTTTAATTTTAGTTTCTTTTTTATTTATTCATTTTAAATGATTCTTTATAAATTCATTATTCAAAAAAAAACCGTTTTAATATATATTTTGGATTATATTGTATATTATGGATTTTACATTAGCTATTATTTTTAAATTCTCTTTCATATATATCTATATGTACATATAAATACTTTTTTGTGTTTATTTGTATATGTTATTTCTTTTGAAGACTTCTTTCATATATTACTTATTTCAAATTATATATTATATGTTTTAAATTCGTAAATATTATCTAGTTTAAATTACGCTATATGTTATCCATTTTAATTTTTATCACTATTATTTGTTTTAAAATTGTTTTATTATTACTTACTTTAAGATTTTGTACATTGTTTATATTAAACTGTTTTGTATTTTTTATATATTATTCATTTTAAATTTCTTTTACATATTATCTAGTTTAAACTTTTATATGTCATTTTAAATTGTTCTATAAAGTAGATATTTTAAATTGGTTTTATATTATTTATTTCTAAATTGTTATTTATGTTATTTAATTCATTTGTCCTTGATTATTGATATTGGTATTTAAAGGGTGCATTATGGATTATAATTCTTAATTTGTAACTATCAGTTATTTATGATTCATTAGTGTAAGACTGCGTGTATGTGTCGCTACCTTGCTTTGCATCCTGTTATTCCATTGCGTTCTATTTGTTTAAAAATCAAGTTTAATGTCGTTTAAGTTTTAAAATTATTCTATTCAAGGGTTTAAAATAAGGCAATGTTCGTGTTTGGAACCTTCGAGAAAATCGTGCCCTAACTCACTAGGTTCCGATTTTTCTTGTTAAATCTAAGCAACCGAGTATCCTTCTCTTTTTTAAGCCAAAACACATAAAAATTTTAAATAAATAAAAAACTTATTCTCGAGATTTCGAGATGTTGCGTCCTAACTCACTAGATGTGACGTTTTATCATCTCGAGGTAAGAATTTCCAAAAAAACAAGGGCAATATTCCGTATTCGCGAATTCTGAAAAATTGTGTCCTAACTTGCTGGGTTCCAATTTTTCATATAGCCCAAATAATTGAACACCCTTTTCAAACTTTAATACACGAGTTTTAAAAATCAAAAGATAGGCTCAGTTTCGAGAATATGAATTGTTGTATCCTAACTCACTTGGTATGACATTTTATTTATTCGAAATAAGAGGGCATTGGCATCCAATTTAATTTGCTCAAATGTTTTCTAAGCAAATGGATCGTAATCTAGAATCTTTTCAAATTTTCAGCATTAAGACATTAAATAATCAATTAGGTACCAATTTTGGGCGCTACAAGGGTGCTAACCCTTCCTTATACTTAATCGACTCCTGAACCCATTTTCTCGAGTTTCGTAGACCAAAATTTGTTTTAATGAATCAAAGTTTTGTTAAAATGATCAATTTCAAGGTGATCCGATCATACCTCGAGAAAGGTCGGTGGCAACTCCATTTTTTATTTTTAAATCGATCCCTATTTTTTCGAAATGGAAAAAATGGTTTCGACAGCTTGGCGAGTCCACTGGGGACACTAGAGAGTCGAGCCACAAATTGGTTAGTTTTTATCTTTTTGTCAAAAATTGAAAATTAGACTTGAAAATTTACGATCCTTTTACTGCATTTGTTTGTGCCATATGATTCTTGTGATTCGAGTCTTGCATCATGTTGCATAAAGACCTTTTGGTTTTTATCCCTTTTAAGTGGGAATAAGAAGCTACTCCTTCGTGAGATTTTCATCTCCGTGTAGGATAGTGGATCGCTTTTGGCATACATCCGTACCTATGTCTTCATGAGATTTTCATCTCCGTGCAGCCATAGGGAAATGTGTTCCCCTGAACTGAACTCGGTTGATATGAGCCTATAATAGGTGAGGATCGAGGAATCTGCTGGTTCGAGTACCTCTCTTTAGAACCAAACCACATATAATGAACCCTAGGAGCCTACTTTAGGTAGAACTCTGTTGAACCCTAGCAGTCACCTGGATAGATGTTTGACTATTTTCTGTTTGATTTGATTTTTACCATTTTTATACGATACTAACCTATTTTCTTTTGTTTATGACTACATTGCATCATCATAGAAAGGAGGTTTTGATTCATATTCGATTGCTAAATAGAAGAGTTTGTCATACGAAAATGGATTTCTTGATAAAATGGGTTATAATACGTTCGTCCAAATATAGTCTAAGTAAACACAATGAGAAAAGATTGATAGTATATGACTTTGCCTCATTGCCTGGGGATTCAAGCCAACAAGGATTATTCGAGAGTCATCACGTCTCAATTTTCTTAAAGAAGCTTAGGAGCATCGCGGAGGATAAGTGAGTGAAGAGTCACGGCCTGGATCAAACAACAAAGAAGCTAGAAGAGGCATCTATTGAGGAAGTTCACGGGACATGACCATAACATCCGGATACGAAGAAAAAGACTAGTGTTTTCACCTGGACTATGAGGACAAAATCGCATGTGTAATCCGTTTTATGTAAAGGAATCTATTTTCTAGAAATGTTCTCCTAATGGAATTGAATTCAGAATCAACACCTCTCTTTCTTTTTGCATTCATTCCATGCATTGTCATTGCATTTCCTGCATTTGCATTACATCACATCATATGCATTAAAATTTGTAGAAAGGCCCTAATTAGGTAAAATTATTTCAGCTAACTGAGAAACTGAAAAAATTCTACTGAATCGAGCATTGTTACGGTACCCGCGCAAGAACAAAAGCCATGGACCAAAGGTTGGAAAGAATAGAGAAAATGTAAATACAGATGCATGAGCAATTGACCAAAATTCAACAAGAGATGCGGGAACAAATGCTCGAATTCCAAAGGAATATAATGGGTCACTTAACCTAGTTACTAACCGGAGGACTTGAAAAAATGAGTGGCCCAATGGTCAACATTATGGATGATAACGAGAACATCATTTATTCCCCGAGATTTTCCTCAATAAGTGTCCCGACTCAAGTAGACACGCATTCGCATGGGGCACCCGTCATTATCGGACGCCAATGTTAGACTGATATTTCGGCCCTATTGGACTTCCCGATGGGTTTAGGTTTTAACCCAAAGGATGATCGAGCCAAACCAATTGTTCTGGAAAAAACAAAGAAAATGGGAGAATGGACTTTAAAGGCCCCGAAGAAGAAGGAAAAGGAAGCGAATAGTACGAGTAGGTATAACAAGGGCCATTCGGAGCTAATCACAGTAGGCTAGCCAAGGACGGTAACTACCAGCTGTCAGGTCCCCCCAAAGCAATAACCTAATCCAAGACCGAACTCAGAAAAACCCAGTTCGCACCCATCCCAATCACGTATAGAGAGTTGTACCAACTTTTGTTTGACGCACATGTTGTATCCCCTTTTCATATAAAACCAATACGGCCCTCATACCCCAAATGGTACGTCGTAAATACCCAATGCGAATACTATAGAGGAATCACAGGGCATTCGATCGAGGACTGTGCCGCTTTTAAAAAAATAATTGAAAGACTCATCTGATTGGGTATCGTAAAATTCGATGATCCTTCTGATGCAGAAAATTCGTTACCCAACCTTTCAGTTAAAGGGGTAAACATTATGAGTTCCATGATAGATAGGGGCATGAGATCCAAAAATGCATCGAGCTCAGGGCCTTGGTGCAAGGCCTGACGGATAATAAATTGAAGAGATCAAAGACTCGATGGGAACGTTGGGAAATCTAGACATTAACGACATATTCGAAGAGAGAACCGGGGAATAGACTTTTCCAACCTTCTGCCTTTACCTACTTGGGGTGTTTTGAATAATGGGACTGTGGAAGAGATCCTTGTATTTTTTAGAACTAATTTAGAGTAATATTCAGAACACGCTTGTTGCTCTAAGCCTATAGGCAACAAGAATCCTTTTGTGAAATAGGCTTGTGTCCAGAATTTTTATTTCAATGAAATGTATCTTTTTGAGTAAATATTTTTATTCTTTTTCATACTATACATTCTTTTGTTCTTTGGAATATTCTTTCATGATCATACCATATAAATAATCATCCTTAGAATCATTTATTCTTTGGAATTCGCCTTCGTACCTACAATAGGTACCCAGATATCAAGACATGAGCAACGTTGTTACTAACACCCTTTTTGAATGAGATATGGGTCTAATGGATCTATGGACCTTGAAGATGATAGAGATTGTAGTCTATCTTTTGATTTGTTAAGGGTCGTAAAACAAGATGAAAATAGACTCTACCTTACAAAGGGTCACTGGACGTTGCGAGTCTAGGAAAGGAGTGAAGATTGAAGCCTAGCTCACTAGAGAAATAAGGTGAGACATCATTGAGCTATTTCAAGAATTCAAAGATGTTTTCGCATATCAAGGTACGCCTGGGCTACTGAGACGTGGGTATGCTGTTAAGGCTAAGGAAATCCTAGAAGAGGTCCATAAGGGTATTTGAAGATCATACGCTAATAATTTTATGATAGCCAAGCTAATCATGAGATTCAGATTCTGCTAGTCTATCATAGAAAGGGATTGCATCAATTATACCGTAAATGCCAAATTTCTGAAGACAAGATTTATGTGCCTCCTTCATTTCTTCGTAGAACTTATCTATGTAGGGCATGGAGCTTATTGGGATGATCTCGTCGGAAGCTTCTAGCAGGCATTAATTATTTCGCTAAGAGGGTGGAAGTAGCTTCGTAGGCCAATATTACAAGGTCGATAGTTATCTAAACAAAAATAGAGAAAAAGAAATAAAGAATACTGACAAAAAAATTCAAAAAGACCACATTAATCGCACAATGTCAAAAGTTTGCGGTGTGTTCAAAGATCAGGTGCCACATCACAGTGCAGCAAAGGCAGCCAGAGAGGAAAAAAAAACAAAAGCAACAAAACAGAGATCATTAAGAAGATGACCTAGACTTGTAAAGATTGGCCTAAAGAAGTTACATTTACCCTCTATGCTTATCAAACTTTGGCCAAGACCTTCGCTGGGGCAGTGCCTTAGTTTGTGGAATAAAAGCGTTTTGTCTATTGAAGTCGACATTCTTTTTTCAAGTCTTGTCAGAACTAAAGTTGGAAGAGGTAAAATGGATTTAATCTCGATATGACCAGTTGAATTTGAAGAGAAAATGTTAAAAGCTATCTGCCACGGTCAGATGATGCGAGCTTATAAAAAAAAAAAAGGTTCGCCCTAGAAAATTTCATGATAGGGATTTGAAGAAGACTTTTTCCCATGTAAAAGGGACTTCAGAAGAAAGTGGATGCCAAACTGGGAAGGATCTTATGCAGCAAAGAAGGCTTGTTCTAAGGAACCATGGATATTGACCGAGATAGATGGCAAGGACCTTCCCAATCCGGTGAATTCAGATTCAATAAAAAGTTTTCCAAAAAAAAAACACAAAAAATGAAAAGAAAGAAAAAATGAGAGGCCAAGGTGAAAACCCGCAACGGGCACTTTGAAACAAAAGGGGATTTGAATTGAAAACCCAAAAAGGGCAGCTCAAATTTTGATCGAAAGTAAGGCATACAGTAGTCTTGCTATGCCTGAATTAGCAATGAAGAAGTATGCTACATCTTGGGGCATCGACAAAGTACCCTGGATCCCCTAAACATATATTAAGCTCAAAATGGTCCCAAAGAAGTTTGTACAGAGAAGCTCAGGCTACGATATCTGGGGCACCTAGTTTTCCATCTTACCCATTTTGAATTTCCTATCTTTGATTACCTTATTCTTTTCAAGATACGTCCCTATAAATTTCCTTCTTAATTGCATTTGCTATCATTGATTAACTTACTTGCTTCAAGCTATGCTCCTAATTAATTTCCTTCTGGTCCATTGTTATGATCTTTTTCAAGAATTTTGCATTGAAGTAATAGTTAGTGGACTAATAATACTCTCATAAAAGGAGTTTCGCATATTACTTTGGAAGCTTCTAAATAATATAAGAACCTGAAACAGGACTGTTGTTTAGAACTCACCAAGCCTAAGGTTTGGAGATATTGGAGAAAGATAATTATCTCTTTGGACTTTTTATTGGTTGAACAAAAAGACAACACATTTCATCGGTGATACAACCTCGACAAATAACGAGCAATGTCAACCCAAGTGTACAAGGGGATCGTTCTCAGGAAAAGAAAAATGATACTCTGTATTCATGCAAATATCAGGCATATACATCTGGTCATTACACCCAGCAAATGGTGTAACAGATCAAATTGATTGAGGATGATACAAATCCTATACCTCAGAGTTGCAGCAAGTTGGATTGAAGATGAAACAAATTCTATACCCTTGAGTAATAGTGGGATGGATTGGAAAAAATTCAGATTTTATACCCCTAAGTCACAATGAGATGAACCCTGAAGTTACAGTGGGGCAAATCTATTGAGCAAGATATAATTGTTTTCTCGGGTTTTCTATCGAGAATACCAGCAGAACAGGATGACAGCACAATACATCAGTGATAAAGCCCTGATAAACAATGAGCGATGACACCTTAAACATTTAAAAAGGGATATTCTCATGAAATTCTGCGTTCATACAAGACACATTTAGTTAAGAGCATTTGATTCATTTCGATCATTGCATCCTGATCCTTATACATTTTAACAAAAGCCATTCTCATGACATTCTGCATTCACGCAAATGTCGTCCATAATATATTTAGTTAGGAGCATTAGATTCATTCTAATCATTGCATCCTAATCATTTTGCATAAGCATAAACACATAAAATTGATTTTACAGGTTAGGTCCCCTAGAGGACGGTGTCGCAACATCGGTGAATTTACAAATCTTGTCTTTCTGAGATTGCAGTGAAGTGGATCGAAGATACTAGTCTGGCAACCCTGAGTTTGCAGTGGAGCAGATTGAAGATAGCAGATCTTGTCTTCCTGACTTTGCAACTAAGCAGATCGACGATACCAGTCTGGCATCCCTCAGTTTGCAGTGGAGCAAAGATTGCAGTGAAGCGGATCGAAGATACTAGTCTAGCATCCCTGAGTTTCTAGTGGAGAAAACCTAAGATATCAGATCTTGTCTTCCTGAGTTTGCAGCGAAGCGGATCGAAAATACGAATCTGGCATCCCTGAGTTTACAGTAAAGCAGATTGAAGATAGCAGATCTTGCCTTCTTGAGATTGCAGTGAAGCGGATCGAAGATACCAGTCTGGCATCTTTGAGTTTCCGGTGGAGCAGATTGAAGATAGCAGATCTTCTCTTCTTGAGATTGCAGTGAAGTGGATCGAAGATACCAGTCTGGCATCCCTGAGTTTTCAGTGGAGTAGATTGAAGATAGCAGATCTTGTCTTCCTAATATTGCAGTGAAGCGGATCGAAGATACCAGTTTGGCATCTCTGAGTTTGCAGTGGAGCAGACTGAAGATAGCAGATCTTGTCTTCCTGAGTTTGCAGTGAAGCGGATCGAAAACATCAGTCTGGCATCCCTGAGTTTGCATGAAGTAGACTGAAGATTACAAATCTTGTCTCCCTAAGCAGTAGTGGGGTAGATCAAAAACGACGAATCTTATCTCCATGAAGCAGCGGAGTAGATTTAAGCCACCAACCTCGTCTCCTTGAAGATACAGTGGAGCAGGTTGAAACTACCAGTTTTCATTTCCTTAAAGTTTCAGTAGAAAAGACCGAAGCTACAAATCTCTTCTCCCTGAATTATTATCCCTTTGAGGTTCCAACGGAGTAGGTCGAAGCTACAAATCCCTTCTCCCTGAAATCCTCATTTCCTTGAAGTTTCAGTAGAGTAGGTTGAAGCTACAAATCCCTTCTCTTTGAAATTACATTGGAATCATAATTCTTATCTCATTGAAGTTCCAATGGAGTAGGTCGAAGCTACAAATCCCTTCTCCTTGAAATTACATTGAGGACCAATCATTATTCCCTTAAAGTTTCAGTAGAGTAGGTCGAAGCCACAAATCCCTTCTCTTTAAGATTACATCGGAGCCACAATTCTTATCTCCTTGAAGTTCCAGCGGAGTAGATCGAAGTTACAAATCTCTTCTCCCTGAAATTACGTCGGAGTGGATAGAAGCACTATTTCCTATACCCCTGAAGACGCAGTGGGATGGAATGGGGCTACTTGAAGAAAAAAAGCACCAAGAAGCCAAGATCTTACAAGACCATACAAATTTGGCCCTCTTTAAAGTCTTTGCTTCATTCCCGTTACACGACAATGAGCAAAGAGGGGCAGCCGTAAGAGCCCAAATTTGCCCGGGCCCAATAAAACCAAAACCAAAAACAAAAAAGCAATAAGTAAAAAATCCAAATAATTAAACGGTCTATTTTAAAAGACCATTTACAAAAGACCCATATCCAGAATAACCCAACACTAAACACAGGTACTCGACCCAATTACAATGGCCCAATTTTGAGGATACGCCCAGATAACCCAAAATAAATTAGGGTTTCAGGAAACCCTAAGAGCTTCTAGAACCCTTTTGCACTGCAACAGCCCCAACGGTTCTAGCCCCTACATGCGCACCACGCCTCCGTACGCCCCACGCCGAGTACCAAGTACAACCACGCCACAGCTAGCCCCGTACCTCCTTACCTGCAGCAAAGGATCAACGAACAGCGCAGCAAAGAGAAAAAGAAAACAGTTGTATTTTAGATTTTATTTTTATTTTCATTTTGGCTTTAAAAAGACCGAAACAAACCACTGTAAATGGTCTACACGTTTTCACAGAAATAGAAATAAGAAAAGAGCAGAGAATCTATTTTTTTTATTTAAGAACACTGATTTACGCAGAGAGAATAAAAAAACAAATTAAAAAGGTGATTAATCCTTTTTTCTTTCGTGTTCTTGCTTTTTACTTCCGTTTTTGATTTTCTTTTTTATTTTTTTATATATATTTGAAATAAAATCGCCCGAGGCCGCGTCGCCGGAGAGTCCTTCTCGTGCAATGCCAGCCATTGGCCCATGACGGCAATGCGACAGACACTAGAGGCCCTAGGCTAGACTTGGGAAAGACCGAAAAGGAGAAAAGGGATATTTGAGAGTGTTTTAGGTTTTTTGAAAAGAGAAGAGGCGAAAATGAAGATTTTTTAAAAAATTTTGATTCTTATACATATTAAAACGACAGCATTTTATCAAGGGTCTTTTAATTACAAAACGGCTCCATTTTACTAGTGACCAGCGCGCGCATGACCCAATCCGGGAAGGATCCGCGCATTTTGCTGCTTTGGGGTAATTTATGCATTAAGTCCTTCCATCTCACGCTTTCATTTTGCTGGGCCCTTTTTCTTTTTTCTTTGTTTTTAAATTTTTCCTTGGAATTTGTGTGCCGTTTCATTTTAACCTGCGACTAAACACGGCGTTTTGGTAACAGTTTTCTTTTTTAATTTTAGTCCATGTTCGTTTGTGCGTATTTTATTTCAATGCTTAACTATGTTTAATAATTTTATTTGTTCATAAATCATTCTTTTGATGCTGTTTTTATTTCAATCGAGTCCCTATCTTTTTAATTTTAGTTTCTTTTTTATTTATTCATTTTAAATGATTCTTTATAAATTCATTATTAAAAAAAATGTTTTAATATATGTTTTGGATTATATTGTATTTTATGGATTTTACATTAGCTATTATTTTTAAATTCTCTTTCATATATATCTATATGTACATATAAATACATTTTTTGTGTTTATTTGTATAGGTTATTTCTTTTAAAGACTTCTTTCATATATTACTTATTTCAAATTATATATTATATGTTTTAAATTCGTATATATTATCTAGTTTAAATTACACTATATGTTATCCATTTTAATTTTTATCACTATTATTTGTTTTAAAATTGTTTTATTATTACTTACTTTAAGATTTTGTACATTGTTTATATTAAACTGTTTTGTATTTTTTATATATTATTCATTTTAAATTTCTTTTACATATTATCTAGTTTAAACTTTTATATTTCATTTTAAATTGTTCTATAAAGTAGATATTTTAAATTGGCTTTATATTATTTATTTCTAAATTGATGTTTATGCTATTTAATTTATTTGTCCTTGATTATTGATATTGGTATTTAAAGGGTGCATATTATGTGATTATTGCTATTGTATGGATTATAATTCTTAATTTGTAACTATCAATTATTTATGATTCATTAGTGTAAGACTGCGTGTATGTATCGCTACCTTGCTTTGTATCCTGTTATTCCATTGCGTTCTATTTGTTTAAAAATCAAGTTTAATGTCGTTTAAGTTTTAAAATTATTCTATTCAAGGGTTTAAAATAAGGCAATGTTCGTGTTTGGAAGCTTCGAGAAAATCGTGCCCTAACTCACTAGGTTCTGATTTTTCTAACTAAATCTAAGCAACCGAGTATCCTTCTCTTTTTTAAGCCAAAACACATAAAAATTTTAAATAAATAAAAAACATATTCTCGAGAATTCGAGATGTTGCGTCCTAACTCACTAGATGTGACGTTTTATCATCACGAGGTAAGAATTTCTAAAACAACAAGGGCAATATTCCGTATTCGCGAATTTTAAAAAATTGTGCCCTAACTTACTGGGTTCCAATTTTTCATAAAGCCCAAATAATTGAACATCCTTTTCAAACTTTAATACATGAGTTTTAAAAATCAAAAGATAGGCTCAATTTCGAGAATATGAATTGTTGTATCCTAACTCACTAGGTATGACATTTTATTTCTTCGAAATAAGAGGGCATTGGCATCCAATTTGATTTGCTCAAATGTTTTCTAAGCAAATGGATCGTAATCTAGAATCTTTTCAAATTTTCAACATTAAGACATTAAATAATCAATTAGGTACCAATTTTGGGCGCTACAAGGGTGCTAACCCTTCCTTGTACGTAACCGACTCCCGAACCCATTTTCTCAAGTTTCATAGACCAAAATTTGTTTTAATGAATCAAAGTTTTATTAAAATGATCAATTTCAAGGTGATCCGATCATACCTCGAGAAAGGTCGGTGGCGACTCCGTTTTTTATTTTTAAATCGATCCCTATTTTTTTGAAATGAAAAAAATGGTTTCAACATGTACCATTTAGCTGTTGACCCGATCAGACTATCTTGGAAGCAGTGGATCAACAGTTGATCATTATTGACATATCATGTCATCCTTCAATAGAAGATAGTGATGTGAGCTTCAGGGCAACTAGTCTTGTTGTACTTTTCAAACTCTGGAGTTTTGAACTTGGGAGGGAGTACTAAATCTAGGACCAAACTTAGGTCCTTGGCATCGATTCCGCAATGGTAATCAGACTTTTACATTGCTCTGAATTTTTCTTCTAGCCATCTACATCAATCGTCAAGTTGCTTTGGCAGTTCCAATCTTGTTTTTTCTAGCTCTACCATATCATCTAGATCAGGAACAATGGGATTGGTTGGGTTATCCCCTAGATTGGAACCTGAGCCTGTTTGGAAGTTCATCGACGCCGAGGTACTGGTTTGATACTGTTGGGGTCTAATTGTGATGGGTACCATTTGTAGGTACGCTTCTAGTTGTGCCTGGGCGTTTATCGGGGTAAACCCCGGGGTAAATTGGATCCTCATTATAATGCCCTGAGTTGACCGCAGTGCCTCTCCCTTTTTCGCGTTCTCTAGCCAGTAACTGCGCCAATTGATTTATCATACTTATTTAAGATTCCAATATTTGATCCCTCATCTCCTGTTGCACTTTTGCTAACTGTTCTTGTAGTTGTGCTTGCATCTCTTTTTGAACTTGCTCTAGCCTTTCCAATCTTTGGCCCATTACTTTGGTTTTTGCGCAAGTACTGTAACGATGTCCGGTTGGTTGATTCTTGTTGGTTTCCAGATTAACTGAAATAATTTCGTTTAATTAGGGTCTTTTCATGCATATGATGTAATGTGATGCGAATGCATGAAATGAATGCAAAAAGAGGCATTGGTTCTGATTTAATTTCGTTAGAACAACTTTACTAGAAAACAAATTTCTTTACATAAAACTAATTACATATATGGTTTTGCCTTAATGCTCAAAGCCTTCACCTTCCTAAGAAGCCAAGCTAACTCTTGACCCCGATTTGATTCTGATTTATACTTCAAGCTTAGCACGTCAGCCTGAACTGCTAGGATTTGCAAATGATCGGCCACCTCTTGTATTTTAGCCACAACTTTACCCATGATATAATCTCTATTTCTGACCTGGCCTTGAGAACAGTGAAGTTGCTCTTTCCACTGCTCGTTGTTTGCTTCAAGGAGTTCAACTTGGAGTTCACAATTTTGTAATGTGATCTCGAGCTCTTCTATTTTCCTTTTCAGCTCTTCAATCTTGCTTAAGCTCGCTTTTAGCTCAATTGTGGAGTTGCGATTACGATACTGATGAAGTGACTTTTCTAGTTCTGCAACCCTAGTCTTTAATCTCACCTTTTCATTTTGGCATTCCGATAGGTCTCTTTCTAGAGCATTTTCTCGAACTTGGGCATCTTGGCATTTCCTTTCCCATTGATTGTCTCTATTCTTTTCTTCTTTGATCTCTTGTCGCCATTGTTCTGATGTCTTTCCCAAACCGACAGTCCTCATTGATAAGCACAACTTCTTGTAATCCATTTTTAAACTGTCCAGATCTTCTTCAGCCTTATTCTTTCCTTTTCTTAGCTTATCAGCCTCTAATTTCTAAATGTCAATGTCTAGTCCTAATTGCATCTTTTCTTCTTCCAATTGCTCTATCTTCTTTCCTAATTCCAAATTCCTCTTTTCGAAATCCTACTTGATGATCTCTAGTTCAGATGGGACCACTCGCAGGTATTCTTCCATTGGTCGAATGCCTTCTTGACTTGGCCCAGGGATGTTATCATTAACTCATTTACCCCACCATCCATTTCATTCGGAGGGTTTGGTTCCAGGCGTTAGACATTTCTCAGATCTTTTTCTTGTAGTTATCACCTTTATACGAAAACTCGCATTGAGTCAGCCTTTGTGTTGCTGGTATAAATTGCCTCGATCTATACTGCCTCAACATGAGTAGAGGAGCATATCCAATAGCTCCCCAAATCCCAAGTAGAGGAACTCAGTCGAGATCTCCACACCGGTATAAAATCTCATCGAGGATCATCCAAGGGGCTCTTCATTCAACGTCCTTATCTTGGAGATTCTGGAGTATCGTTATCCTTTTTTTTTTTTTGAAATGTTGTCTCGCCTCGATGTAGCCATTAATTCTTTTAATGGAGAGTAGTTCTCGGAGAATACTCGATAAAAAAAATTTTCTACCCTCCAAAAGTGACTATGAAACCATGCTAACAAGAGTTGTGCGCATCCAATGAATCTTCATTCACCCGCTCTCCGGCATGCATTCAAAGTTCGGAATGTTTCGGCCAAAATTGCAGGGACGGGCGTGACCCTCTTATCAAGTCTGTCAAACAAATTCGAAACTGCCTCGTCCACGTGCCCTAATGCTTTATGGAAAACAACCAACCCATAAATGCTTAAAGCGAAGACATCGACCCTTTTCTTCATATCTGCGTGTGCTAAGATCAAATCTCGCAAACTATACTAAGGGATACATTTTCTATCTCCCTTTTTCTTTATCCGGGCTGCAACCCATTGTTCACTCATCCCCATGATATTCATTAGTTTCTTGAAGAAGGTTGGGATATTAGCGGCTCTGGAATAAACCTTGTCGGACCGAATTTTCGAGGAACGGAGTAAGGTCGTATATTCTTCCACAGTAGGTACAAGTCCACATTTTCAAAAGTAAAACAGTTGTAGGCTAGATTCCAAAATTGAGCCAGAGCTCGAAACAAGTGCTTGTCCACTTTGATATCGAGTAGATAGGGCAAATCACTATACAATAAAATAACTGCTTGATTTCTTCATCCCAATGGACCCATATCTCTTTCAATTCTTGGAGATTGTTCTGGGTCACGTTGATACGAATGAAGTCCCGCAATTTTGATACGTACCCCTTCATCAGACTATCACCTTTCTCTAGTTGCGTTTTCTCAGACCATATTCAGACAACCGCGTTATCTTTCACTTTATCAAGAAATTCGTTCTCCATGGCAAGCTCTCTATTTAGTAATCGAACGCGAATCAACACATATATTATGATGAAAATGTCATGCAATCACAATTAAAGCAAAACAAACAAGTCAGTATACAAAGCTAGAATTTAAAGTAAGCAAGATATAATAAATAAAGCACCTATTCGGGTAACCATTAGGGTTTGGTGCGGTTCTACCTAGGGTAAACTCTTAGGGCTCATTATATGCGGTTCGGTTCTAAAGTAAGGGTACCTAAACCGGTAGATTCTTTGATCCTCACCCATTATAGGTTCATACGGACCGAGTTCAGTTCAGGGGAATACATTTCCCTATGGCTATACGGAGATGAAAATCTCACGAAGACACAGGTATGGATGTATCCCGAAAGTGATCCACTATCCTATACGGAGGTGAAGACCTCACGAAGGAATAGTTTCTCACTCCCACTTAAAGGGTAAAATTGACCGATTATACGATGAAATATGCGGAGATATATTAAAAGACTCGAACCAATAAAGCAAATATATCAAAATGATGCAGACCAGAAAAATGAAATGCAACGAAAGGATCGTAAATATAAACCAAATTATCAATTTTCGACAAAAAGACAAGAAACAATCAAATCGTGGCTTGACTCTCTTATTTTGTCCCCAGTGGAGTCACTAAGCTGTCGAAACAATTTTTGAAATTGACTTTTATTTTTAAAAACGAAAATTGGGAGTCGCCACCAATCTTTTTTTTAAAGGTGTGATCGGGTCACCTCGTAATTTGATCGTTTTAATAAAATGTTTTGATTTACTAAAACAATAATTTTGATCTACGAAATTCGAGAAAACGGGTTCGGGAGTCGGTTACGCATGAGGAAGGATTAGCACCCTCGCGACGCCCAAAATTGGTACCTAATTGATTACTTCGTGTCTTAGTGTCGAAAGTTGAAAACTTGAAAATAATTTAAAAATACAATCCCTCTTTGTATTGATGTTAATTTCGCTTACAAATTGCTTGAATAAATTGAAATAAACGTTAAAGACCCTCTCGTCTCGAGATAACAAAACGTCACATCCCGTAAGTTAGGACACGACACCTTGAACCTTTGAGAATAAGCTTGCCTTTTGTTTTCCTTTGTTTAAACCTCACGTATTTTAATTTTCAAAAAGATATTCGATTATTCGACGAGAAAAATCGAAACTCCGTAAGTTAGGACACGATTTTATCGAATATTTCAAATACAGAACATTGCCTATTTTTTGAAAATTTTCCCCTTTTTTTACGAATTTGGGTGAAAACTAATATAATATTTAAAATAATATGTGAATAAAATACTATGTCAATGAATGACAACAATATAAATGTACTAATAAGCAATTTATAGTACTTATAATGACAACAACCACATAATACGTATCACTTTAATACCAACATTAACAGTCAAGGAAAAATAAAATAAATAATACAATAAATAACAACAATGATAACGACAATAATAATGACAAAACAATGCACACAAAAAGAAAATATCAAATTTTCAAATGTTATGAGGAGAAAGAAATAAATATATACATAAATAAATATTGAGAAAAAATAATTTATAGAGTATTGAAAACAAAAGGCCAAATTAAAATATAACAAGTTGAGGTGCAATTTGTGATAAAGTACCTAAATATAATAATAATAATAATGATTGCAATAAAAACAATAATAATAATAATAATAATAAGCAACAAAATATACGTAAGTAAAGAAATAAAATAATAATATGAACTAAAATAATAAAAAAATAATAATAAAGAATATTTATATATAAACAAATAAATAAAATGATGAAAATAATACATATAGGATCTTTAAATGAATAAGGGATTAAATTGAATACAAAATAAAATTTAGAGTCTAAATTATGTAAAGAAATAAATGAATAAACATAAAAGGGATAAATTAAATAAAATAAATAATAAAATGGCCAAAATGAGACGCGCGCGAAATAGGGGGACCAATTAGGAAATTATTCCCTGTTCCCAAAACGAACCATTTCAGTAGGGATCAAAATGAAATAAAGGCAAAACTATTGGGCCGAATTAAAAAAAAGTATTGGATCACAAATTAATTAAAAAGAGGAAGGACTAAGGGCGTAAATAGCCCAAAAATCAAAAACACGCGGATCATTCAGGCAAGTCGGGTTGACCCGAAACGACACCGTTTCAGGTGTCCGTCTTCCCAAATGGTCTGAGGACCAAATTGAATTCAACATAAAAATGAATGGCTAATTTTAAAAAAATAAAAAATAAAAAAGGGATAGGACCCAATCGAACTAGGCTTCAAAAGCGGAAGGGCCCATCGCGCAAATAGACCATTCCGTAAAAAACACGTGGATCCTAGGTTGGGTCGGGTCCAGGCGCTGGTCAAAGGCGAAGAAAAGAAATCGTTTTAGGGCTTCAGAAGCCTGCCCTAAAAGACGTCGTATGGGGGGCAGTATAAATGCAAAAAAAAAACTTTAAAAAATTGTCATTTAGCCACAGTTTCAAAAACAAAAAACAAAAAACAAAAAACTGTTCTCTTTTTCTCTCTGTTCTCTCTCTCTCTCCGGCCCTAACTCCGGTTTATGCTCTGGTGAGCCTCCGCCGTGGACGGTGGCCGAAGGTGTAGAAAATCGGGCTTTTTCAGCCCTTTTTTATCCGCTTTCTTTTTTTAGCAAAAAAAACCTTAAAATCCGACTTGGTTTAGAAATAAAAGGAAATACATGTGAAATACCCTCCGTTGCCTTTCGAACCATCATCAGAACCCATATGGGTTCTTGGGTATTAGAATATCGGCAACATTCGACGGAGGGGAAGACGAATCGACAGGTACTCGACGGAAGGGAAGATGAATCGACAGGTAATATTTATCGTTTTTCTATTTATTTATTTTTAAAAAAATAAAAAGAGCACCTTAGATTTTTCGGTTTCGATCTTCTTTTTGTATATTCGAAATCTTTTTTTTTTGTATTTGATGCGGTCCCCTTTACATTGACAAAATTCAGGCTTTTTATAGCTGATTACATAGTTTATTTTTTTTGTTTATTCTACTGTTTGCTTTTTGTATTTCTGCTATTTTTCGTGTTCTATTACTGTTCCTTTTTTGCTTGTTGCAAGCGTTGACGGAAGCGGAGGAAAGGCCTTTTTACTCATTTGGTGAAACGACAGCAGCGAGGTGGTCAGGCCTCAGGACGAGGCATAGGCGATATGCCCGAGGAAAATAGCGGCACCAGAAACCCTAGGGTTTCTGGCTTTTCTGAAAAATTTTAAGTATGTTGGGCCTGTTGGGGTTTGGGCTTAGGGTTTTTTATTTGTTTTATAATTGGGCTTGGAACAAACTTGAATAGTTTAATATTTTTATTTTGGTTTTGGTTTTTTTTTATTATTTGTTTTGTGAGCCGGGCAAAATAGGTCAATTACAAAGAGTTAAATATAAAATTAGTATTCGAACTTGTTCATTTCTTCCAAATTAGTATCAGAACTTTTTTTTCCGTCCACTAATTTGGTACCTGAGACTAACATCGTTACTTTTTTGCTGATGTGGCAACATCGACCAATCACATATCACCACGTGGCATCCTATTTGGCCGTCTTTTTTGTTTTTTTTATTTATATTTTCCCTCTCTTTTTTTCATTTTTCTTTTCTTTTCTTATTTTTCTTTTTCTTTTTCTGGGTTTGCCTCTTCATCTCCCATTTCTTGTCTTCTTCAACTTGGATTTTCCCTTTAACCCCCATTTTTGTTTATTATTATTTGGGTTTGGATGCTCTAGGCTCTGTTTTACCTTTGTGTTGTAAAAGAAGCCATCTTTACCCTTTGAATTGGCTGAAGATTTGGTGTTTGTCAATTATATTTTTTGGTATATAATCTGTCATTTTGGCTCTTGATTTTTATGTTTTTTTTCTGTGTTTATAGAGAAAATGATGTCGAAAATTGATCTGCTTGAATCGAATCTGAATTGGATTCGGTTCATAAAAGAAGCATTTTCACCTCTTGACATTAAGAAAGCTGCAAAAGATCTTGAAAGTTGTTGGGGAGTGTCTAATGATAAAAGAAAAAAACTTCGAATTGATTGCCCCATTGAATGGTAAGGATAGTGATTGGAATGGTAAGGTTCAAATTTTCGGTGTGAATAACAGAATCAGTGTTAATAATCGGTCGAATCATGTTGGTAGTGAAGAGAGAATGAAAGGATTTTTTCTATAAAGGTTCTGATGGAATTTTTTATCGGCATGTTTTCGCCGAAAAATGAGCTGAACGATAAAAAGTTTGAGGCCCTAAAAGGATTGAAAGGAAAAGATGTTGATACAGTTGAAGGGACTTGTATGAATCAGCAGTTGTTTGCAGCGAATTGGTCAGTGCTAGTTAACAGATTTATCGAGGCTATATCGGGCTCATTCAAGTCTGGGAAGAAATGGATTTGGAAAATGGACAGAAATATAGGGTGTCTAAGTTCGTGTACTCATGACATTGAAAGTGGTGGGTGTTTGGATAGGAGGAAAGTGAAAGAAAACAGTAATGAAGTGGTGGGTATTTGGTGGGAGGAAAGTGAAAGAAAATGGTGTGGTGGCCATGAAGCTCAGAAATAGGAGATGATGAGGCAGTGAAGAAGAAAGATGAAGAAGACAGGAAAAAGTTGAAGACAAGAAATGGGAGATGAAGAGGCACGCCCAGAAAAAATGAAAAATGAAAAAATATAAGAGGGAAAATAAATAAATAAATAAAACAGAAAGAACGCCAAATAATATGTCACGTGGCGGCACGCGATTGGTCAGTGCTGTCATGTCAGAAAAAAAGTAATGGCATTAGTTTTAAGTATTAAATTAGTGGATGGAAAAAAAATATTGACTACTAATTTAGGACAAAAAAATTATAGGTATTAATCTAGGAGAAGTGAACAAGTTCGGGTCCTAATTTTATATTTAATCCTGTGAATAAAGGCAAATCACATCTCAAAATATCGAATACTCCATTAATATTTCATCTTTGGATAAAAATATTTACTTGTAAGTAATTTTTTGTTGTAGTAATTTAACACTGACAATAAGAATATGTCGAATAATTAATATTCATTTAGATCAATTTATTACTCACACGTAAAATCAAATAACTGTCACATGTTTATTACTATAAATGCACATATAATTTTGTTAAATATTAACCTTTCTTTGGGCCGATCAATATTAACATGGCTTAAGTTACATATAAAAAACTTTTTATATTTTAAAAGTAAAATAGCTCTCACATAAGTCACTTTGATAACTTATTGTTTCAATTAAGTTGTTTTAAAATATATTAATATTCAAATTTAAAACTTTCATATCTAAAATGTCAAAAAAAAAAAAGTATTATGCTAAAATTTTTTAAAATAACTTATTATCTTGAATGGCGCATCAAAAATTAAAAATTTTAATCTTTAATTAATTGTTATGTATATCATAAAAATAAAATCTTTTACCAAAAATTAAAATAATTAAACTAAAAATCACAAAAATAAAAAGTATGCATATTCCAAAATTCTACTATAACATATCATATGCAAACTTAAGAAACAATAAATAAATACATATTACTTAATCAACCTAAAAAGTATCACTGAAACCAAATATATACTCATTACCTGCATTTTGGATACAAATTTTAATAACTTCAAATTTTTTTATGAGAAATATGGCTTTCCCCATAATTTTAATATATATCATTTGCATATGCACGATTTGAAAAGCATATCTTTTAGGGTCTAGTTTACCAAGACCAGAAAAATTAAAGAACCTGATGATTACATGGTCAAATCAGCTGGCTGAGAAAATTTTATACGATGATTGGCACCTACGGTACCAGTGGCAGCGGTTGTTTTGAAGGAAATGCCTAAGCTTTTAGAAAGAATATAAGTCGGATGGTGGAGAGGAGAGCGCACCACCAACGGGCACGACAGCACTGTGCATTTGGCCAGAGAAGAACCGGTCACAACGCCGAATAAGGCGATCCAACAGATAAGTTTGGGTTGTTTTAAAAGAAAATTTGTTTAATTTATTTGGAAAATAGGTGAAAAGAAATGTTGATATGACATGTCTAATCAACTTTTCGTTATGAAAATAACGGTTGAGTGTTCAGAGAATTTTTTTTAAAAGCAATGACTAATTTGACAAAAAAAAACAAAAAAAATAATCTTATTTTAGATAATTAATAGTGCAATTTACCCAAAATTAAAAGATAATAAGATAAAATGTCTAAATAAAAATGCATAAAACATGTCACTAGTGAAATGTAGAATTGAATAGCAAAATAGAATTAAGGGCAATCATTTCATGGGCATAAATTAAATATTACTATTCACAAGTGAGGTGTTTATGAGCTGAGCTCAATTGAATTTAGGTCAAAGCATGCCTATATTCTTAAAAGAATATTTAAAAAACACAAATTTTAATAATATTTATATATTTTATTTGATTAAAGTTCTTATTAATGTTTACATTCAACTACTATATATTATCATAATATTTTCATGTAAGATGAATTAGATAACGTAACATACAAAGTTGAAATAATATACTGAAATGCTAAAAATGTGCTAAACTAAATTGAGCATGTACCTGATGCAGCCCAAACAATACTTTCGATATACCTAATTCTCTTATCCTAAGTTATTTTTCAAGCTAATTTTTATCTAACCTCTCAAATATCACATCAGACTAAAGGTCAATACCCCATGAATAGCCATTTCATATTTCGAAAATATTTCATAAAAATAATCTCAAAATAGGTAATTTTGGGGGAAAATATTAAAAAAATGAAAAATGTCTAAAAAAATTATACACTGTTAAAGCCAATAGAGAAAAAAATTAATTCTAAGAAACATTTACCTACACAATTACAAACATTGAATTTTTTGAATTGAAGTATATTAAATAACTTCATTTCAAAAATCTTTTAAATTTAAAAAAAAAAAATTCATATTCCCTAACCAACCAACCTCTTATCAAATCAAAAACAAAGATAGTTAAAATCAAGGTCAGAGAAACAATATAAAAAAACTTTGATGGCAATGCTTCTAATTTTGTTTTCTGGTGTGTAAACCAAAAAACTATCTGGCTTCATCTGCATAAGAAATTAGAAGAGCTTTGTTGAAGATACATGCACCAACACAAGGTCGCAACCAAAATCCGATAGTTACTACTAGCGATTCGATACGATGCGATGCGAATTCAACATGTAACTCAAGCTTCTACAATATGCAGGGAGCGATGACTAAGTAGATCAACTGATTCAAGTGGTGCACTAAGATGCATTAAAATGGCCAAAGGATTGGATGCTCTGCCCTTACTTCCAAATCTCACACCTCAACACAAAACATATAAAATCCTTCAGATAAATAAACTTACAATAGCAAAGTAACTGAGCTAAATTTTAAACATAACAGTTAACAATATAATAAGTAGATAACCATATAAGTAAGAAACAGGACCTCCGAGTTTCATACGCTGAAGACAGTAAGCAAGCTATCGGAGAAGGGGGTCCAAGGAACCCTAACACTGCAGAGTGGAAGCCGTGCAAAACCACAAGCTCTAACAACCTAACCGTCACAAAACGAACACAAGTAACCTAAATCCTTTTTTGCTCACTGAACCTATTTGAAACTATAGTATTTGAATATTTGTTTGCCATAGATGCTGTCATTTCAGATTTTGCTTCAGTTCCCACTTTAATCTCTGCAAAGGAATTTAAGCAAATGCATATCAGACTGGATAAACACTGAAAGTATCATGAATGAGATTCCTGACTGTTCAAGTAATTAAGTTCACATGACTTTACCCATTTGCATAAGGTGAATCACGACGAGAATAACGATATGGAGGCGACCTGCTGTAACTCCGACCACGGCGAGGTGATATGCTGCGGCGCCGAGGAGATCTTCCTCCACGTGGACTATAGCTCCTGCCACAAGATAAAAAGAATTTATGTGCCACATAAAATAGCAAGTAATTTTTTCTGAGTAGCCTGCATATTCTTGTTGAGAGGACCAATCAGTAGAAGCCAAATCAAGTTTAATTAAAATAAAAAGCCTTCATCAAATCCATTCAAATAAAAAGATATATGCTTCTTGTCAGTATAATAAAAAACCAGTTGGACATATAGGTAAACACAGTCCTAAATTGACAGACATTGTTTTTGCATAAATATCAATTCTAGCCACTAAGTTTCAAAAAGGGGGAATGGGGTTTTTTGAATAGCATAGGAAAAGGCATGATATATAATGTACCATCACTTTGTATAGGCTCCTTTACAAAAAAGATCACAGTAGGAGCTACCCTCCTCTACACACTCCAATAAAGAGAGAGAAAGAAAAGGATTCCTTAAACCCACCTGCGCCCATACCCATAACTTGGACTCCTACGGCGACGAGGACTGGGGCTTCGACGCCGGCCACTTCCCAGGCCTCGTGATCCATAGCGCGAGCGGCATTCGCGAGCAAAGTGACCAGGCTCACCACACTCATAACACTTTAAATCCTCACCCCCACCACGGCGCCCACCACGGCCTCCACCACCTTTTGAATTATGAGAAAGTTCCACACGCCAACCATTTTTTCCTTAAGTGAGAAAAAGGATATAGTTAGAAAATTCTAGAAATGGTCAATAAAGCAACATAGATCAGAAATGTCATTTGAATCTAAGGAACCAAAAGAACTAAGAGCCAAATGCGCAAACTTAGAATTATTTTTCTGGAATAAACAATCAGATTACACCAAACCACTAAAGCAACTGGCTGCAGACAACCAGAAAACAATAGCAACTTCTTGAAATATAAAAGAAATCATTAAACTACTTAAGCCGGTTAGGAGATCTCTCTAACATTCAAATGAAAGCTCAACGCTCACCAAATTAGAAGCATATGCAACACATAAGTGAGGGCAACATAAATAATCAAGCAAAAACTAATGAATATGGCAACTTATATAAGGGTATTGGAGTAGAGAACCACCATAATTCAAGCATGTAAGAGTAATACAACAAATGAAAGAAATAAACACTAGAAAAAAGAGTATACACACCATCCAGTTCACGAATTGCATCAATAGCATCCCTGCGATCATCAAACTCAATAAACGCATACCCAGGAGGCCTTCGAGCTACCCATACACTGGATTCATTTCATCAAAACATAAATCAATCAATAGCACAAACAGCATTTTTTTATTATTATTTTTATTTTAAAGATTGTTTCAAATGGAAGAAAGCAAGACTTTATCTTGTATGATATTGACGAACAAACTAAATAATCAATTAAAGCTAGCAAAACCTGACAATCTTCAGAGTGGCAAATAAATTTAACCCAAAAAAAATAAAAATAAAAATACCTGCGGAGAACGCCGAAAATCCTAAACTCGTCTTCGAGATCCCTCTCAGTGACCCGAGGATCCAAATTCCCAACATAGACCCGAGACATTCTCGTAAAATCACTGCACACTTAAATAATAATAAATTAATTCGGAAAAGTGAATAAAATCACAAAAACGGAAAATCTAATGGTTTTGAATAGCCATCAAAGCTCGTTATAGAGACATCATAGAAAAATTAGGGGTTTTGCAGAAAATTATCGAAGGAATCGAAATTATAGAGGGAGGAGATGATAGAGAGTAGGGGTTAGGTTACCTTGAGGAAATTTCTATAGGGTTTGCAGGATAGAAGAAAGAGAGATGAAAATTCGATTGATCAAATTGGTTCTGCGGTAGCCAATCCTAAAACCCTTGAAGAATAAACAACCCTATAAAAATCTCAGCTGAAAATGAAAAGGTTCCGCTTTGCTAATTAATATTGTACAAGGCCTTGGCCTTTCTATAATATTGGGCCTCTCAACAAATCCCCAATGGAAAAGTACAAATTTTATGTTGGAAAGAACTCAAGTTTATTGAATTCCTATCTTCATTTACATCAAGTTTTAGATTGTAAGTCATAAAAGAAAAACTTGGCAAGATTTAATATATCAAGTTTGGTGAGTTTTGTTTTTACTAAAGCCGAGTGTCTAACTAATTAATCACTGCATCAATTTATCTTATATAATAATAAATTTAACCTTTAACATTTATAAATTTTATCATTTCGGCCATGATTTTAATCATTTAATAAATTTACTCTCACCGGATAAAAAAAAAAGAATCAAGATCAACTTTATAAAATTTGCTAATGTTGAGAGCTATATTTGTTTAATTTTTTAGAATTAGAAATTTTTTTGACAAAATGTGTAAACATTAATGACTATTATACCAATCAAAAATAGAATAAATTGATGAAAAATGTGAGAATCATGATTAATTATCTTTAATTACTCGCTTTTTGAAACTAAAAAGAACTAATTTTTTTTTACTATTTTTAAAAATACTCAATTTACTCAATATTGATATTGAAAAGAATTTTTTAACATGATGCACTTTACCTATATAAATTCAATACCATATGAGTAAATATTAATGGTTTAATTAAAAACCAAAAATACTATTCAACCCTAAATATTATCCTACTCACCATTTTACAATAATCATTTAAATTTTGAAATAAGAAGAAATTGTTATGAATATCTTATCAGCACGATTCTCTTTTAATTATCTTAATTGTGGATTAAATCAGCGACAACTTTGCGAACCACTAAGCTTCATCCATAATACCAAAATTCAGCCTCTAACCACTAAAATTACTCTTATTTTTCTGTTTCGTTGGCTCCTTTGCTTCTTCAAATGGCTATTTATTGCTGCCGGTTGCTATTCAAATTGAGTGCTTACTTCCCTAATTCTCCATTACTTGTTGTCTTTAGCCTGCTGTTGTTTGCAACTCTTTGCAGGAAGTTTTCATCTATTTAGTGTTTTATATCTAGATTAATTTTCAATTAAATTAATTTGAGATTATTTTAATTAACTTGTTTTACTTCTTATTAAAGTTAGTAAAAGAATATTACTCCGAATGGAAGGTTTGAGTATACACTAAGAGGCTCAACACCAAGATGGACACTCCAATCCGTTGCTTTGGATGGTGAAAAAAATTTTGATCTCAGCATGAATTTTGGATTTATAGAGCACAATTTAAATTGGTAAGTAGCTTAATTTTTTTTTTTTTGAGGTATGATTATTATTATTTATTTGTTTTAAGTCTGATCAAATCATTAACTTATATTACTGAATATTGATGGGTTCATAAGGTTTACTAATAAAACTTTATAATATATTATTTTTAAATAATTGTCTAAATATATATTATTTGTCGACGCAAAATATAAGTTTTTGTGATATTGGTCCTCTGTAAAGAGATTTTATTTTTTTGGTTACTGATGAATGATTGGATTATAAATTTAGATTGAATTATAAAATACAAATAATTTATTAGAGCATCATAAGATTCTATAAGTTATATGTAGTATGTTCTTATGAAAGCATAGTTATTTTAGTACTTGTAATAGTGCTCGTGATAATAGCCAAAGTGACGACAATGGTGTTAAAGATCTTTAGATATATTTTACTATGATTTATTTATTATATCATATTTATTATAATTAGAGACTAATCATGACAAACATGAATAAATAGATTCTGATTTGAAATCCACGTATGTTTGTGATGGTAATTATGAAATAAAGAATCAACGGAGGTGTTTAGAAATCTGTTCTACTAGATTTGTTGTATTCCTCGAAGTGAATGCAAATATAAAGAAAATAAAAGAAATAATTATGAACAGCTAAAAGCGGGAACATTGTTATAAATAAGAGAACAATGAGAGTTCTCAATATAACTTTTCAAATGATAAAGATAACTTATGTCATCAATGTGATATGAAATATTATTGGCCACATATGTGATATATGCCTAAATATTTTGTTTCTGTTAATATTCTTTGAGGAAGGATTTGAGAATGTTGTAATGAATTCTATCATTACAAATAGAAAATATTTATCTTATTTGGTACTGAAACAAACAAATATTGTTCTAACATTTGATAGTACAAAATTAGTTGAAAGCACTAGAAGAGCTAATATATCAATATCTAAAAAGCACAAAATTTGTGATGGTTAATACATTAGTTTTAAAAGATATTCATTATAATGGATATCATATTGAGATTGTGAATGAAGAAATGATTATATTTCATATGAATCACTATTGCTATAAATATCTATTTTGAAATGATGAAAGAAGGGAGGATTGAGTTGTTGATTACTTTTGTTATTAAATTGAATTAATTGTGACTATCTTTGTGATCTTTTGTCATCATCCTCGTTAAAGGGTTGAAAGCAAAATATTTGACTGTGAAATATCTACTTATGAGCCATAGAATATGTTAATTCTATCTAAAATTTATTATGATTGGATGCACTTGAAGTTGAAAGTTTTTTTTTTTAAAAATTGTGTGTATAACTCTACAGGATTCAAAATAAGTTCTCAATTAAAATTACGTGGAAAAATATTACTGATGAGAACTTGCAATAGAGAAAACTTATGTATGAAAAGTCATTGGTTATGTACCTATTGTACACCTAGAAAATAAGATCCACTCTTAAAGTTTGCTATTAATAGATTTTGATTGGATTCAAAGTCTATTCTTAATAAAATCATCAAGACTCAACGTAGATAAAAAAGGTGCATCTTTAAATATTAAATCAACTTGATATATGGTTTTAAATATTTGAGATGGTCATATTTTTAAGTTTTGATTACATGAGTTACATATTATTTTAAGCATCTCATTTGTTTATGAAAATGAATATTAACTGATTTATTTATGTCGCTATAGTAGGCTTTATAATTAAATAATATATTTTATTAAAATATATCTAGTATGCAAATTTGTGTTAATAAACCAATTAATTTTATGATTATTCGGATTTGATTTAGTTCAAAAAATTGTTAAAAGTAGTACCATTTGTTAATTATTTAGAGAAATGACATGAGCAATTGTAAATGAAAATTTATATAAGTATGAATGGAAGGGTTTTGAATTAAATTTTATGCATGTTTATGATGATGGTTATGAAAAAAAAAATTGCTAGTTTTTTATTATGTCATATTTTTATATTTGAGATGTGACTTTTATTGATATATTTAATATAGGCTTGTTTCTAAACATGACCTAGGCAATTATTCTTGATAGTTAACTGATTATGTAAAACTCTTATTAAAAGGGTTTTAAAAGTATTTTGAATCGAACTCGGGACCTCTCACACTCGAAGTGAGAATCATACCACTAGACCAAATGCGTTGCATTTGAAGATTTTGGCATATTCCCTGAAGCTAATATTGCATATAATTATTCGAAAATTATATTTATTGACTTAGTAGCATTATAGACTTCACATTGATTTAGACATTTCCAGTAGTAAATGTTACAATAGTACTTATATATTGATACAAAGTAAAAGGAATGGTAGTAAAATTATCAATTTGTTACAAATTAGCACAATTGAAACGCATATTAAAGTAAATAAGAAGTTTACTGATACAAATACATTTACTACTTGGCATGACCAATTAGACCATTTTGAATCATATATGATGCGAAAATTAATTGAGAATTCATATGGACATTCATTAAAAAAATAGAAGATTCTTTAATTTAAAGAATTCTCATTTCTTGCTTGTTCTTAATGAAAATTGATTGTTAGAAACTCACTAGCTAAAGTTGAAATCTAATGTATTGCATTTTTTAAATGAATATTAGCTCATTCATCCACCATGTGGATGGTTTTGATATTATATGATTTTGGTAGATGCATCTATAAAATAATCACATACGTGTTATCAACTTGTAACCTGTCGTTTGTAAGATTACTTGTTTAAATAATATATTTTAGATCATGCAATTAAGACAATTCATTTTGCTAATAGTGGTGAGTTTATATCTCAGTCTTTTATTGATTGAGTTTGAATTTTTTTTTTTTGTAAAAGTTTGTTATTTATGCGCATAATGGTTTAGAGAAATTATTGATTGAACGCCTCTTGTTAATGTCTAAACCATTACTTATGAAAACTAAACTTCTTATTTTAACATGAGATTATGTTTATTTACGTGTTGTACGCATCGAGCCAATAAGTTATAAATACTCCCTATCACAGTTGATTTTGGTCAAGAGCTAAATATTTGTCATCTTTAAATTTTTGTATGTGCGTATATGTTCCAATTGGTCCACCACAACAAAGATGAGTGAATACTCAAAGAAAGTTGGGAATATATATTAATTACGAGTCTCTTTATTTTATTATATGTTTTAAATGTATTGGAGATTCAATTATGACATGATTTGTGATTACTATTTTGATTTGATAGTTTTCTCGACATTAGAGGGAGAGAAATAATAACTTATAATGAGTTAGAAGGAGAGTAATTTGAACCAAAAGTTCAACAATGATAACTCATTACAAGTTCCAAATATGAAAATTCTCATAAAAAAAAAAAATAAATCTAGATAGTCATATAGTGAAGGCAGGACTAAAGATTAAAATGGTAAAAATAAGAGATCTCGACAAGTTATGTCAATTTAAGAAAATGTCGAACTGATAATAAAAGTAGTCGACAATGGTTTTGCATGCAATATTATTGTTGAAATAATGAAATAAAAGGAGGATCTTGAATAAATCTATTAAAAATATAGATACGAAATAAATTGATCAAAATAAAAAGACACAACACAAGTACAATTAAATTTGTAAAGTTTTTGGACCAGTAGTCCAAATATCTAAAGGTATAAAGCCAATAAGGGTACAAATGAAATAGTTTTGCAAAACGAAATAAAATATAAAGTTTTTGCTAAATCCTGGCATTGATTATGAAAAGATATAATATTCTTTTGTGGTGGATGTAATAACCTTTAGATATATTATTAAACTAACAGTTCATAAAAGATTTAACTTGCATCTAATGGTTGTTGTTACAACCTTTTATGAATCACTATATAGTAAAGTTATATTAAAATCATTGAAGGATTTAAAATGTCAGAAGCATATTGAAATTATCGGGAAATTATTCATTTATATGAATTGAAATAATTGAACATATGTGGTAAATTTGACTTAGTCAATAGTAATTGAAAGAGGATTATAAAATGATCCAAAATACCTATTTGTATTTTTATAGAGTGATCATGATTAAAGTTTGTTATGATTATTATTGAAATTCTTTAAGAGATCAAAATATATTTCCTCAAAATTTTCCCTTAATTACTTAATGACTTTCAAAAGAAGGTATATATGCTTAGCAAATACGTTCAAATGATCATTTGAAAAGCTAATATTCAAGATTAAATACATAGAATATTAGATATTATGTGATGTTTTCATGAAGAGGAGTAAATACGCGTTGTACTCTTTTTCTTTTAACCGAGGTCTCGTCCCATTGGGTTTTATTAGTAAGGTTTTTAATGAGATAGCATATTATGCGTATTATAGATATGTGCACTCTTTTTTCTTTATTAAGAATTTTTTTTTCCCACAAGGTTTTTATGTTAGTAAGAATTTAACGAGACAAATTATCTATCAATGAACATTCAAGGGAGAGTGTTATGAATATCTTATTAAGTGGATATTCATCAAGATCAAGATAAGTTTTTATCTACTTTAAATTCTAATAATAATTAGAAGTAGATCTCTACTTCATTTATACTTCTTATACTTATAAATGGAGATTTTGGAAAAACTTTGTAAACATCCCGATTGATAAATAAAAAGTTTTTTTTTGCTCTCTCATTTTCTTTGTTCTTTATTCTTTGTCTTTTATTTTATAACAAGAATTTTTTATTGCTTTATTTATAGGAAAACTTTTGAGAAAAAATCATAATCATGTCAAATAATTTTGTGACCGAATCCTAATGTTTATCTAATGGTCAGAAGATCAAAGACCTTACCAGCCTAGAGATTTCGGTCCTACAGTCCAAAATTAATAAAATCAACCCCTACCAAGCATCAACACACCTAACTTACACAACAAAACGCTTGCTAAGGAAAATTTCTCCCCAAACAAATCAAAGCATCTGTATATCTATCCTTTTCCTTGAATACGTGCTTCATCACTTTCTGACTACTAATATGACTGATGAAATTTCTAGTTTTCCAGCATTGATGCTCTAAACTCATTGGCTGAGGTATGTGTCAATTACACCTAATCATGGTTGGGTCAGGTCGATATAAAATATTAAGGTTTTTTTTAGGTTTGGGTCCGGCTCGACTCGAGAAATAAGCATAAAATTTTGCTCAAGTCCGATCTTAAATTAAAAATGCTAAATTCGAATCTAATTCGATCTATCCGTATTAATTTTTTTAGATTATTTTTATATAAAAACAAATTTAAAAAAATAATCCTATCCGAGCAACGAAACAACAATAAAACAGTTGATTTGGGCCCTGACTGGGTTGACCCAAGTTAAAAAATTCTACTAAAGGCCTAACTTATTTAGAAAGAAGGTTTTATTATTTGTCCAACCCCATTTTTTTAGACATATATTTTTGTCAAAATCCTTCTTTTCCGACAAACCTTTAAGCTTGGACAAATAATCTAGTCCATGATAGCTCTACTTTCAATGAAACGATGATCCATTCCCTTCTAGATTTCCGATGAGACTTCCTGCTCCTATCTTGCTCATGTTGCTTATGGAAGATTCTTCCCAATTCAATTTTAACCAATCAAATGCAGGTGTTGTCCATGTAACTCCCACTATTGAAGGTGTTGGCACACTCATCAGCTTTTTCCATTGTTGTTTTTGGATTCGTATCACTTGATTGGATTTCCTTAAATACCAGAGGATTTATTGTCAACCAAAATTCACGAAGCATGAAGGAGAAAACAAAGTTCCAAGGAGTCATGTGCTGCCGGAACCATATTTTCGAGTTGGCATTCACGTCGAGCCATTCTTTCCAATCCTGATTTGAATGAATAGCAATTTAATTGCATCCTTAACTTTTCCATGTCAGCAAGTTAATGGCATTGTTAACTTTCTTTTTTTGTCCATGACCAATTTGACAAACAACAATAATTCGAGAGCCTAATAAAGTGGAAAAAAAATGAAAAAGCTAAAAAAATTAGTTCAAGACCATATTTTCAATGTTTAAACTTAGCTCTATCTAAAATTTTACTTATTTACTTCAAAATAAATTTAATTTTACAGTAGAAAAACTAGTTTCCGCTTTAGCTTATACTATATAGATTCACAACTTAAAAAAAATTATAGCATTTATAAATAAAGGTGTAATTTTAAATCAAAATAAATTATAGCATGAGTGAAATTTTTGAAAATTCATTTTTAAATCAAATTTAATCTTTAATTTATATTTTCTATTTTATAATTATTTTTAGGATAAATTATTTAATTAATCATTCAATTTTTTAAAATATTTTCATTTTAATCATTTAAATAAAAAAATTACAATTAAATACCGCAGGTTGCGTATGCCACGTGATTTTTTTTTTTTTTCCATTTTTGGCCCAGCAGTGTTCATCATTTTTTTTCTTCCTTAATCCAATTTTTTTCCACTAGATTGACAATGCCAAGAGTGACGCCATATCCAGCGTGACACCCCTTTCTCTTACCTTCCTCATGCAGCGTGCACGAGACCGAGAGTGAATATCGATTGGGGTCCTGATGATAAAAACATTTTAACCAGCTTCGTTATATTATGGCCTGCAATTGTCAATCCAAATATCAACATGACAATAACTAAAAAAAGAACAATTTTTTGTGCAAAGCTACAAACAAACTAATGAATCCATAGACTATTAATAGATTACATCAACTTGAACCTGTTACTAATTGTCCAGATAGGAAAAGATGAAAAAGAAATTTATTTATAAATATGAGAGGAGAAAACAATGATTTAACCTTTTGCAGCGCTATTACTAATCTGAAATTTTGATTTTCTCATGCAGGAAATCCCAAGTCAATTGATGTAGCATTCACTATATGCTTTACTTGGAATCGTTTTCTTTCTCAGAAGAAGTAAACAAATAAATAACAGCATAACCAGAAATCGAATTGTATATATGCAAAAGCTTATCTGAGTAAACTATATAACACTCTACTGTTATAGATCACTAAGAAAAAAAAGCTTGTAAGTAAACTACATCAGTTATCACATATTAAATTCCTAAAAATTTAAAGATTTCGCTTCATTTTCACAATTTGGCAACAAACGATGCGAAATCAAGTCCGAAACATACCTCGACTTAAAAATTATTATTACAAAACGATCAAAGTTGATTGGCAATGGAGATCTCGTTGACTTCATTTGCATCGAGCCAAACCTTTCATTTTCCACACTATAGAATGCTCTCTGAGAGTTGTTTTTGGAGCTTAAGCGAACTCATCTCTCCCTCCCTCCCTTTGGTGTGCACCTACCTGCTGTTCTTGGAGATTTAAGGTCTGGAGGACCAAAAATGAAAGTCTTCTAATGGAGGTGAGTAAATTACAAAAGGAAAATTATTTGGATGTTCAAAATAAATACACCCTAAAAATTAGGTGACCAATAAATAATTTACCTTTATTTTTAACATTAAAATTGTATATCGGCTCGAGCCAGGATTTGAATAGTAGATCAAATCTATGGAACCAAACAGATAACTCTACTTTTAGAGAGACCTAATCTATTACTTTTTTCTTTTTTTGCTGGGCTTGCCGGTTTGGGCTTCTTTATGGGCATGTAACCCTCATTCTTCAATGCTTAGAAAAGACCTCATGTTGGGTTTACAGAGTTAAAAAAGTTGTGATTGATTTATACGATACAAAGGATTTGGAAGAATTTTAAGCATTCACACGTCATGATTATGATAATCTAAAGGTCAAATTTTGAAGCACCCTGCTAGTCCTTATGCTTACTACTAATCATTCTATTCAAAAATAAATAATATTTGTAGTCAGAGTTTAATGTTACAAATCAACAATAATACTTATAAATTAATTTCATCACATACATCATACATGGTAACTCGGCTCTGTCCATGGAATTAAATCATAGGTAGAAAATAAAAGAAAATGGATGCGTGAATGATACGGTATGGAACATTCTTAGCTAAAATGGGACCCATCGAATGGGTTTTGGATAGGGACGAAATGGGGCCCGCCTTTTACATTGATCAACCAATCCGCGGAATGCGGCGACCAGATAATATTGGGCCCCACGCATTCGGTTCGAAAATTTTAGGAGTGAGTAAGGCCTCTCCCTTTTTATTCTCACGTGTCGCGGGGGGCTAACTAAGATAAACCCACGATCTTCCCCTGTTGAGGACGACGTGGACGGATGATGAATATGGGCCCCACTTCGTGTTTAGGTCGTTTGCGAGGATTCGATGGCGGGAGTGTTACACGTGTTTCCATGTCCGTACTGGGTGGTGGGTGGAAGTTGGGACGAGTCGACGGAACGCTGTGGAATTTTTTTTTTCCTTTTCTCTTAAGGAATAAAATAAGAAGTTGTTATTATTTCTTTTAAATTAAAACAAGGCTCTCTGTTTAAATAAATTACGGTAATGCTACTTCCGTTTTTTTCCCTTTTACCTCACATTAATCCAAAACATAATTGGAGTGGCAAATTTTAATATACAATAATAATTAAGTTACAGATTCAATCCTAATTTAATTGATATAGCTGTTATCCTAATATTAAACCCCTATTTTCTCTAAGTTATGAGTTTGAGGATTTATTAGTAAAAGTAAGTATTATATAAAAAAATTAATTAATTTGAATGGGTTGGATTTTATATATTGTACTTAATCATAACAAGTAGTTTTGATTAATATCGGTTTTTATCGTTGTATACCAACCCTTACTAATTGATACGATATTTTAATATTTGAAATCAATTTTTATATTTTTATAATTACATAAAAATTTATATATAACCATTTAATTAATTTATTGAAATTAATTAATAATTTTAAATTTATATTTGTATATAAATATATTATACGTGTTTATATAATTGTTGAGTAATTTTTCGTGTATCTCATTAAAATAAATATTCGAATATTTATATATATTATCACTGTTCGTGATTTAACTCCGTTGTTCATGGACTTGACCCCACTATTCATAGGATTGACATTTTGAGCAGGCATCGGGCATGTTGAACACGTCTACCGTTCTGGGTTGCCTCTTAGGCCTCACGGTCCCCTATGTGCAAACTTCTTGGGTATATCCGAGCTGGGGCCGCAGAATCCTCTCAACCGTACTAGTTGATATTGCGAGCTCCCCTAAATGTCCCTTCGTTGTACACCTCACACATATCCATCTGATAGGGCTTGGCCGGGATGTGGGTAGACAACCCAGATCTTACCTAGGTTTCATATTGGTGATAATTGGTGTATAACAATAATATATAAAAAATACCTACAAATTTAAAATAATACACCAAAAGATACTGATGACACACATCAGTATCTAAATAAAAACGATACATCTACTTATATAATACTTATTATCTTAATTTCCCATAAATAAAATCTCCTAACAAAGTTTTTTTGGAATTACTCTTGTAAAATTGGCATAAGAAGATTTTTAAATTTTGGCATACTTTTGAAAATGTTTGTTTAAAAGAAAAAAAAACAGCACATGATGTTCATTAACGAATAAAATCAAGTTATGTATAACCTAACTTGCTGTTGTGAACCATATTTATATTTAGAAGTTAGGTTGGTATACCCAACCAAAAACTAGGAGAGCTAAAAAGTAGATCCAAAACTTCGAGAGCTAAAACGTAAGAATTTAAAATTATAAATCCACGCGTGTATTAGTGCAACTGTGTATTGGATGAGATTGAAAATATTATATTTTAAAAAAATTACTTAAAAGTCTATTCAATTTGTCCATTTAAGTTCATTTTCAAAATTACTATTAAAACGCTTATTGTTTATTTAATTATTTATTGCTTTAACACGTGGAAACGTTCAATTTTTGTAAATATTTAAATAATTTCAAAATTAAAACAAAGTTAAACATTTATATTTTATTTAATTATTTAGTGCTTTAACACATGTAGACGTTCAATTATTATAAATATTAAAATAAGTTCATAACATAAAAACAAGGTCTACTAGAAGTCCCTCTACTATTCATTTTAATCCCTTTACTCAAATTACTCTAGATTTATACATTAAAATTTTATTCAAATCATGAAATCATTACAGATTTTTATTAGACTACAAATAATTAGGACAAAATGTATAATGCCCAACTAATTTATACATAACCCAACTTGACCTATAAAAAAAACTCGTCCATCCTTTAAAAAATACATTTATTCTTTAAACTATCATGTTGCTACACGATAATTAAAGAACACATTAATTTGTTGGAGGGAGATGATTAATTATTTTTGTATGTGCCTCTTTATTGGGAACAACATGTATGAATAGTTAAAAATCATTGAGTGAAATTAATTTATTATCTGTATCAAGATGTATTAAAAAATAATATTATTATCAAATATGGCATTAAAATATAATTAAAATTAAAATAAACGAAATACTCGTTGGGTGAATTTTTTGAAAAAAATTTATATATACATATGAAGAACCTTAATCATGTGAAATGAAATTATTATTATTGCATAAATATTGAAATTTTGGGGGATAGGGTAGGGGCCAACTATTATTTAGGTAAAAAAGCAAGAAACACGAGGGGTGAGCGAAGACAAGAAGGTTTTTTTTTTTTTTTTTTTTTTTTTGTTAGAGATATTAATAAAGTGGATAAGGTTAAGGCACTACTAAATGCTAATGCTTATCCAAAATTGCCAGCTACCATAACTCAATCGGCGTTCTGTCTGGGGTCATATTCGTCCCCAAGTCAATTTAACTCTCCACCTTTTTTTTATTTTTTTATTTTTTTAAGGTTTTGAAAAAAAGAGGAAAACAAATAAAATAGTTACTAAAATTGAAGCCAGCCCAACGCGTAGCAATGGCAGGAGTTAACTGGCTGCCTGCCTGTAATTTATTAGCTCACAGCTCACCTCATCCATTTCCAACTTCCAACTTCTATAACCGATTATTTATTTGTAATTAATTAATGGCCTTTGTTTTACTTTAGTAAATTAACCCTTTGCCATCCCACGTATTTACAATAATATCCTTCTCCAGTTTTTTTTTGTACTGTTCCTGGAATATTCTATTCTTCTCTTAAGTCAAATTCCAATTATATTATTCTCCTTTTTTCTGTTATAAAATAAATCCAACGACTAGATGCAATTCACTTAAAAATAAAATTAATTATTAGGGGAAAAAAAAGGTGATTGGAAGAATATGGTGTGAAGGTTGTTTTTTGACCTGTCGGCCGGTGCATGCACGCCCCCCATTTTTGCTTTAAAAAAGTGTGATTTTTTCGTAAGTATTAGAAAGTATGTACCTACAATTTATTTAGCTAAATTAAAGTATCTAGAATATCCTCTTAGTATGATCGGAAATTTATATAAATTTTTTAATGTTTTCAGTGCATTCTAAAATGAATTTTTTTTATTTAGATTATTTATAAAATTTTGAATTACTAATAGAAATTACATTTTTATTTTTCAAAAATAATAAAAAATTGATTTAATTTTTTAAAATTATAAAGATATAAACTATTAAAATTGTTAAATTATATTTTTAGTATTGTAAAAATGTACAATTTAATTTCGGTCCCCCAAAAATATTTTCTAGTTCCGCCATTGCATGCTTTATGTATTACATAGAAAAAGAAAATAAATTAGACGTGATAATTTAATTCTTAATAAATAAATTTAAATTTAAATATTATAATAAATTATACAATGAAAGACCATCTATACAAAATATTTGTATATTTAACGCATAAAAAGATGTAATATATTAGCGTGTCTATAAAGTTGGCAAAAGCTTAATATAATATATAGCACAAGACATTTAAATGTGATTTATGCAATACATAGAACCCAAGTATCATAGGTTTTAACACGTTTATATTTATTTTTATATTTATATTTTTAACGTAAAAAAGGTTCATACAATATGTGTACATAAATCATTATACGTAGTCGTACCATAGCTATAGTAAATTTGTGTGAAAAATAAGAAATTGCAAAAGTGATAGAAATACCAAATTTGAAACTCCAATGATTTGTATTAAGTAAGATGATGAAAGCAAATCCTAATTAGCAATGCGCATAGCATAGGATAATGTAAATTATTTTCCCTCATCACTAGGGCTTTGTTGGACAATTTGGACTAAGAGTTTAAGACAAAAATAAAATAAAGGATTAGATGCTATCTTTGATTTGCCCATTGATTTATTAAATACAAAACAAAGCCAAAGAAAACGTGTATTGGAGGATAATTTTCTTTATTCAATACCCAAATTTATAGTTTGTTTTGGTTAATCAACCTACCCCCTACTCATCCAACAGGATAATCATGTTTATTTTCTTATAATTATTACTTAATCTGTTTTCGTTTTACTAAAGTTACGAATATAATCACAATTATACACTATGTTTTTTAACTAAAAATGGAAACAAGATTATGTGGCAAGCTTTTATGTTGACAAGTGGCATTACATTTATATGCCACTTGTACATTTAATGTGTAGATATTTTTTATGAGTCTCATGTTTTAGTGTAAAAATGAGAACAAAAAATGTTTAAATATATTATACTCATTATGACAACCATTAGAAAATTTAGTGGAAAAACAATGAAGTACTAAATTTTTTATTTTTTATTATTTTTTTCTTAGTGACACTAAACTAAAATTCTTGGAACTTTTGTATTAATTGCAACTATATTCAATACTATGAGTACATGCGTTGATGTTCACCACCCCAGGTATGATTTATGCTTGAATCGTATTAATCGTGTTGCTGTTAAGGCTTTGTCCACATTTTGTAATTCATCAAAATAAAATTCATTAATACCAAATATAACTTCACATACTCAATAATTTAAAAATAAAAAACAAATTAAGAGAAATTTGAATAAAAATAATTTGAGGAAATTTAAATAACTTCACACTCTTCACGCCAGCACATTTATATTAATTTGTTTAGTTTTTTACCCTACAAAATTTCTTTTAAAGTAAACTAAGGGCAAATTACCAAAAAATGCCATTTTTTTCAAAATTTACGGAAAAGGACATTCTTTCCAATTATTTACCGGAATGGGCCATTTTTCCCGAAAGCGCGATGTCAGGGTATGTGGCAGAAAACGCTCCTCCAAGGACGCGTTTTGCCTATTCCAAAGGCCATTTTCTGACCGTTGGAGGCCCAACGGGAAAAAAAAAACTATAAAATCCCCCATTTCATTTTTTTTCACACAAAAGTCCTTACACTATTTCTCTCAATTTCCTCTAAAGTTCCTCTCAAATTTCACAAAAGTCCTTTAATTTTTACAAAAAAAGCCTTATTTAAAAGTTTTGTAAATTAGTTTTTTTTTAATTTAAAAATATTTGATTGTGTTAGCAATGGCCGGAGAATTAATTTGCCTCGATAATAAACACATCTCCATCAATCAAATGACAATAGTAAGTTATAATTTTAATTTTTCAATACTATTTAATATTTTTTTATTTATGCAATTTTAATTAATTTTTATTTTATAACAGTCTGTAAATCGAGTGTTGCAATGCTATATTCGTAATATGCCTAGTCCGCCATCGCCGTTGATCGAGAATTTCCTGCGGGAAGCAGGTTTTTGGCACGAGGCCACGATAGGTCGGGGGTGCAAGTTGGACCCGAAGCTAATCAGTGCGTTGATAGAGAGGTGGAGATCCGAGACGCACACTTTTCATCTTCCATGTGGAGAGTGTACTATCACTCTGGAAGACGTGCAGTTGCAATTGGGATTGCCGGTGGATAGGTACGTAGTCACCGGGTCCAGAACTTCTGGTGATTGGGGAGCCGTATGCTACGAGCTTTTGGGTGCTATTCCGGGTAACATTAACGGAGGTCAAATCAAGATGGGCTGGTTACGAGACACATTCCCGGAGTTGGATAATGATTTGACTGAATTAGAAAGAATACGGTATGCTTGGGCATACATTCTTGAGATTATTGGAGGCTATCTGACGCCGAACTTGTCATGAAACCTCGTACATCTGAGATGGCTGCTGAAACTCGTTGATTTTAGAGTAGCCGTTGAATTGAGTTGGGGGTCTGCCATGCTAGCAAAATTATATTAGGAGATGTACGGGGTGACGCGACTGAATAGAGCCAAAACTGGAGGTTGCCTATCACTACTGCAATCATGGGCACAGTTTCGCTTTCCATTTTTACATCATCGAGTGGACCACCCATATACATTCCCACTCATAATGAGGTAAATTTAATATTAGATTTTACAATTATTACGTAGATTTAAAATATAATTGTATGCTAAAAAATTATTTAATTAGGTAGAACCATTCAGCGAGTTATGTTGGAATACCTATCTCGCTTGAAAATATACGGCTTCTATTAGACCAATGGGCAGAAGCACAAGTAAGTATTAAATAAAATATATTTTCTAAATAAAATAGTCATTTCGTATTTAGTATTTAGTATTATGTATATAACTAATATTTTTATCATGTTGATATAGTTTCAATGGACACCACACAAGGATCTGACAATTCGGGCAATAATTTCGATGAATTCTTTCAAAATCCGAACATTTGGCATGTTAAGGTCCCATTGGTCAACTATGCCATCGTGGAAATACACTAGTCAGATCGTGTTCTGCGACAATTTAGATTTTGAGAACCGATTCCCGTAGCACCTGAGGTGCTCGATGATGAGCACAAAGTCGACTTACGGCAGTTGCATCGCTGGTGGATGTCGTGAGGAGTACATTATCCCTTCTTAAACAACTTTCGTAACGTCCCCAATCATATGTGGATTGTTAACCATTAGAAGTTGATTACATTCTCCAATACGTATTTCTAGCATCGAACATCGACCCACTGATATGCATGTCACATCCACCAACTGAGTGTAATACAGGGGTTGTGTTTTCTATACTACCACCAAACACGGGCACTTCCGTATTCTGCCTCCCACTAACAAAGTGTCGGCTTGGGGTCGTGTATTCCCCTTGAAAAGCAGTAGATGTTGAAGTCGAAGGAATATCACTTGGCGATGAAAATTGTACATATACCTCAAGATAGGGTTATCTATTGGCAAGATGAGTCTCCACCATTGCCTCCAAGCTTCGAGGACCTTTGATGTCGAATGAGTCATATCTCACGGGATCAACCGTAGTACAAAATCTATACTTAATAGACAAAATTTTCATTGGCGTTGTTCCGAAGATTTTACGCCTAATTCTTTTGCGAAGTTCTATCAAATCTATGTTCTGGTTAAAAACCAGTCACGCTATGTTCTCCGATAAAAAAAGCAACACTGTTTTCGGTGTCACGAACCTTACCATCATAATAAATAACAACACTAATACGTTCACTTATTTTCAATTTCTATTATACTTTTGCCTCAATTTCTATTATGCAACCTGAGAATGAAATTTGGTTCATTTATAGTCAAAGGCCAAATAGGAACTACTGTAGCAAAAGAGCGTCCACGTGGGAGCTTTTTTCAGTACTCTTGCTGACAATGGATCATGCTTGAAGCATTTTGGTCACTATTTGTTCAGAAACGTCTTCTCAAAATTATCTTTTCAGAAACTACTGTAGCAAAAATGCGTCCACGTGGAAGCTTTTTCCAGTACTATTGCTGATAGTGCATCCTACTTGAAGCGTTTTGGTCACTATTTGTTCAGAAACATCTTCTCCAAATTATCTTTTCAGGAACTACTTTAGCAAAAGAGCGTCCACGTAGGAGCTTTTTCCAGTACTATTGCTGATAGTACATCCTGCTTGAAGCATTTTGGTCACTATTTGTTCAAAAACGTCTTATCAAAATTATCTTTTCAGGAACTATTGTAGCAAAAGAGCATCCACGTGGGAGCTTTTTTCAGTACTCTTGCTGACAGTGCATCCTGCTTGAAGCGTTTTGGTCACTAATTGGTCAGAAACGTCTGTAAAAAAACAAATAATTTTTATATTGCTGATATATTTTTCCCAAAATCCTAAACATAAAATTATTTTAATTAATTAACCATAAACTCTAGTTCATTAATTTTCCCCTAAAAACCTTAAAATCCTAAACCTTATACCTTAAAAACCATAAAAAACCCTAAACCCTAGCCCTAAAACCCTAAAAACCCTAACCCTAACCCTAAAAATAACTAAAAACCCTAACGGAATTAACGGGCAAAACGCGTCCCTGGGGGAGCGTTTTTGCCACATCAGCAAAGCGCACCCTCAAGGATGCGATTTCTGTTGATGTGGCAGAAAACGCTCCCTCAGGGACGCGTTTTCCTGCCACATACCCTGACATCGTGCTGACGTGGACACGCTTTAGGGGAAAATGGCCCATTCCAGTAAATAATTGGAAAAAATGTCATTTTCTATAAATTTTGAAAAAAAATAGCATTATTTGGTAATTTGCCCGTAAACTAAAATCAATACAAATTAATCATAATATAATTGTTTTTTTTTTTTTCTCTTTTTCAATCAAAGTTACAAAATTTGCAACAAATTATTAATAAATAAATATAGTATATTTTACTTGATGTATATAATTAAATCCGTGCACCAAACATGATAAAAAAATTTTAGTTATAACTATAATAAATTATTAGAAAGTATAATTCCAACATATAACTTGTATCAATCATTGTAAGCTAGAATTTTTTTCTTAAATGTTTCTATATATAATATATCTTTAAGCCTAAAATTGGAAATTTTAATTCTAAATTATGAAATTTTATTTGATTATAAGATTTATTAGTATTTGTTATTATTTATTTTGAATATCTAAAATAAAATTAATATTTGTATTACTATGTAAAGTTTGTTTCATTCAAATTACTATAAAATTATTATTTTAATATTAATGCAACTAAATATTATTATAAATTTTTATTTTTTATTAACAAAAATATTTATAATAATAATAATAATTGAAAGAACATGATGAGTTATACTTACCATTACATTAGCTCAAGAGATTTATCTTGTTCATATTTTTTTTATATATTATAGATAAATTATAGATTATAAATAATAATATAATTTTTATTATAATATTTTTTTATTAAAAGGGTCTTGACCCACCAATAAGTAAATTTGTATTGATTTTTATGATTAAGAAAAGAAATTGAATATTACAAGACGAAAAAAAGGCAACTCAAGCGCTTTCTTCCCCTTCCCCTTCCCATTCGAGGTGGGCGAAGAGCACTTGCATCAATTATTGTACCCGCCATAATCAAAGCATAGGATTTGTTAAAAGAACCTATACTATTAGTAAACAATTTACTAAAATTTATAAGGATATTGAAAATTGAAAGACACTACAAGCACAAAATGAAATATCATGAACTCGCATCAGCAGCGATAGTCGCACCTATAGGATTCTCTACATAGGATCCAAAAGAACCTTGCATGAGATGTTCGACAATGGAAGCCTCAACAAGCAACTGCTCACACGTATACCAAAACATAAAGTCAACACCTTAACATGCAAATGCTCACACATATACCAAAACACAAAGTCAACAGACTCGCTCTTCATGGGATTACATCGAGTGAGACGATAAAGAATCAATGCTAGGAATGTTAATAACTTCAACCATCTCTTCTAAGGTTGCCCCATTAGGTTTACGCTCATTAAAACAAGATCATTAGAAGTTGTTCGGAGTACAAACCTCAACAAATGTATCCTCTTTAATCTTAAGCGAATGATTCATTAAATGGAGGAACAATAGTCCTCGTCAACTCATGAATGATTTACCTTAAATGGAAGGAAAGCCCTCTTACACATTCCTTATTAGAATGTATTTTGGGGACAAAAGGTTCTATTTTAAAAAAATTGATACACTTAACATTTTTTCATTCCATAGTTGAAACTAGCCTACTTTAGGGGTACCTCCAAATGAAAGTGTGAACAAGTTTTTGAAGCTAGTAGTAGAAGGAGTTCTTGATGTTTTCTACAATCTAAGAATACTATACCAAAAAATGCCAATATGTCACTCATAATTTCCCAAGGCAACATGATATAATCAGAGGATCCTTATAAGCCAAGGGTAGACGAAAGCCTGCTTTGGACAAATGTAAGGGGAGGAAAATGGTCTTCCCAACATTTGTGATTTCACTCATTCAATGAAAGCCTCAACAAAATAAAAAATTCATACCTATATGAATAGGCTTCAAACATCATAATTGTAGCATGGCTACAATTTTCTTTGCAGTAGTGGTGTATAACGATTCTTTACTATTCATATGAAAATTCGACTATTAAGGGTTTGGACCATTTTAGAAAAAGAAACAACAAATGGAGAAGACATTGAGAAGGAAGAGATGGCCTTGTGGCAAAAAAAAAAAGTAGAAAGAAAGTGAAAAGACATCGATCTCAAAATCCAAAAGCTAACCTATTTATAGGTTTTTGGGTGGGAAAATGAAGTTGTAATCCAAACGAATTGACGACAAAAAAAAAATGTTGCATTCTCAAAACCTCCAATAAAAGGCAATTATGCATCTGAAAGCAATTAATATAAAGACACAACAATCTTATCAATAATGACGATGCCTCAAAATCCTACAAAAGCTTCACCAAGTAACTTTAATAAGTCTCACCTACAAAATTAATTCAACCAAACCACTTTATAACATGCCTTTTGTTTAGGGGGTAATTGTTATATCCTCACCTTAAACATTGTCACCATAATATTTTATTATAGAAATCTGTTGACAAGTAACCTCATGCATGGAGAGGCTTGACTCCATGGCCTCGCTAGAAGAGTAACATAGTTTCACATAAACATCATGTCACTAAGTGGACCCACACAATCTGCAAAAGATATATCGAGAAGGGTTCCTAATGACATTCTAGGCTTGGCAAACACCTCGTCTAATTTCCTTTGGTTCAACCCAATAGTACCCTAGTTTTACATCTACCACCTTATCATGATACTTGTGGAGTAAGGAATTCATTGGTCGGATCCCACATCTAGCCATCTTCCCTCTATAGATACCCCTTCAACACCAAGGTAAAAAAAGGCCAACCATACAACATATGCTCTGTAAGAGCTAACCCCAAACTATTTCAAATCACCAATCTTAACATCTTTCTACATCATTCACGGTGTGAACTGTCTTCACCCTAATGACTCTCTACTTTCTCTCACAATATGAATTGCCCTTGGTGTATCATCAAACATATTGTATAACTTTAGTGTTATAATTATTTATAATCACTAATTTTTTATGATTTAACTGTTTCATGAATATTATAATAAATATCAAAATTTATATTAACTCTTGATTCTTTAAAATTGTTTTTAACTTTATATTGTAATAAACATAATTTTAGCTATACAATTTTTAATATTAGCTTCTAATGTTATACATGTTACATTCTTTTAATACGTTTTATAAATTCTTTTAATTGATTAAGTAATATATTTTTATAATCTTAAAAATATATATTTGTGCTATTTTTTTACAGGTTATTTTTCTTATATGCTACTTGATTGAATATACCTAATGTACTGAATGTTATTTCTAAAGTTATAGTTAAATTTTAATTGGTATATAAATCTAATACTAATTAAGTGATAATTAAAATGTTTAGAGTTATATTAAATTAAACTTTATTTTATATAAATAAAATTATCACAACTTTTTTAAAAATTAAAAAAAAGTTATTTTATAATAATGTATATTTTTTAACTAATAGTTGTAAATTAAAATAATTATAATTATCACAATTTTTTTTATATTTTATGCTTAAGTTTCTATTAAAGTAATAACTCTATTTTAAAATAGATAATTATTTGATACACTGGTAGTGGAAAGTTTTAACTCTACAATCAAGTTAAGATTTTACCATGTGTCCTTAAGTTATATTTTAAAAATTAAAAGAAGAAGAAGACATGTGACAAAATCTCAACCCCACTTGTGGAATAAAAACTTTCCACCGCTTGTATATCATGTTGGATATTTGAATGGAGACAATAGAGTCGGAGACTTATATAAAAATAAACAGTAGACTTCGAGACGCGGATAACGCTTTCCAAAGAGAACTATTTGCCCCCACACGAAGTTGCTAGAGGGTTAAGACAACGGTCCTCCCAGGATACAACGAAGTTTTGAATTTCCATTGATTAGAAAAATCGAGGAATTCCCTAACTCTTACTCTAGTTTTTGAAAATAAGATTGATTGTAATTGTGTGATTTGTAAGCACCATAATGCCTCTATTTATATGCACTCAATGAATACAATTTTAAGGAGCCACAATCCTTAATATTGGACATACTTATTGAGAGAAACATGTTCCATGGAAATGTATCCATTGGATGATAAATCATCACTTTTAATTTGAATAATGCTTATGAATAATTAAATTTATAATATGATAAATCATCACTTTTAATTTGAATAATGCTCATAAATAATTAATTTGCAGTCTATAATTTCCAACAATCCTCCACGAGATTGCTAATTCCAGAAAATAAGTACACGACGATTATGCATAAAGAAAGGTGTCCGCAGATTGAACCTTCCTTTAGTGCAAACTTTCAGAGTATCAACAAAGTAAATGGTAGCTAGTCGCCTGAATCATCACTCTTAAAGTCAATATCGGAAAATTTTCACACATAATCGTAAAGTATTAGAGTAAGAGTTTGACTTGCTTTAGCACCGTTATGGCTATGTGCTCATCCCGTTTCATGAACATGTACGAGAGAAAACTATAAAGAAAATCTCGTTGAAACGACACTGCTTCATGTCCATATAGGTTGATTTCATGACAATTAATGACCATCCATTAAGAGTAAAACTCATCCTCCTAAAATATAAACATTAAATCCTGATCCTTAGTGTACGTTGTCATTTTATAACTTATTATTACCCTTTGAACCTTGAAACTAACTTTTAGCTAGAACAAGGTAGGGTTTCTATTATCAATGACGTGATTAGAATGATTTTAATCCCATCTTAGTAGTCATACTCTTAACCAAATCCCTTGACAAACCTTTTGTCAATGGATCCGCTAAATTGTCAATCGACTTAACATAGGTAATAGTTATTACATTGTCCCTGATTAATTGTCTCACATACTCATGTGTCAAACTTATATGTCTAGACTTTCAATTGTACACCTTTTTGTATGCTTGAGAGATGGTAGATTCACTATCACAATATACAGAAATGGAGAACCTACGTTGTGGCCACAACTTTATATCTAGCAAAAGATCTCTTAGCTATTTCGCTTCCTTGCCAGTAGCCACTAAAGCTATAAATTTAGCATCCATAATTGAATGTGAGATGCAAGTTTGTTTCTTGGAGGCCCAACTAATGGCTCCATCTGCGATTGTAAAAATCCATCTCAATGTGGACTTATTGTCACTTAGACTTGTAATCCAACTTGCATCCGAGAAGCCTTCTAGTACTGCGGGATAATCACTATAGAATAATGCCAAAATTTTTGGTTTTTTAATATAGCCAAAAATTCTACAAATTCCTTTCCAATGATCGGTACTAGGACAATTTGTAAATCTCACCAATTTGCACACAACAAATACGATATCGGGTCTAGTGTAATGCATTGCATACATTAGACTTTTGATTGCGCTGACTACTCAAGTTACACTATAGCCCTGCCATTATTCTCACTTAACTTGAAGTTTGAATCGTATGGAGTGTTTGAATCCTTGATATTCAAGTGTTTAAACTTTTCCAATACTTTTTCGATGTAGTGAGATTGATTTAGTGCAAAGCCCTTTTCATGCTTTTTCACCTTTATACCTAGAATTGTATCTACCTCGTTGAGATCCTTCATTTTAAATTTCGAGGCTAAATACTCTTTGGTCTCACGAACATGGAATCCTTCCATGTTCGTACCAAAGATCAACAAATTGTCTACATAGAGACAAATGATTACACCATATATATTGGTGAATTTAGTGTAAATACATTTATTCGTACCATTATGTAAAAAACCATATGACAAGATAACCGAGTCAAATTTCTCATGCCACTATTTAGGCGCTTGTTTTAAACCATATAATGACTTGATCAACTTACACACCTTATGTTCATTCCCAAGAAGCATAAGACCTTCTGGTTGTTCTATGCAGACTTCCTCTTCGAGATCACCATTCAAAAAAGCCATCTTAACATCCATTTGATGTACATGTAACTTATGGATAGATGCAAGTGCTATAAGAATTTGAATGGAGGTCATCCTAGCCACTGGTGCATAAGTGTCAAAATAATTTAGGGCTCATTTTTGCCTAAATCCTTTAGCCACCAACCTAGCTTTAAAGGTTAGAGAACCCCCTGTTAAAGTATTCTTTCTTTTAAACACCCATTTACACCCGATAGGCTTCGATCCGTGAGGAAGATCAACTAGAATCCAAGTATTGTTGGATAATATTGAATCTATTTTATCATTGACCGCCTCTTTCCAAAATGCTGCATCCTTAGAAGTCATGGCTTTACCATAAGATTGTGGATCACCATCCACATTAAACATTATGGAGATCTTCCTAATTACGGATTCTCTATTTCCCTCAACAAGGAATGCTAGAGATTGCGAGAAAATAAAATCAGGACCAAAGTCATTTACTTTTCTTACTCTTTGACTTTTCCTCGGCTCCATATCCTTATTATCACAAAGACTTCTTTTGGTTTGATCACTTGAGACCATTGGTTGATATTCTTTTTCCGAATCTATTGAATCATTGAAAATCTTATTTTCAATGAATACAATATTTTTTATTTCAATTATCGTATTTGACACTAATCAAGAACACGATAAGCCTTAGAGTGTTGGGCATATCCAACGAATGCACCTTTGACGGCTCTAGGACCTAACTTTGTTCTTTGTTGGTCGGGAACTCTATAGTAAGCCAAACACCCCACACTTTGAAATAATCTTAGTTTGGCATCCGACCATTCCATAACTCATATGGAGATACTTCGAATTTTCTCAATGATATTCTACTAAGAATATAACACGTAGTCAATAATGTTTCACCTCATAGATTATATAGAAGTTTAGCATTTAACAACATCGAGTTAACCATATCTACCAAAGTACATTTTTTTCTTTCTGCCAAACCATTTTGTTGCGAAGTATAAGGCGCGAAACACTCATGTACCACACCTTGTTTCCTCATAAAATACATTAAATTCATTTGAAAAATATTCACCACCTTTATCACTACGAAGCACTTTGATTTTCTTACTAAACAAATTCTTAACCTCATTTTTAAAACGTTTAAACATATCAAAAGCCTTGTCTTTACTTCTCATGAGATACACATAAGTAAATCTAGAGAAGTCATCTATAAAAGTGATAAAATATCGTTTTCCACCTCTTGTTAGTGTTCCATTTAGTTCACAAACATCCGAATGAATTAAATCTAACACTTGTGAATTCCTTTCACACTTATTAGGAAACGACTTCTTGGTCATTTTTGATCGAATAAAAATTTCATATTTATCCACAAACTCATCATTACTTAGACTTATATAACCATTCTTTTGCATATATTGTAAAATTTTAAAATTAAAATGTGCTAAACGCGTATGCCACAAAGGATAAGAGTCAACAATATAAGCAGAAGAATTAATTTTATTCATATTAATGCTCAACTTGAACATACCTTTGTTACAATATCCTTTTCCTACATATATATCACCCTTAAGCGAGACAAACATATCGGATTCCAAGATAATCTTGAACCCCTTGTTATATAGAAAACTTGCAGACACTAAATTCTTTTTCACATCGGGAACATCCAACATATTGGTCAAAGTCAATTTCTTCCCAGATGTGAAACTGAGTTCCACTGTCCCTTGACCGAGCACTTTAACCGATTGATAGTTGCCCATAACCACTTCACGATTTGCCACTAGTTCATAACTCTTAAATTGTTGTCAGTCATTACACACATGAAAATTAGCTTCGGAGTCAAGCCATCAATTACAGGACTTATCAGTCATGGTTATGTTGAGTTAAGTAATCATATCAATCTCTAAACTCTCGATTCCTTTCGTAACCATGGCCACTAAGTCCATGTCCTCCACCATATTTGCTTTGGAAGTTGTGGCATCTTGCTTCTTTTTGAGAAGCATGCAATCCTTAATATAGTGTCATTTCTTATTGCAATTATAACAATTGTGAGTTTTTTTCTTCTTGTCTTACACGTCCTTGGTCTTGGATATGGCCTTTCGCCTACCATTTCGAGAGTTCTTGGACTCGCTCACATGGTTCACTTTAGAACTTTAGGGAAGATACACCGCATCACGCTTCCAAGTTTCCTCTTCAATACGCAAATGCCTAAGTATTTTCTCCACAGTAAAGTCCTCTGCCATATGCAGAAGTTTCTTTCGATAACTATTCCAAGACGAGGGCAACTTCAAGATGATAGTCCCGACTTGTAACAATTCCGGAATAACAACTTTCAAGTCACGAAGCCTACTTACAAGGACTTGTAATTCATGGACTTGATCCATGATTGAGATACTATTGAGCATTTTGAATTTGAAATACTCTATCATTAAAATTTTATAAGTACTTTGCCGCTCGGTGTTGTATTTTTCTTTAAGAGCTTTCTATATTTTCACCGGGGATTGTATCGGCATGTAAAGATCAGACAAGGTGTTGAGGATGTGTTCTCGACATGTGAAATTGTTTTCTTCGCGCTTCTTCTTGAGTTCAGCCACTTTTGCAATTTCTTCGAAATTTTCATTGGGGGCGAGATCCTCCACGGGTTGTAGGTTTGGATCCAGAACGTACGCCACATTTAAGACAATAAGAAGGAACAACATTTTGTTTGTTCAACGATTGAAGTTTGAACCATCAAATAGGTCAAGTTTCACAAACTCTTGGTTCATCACTTTGAATGCGGTGTTAGCCTCCGTTGCTATCTCCAAAAATAGTTCTCTTTGATTGCGTTGGATATTTGAGTGGAAACGATAGAATCAGAGACTTATATAAAAATAAACAGTAGACTTCGAGGCGCGGATGACGCTTTCTAAAGAGAACTATTTGCCCCTACACCAAGTTGCTAGAGGGTTAAGACAAAGGTCCTCCCGGGATACAACGAAGTCTTGAATTTCTTTTGATTAGCAAAATCGAGGAATTCCCTAACTCTTACTCTAGTTTCTGAAAATATGATATTGTAATTGTGTGATTTGTGAGCACCATAATGCCTCTATTTATATGCACTAAATGAATACAATTTTGAAGAGCCGCAACCCTTCATATTGGACATACTTCTTGAGAGAAACATGTCCCATGAAAATGCATCCATTGGATGATAAATCATCACTTTTAGTTTGAATAATGCTCGTAAATAATTAATTTGCAATCTATAATTTCCAACGTATCACATAATAACCCTTTTAAAATTAGCAAAACTTTGTTTATATCAAACTCTTTTTCAATGTAAAATTATCACAATTTTTTAAAAATGTATAATTATCGGATATTGTATTTTACCTCAACTTTTTAACTATTATTTTTAAATTATATATTATAATTATTTAGTAAAATGAAGATATTTTGATGGGCTTATGCTTTTATAGATGTAGAATATTAGTGGAGGGATAATTATATAGATTAAAAATATAAAATATTTGAAGGGCTAAAATAAGAGGTTGAAAAGGTAGAAGGAAGCCAAGCTCCACCCACTCACTCTTTACTTTAAAAGAAAATTCTACTTTTATCTTTCCCCAAAAAGAAATATTATTAGAATTGAAAAAACGAAGCACGAGGAAAAGATTGGTGCATTCTATAATCTCAACATATATAATAGTCAATAAGCAAAATGAGTTTTGGCCACTCAAATAATTTCATAAATCAATTCTCCACTACTGCACAAAAGGGGAAAAAGAAATTCAAATGCTCCACTACTACTCCTCACTCCTCAATCTACCCATTTTATATATAAAACTATTTAGCAATTTTTTTAAATTTAAATTGTTAAAATATTAATTATATACATTAATGAAGATTATATAATCAAATGCACATTTATTATATTTTTATTTTTATTTTTAGCACATTACCTTATATGTTATATTATTCTATTTTTCATTTGATTGGAAGGTAATATTTAATTGTTTGATAAATGTCATAAAACCAAATTTTTAAGCATATGTTAGTAAATAGGTCGAAATAATTTTAAACATACAAATTGCTTTTTCACCGACGTTAATTTTTTAAATTTTACAATAAAATTAGTAAAATAATATATATCTCAAAATTTAAATTCTAGTTTTATGTAATTAAAGTCAATTTAATCCAAAAGAAACATAAATATTGACATAATCGAAGTGACCCATTTTATAAGAAAAAATCTTATTCAATTTAACTAAACATGTACTTAATTTCGTCTAATGTGAAAATGGTTAATTGTCACGTATAGAAAATAAGGCAAGAAAAAGATTACGGGAGTTAGGTGAGATGACAAGGGCCTCTATTACATTAATCAATGTCAAGGGTTTGATCTTTGCTCCGGGCAATTTTAAAACTCGCGGTCAGCATCTACCCCTTAGTGGGTTTATAAAATTCGGATGATTAAATACTGGGCTCGCTTTGATAGATACATTGAAAGAAAAAGCAAAAATAAAATTTGGATAATAAGTTGTAATATAGCAAAATTAGAAAAAAGGAAATGATATGGAGATTACTTTCTATATTACCAAATTTTAGTGCTACTAAAAATATAAAATTACATACCCAATGTTATCTTCATAATGTAATTTTGAATTCCTACATTATTATTAAAAATATAAAATCGTGAGAACCATAAATAGTAAGATACTTAGTTGCTTACATATTAAAATGTATGTTTAAAATTTCCTATAATTTGTGATTTTCTATATTGAAATACTGATATAAGGACAATTAATTTTTACTGGATAATTATTTTTAATTGAAAATTTTAAATGTCTTTTATTTATTTTTATCATAATCTAATACTTGACTCTCTTACTACTTTAGTCAAGATTTTGTATATTAAATATAGATATATATCAATGTTATACTAGAAAGAGTTAATTGAGTTGATATCATAAATAAATAGTTTAATATATTATTTAGTTTTTAAATTTGAATTTTTAAAATATAGAGTTTATATTTTTTGGGTCGAATATGTTATATGTATTTTTGGTATCCTAAGATAAAAATGTTAATTTTTTTAATCTTTAATTCAAGATTAAGGTTGGTGTGATAAAGTTAATTGTTAACATTATTTGGTTTGAATTTTTATGATTTAAGAAAAAATAAATTTAGTGTTAATTGTAATTTAGTTTAATTTGTTAAAACAAGGTTTTTAGTTTTAAAGTTGATTTGATGAAAGTTAATAACTAATATATTTGACCAATTATGAACTTTCATCAAACCAACTCTAATACTCGAATTAAACATTGGGTGTGTTTGGATAAAAATATTACTAAGGTAGTAACTACACCTTCTTGTAATTGTAAGTAATTTTAATTCTCTAGACGTGTTTGACTTGCAAATTGCAACTATAACTTAATTCACTATGTCATGTTTAGTATTATAAATGACAATTATACAATTATATAATTTTAAATTCTAAAAAATAATTGTTATAAATATTATCAATAATACTTGACAAAAAATTCTCTAAATAAGTAACAGAACCTAAAATCAAAACATCATATATAATACAATTACTAATAAAAATAACAAAAAAAAAAAAAATCATATGTACTATTATCTAATTATTCTTGTATTCCATATTAATTGAGATATTCTCTCTAGCATTCAATATATACTCATTGTTATCATCAATTAATCTTTGACCAATCTTTGACCGAATATAAATAATTAATAGTAATTTAGTTAAATTTAGCATAAATATTATAGAATTTAGTAGGTTAACTTATCACTCATCAATAAAATTATCAAAATTTTTAAATGATATTAGTAAAGTAAAATAAAATTTTAAAAACAATATATATATATCTTAAAATTAAAATACTATTATTATTGTATAAAAATAACTTTTTAAACATAAATTACATATGAGTATATTTAAAAAGCTATAGCCTATAGGGTAACTAGATTTGAATGTAATTGTTACAGTCACCGACATAATTACTTCAATCCTAACCTTCTACTAAAAATCGTAGAGTGCAATTGAGGAGCTTCAACTACTCTCAAATTAGTAAGACCTACTAATTATTGTCTTACCTAAACATGCCATGGATGTATATAAGTAATTACACTCAAATTTAATCACTCGGTTGCTTTTCAAATATGTTTTAAAAAGTTAACATCTTTATTTTCGGGTACCAAAATGTAAAATTTTCACCAAATAAAAGCAGTATATTAGTAAAAAGACCATATTAAAGAAATGTGAAATTTAAATATGAAATGATATATTAATCCTAGAAAATATTTTAATTAAATAATATAATTAATAGAATAAAAAGGTTGAAAATCTCAAAATTCGTTTCCCAAGATATGAGCTATCAACATTTATAATATTTCCTTTTCGGTGCATTCAGTATCTATGTTGATTTCTTTTTATTTAAAAGTTGGAAGTAAATAATATATTAAAAGGAATAAAAATATTATAAAAGAGATATTTGCTGAATCAATTCATTTTGAAATGTAGTTGTAGTAATTGTAAATTTATTTCATAAAGTTTAGAAATTCCTTAAGAAAAGCAATGGATAAAGGACATTTTTGTAAAAACGCAAGAGCAGTGAAAACCATGGTTAAAAAAGTAACCCAGGTAGAGACGGCAACTTCGATATTATCCTATTCGCAAATGGCAATAAATAAATAAATACCAAAACCGTATATATTTTCTTTTTCTCCAAATTTTTATTATTCACGCTTTGATTCATTCATTCATTCATTCCAGCACATCTTCCATTTTCTTCTTCTTCCTTCTTTCCTCACGCCTTCTCCTTCTCTTTCTACTTTATCTTCTTCAACTTTAACGAACTTTCCCATTTCCTTTCGAAACCCACAAATCCGCCTCTCCTCCGCCGTAGATTTTTTTCAACCGCCGTGACCTGCAAGTAAGTATCTCCTTCTCGAATTCTATTGTTTTTGCACCGTCTTTTTGTTTTACGCCTTCTATTGTTGTTTGATCTCCTGTTAAGTTGACTCACAATTAGTTTCTTCGGCTTTTGTTTATCTCTTGTTTGGTCGCATAGAAAATGCGGGAGAAACAAACCAAATCAGTGTTTCTTCTTCTTCTTCTTTAAATCATTTATTTTGGTTATGTTGAACTGAGGAATCGGATAGCCTTGATTTTTTTCGATACTTAAATAATTTTAATTCATAATAAGATAAAATGAAATTATATGAGTTATTAAAAAACAATTGTCCTGCTGAGATTCTTGGCGTGTAACTTTTTCCATGAACTTTGTTATTACTTTTTGGATATATTGTTTTACTATATTAATTTTCTTTTAGTGCGGGTTGTGACTCCAGATTTTCATTTTTGTTGTTTGATTGCGTTTTTTTAAAAGAATAATATATATTTTTTGCGGCAAAAATTACCTGTGATAAAAGTAAGGTTTCGGATCCTGTTTTTGCTAAGAATAAGAAAGACTACAAATTAAGTATTCTTCTTTTTTTTTTTCCTGAGAGTACAAATTAAAATATTCTTGAGGCTTCTTTTGTACTAATTGTTACATTATTTTTATTATTTCTATTTTTTGCTATATTCGTCAACACTGAATAATAGTTCTAGATGATAATGCAAACCACTGAGAGAACGTTTGAAAAATATTTGACTAGTGAAAACTATAGGAAAAATAATAATTACTCTTATTTGAGGTCCAAATAGTTGCTAGAATCTTGGTGTTTAATCCCTTATATTTTTTTCCTTGATAAATTTGGTTGATTAATGTGAACGAGCTCAACTGATTTATAAATATCGCTATGTCTGCAGATCTGTGAACCTTTTAATCGAAACAATTTCTTGTAGTGAGGGTTTTGTTTGTATGCTTTCATGGCATCAAGATCATGTGCAAATTTTTTACACTTAGCCTCTGGGAATCTACTTGATATTCCTCAAACTCCGAGAGGTCTTCCTCGGGTAATGACTGTTCCTGGGATTATCTCTGACATGGACTCTTGTAGCAGTAATGATGGGGATTCAGATGTTGCTTCATCTGGGTGTAGAGAACGCAAAATTATAGTGGCAAATATGTTACCTTTGCATGCTAAAAGAGATGGTGAAACTTCAAAATGGCGCTTCAGCTGGGATGAGGATTCACTTTTACTACATCTAAAGGATGGGTTTTCTCCTGAAACGGAGGTTGTTTACGTAGGATCTCTCAAGGTTGATATAGATGTGAATGAACAGGAAGAAGTTGCCCAAAAGCTGTTAGAAGATTTCAATTGCGTCCCTACATTTTTACCTCATGATTTGCAGAAGAAGTTTTATCTTGGCTTCTGCAAACAGCATTTGTGGCCTCTTTTTCACTACATGCTGCCCATGTGTCCTGACCATGGCGATCGGTTTGACCGTATTTTATGGCAGGCATATGTTTCTGCTAATAAAATATTTGCTGACAAGGTTATGGAAGTAATCAATCCAGATGATGATTATGTCTGGATTCATGATTATCATTTGATGGTTCTTCCCACATTTTTGAGGAAGCATATGAATAGAATCAAGCTTGGTTTTTTCCTCCACAGCCCGTTCCCTTCATCAGAAATATATCGAACATTGCCTGTACGGGATGAAATTCTGAGGGGACTACTGAATTGCGATCTAATTGGTTTTCATACGTTCGATTATGCACGACATTTCTTGTCTTGCTGCAGTAGAATGCTGGGTCTTGATTATGAATCTAAAAGAGGGCATATTGGTCTTGATTACTTTGGTCGCACGGTTTTTATTAAAATTCTACCTGTTGGAGTTCATATGGGTAGACTTGAATCAGTCTTGAATCTTTCCTCTACTGCTGCCAGGGTCAAAGAGATTCAGAAACAGTTTGAAGGGAAAAAATTGATTCTTGGCATAGATGATATGGATATTTTCAAAGGCATCAGTCTTAAATTACTAGCTGTGGAACAGCTCTTACAGCAGCACCGAGACCTGCAGGGTAAAATAGTCCTGGTTCAGATTGTGAATCCTGCAAGGGGCTTTGGAAAGGATGTCCAGGAGGCTAAGAAGGAGACTTATATGACTGCTAAAAAGATCAATGAGGTTTATGGTTCCCCCAATTATCAGCCAGTGATTTTGATTGATCGCCCTGTTCCCCGTTATGAGAAATCGGCCTATTATGCGCTGGCAGAATGTTGCATAGTAAATGCTGTGAGGGATGGGATGAACCTGGTTCCTTACAAGTATATTGTTTGTCGGCAGGGAACTCCTGGCATGGATGAGGCACTGGGTGTAAAGCCAGAATATCCACGAACAAGCATGCTTGTTGTTTCTGAGTTCATTGGTTGCTCACCGTCTTTAAGCGGAGCGATTAGGGTAAATCCATGGGATATTGATGCTGTGGCTGAGGCTTTAAATACAGCTATTACCATGCCTGAGTCAGAGAAGCAATTGCGACATGAGAAACACTACCGGTATGTCAGTACTCATGATGTGGCATATTGGGCTCGCAGCTTTGTGATGGACTTGGATAGAGCATGCCAGGATCACTATAGTAAACGTTGTTGGGGCATTGGTTTGGGCCTAAGTTTCAGAGTTGTGTCTCTTTCACCTAGTTTTAGAAGGCTAGCTATCGATCACATTTGTTCGGCATATAGACGAACAAATAGAAGAGCAATATTCCTGGACTATGATGGCACTCTTGTTCCTGAAGCTTCCATTATCAAAACTCCTAGCTCTGAGGTTACCTCTATCATTAAGACCCTCTGTGATGATCCTAAGAACACAGTGTTTATTGTTAGTGGGAGAGGAAGAGCTTCGCTTAGTGATTGGCTTGCTCCATGTGAGAAGCTGGGGATAGCTGCTGAGCACGGGTACTTCATAAGGTAGGTGTAATCTAATGTGTTTGATATATGGTTAGTAGTGATTCTAAATATTATAAAATTAACTGAGGTCATTTTCCTTTCTCCTTCTGCAGATGGAGTAAAGACTCCGAATGGGAAACCAGCCCTGTTGGTGCTGACCTTGAATGGAAAAAGATTGTGGAACCCGTTATGAGCCTGTATAGAGAGGCAACTGATGGCTCCAGCATAGAGACCAAGGAGAGTGGTTTGGTGTGGCACCATCAAGATGCAGACCCTGACTTCGGATCATGCCAAGCCAAGGAATTGTTGGATCATTTGGAAAGTGTTCTCGCAAATGAACCAGCGGTTGTCCATAGAGGCCAGCATATTGTTGAAGTTAAGCCGCAGGTATGACAAAAGTGATTCCTCCTTTCTCATATTAAATATGTATAATATAGTTGAACCAAGTTTTCTCATCATTCTTTATGGTTCAGGGAGTAAGCAAAGGGCTGGTAGCAGAAAAAGTTTTGTCGAGAATGGTTAATGGTGGGAAGCCACCTGATTTCGTGATGTGTGTTGGTGATGATAAATCCGATGAAGATATGTTTCAGAGCATATTAACTTCAGTTTCTAATCCATCCTTGCCTGTGGCTCCGGAAATCTTTGCATGCACAGTTGGGCGAAAGCCTAGCAAAGCTAGGTATTACCTCGATGACACTGCAGATGTTTTAAAGTTACTTAAAGGCCTTGCAACTGCTACAATTTCAAAGCCTAGGTGCCTGCCTGAGATTAAGGTATCTTTCGAGAGTAATGCTTGACACAAACAGGATAGCCGGCGTAAATTTACCAGTTCTATACGTTGGGAGTGTCTGATTTGCTTCAAGGGATTCCCTTGAATGAGAAAAACTTTGATCATAACTCATCCGAATCGTGATTGGCACTTGCTAGCATAGAGATGGTGGGCAGGAGCCGAAATGCTAAGATTAACTGCGAGAGAGAGAGAGGAATTGATATTATTATTGTAAATGACGATAGGTGAATTATGCATTTTTCTGGTGCTGGCAAAAACTAAATGGGGGGATGAGTTCGTAGTTCTCACTTTGTTTATAATGGTATTACTGATTAGGGGGGCACCTTTGACTTGTATAGATACATTGCTTTCCAATACAAATCGCCAATTTGATTTTCGAGAAAATTTCGCTATTATTTTTGGTTCAGTGGTTCATTGTTTGGGCAAAAGAAAAAAGGCACTTGACAGTTGGTATAACCGTTTTATAACGGAGGTGGAGTGGACTTGGTCAAATTTTAGTGCAAGGCAAGGAAGAATAAATGGGCTGTTTGGGTCTACTGGCCGAAGAAAAGATTTTACATTTTGGTGCGGCATTACTTGGGCCTTATTATTGTTATTATAAATGGTTTTAAGTAATGAAAAAATGAATTAATAATTATAAAAATAAAAGTAATGAAAAAAAATAGGCGAAGATAAATAATGGATATAAATTTACAAGTATATCTTTATAAATGTATATTATTTGTCTTATAATTTGACAAAAAGAAAAACCTAAACTATACTACATATGAATAAGCACTTACACTTCTTTTACACCTAAAACGGTTAATTGTTACCCTTAATATTTTTCAGCTTCCATGTGCTACAACCATGGCATGACATGTGACAAATAAAATGATAAAAAATAAAAATTAATAAAAATTATAAAAAATATTAAATTTTATTAAAAACTAAAAAAATTATAAAAATTGTAAAATTTTATAAAAATCTAAAAAATTATAAAATATATAGAAATATAGGAAAAAATTATAAAAATTTTATAAAGAAAATTATAAAAAATATAAAGAGATATAAAATTCATAAAAAAATTATAAAAATGATCGTACAAAAAGAATTATTTTATAATTTTTTTTATTTTTTATCATTTTTCACCATATGTCATGCTATGTTGCGACACTTGATAGCTTTAACGGTTAACGACTAAAATTAATGGTGCATTTTATAATTATTTATGATTTTCATAAAATTTTACAATTTTTTTATAAATTTTTACAATCTTTATAATTTTTTCATAATTTTTAATATTTTTATTAAAATTTAATAATTTATATTTTTTTTATAATTTTTTTGCTACATGTCATGCTATGGTTGTGACACCAGGTGACTTTAACTAAAAAAAATTAAGAAAGTTAACTTTAATGATCAACTATTAAATTTAACGATTAAAAAGTCTTTTTGATGCATTTTGAAAGTTCAAGTACCCAATTAAGTGAAAAAAAAGAAGAAGAAGCAAGGTTTAATTGTTTTTTTTAAAAAGTTTGAGGGCCTTTTTGATTCATTTTGAAAGTTCAATTACCCAATTGAGTGCAAAAAAGAAGAAGCAAGAGGGCATTTTTGATGCATTTTGAAAGTTCAAGTACCCAATTGAATGCAAAAAAAAAAAAAAAAGCAAGGGCTTAATTGTTTTTTTTTTTTGAAAAGTTTGAGAGTTTCACATTCCGAAATTGAGTTTAAAAGTTTCGAGGGTAATTTTAGAATTATGGCACGAAATCAGTTCAGAAATTCGGAATGTGGTAACCCAAAAATATCTTCGCCTATGGCTTTAGAAAATTTAAAGTAATTTATGAAAATAGTGTGAAATAGGCTTTAAATTTTAAAAAGAAGACAATTTTGTAAAATAGTTTAATTTAGGAGTAGTTGTAAAGCAAATCTACCTAGTTTTAAAATCACCCCATTTGTTCCACCTTTCACCTTATTTTTGGCGTGAAAGAAAAAAAAGAGAAACACCCCTTCACCCTTTTCTTCGTGTCGTCCGTTAGAGAGAAAAATTCCTAAACACCATTCTTTAATTTTTGGTCTTCACCACTCCAAACCCTTGTTTTCTATCATCCTCCGAACATCAAACCTCTATTAAATACAAGAAAAACACCAAAATTACCATCAATTGCATTGATATTCTCCAAGTGGGTTTTCTTGAATTTCAATAAATCATTTGTTGTTTTCTTCAATCGGAATAAGATTTTTTATTTTTAATAGTTTTTAATGTAGTCTAGCCATTTAAATCAAGTTTTAATAAATTAAATCAAAGATTTTCCATGTTAGTCGAAATTGGAGTTGTTAATGGTATATTTTATATTTATAAACGGAATTACTGTTTTTATGTAATTTTCAACTTGTTTTAATGCGATTAGAAGGTTTTTAACCTTGTTTTAAAGTTTTGTTAAAAGGTTTGAAGGTTTTGTTGAGTTTTTGTTAAGAAAAGTCACAAATGTCGAAATTTTCAGAACCATGAATCTGAGCAGTTTTGGGTGTTTTAAAGGTTGAGAATTGTTCTTAGATGAATAATTAAATGTGTGTATTTGGGGATATTTTAGCCTCGTGATCTCGTGAAATCGTTGGATATAGTTGGCATGCCATAGGACTGTGAGTACTCACCCTTATGTTTTGTGATTTGGGCATGGAGGCCCCGAGACAGATTGGAGGGATAAGGGAATGTTAAGCTAAGCTCCATTCACCGAGATATGTTGGTGTGTTGGAGAGTGTTTAGCTTTATGCTACTCTTATTAGATATGTTAGACTCTTTGAGTCATTGGTGCGATGGAGATTTGTGTATCCAATGTGTGGTGATAGAGTCCACTTTTATGTTTCATGTTTCCACGTTGCTAAATTATCATAAATTGATTAAAATATGAATATGTTGTGTGTAAATGCATGTGAATATATAAGTTAGACTTGTGAGTCATTAAAGCATGAACACATTGTTTTGTCTTGATGAATTATCGTTAAATGAATTATATATATACGAGTTAAGTGTAATTGCATGTGAGAGTATGTGATAGTTTTATGATTTAATGAAGCGTGAATATGTTATTTTGATTTATTGAAAATGTAGTTATGAGTGAGCCGTAATATGCTCTTGCTTAACATGTGATATTGTGTATGTTTGCGTTATTTTCGAACATTTAAGCTTATTTAAGCTCACACTCCACATTAACATCTTACAGATAAGTAGTGTTTTCGATGTGAGTGATGTGACCAAGGAAGAGATCCGTGAACGGGAATAAACTTTTGAGTAGGTGGTTTTATAATTATTTTTGAACTCTTTCAATAAAGCAATGTGGGTTTAGAAATTTTTGTTGGTTATTATTACTATCGTTATTGTTATTACTTCTAATTTTTTTTAAAATGGATTTGGACCGATAATGTATTAATGTTATGTTGGACTATGTTTTGGGCAAATTTGATGTTTAATGCTGTGGTGGATATTACATGTTGGAAAGGGAATATGTTGAGCATGAAATATACCTTATTTTGCAATATTTTTGTCAAATTGTACAGGGGTATCAATATTCAGGGCATAAGTATCAATACCTCAGTGTAGGAACGAGTGAGCAGGAAAATAGTAGCTTAATTTGGCATCAATACCCTTTCACGAGTATCGATACTTAGGGTAAAAATACCGATACCTTTGATTATGTATCGATAAAATGTTTTTGGTTCGAAAATGAGTAGGAAAAAAAGAATGCTAGAAGGTTATCGATTTCTTATTAGTATTGATAACTGTCATACTAAAATATCGATACCTACTGTTGTGTATCGATACCTACGTGGTTTTATTGAGAAATTTATTAAATGGTCCTTAAGCATGTTTTTAAATTGTTTCTAATATCTATTAATGATTGTTTGGTCGTGAACTTCTTTGTAATTGATTAAGTTATTAAAAGTTGACATTGTTTGTATGTGTAAGTTACGATGGTTGATGTGACATCCTGTTACTCGGGTTCGACGATTGGGCCGAGTGTGGGGTGTTACATTTAGTGGTATCAGAGTCTAGATTCTCTAATGCTCAGACCTAAGTTATCGATGTATAGACTAGGGTTACCTAACCCATGTATCCAGAAACCAAGTGTCTAAAATTTCCTAATATTTGAACTGTTTGATTGAGATATCTCTGTTTGAAATAGCATGAATATGTTTGATTTTGCGGTAGGATCGGGATTGCATTGCCTTTATTTAAATGTATTCTCGTAGGAACATGCCTTGGGATTATTTCCCTGCCACTCACACTATTAGATTGTTTGTGTGTGTTAGATTAGATACGATATGCCTCGTAGACGTGTTAATGTGAATGTGAATGCTCAAAAGGATAATACATTTTCTACACCTCCTGTTCTACCTCGTAGAGTGAATATACCGGATGAGAGTGTTGGCTCTCTAATACAAGCCATGATTGTGGCATTTTAGAGGATCTTTGGTGCCAACCTAGCTCCTACTAACCATGCTCCTACCAATCGGGGATTGCCACTTGAACGTTTGCGGGCGTTGGATGGTAAAGAGTTTACTAGAGCGAAAGGAATTGATCTGACTGTAGCAGAATACTGGCTTGAAAGTGTTGAGAGGATCCTCGATCAAATGTCCTGTACTGACGAGGAAAAGTTAGGTTATACCGGGTCCCTATTCGACAAAGAAGCCCACTGTCGGTGGAATACTATGAAGAGAGATGCTATTGTAGATCGTTTGACTTAGGATTATTTCCTAGAAGTGTTTAAAAGGAAGTTTATAGGTGAGTAGTACATAGAAGCCTGTAAGCGAGAGTTTTTGGACCTGATTCAAGGTAGTATATTTGTAGCTGATTATGAGTCGAAGTTCATACAACTTAGTCAATATGCTCTTGAGATGGTTCTTATTGAGGAGGATCATTGTAAGAGGTTCCAATTTGGGCTTAATCGTGAGATTCAGATTTACTTAGTAGCTCAAAACATGGAGTTGTTTGATGAGTTGGTTGAGAAAGCCAAAGCTATTGAGGAAACTTGAGTTGAGTTACCGCACTCTGCGGTGACTAAATCGGGAAAGAGAACTTCTGATAGTTCTGGTGCATCTAGACGACCGTCTAAGAGAGGGCGTGATACTCAGGGTTCTGATAGGAGTGCACGACACGAGTTTCAAGCAAGTTAGTCTAGCCAGCAAACAATGTTGTAGTTAGTATTAGTGGATCGTCGGGTGGTTTTGGACGGCCACTTTGTGTGTATTATGAGCGTAGGCATCCTAGAGGTTGCCGTTGTAACACTCCTAACCCATATCCGATGCTGGAACAGGGTTACGGAGCATAATAGGACTTATAACTTATACAATCAAGCATTTCATAATCAAATACCATTCAAATCAAAAACCATTCAAAAACATTCATACAATCCCTAATACGAGCCCTCAAGGCCTGAAATAGACATTAAAAGTGGTTTGGGACTAAACTGGGTACTTAAGGAATTTTTAGAAAAATATTAAAATTTTTCAAAGTGCAGGGGACACACGCTCGTGTCGCAGCCCATGTGGGCATTCGAAATGGGGTTACACGGCCGTGTCCCAGCCAGTGTCTGACCTCGTGTAATTCACTGAATTGGGTCACACGGCTAACTACACACTCATGTGCCAGGTCGTGTGCTAGGCCATGTGAAAACAGGAGGGTATACTGACTTGTGCCACATGGCCAAGCCACACGCCTGTGTGCTAGGTCGTGTGAGGCTACTGACTTGATTTCTAAAGAAGTATTAGGGGACACACGACCGTGTCACCTGGACGTGTGTCACACACGACTGGGACACACGTCCGTGTGGACAAAAATAGACTATTTTGCAAGCCTATTTCTCACCCAATGTAGTATCAACCTAGGCTCAACAATGTACATACAACCATAGCATAAATAGGCACTCCAAAACTAGCAAATATCAAATTTATATCATGCACTAACCATACATACAATATGATATTCATAAGCACCTTCATTTGGCCACTTTTAAACATACCAAAAATACTTCCAAAGTCTACATAAATGGTCAATTTCATATATGGGACTTCGTGCCTAACTTAACATGCATAAACATTCTAAATTTCAACCATTTGATACTTTAAATACGAAATCACAAAACAAAGCATCCATATAGCAAATATACACAACATATCATAAGGACATTGACACTTATTGGCATATCAAAACATATACCATTTTCAAGCCAAACCACTTGGCTAAATACACAACAAAACATTTAGGCCACATTAGCCAAAATACCTATACATGCCATTTAATCTAAAATGTAAAGTCCAAAATACCAAAATAAGAGTTTGATAGTATGGCACGATCTCTGACGGCTTCTAAATCGAGCGCTTCCAAAATACTATAAAACACGGAAAACATAAACACAATTAAGCTTAATAAGTTCGTATGACTATTAAATACAACTTACCAAATCATCTACAATTCAACTAAACACAATTAAAACATAGGTAAATACCAATTCGGCCCAAAGCCTAATACAAAATCGCAATTATATTAACTATGTGTAAAAACATCAACTATGAATTATTTCTCGAAATTTCTTATGAATACCTGTACTGGTTTATATCAAACCAAATATCCTTGTAAAATCCTCTGTACCCATTGAGTTATTTAAACATCAATGGATACACGTTATTTCAGATCAATACTAATAATAACCATAAGTCTTTCTATATTAATTTCATATATCACTTACCAAGTTTTTCTGAATCTGAGAACAACTTACGGATATGAGTACATCGTTTTCCTTGTGCCATAGTCCAACTATGGTTTTACGCATACATTGCCATGGCCTTACCATGGTCTTACATTCTAGTGCCATAACCCAGTTATGTTCTTATCATCCGAATGCCATAGCGCAACTATGGTCTTACATAAAGATATTGCCATGGTCCAACCATGGTCTTATCCGACAATTCATCTTTTGCCATAAAACGATTGTACTCAATCATGCATTTTACTTGTTTTGAACATTTAATTAAATTTCATAATTCAACAATAAATATGAATAAATTCATAATACCATTCATCAATTTAATAAATAAACATTAAAGTTTAACTATACGAACTTACCTCGAAATTTGTACGGATTAAATTGACCGATCAGTCTACCACTTTATCTTTGCCTCGATCTAATTCTGAACGTGGCTTTTCTTGATCTATATATATAATAAAATTTAAATAATTTAATAATTATTCTAATCAATTCAATCCAATTTCATGTTATGACAAAATTACTATTTTGCCCCTTAACATTTGACTTCCTTACAAATTAGTCCTAGGCTCGTAAAAATTGAAATTCATGAAATTTCACTACACCCAAGCCTAGCTGAAACTTATATATGCTTATAATAGCCCATACATTCCACAATTTCATACATTTAACACATAAATTTCAAAATTCTCAAATGAACCCCTAATTTGCAATTTCATTAAAAATTCCTTCACAAAAGTTGTCTAGTTAACAACAAAGACTCATATTTTTCCATGAAACTTTAAGAAAAACTAAAAATTTCTCATGGAAAAACCCTAGAATTTCAACCGTAATGCAAATTAGCCCTCCATTTAAGTAGATTAAGTTACAACGGTCCTGAAAACATAAAAATCAACAAAAACGGGTCAAAGAATCACTTACATGCTAGGGGTTTATGTTGCTGAAATTTTGAGCTCTCCAACGGCTATTTTCTTGGTGAAAATTCGATGGAAGATGAAGAAAGATGAAACTTATTCTTTTATTTTTATTATTTTATCAATTTATACCTAATATCAACCTAACCTTTCAAATTTCATGATCACACTCCATGTACATCCACTAACTTAATTAATGGTCTAATTACTCAATAAGGACGTCTACATTAAATTTCTATAGCTATTTAACACCCTTAGCTAATAGAACACAACTTTCGTACTTTATGCGATTTAGTTCTTTTTTACTAATTGAGCATAAAAAGGGTAAAATTTCTTAACAAAATTTTTATACCATAATTCAAACATGCTATAGATATAAAAAATATAATAAAATAAATTTTACGACATCGGATTTATGGTCCCGAAGCCACTGTTTCGATTTCACTGTAAACGGGCCGTTATAACCGTAAACTGACAGGTGAATGTTTTAAGTGTGGCTCTAAAGAACACTTGTTGAGGGACTGTTCGAATAGAATCGAGGTTTCACAGGCTTAAAGTTCTGCACCTGCGCCTGTGCCTGCTAGAGGTTATGGCCAAGGTAGAGGTGGTAGTGCTTGCTAAAAGTCGTGGCCAAGGTAGAGGTGGTAATGAGAGACAGGTTGGGCAGCGGGTTGTTGCTCATATCGTTGCTACTAAGGTTGAGACTGGTGGAGCAACTCACGTATATGCTATTAAGGAGCCACAGAATCAAGATTTGATTGTCGAGATTGCGGGTATTTTTGCCTTGTAATCCATTATTTTATTCTCGTTGGTAGATTTAGGTTCTACGCTTTTGTAAGTTTTGGATGACTTAGCTAATAAGTGGATAATTCTGATATAGGCTATTAAAATAAGAACAATGGTTACAAGTTATTCAGACGAGACTGTCATAGGGAATAGAGGAAATTATTAGTGAATTTATCAAAGGACAGTCTGTGGTAGTGAATAGGATTTTCAAGAAGAGTTGTAGGAAGTTAAAGAGAATAGGAACCAGAGTTGCGCAAAAAATTGTGGTGGTTGGTTTAAAACAAGAAATAACAAATTTTGCGATTAAGCAGATGATGTGCCAGCAGGAAAATTTCGAGGACGAAATTCTTTTTAGAGGGGAGAATTGTCACATCCTGAAATTGGGCCTAGAAGTTTCGAGGGTAATTTTAGAATCATGGTAAGAAATGAGTTCGAAAATTTGGAATGGGTTAACCTAAAAATATCTTCGTCTATGGCTTTAGAAAATTTAAATTAATTTATGAAAATAGTGTGAAATAGGCTTTAAATTTTAAAAAGAAGACAATTTTGTAAAACAGTTTAATTTAGGAGTAGCTGTAAAGCAATTCTACCTAGTTTTAAAATCACCCCATATTTTTCGCCTTTCACCCTATTTTTGGCGTGAAAGAAAAAAAAAGAAGAGAAACACCCCTTCACCCTTCTCTTTGTGTCGTCCATTAGAGAGAAAAATCCTTAAAAACCATTCTTCAATCTTTGGTCTTCACCACTCCAAACCCTTGTTTTCTATCATCATCCAAATATCAAACTTCATTTAAATACAAGAAAAATACCAAAACTACCATCAATTGCATTGATATTCTCCAAGTGGGTTTTCTTGAATTTCAATCAATCATTCGTCGCTTTCTTCAATCGAGATAAGATTTTTTATTTTTAATAGTTTTTAATGTAGTCTAGCCATTTAAATCAAGTTTTAATAAATTAAATCAAAGATTTTCCATGTTAGTCGAAATTGGAGTTGTTAATGGTATATTTTATATTTATAAACGGAATTACTGTTTTTATGTAATTTTCAACTTGTTTTAATGCGATTAGAAGGTTTTTAACCTTGTTTTAAAGTTTTGTTAAAAGGTTTGAAGGTTTTGTTGAGTTTTTGTTAAGAAAAGTCACAAATGTCGAAATTTTCAGAACCATGAATCTGAGCAGTTTTGGGTGTTTTAAAGGTTAAGAATTGTTCTTAGATGAATAATTAAATGTGTGTATTTGCGGATACTTTGGCCTCGTGATCTCGTGAAATCGTTGGATATAGTTGGCATGCCATAGGATTGTGAGTACTCACCCCTATGTTTTGTGATTTGGGCATGGAGGCCTCGGGACAGATTGGAGGGATAAGGGAATGTCGAGCTAAGCTCCATTCACCGGGATATGTTGGTGTGTTGGAGAATGTTTAGCTTTATGCTATACTTATGAGATATGTTAGACTCTTTTGAGTCATTGGTGCGGTGGAGATCCGTGTATCCAATGTGGGGTGATAGAGTCCACTTTTGTGTTTCATGTTTCCAAGTTGCCAAATTATCATAAATTGATTAAAATATGAATATTTTGTGTATAAATGCATGTGAATATATAAGCTAGACTTGTTAGTCATAAAAGCATTAATACATTGTTTTGTCTTGATGAATTATCGTTAAATGAATTGTATATATACTAGTTAAGTGTAATTGCATGTGAGAGTATGTGATAATTTTATGATTTAATAAAGCATGAATATGTTATTTTGACTTATTGAAAATGTAGTTATGAGTGAGCCGTAGTATGCTCTTGCTTAACACGTAATATTGTGTATATTTGCGTTAATTCCAAACATGCACTGAACTTATTTAAGCTCACACTCCACATTAACATCTTGCAGATAAGTAGTGTTTTCGATGTGAGTGATGCGACCAAGGAAGTGATCCGTGAAAGGCAATAACTTTTGAGTAGGTGGTTTTATAATTATTTTTAAACTCTTTGAACAAAGACAATGTGGGTTTAGAAATTTTTGTTGGTTATTATTACTATAGTTATTGTTATTACTCCTAATTGTTTTAAAATGGATTTGGACCGATAATGTATTAATATTATGTTGGAATATGTTTTGGGAAATTTTGATGTTTAATGCTGTGGTGGATATTGAATGTTGGAAAAGGAATATGTTAAGCATGAAATATATCTTGTTTTGTAGTATTTTTGTCAAATTGTATAGGGGTATCGATATTCAAGGCATAAGTATCAGTACCTCAGTGTTGGAACGAGTGAGCAGGAAAACAGTAGCTTAATTTGGTATCAATATCCTTTCACGAGTACTGATACTTGAGGTAAAAATACCAATACCTTTGATTATGTATGGATAAAATATTTTTGGTTTGAAAATGAGTTGGAAAAATATAATGCTAAAATGGTATCAATTTTCTTATTAGTATAGATGCTTGTCATACTAAAATATCGATACCTGCTGTTGTGTACCGATACCTATGTGGTTTTCTTGGGAAATTTATTAAATGGTCATTAAGCATATTTTAAATTGTTTCTAATGTTGATTAATGATTGTTTGGTCGTGAACTTCTCTGTAATTGATTAAGTTATTAAAAGTTGACATTGTTTGAATGTTATGTATGTATGTGTAAGTTACGATGGTTGATGTGACATCCTGTTACTCGAGTCCCGTGACCAGGCCGGGTGTGGGGTGTTACAGAGGGTATTTTTGATGCATTTTAAAAGTTCAAGTACCTAATTAATTGAAAAAAAAGAAAGGCTTAATTGCTTTTTTATTTAAAAAAATTGAGTGCTTTTTACACCATTAAGCCTTAAATTTATAATATTAGTGCGACTTTCATCATTCATGTTTTAAGTTTCATTATATGCAAATTAATTATGGATTAATTAATTAGTAATTTAAGTTGAGTCGATTATTGGTTATTAGTGCTCATATTTATTGATTCTTATTGGAATTATTAATATCCTTAAGTTAGCTATTGAATATTGCATTATTATCATATCAATCAACCCTTCCATCAATCTAGCCATTTGCTTGTATGTTAGATGTAACACCGCTAACCCGTATCTGTCGTCGGAAGAAGGTTACAGAGCATTACCAGAATTTACATAAACAAATAAACTGATATTCATATCATATAGCATTCATATAAGAAATCAATTGAAATTAAGCGCAATGTCCCTTATGTTAGCCCTCGAGGCCAAAAATACACATTAAAAACAAGTCGGGACTAATTCGAGTACTCACATTTTTTTTCGGAAAACATTAAAATTTTTCAAACGTGTAGGGGACACACGCCCGTGTGGCCAGGCCGTGTGTCTCACACGGTTAAGAGACACACCCGTGACTTAGGCCGTGTGGGTATCGAAATAGGGACACACGGCCGTGTCCTAGACTGTGTCCATACCCGTGTAACTCTCTAACTTGGGCCACACGGCCAAGTCATATGCCTGTGTGCTAGGCCGTCTTGAGCATACTGACTTGCGCAATTTAAAAGATACAGGGGACACACGGTCGTGTTACCTAGCCGTGTGTCACACACGGCTAAGGCTCACGCCCGTGTGGACAAAAATAGGCCATTTCCAAGCCACATTTCTCACCCATTTATCATCATCCTAACATAACACTTTAGCACAATATCAAGCCATAACAAGACATTCAAATAAAGCCAAAAACAAGTTTTATACATAACATATCACCACATATATCCAAGTATTCAAACTTACCAAATTGACCAAATACACATATATGCATATTTTTACCAAATATACTATCTCATACCAATCATCAATATGCTTATAAATTATACCTCATGCAACCACCTCAAGCACACATCAAACATGATAAGGCCACAATTATATACACATCAAAATATACCAAATACAAGCCATATAAATGGCTAATCTCAATAAAATATTTGTATGCCATCATTGGTCAAATTAACCTATACATGCCATTACAACCAAAAATCAGTTTACTATATGTACCGAAAAGGCCGATGGATAGTGTGAAGTAGCTCCGACCAACTCCCAACCAAATCGAGTTTTCGAATTACTATAAAACATGGAAAATAAAACAGAGTAAGAATTTAAGCTTAGTAAGTTTGTATAACATGGAATTAACTTACCATTTAATCACATTTAAGGTAAGCATTCATAACATATCCAAACCAATTTGGCCAAAAGCCTATACACATATCCTCAACATGTTAGCCATGTGAATTTCATGTAATATTCCATAAACATGGGTGAACATAATCACCAAGCAAGTTCCATATATATGTATCATCCCTATCATATTTCAATATATCATGTAATATCATTTCCATGTAATTCAAGTATATACCCATAATTGCTCATTTCGAACTCATATTGTTTCATATCAGAACTTTGCCCGTTGAACCATTTAAAATATCGTTGGATACTCGGGTAGTACACAGGAAGTGTACAAAACTGTAATCTGTGAATTCATGTACATGTATGTTTATACAAATATGTAAACGAAAAGCTCATGTGAGCCAATTATCGGGAAGCTCAAGAGAGCCATTAATCGGGAAGCTCGTGAGAGCCAAATATCGAGATGCTCATAAGAGCTGTGGTGTGTCCGCAACACATGCAGGACCACAACCAATTCGGGAACCCTAATGACATGTCATTTGTATCCATCGAATTTCTAAGGTTCAAACCAGATTTTGCACTTGTCAGATATGTGATCAATAATATACATGGCATTTTATACAAATCACACACACAACAATATTCAATTCAAAACATACAAATATAAAATTTAGTTACACGAATTTACCTCGACAAGTATACATAGATTTGTAAGCTACTAATCCGATACTTTTTCTTTTCCTCGATCCAATTACGTACTAGGTCTATCCGGATCTATACGAATGAATTTAGCTCAATTTAATACAATTCATATTCAATTCAATCCAATACATATCTTTGGAAAAATTTCTATTTTGCCCATATACTTTTATTTAATTAGGATTTAGTCCTTAGGCTCGGAAAATGAAATCCATACAATTTAATCCTTATTTCAAGCCTAACTAATTTTTATATATATCAATAGCAGCCCATATTTTTCACAAAATTTAGAAATTTTCCATAAATTTATCATCTTTTCAATTTAGTCCCTAAATCATAATTTCATCAAAATTCTCTTTACAAAAGTTGTTTACCTAACAACAACCTTTCATTTTCTATCATAAAACTTCATAATTCAAGCATACTCATCCCTGAAAAAACCCTAATACTTTAACGGTTTTACAAATTAATCCCCGAGATAGCTAGATTAAGCTATTACAATCTCGGAAACATAAAAATCATTAAAAACAGGACAAGAATACTCACCTAATTAAGCAAAATAAGCTTGCTTGAACTTAAGTTTCCATGGCTAGGGTTTCCATATTTTATTTTAGGAAAGATGATGAAAATTTGTTTTATTTTATTTATTTATCATCATTTTATCATTTACTTTCCAAAATTAACCTTAATAATTTACTAAATTCCAATGATGAATAATCATCCCTATCTACTAACTCCTCTAAATGGTTTATTTTCCATATAAGGACCTCCAATTTTAAATTCCATAGCTATATAATACCTTTAGCTACTAGAATTCAACTTTTTTACTTTATGTAATTTGGTCATTTTTATCAAGCTAGGCATGTAAACGGTAAAATTTCTTAACAAAATTTTCATACGATATTTCTATCATACTGTAGAACATAAAATAATATTAAAATAAATTTTCTTCCTGCCTCGGATTTGTGGTCCCGAAACCACGGTTCCGATTACATTGAAAACTAGCTGTTACAATAGATGTCAGCTCAAGTCTTCCGTGGAGCATATATAAAACACGTGAATTAAATTGTAAATACATTTGTAACTATTGCAAGAAAAGTAAGATCTCACACGCTAAAAAGAAAGAATGAAGGAACCTTCTTAGACATTTTTTGGCACTGTCTATTTTTTTAACACGTTAGATCAAACTATCAATACAATAGGTACACATGTATTTATAATTTGATTAACGTATTTTGTATATACTCCACATTAGATTTTAACTAGCATTTAATACCCAAATCGACGGTTGGACTAATGAAATGGCTTGATTGATAATATATTGATACTTTAAAAACTTAATTAAAATATTTTGAAGCTTAAGAACTATTTTAAAGTACGAATAATAGTTTGAAGATGTTTCGTGAAATTAAGAGCAATAATATTTTAATATTAAATAGTTTTTATATAATTTAAATTCTAAACCATATCTATATTACTAAAACATTAAACAATTATATAATGAAATTAAACAAGTATATGCAAGTTAAACCACGATCAAAATTTTAAAGATATCAAGTTAACTTTATTTAGGATAGACTCATCCTTGAATATCTTCGCATATGAATGAATTAATTGAGAAAATATTTTTCTATTTTATGCTTTCAATTTATATTCTTTTCACTAGGAATGCTTTGAATGATTTCATGGATGTTCCGATTATGAAAAAACATATATATATTTAAAATTTAAGATAATATTTTGAAAAAGGAAGGATTGTTTTTTTAAAGGGGATGGTTTTCAATTAAGTTTTAGAGGTATTTTTTAAGAAAGGGGTTTTATATAAAATTTTAAAATATATAAGTATGCACGGAATAATTTGTTCCTTTTAAAAAAATATTTTTTAAAATTTTAAATTAAATTTATGTCCAATTAATTCGTTACACCAAATTAATAAACAAAATATAATCCTAAAAGAACTAATTATTTAACTATTGATATTGGAATTGGGTTCCACAATCATCAAGAGTACAAGAAAAATAAAGAAAATCTAAGAGAAAAACAAATGTGTCAAGATGGAATATTCAAATTCTCTTTATTATTGTTGAAAGCTCACTAAATTTATGGCTTTAAATATGTCTTAAAAAGTCATAAAGAAAATGTTGAAAGATGAATTAAATAGTGTTTTTCGAATTAGAAATATAATACCCCTAATCCGATTCGATTTGTCGAATCCGGGTCTTGGGTATTACTACATGAATACAAACAAAAATTTAATCTACTTATACAATTTACAATTAATTACAACTTAACTACACACCGACTCAAACTAATTTACATATGCATACACAATAGGTAAATACAATTGCGGTACATGGTAATTTAATTACAAGAAATTTGAATTGAAATCCTCATTTGTTATAGTTATCCCAAAGTTTAAATTTCTAATTAACATTTTCGACTTTGAACACGCCACCAAACTTGCTTTGTATGCATAATAACCTGACATGCCATTTCATTTGGAAAACCTTGGCATCGTCCCTCCTAGCGCGGACTCACATTGTCTCACCTGAAACACAATATACACAAGATAAGCTCATAATAACTTAGTGAGGGAAATATCATTTACCTGAGTAATACTTGCACATTGTAACTAATGAATCATCTCGCTCTTAATCTTTAATTTTGTATCTGGCGAGTGCTTCCTCTAATTTTATTCAATTCATTATTTCTAATTGAGTCATTGTCTTATATAATACTTTACTGTGTGAACCATAGAGACATTATACCTTGTTGGTCTTACTGATTATACTTAAGAACCATACCAATTACGTCAATCAACTTACTACAGAACCCACCACAATGAACATTTCTTTAGGGTACGCCACGAAAGACATTCCTTTAGAGTGCGCCACAGAGACATTTCTTTTAGTTTATCATTACAAGGGTTGTTCTTTCAGAGATAGCCACAAAGACTATTCTTTCATAATTCACCACAAAGGTTATTTTTTCCTGTCGTGTTTACGATATGAATTTGCCTAAACTCATAGTACGTGAAGTTTGCCCATCATCAACTTGGGACACGCAGAGAACCCCATTGGGTAATCACCATCCTTTAATTCCTTTTAGAGGGTGCCATGGTCATGGGCTTTTAGACCTCACAGTGGTGAGTAGACTCTGACTCACTTCACAGAATCTTCATGCATTGTCATAATTTAAAACTTAACACTTTAATTCACTAACATACACCTAAGCTAACACTCAACTCATAGCACACAATTCAGGCATAAACATACAACCATACTTTGACATCAGTACTCATACACCATCCATTTCACATTCATGTATACAAAACTCAATATAACAATTACCCATGCACCAATCATCATGCATTCAGACTTATCTAATCCTTTTGTCAAATGCACAAAAAATCTTCATCACTAATCATCTATGTACCTCAATTAGAATACTATATCATAACTTATAACATACTTACCTAGAAGAATTATAGACGTTTGTCTTAGGGATTCGCCTGAAAAGTTTATATCTTTCTGCATTCAGACTTTACCTGCATACTCATCAATCCGCTTTTAAGTCATGAAAGTTCTGCATATACTATCATTGCTCTTGTATCATTTTTCCTAAGTATTACTCGTCCATCATTCCAGGTCTATCATTGTTTAGTAAATCTTACGCATACGATTCATAAATAGGAGCCAGAGTAGAGATTCACCTGACAACTACTTACATCAGCTTGAATGCACGATCCAAACATTTGACTTGAAATCAACAGCCATCACTGCTAAAAAAAAATATAGAAACATCATCAAAACCCATTTATATACATTTTACCCTCTTCTCAAACATTGACAACCCTAATATAAAGCCCATTTTCCTTTAATCTGACTGCTCACCAAAATTAACAGACTTACTTTTCAGGATTCCACATACAGAACTGAAATACTCACCCAGGATATGATAAAATCTCCTACTTCAGATCTGATCTTCAATTCCAGCTCAAAGATAGCAAATTGTATTCAACTTCTAAAGGAAGCCTACAACAACATCCTAATGGGAGGAAGATGAAAAACTCCTTTTCTTATACCCATTTAACTAATATATATTTACAGATAAGACCCATGCTCCCGTAGTGAAACTTGACACGTGTCATGCTCTTTAAAAAATATCTTCATTAATGGTCTACAGCTGTAAATGCAATTATAAATAAGAATCCAATATAGATAATATCTGGTTACCCTAACCAAAGGGTCCCTAACTACACTTACAATGCAACTAGCACAATAATTCTAATAACATGGCGTACTACGCCTTAAGCGAGTACTCCTTCAATAGTCATCTATTCTCTTGGTTGTTATCTCATTCCAACCAACATAATAATCTATCATTAAACCACCCTCAACTTAAACACTTTTAGGAATACGCCCATTCGGTATGTTAAAGGAAACTCTTAGGCAGATACTGCCTCGCCAAACATATTAATTTGAATATACTCGCCAAAACCTTGCACACGCCATAACTAGAGTGTTACAAGAAAAGCCTCTTTTGTGGTTGGTATTGTGTACCCAGAGGTAGTGACATTCCCCAAAGGTGTTACTGCATCGTACACTTTTCTCCCTTATTTTCACTAATTCATCTTACCTTGAAAAGACCACTCGAAGATAATACCATCTAATCTTTAGCCTTTATAGATATTTCCATCACCATAACAATGACCATCTATTATATATAAATAATTTATTATAATGACAAGTTCCTATAAATACCATCATTCAAGAGAAACTTGATCGATTCTTCTCCAATATCAAATGAAGCAACCTTTTCCTAAGTGCTCATGGAATAGCGAAATTGACCATTCATTCATATCTTTTTCCTATTGTCATCTTCCTTCATTGCTGATGCCTGAGGAAAAAATTTTTCTTTCATGTTTGAAGCTAAAAGGTTACTTGATTTAGGGTGGGTTTGGATAGACGGTGTGTTTACCTACGATTAGTGTAAAAACTACGTTGGCAGTGAGATTAGATGCTGTAACGTGTAACAAAAAGTAAGGTAAATGAACTGTACCGGCCATCCAAAGCCACACTTAGAATGCTAAAACATCATTAATGAGATTTGGAATCAAATAGGCTCAACTCTTCAACATCCAAACCTTATGGACCATTTGAAAACCATAAACAAATACTTTAAAATAGAGGAATTGTAACACGCCAAACCCGACCCTATATTAGGACCTGAGAATGGTGTATCACTACTTATAAACAAATTGACTTAAAAACATTTCGGTGGAAGCTTTGAAAATAATTCTTACAATTTATAAATTTAAAACATATTTATACTACTATTTTTCTAAGGTGAAAGAAATATTGTCACTTTGAAATGAATATACAAGTCAAATGGTATATTAACTCATATGCGGTAACTTTATAAATAGATTGTATTGTCTTAAACCCAAATTTTAGTACTTCATAAAATTCTCGTTTAACAGAGTCTTAATAAACAGAAGTTCTTTATATACATCATTTTCAAAATACACTTAAGTTTCACCTCTATTAGCCATGCATGATATATACACAAAACAACCATCTCACAATCTTAACAGTTCTCTAGCGTAGTCCTGAAGAAAGTCTTCCTTCTATTAGCAAATCCTGATGAGGAAAAAGGAATAATAGAGTAAGTTCATTTGAATTTAGTGAGTTTCAAAGAGAAATCATACAATACAATACTTAGAAAATTAACTAAACTTTTCTTAAGATCACACACGTATTACATAGAGTACACCTATTGGAGTATACAGAACACAGACAGACTCAGTATGCCAACTCATCTTACGTTGGCGTATACTGTATGCCAACTTAACATAACTCACACAAATCCATCTTCTTGCCAGCCACGTACCTAGAATACAAAATTAGAAACATATCTTTCAAACTTGTTCACATTCATTCTCCCCTTAACTCCTCATATCAGTTTCATTCAGTATAGTATGTTTTATCATGATCTGTGTAACAGATCGAATTTGACCCTAATCGGAATGGTGATTTCGGGACCACGAATCCGAGTCAAGAAATACTTTAATTATATTTTGTGTTTATTATATGTGAATTAATGTGTGTGAAAGTCTTGTAGAAAAATTTTATCGTTTGTGTGTTTAATTTAGAAAAAGGACTTAATCGCGTAAAAAGTAAAAGTAGCAAACTATAGTGAAAAGTGCCTATTTGATGATGGCTTTTTAAAGTGGGGTATTAAAAGAGTAAATAGTCCAATTTTAAAGTTAGTGGGTGGCTAAAGTCACCATTGCCCTTATTATATATGTTAGTTTTATTTTATTAAAATGGTTATATTAGTAATTTAGTATTAACTTATTATATGTTAAAATAAATAAAAGAAAAAAATCATTATCATCTTGGTGGTTCTTGGCCGAATGTTGAAGAAGAAAAGGGGTTTCATTCCTTTTAAATTTTTGGCACTTTAAAGCTTAAAATCAAGGTTAGTTTGATTTCGATTTTTGTTAATTTTTACGTTTTTGTGATCGTTGCTTCGTAAATTACCCGACCCATGCTTGAATTTTTGAAAATCATGTGTATATGAGGTTCGGCCATTGATGTGTTCTTATGGTTTATGATGTTTGATGATTTTAAATTAAATATATGTTAAAGATTAATATGTTTTGTCTTTGAATTTTTGGTAAATTTGAGCATTTGGGCTAAATTGAAAAAAATAAATTTTTAGAGGGGCTTATTTGTGAAATAAGTGAAAGAAATGAACTTGTATAGTCCTTGGGAGTATTCGACCCTTAAGTAGTATTGAGAAATTTGGTGTATTTTGTGTTTTATGCAAATAGGATTAAATTGTGAAAATGTGAAATAGTAGGGGTAAAATGGTAAATTGCCTATTTATATGTTTAGGGGCTAAATTGAGATGAAATGTACTTGAATGAGCTAAATTTTAATGTGTTTAGATCAAGAACAAAGAAAAACGGATTTGGATCGGGGGAAAACAAAGGTTCTCGAGTAGCCAGTTTACGCGGTCCGTCGACCGTCGAGGTAAGTCCTTAAGCAAGTATACACCAAAGAATTATTTACGAACATAGTATATGGTGATGTTTGAATATTTAAAGCATAAATATACATGTGGGCCGATTGTGGAGTATGAATTTGTAATGAAATTAATTTGGTTAATACAATGTGAATATGTATGTTTGGATTAATAGGTGAAAGTAAAATGAAGAATATGAGATGGTTAATAGTTTAGTACTAAGTACTGTGTATCGCAAAGTTGAATGTGTTGATATTCGGGCTTCGTGCCTAGCAGGCTTAGTGCCGGTGACATATTCGGGCTTCGTGCCTAGCAGGCTTAGTGCCGGTGATATATTCGAAGCTTCGTGCTAGCGCGTGCTTAGTGCTTGATGATATATTCGGGCTTCGTGCCTAGCAGGCTTAGTGCCGGTGATATATTCGGGCTTCGTGCCTAGCAGGTTTAATGCCGGTGATACTTTAAAACGAAGGAACCATAAATTGCTCGAGGTGTAACATAGTGAATCTATTGAGTTAAAAACTCAGGTAAGCATAAGTCCCATTTGAGTTCATCAGAAGTAAAGCAAGTTATGATTAATGTTACTTGAGTTGAAATATTATGTTAAGAATGGTGTTATGTGAATTAGAGCTTATAATCGATGTGTATGAATATAGAAATAATAGAATTTTTAGTGTGATAATGTAATGGATATGAATGTTGAATTTACATGATTATAAACATACGATTCATGTAATATATATACTTTGTGCTTTGATGAGTTGCAGGTTGATGGTAGTGAAGTATAAGTAATTGAGTTAATATATTACTAGTATTCAGTTTTGTATCAATTGCATATCAAAATATACATATACAATGTCCTACATTTATTGATTAAAAATGTTAAAGTGCTTGATTAATGAATTATCTTTTACTTAAGACTTACTAAGCTAGTGAGCTTACTCTGTATGTGTTTGTATTTCTGTTTTATAGATCATTGATTCAACTACGGGCTCAGGGGATCATCAAGAAAGTCCACACTATCACTCTCTTTGGTATATATATGTTTACTTTTTGAATCAAAGGCATGTATAGGCTGTATTTTGATAAGTAATGAATGATGTTCGGTTTTCTAAATGTATATATATGGCCTTGCGAATAAAAAGTACATTACTTTTGGATTAAGCATCGTTTATATGTTTGATATAATGGTCTGTTTTAATCTTTGGTATAAGACGTATGCTTATAATGCTTGGAAGTTAAATGTAGTTGTATAGAAATGATTATATATGTGTATAAGTATGCTTATTATGTCGTGCGAATATCTCTACTTAGATTATTATGTGCTTGGTATAATTCGGAGATGATCATGAAAATGTATATACTAATGCTTTGGGTTGATCATTGAAGTTTTATATTGAGAACCGAATATATGGTCAATAGATTGGCTGTATTTATATATATAATTTGAATTAGTTACATATCATGTGTGTTTGGTAGGTTATTCAATGATCTTGTATCCATGAATTAATAAGGTAAAATGAATTGAAAATTATGGTTTGACATGGCTTTTGTTTTAGGGATATTGCGCATATTACAATAGCATGATGTGTATGTTTGGTTATGCTATAAGGTTCGAATGTCACATATGTGAATGAAAAGCAAATAGAGTATCATGGATCTATTCGTTTTTATTATGCATATTTGTATAAGGTATAAAAAGATATGTTGATATTCGACTAATGAAATAAATGTATTTATATATGTTTAATATATGAAATTTGGTGTTGTTATGTGGAAGCTCGATTCGAAACTTGTATAGATTATGAGTGATGATGTGTCCATTATGAAACCTGGTTTGTAACGTAAGTCTTGAACATTATTTGTTGATATGGAAAAAAATTAAAAATGCGTATTGGGTTTATTCCATAAATGACTGTGCTAAACTGTGTCTAGTTCGATAACGCCTCATAACCCTAATTCAGCGATGGATACGAGTTAAGGGGTGTTACAATCTGCCCATCCGATTTGCAATATATCTACCCTACCAGAGGCTACACAAACATATTTACACTTCTCCTTCATCACCTATCATATCATATCATTTCATACATATTAGAAGCAGATGGTAGTGGCTTAAGCATGAAAAAATGACGCTTACTTTATATCTTAGACAGACTGCACTTAGACTGATGACTTTAGACAATCATTACTCATACAAATATTTTTCATCCATTTCTCACTTATACACCATTCATCCTTTACAAAGGAATAATACTTACCTTACACGAAATATAAAATAAAAAAACTACAACACATGGAAGTAAGAAGGAACTCTAGCACAAATCTATAAAACAGGTCCCTTACCCTTATCACTTGAACCTTCGTTATCTTCTTGAGCTAAAATATAAATAATTAAACATATCAGATCATCAATCTATCAAATCTGATCATGCATGCAAAAATTACAACACTTATACCAGAACCAGAAAGTTTCCCTCCTCACATACCATTTTAACATTTATGCGTGCATAACGAAAATATGTAAATGACATAAAGAATAACCTAGGGTTCATCAATAATTACCAGTAAGCTGGTTCTAACATATAAGTTAGCTGAATACTACGAACTTTCAAAGAGATTTTTTGAACTTAAGTTTTTTAAGAGTTGTAGAGAAAAATCGAGAAAGAAGAAGAAAACATAAAGGTGTTTAGAGCAACCACCGTTAACCTTATATATTTAAGCTTGAAGACAAGGATTAGTAGAAAAATCAGATAATTCCACTAACCTTCTTGATTCCTGTGATTAAGTACTCTTAATTTAATTTAGGTCTTATCATCTATAGTAGTCAAGTTCCGTTCTAACTAAATCTCAATTCAACTAACCAAATTATCATACTTAAATAATAAAAAAAATCTAAACAGCTGGGAACTTATTGAGTTCGCCAAAAGCATCTGAGTTGGGCTGATACTAAATAAAAGAGTCCGCCAAACTACAAAATGCGCCAAAACAAAGAGTTCGCCAAACGGTGCATACACACAAAATCCTATACTTAATCAAAACAAACACATTACTTACACACATCAATCTTTATTTTACCAAAAACATATCAAATAGTAACTAGATACAGAGACTTCGCCGGGCGGGCTGTTACAGTAATAGTTTTTAGTTCAGTGACTTGAAGAGGGAGATTGAAGAATTACCCAAATGCATTGATACTTTAGAAGAATCGCCACTTTCAATGGATTCCAAGGTTGAAATTATTCTCTTAAAGAAAAAAATTGGACGTTCATGGAAAATGGAAATACATTATTGGCACCAATGATTCCATGTTAAATGGTTCAATTATGGACATCGTAATACAAGATTTTTCCATGCCTTCACCATTCAACTTCAATAATCAAATGCCATTAGGAGACTTAAGAACAATAATGGCGAATGGTTTCAAAAATTTAAAAACCTTAGAAATATCATTGTTGAACACTAAGAACAAGAATTCGAGGCTACAGAATGGATGAAACACTTAATCATGTTAAAAAAGCTATCATATACGATATGTACAACTCAATCAAAATGGATACTATGGGTGAATAGATCAAAGAAGAAATTTTTAAGGCTGGTTCATAGCATCGAGTCTGGATGAATTCTCAAGAATATTTTTCAACGTTTTTGGGTTTGATAAAAATTGAGGTAAGACTTGTTTGTGATTTCTTCAAGGATGGTCGAATGCCTCAAGGATTTAAAATATTATTCTTGTTCTTATGTAAAAACTTTCCCAATTTGAGAACTATTCATGAGTTTCAAGCATTCTAACATCAATAATAAAGAATCCTATGGCTTATCTCATCTCCCCAACTCAATCAGCCTTTGTTTCGAGACAACAAATTCAAGACAATATTATTATGGCTCACAAGGTGATGCAAGTCATAAACCAACTAAAAATCTGACTAAGGCAAATGCACTTATCAATTAATAGTATAGCTACGATGAGCAAAGATATCGTTCCCACGAGGAATAAAAGTACTAGTAATTACCATCTTTATATTATTTAACCGACAAATTGGAGTGATTGATTAAAACTAAAATTAACTAAAGAACATGACAAAGAACAAATTAGGAAAATAAACGATTAACAACCAAGAAGCTAGATAATTCTCAGGAAATAATCCACGTAGACTTCATCTGTCATTATCAATCTATATTATGCAATTTCTTGACTTAGCACCTTGATTTGTAGAAATCCCTAAATTATGCTATTATCTCTCTTCAAGACTAATAGCAACTGACTCTAGGTTGATTAATTAAAATTTCTTTCTAATTAAAACCCCTATTTAATTTGATCTATGGACATCTTTATTAGATTTGACTCTAATCTGATAGATTTATATCGTCTTATTTCTAGGATTGCATGCAACTTCACTCAATTACGCTAGATCTACTCTTAAACAAAGTCTATTCCTCCACTGATTTAAGCTTATCAAACATGGATTAATAGTCTAGAAATATTAAACCAAGAATTAAGCACACATAATTGAGAACAAGATCCAAGTATTTATTGTATAAAAATATAAATTAAACGATAGAATCTATCATAAGGTTCATCTCCCCTAGGTATTTAGAAAATTAGTTCATGATTACTAATAAAAACATCCCAAAAATAGTATAACCACAAGAAATAAAGAAACTCACACTAAAATTCAAAAAATCAAAAGGAGATATTCAATCTTGATGGAAATCTGCTTCAAAGTCGGCTTCAATGGTGTTTTCCAAGTTGTTTTCCTGAATATTTTTTGACAGTTCCCTCCTATCTTTTTATTTGTGTCATACATAGGTTTTAGAATGCCTAAAGGACCTAAAAATAGCATTTTGCGCATGTTTGGAGTGTGATTTGCGAGATCTACACGGTCTGGCACATGGCCATGTGGCAGCTCGTGTGGCCCACATGCCCGTTTCTCGAGCCCGTGTGGAATTGTCCAGCCTGTGTGGCTCTTGAAACTTGCTCCATTTTTTCGATTAATGTAAAATATTATGAGCATAAAATTCACCATTTTAAATCGAATAATAATATAAAAAAGTATTAAGAATGAGGTTAAAATGTGTTACTTTTGACATTTATCACAAGGCTTTACATGATTTCAAGAGGTGTAAATAGGGAAATAAAGGAATAATGGCCATCAAACAAACTTGACCTTGCAAAGGCTCACAAAAAAGTCTCTTGGGAATTCCTTGAAAAACTTTGGTAAAATGGGTTTTTATGACTTTTGAATTTCTTAGATAATGAAATATGTAACACCCTCTACACTCTGTGTTCATTAATGGAGAACAAATGGGCTCAATTTCATCAGAATAAGGCATCGAACAAAGTAATCCATTCTCACCATATTTATTCAACTTTATCACTAATATTTTTTCCTTCATTTTTGATAAAGTTGAAGAAATAAGTGAATTGGAAGTGTATTAGATCAATCAGATGTGCCCAACACTTTCCCAACTGATTTATGCTGAAGAATGTTTAATCTTTTCAAGGGCATGCCAAAGAAACTTCAATGCTATTATGGATGACCTCAATTTGTTCTAATTTGTTACTAGACAAACTATTAATTTTAACAAACCAACCATGTTTTTCTTCCTTAAAATTATTAAAAAATACAAAGAATTATTTCTTTTAACTTAGGAATCCATCACATGAACCTATCTTCAAAGTATCTCAGTCTCTCTTTTATTTGGGGTAGAGGCAAAGTAATGGCTCTGCCATTATTCGAGATATGATATAATCTTAATTCAAGGATGGAAAGGAAATTTCCTATCAATTGCAGGAAATGAAATTCTCATCAAAGCTGCTGTGTCGAAAATGCAAGTGTACATCATGCAATGCTTTAAAGTTTCATCTACATTTTGCAATGTACTTAACGTCATTCTTAACCACTTTTTGTGGGGAGGAATTAACTCCTCTAAAAAAGTGTTCATTGGATGTTTCGGGAAAAACTATCTACCTAAAAGAAGAAAAGAGGCAAGGGTTTTTTGAGATTTTTAAGCTTTTAATGTTACCCTCTTAACTATGCAAGCTTAAATGATGATCCAAAACTCACAATCAAAGTGGGTCCAAATCCTTAAATGTTTTTATTTTTCCTTTTTGCTCCCTATTGCAAGCCTTAAGGAGTAAATCATGCTACTGGGCATGTAGTAGCCTTCGCTTTCTTTTCAAAGGCACACGCAAGAATGTCAATAATGACAAGGACATTCTCATTTAAGATGACATATGGATATTGGCATTGTAAAATTAAATTATTAAACACTCGACTCCCTAGTTGGGATCATTTATTATCAAGCATCCCATGTTGGATGACTAAACCTTGTAAGATTCTAACTTGATTCATTTTCTCTTTAATGAAAAGGATATTGAGGTTATCTTAACAATCCCCATCAATTGTTTTCCTCTAAAAGAACACCTTAGTTGGCATCACTTTTCAAACGATATTTATAATGCCAAATGTGGGTATTATCGATTGTCCTCTTTCATTCATAACTGCAACATTATAGGTATAAGTTAACAAACTAATTGCGTCAGTATGGACTGGTCTAGTATTTAGAATCTCAAAACACTTCTCAAGATCTAAGCTATTTTCTGGAAAGCTTTCTAGAATGCCATTACCTTGAATGAAATTTGGCAAAAAGACATCACTCCTAGTTATTGAGTTGTTTACGATGCAAATCTGACGTGGAATCATTAGAACACATCTTCTTTTGCCCAATGTCTCAAGCTATTTGGAAAGCCTCGACTTTTTATTACTTTTTTTCTCTTATGGGCTTTAGATCTTTTACCGATTGGTAGATTGAGATTCAAATGCTAATTTCATATTTTGGTTCTTTCTTAGGCATTTGTTTAATGGCATGGATTATTTGGGAAATTTAAAAAGTTAGAAATAATTTGATCTTTGAAGGAACAAGAGAAAACCATACCTGATTATGGAACAAAATCTTTGTGAAATTTCAAGAATTCATAGAACAAACTAAGAATCCACCTACCATGACTTTGAACAACGTCCAAATGGTTTCTCGAACCCTTCCACCGATTAATGTTATTAAAACTAATTGTGATGTTTTCTATCTTACTAATAGTAATATTGATGGCATTGCCAGCATTACACGTAACCATAATGGAACTTTTTTAATGGCATGGATTTTCTGGGAATTCAAAAAGTTAGAAATAATTTTGTTTTTGAAGGAACAAGAGAAGAGCTTATTCGATTTTGCAACAAGACCTTTGAGGAATTTCAATAATTCATGAACAATCTAAGAATTCACATACCATGACCTTGAACAATGTCTAAATCATTTCATGGACCCTTCCACCGATTAATGTCATCAAAATTAATTGTAAAGCCTCGTATCTTAGCAACGATAACATTGCCAGAATTGCCACCATCGCACGTAACCATAATGGGTTTACCATTAATGGTACCAATTTACGAATGTATTCCTCTAAAATGTTTGTGGTTGAAGTGTTAGCAATTAGACTTGGTTAATCTATCATCGAAAGACATAAATTGTAACGACCTAGTTTTCAATAATGTTGGAAAACGTGGTTTTGAGACCTCTTTTCCATAAACAAAGTTCATAAATATTAAATAGGGATATTTATAGAGTTATTACATTGATGAATTAAAATTTGGTTAAGCAATTTAGTTGAAAATGTGGTTAATTAAGGCTTAGAGACTAAATTGTAAAAGCTTAATCGCTAAAGGTTTTTAATTAGGAAAAAGCTTGAGGACTTAAATGAAAATTATCCCTAGGACTAAAATGGTTAATAGACCTATTTCAAAAAGATGATAGTGGGATGGGATGTTAATTATCATGAACTTAAATAATTAAAAATTAAGGCATAATTAAATAAGATTAATAAAATTTAATCATGTTTAACTAAACTAATCATACTATATAAATGAAATAAGTGGGAAAAGATGACAAAAAGTCATCATCTTTCCCAAACTCACCGTCCACCATTGAAGAGAGCTTGAAAATCTAGTTTGAACTTTTGGTCATCTTTACAAGTAAGTCTGTAGCCCTTTTTCTTTGAGTTTTTTGTTTTTTTTATCATGGGAGCTTGATTAAGCTAACCCATGGATCAATTGGTAAAATTCTGGTAAGTTTCCATTTTTGGGAAATGAATGAAGTTTGTGTGAAATTGTTAGAAATTAAGCTTAGTTTATGAAAATGACTAAATTGTAAAGCTTAATTGTTAGTTTCGTACATTAGGGGCAAAATTGAATAAAATGTAAAATTTTTATGAAATTTTTGGTAGGAATAGGAAGTATAAGGTCCCTAATGAATATATGTGAAATCAGATTGTAACTTGAAGCTCTAGATTGTAACTTATGTTTGTCTCAATTTTAGGGATTAATTAAATAAATTATAAAATATATTTGCCTTTTTATTTTAATATATTTGATATGGAATTTAATATTGTGTATTTTTGAATTATTATTCATAGCTAAAGATGATGCAAGACCGTCAAGAGGGAAAGGAAAGATGAGAGTTGACGACGAGTGGTGCGATCTATTGGTTTTTATTTCTATGATTCAGGATCAATTTAATTGTTGCATATTTGTGATATTTTGCATAATATGGAATTGAGGTGAGTTTTTAATGAATATTTGAATATATTTGCTGTAATTGTGATTGATATAACATAACTAGATGAAGATATGATATTGGCACTAAATTGGGTTGAAATATGTTAAGTTATATGATGAAATAATGAATTGGCTGATGAATTGAAAATGATGAATTGTGAATTGAGCTATGAATTGAGCTATGTGATAAATTGGATAATTTGTTACCCTATTAACTGTTCGTATAGAGTTAGATATAGTTGGCTTAGAATAGGATAGATTGAGTATGGGTTACTTCAGATATATGTCGATGAGCACTGGGTGCATTTTCTTTTGGACGTTCCGGTGAGTGTTAGGACAACTATTACTTCGGTTAAATGGACGAGCGCTGGGTGCAGTCTATTTACTTTGAATGTTCTATGAGGCACTTGTGTTGGTTGGAAATTTTGTATCCGTTCAAGTTTGAGTCATGTTAATAGGGGTGTAAATTGTGAATTAGTTATATTATGCTCGAAAATGATTAAATGATATGGAATTATACTACATGTACATATATGTGATAATTGATTAGCGATAGCACATGAAAGATCATGCAAATCGGTTAAACAAGCCTGAGGGCTAACAGCTACCAAACGTGCAAACGTTTTACTAGAAAATACCACAATAGAAATATATTAAGTTAAATAAGTGGTGTACGCAAGTATACGGGTCAAATTGTAATATAGATGTGTACAATGGAACACAAGGAAGTATTTCAAGGATCGTACCCAAAGGAGGAAAATTAAATCAGAAATCTTAAAAATTATATTATGATAAACAATAAAAGAGATAACAAGCGTAAACTAAATCAAAGGAATTAAATAAATAGAAAATAACCTAACAACTAAATCAGAATAACAAGTAGAAGATTAACTCGTTTCAGTGGTTGTAATTAACTTCAAAATTTCAGTTTAAATGAAATTAACTATTAATTAACTAGTATTACATCTTCGCCTATACTAATTAACTAATCGACAAGTACTCACTTATCTCTTGACCTCACTTTTCCCACCGGGATAAATTATGATTTACTCGACAATCTTATCTCCTGACCTCGTTTAACCTAGATTACTTCTTAGAGTCGTCAATCCTAGGGTTTAGGCATACATAATTTAAAACCAGCAATCCCTTATAGGAAACTCGCATTCCTCCGTTAACTACTCCCACATCCACTCGTTAATCTCCCTAGAGACTTAGCCTCTCATGGATCTAGACACCATAACTCTTAGATTTAATTTAACATGTAAAAGAACACAAATAAATTAAAGTAAGAGAAAAGGTAAGAAATTGCCTAGTTGATTGAAGCGGATGTGCTTGGAGTTGCGAAATCTCTTGATAGTTAACTAATCTTGATGTTTGTAAAAGAAAAATGAAATAAAACTGCTGAATACTTTAATAGAAAAGACTTATGTTTGGTTGAACCTAGTCAAAAAGAAAAAAGTATGTCGAAATGGAAAATAAAATGAACTAAAACCTAAATCTACGAACTACGGCTCCTAAAAGATTGCTTACATATTAGCAATAACCTTTTTATTTATAGGGATGTTTAGAAACCCTAATTAAGTCTATTACAGGCCATAATCTTAGAAAATATTGATTGCACGAACGATTTTAGCCTTTTTGATTCTTGCGACACGATACCATTATCTTTAACTTTGAGTTTTGGTTTCATGTGTTACGTCTCGGGAAACTTGTGCTACCCTCGAGTGTCGTGCATAAGGCTGTTGGGCTGCTAAATACACATCCTGCACACTCAATTAAACATATAAAACTACCTAAGGCCTGAATTAGTGTAATAGGTTAACTAACATCAATTCTTGCGTAAAAATGTTTATTTTGCACATAATTAAATCTAAACTACGAAAGCTAAAAATGCTATAATTAAACATAAAAGTACAAAAAAAAGAAGCTCCTTAAGTGCTGAAATGTACTAAAACTACCACTATGTTTGGCAGTAGGTCAAAGGCCGATATAGATAAATGATGAATGAATGAATGCGGTTCGAAAATTAAATATGTTATGATCAAATGTTGAACATTGGATAGATTTGTAGCTTTAATGACATTGATATATTGGCATGATAAGTTTATTTAGCTTTGTTAATTGAACTAATATTTTGATAGTTCAGATGATGCATTGGTACTTTGGTAGCATATTTATATAAATACATATATGTTATTACATTGAATGAGATTTAGCATGAGTTGTATATATACATTGGTTGAGATTAGAATTCAAATTGATTGTATGCAAATGATTGTAACCTATGTTATATTTACTTGAATCATGGAAATACCACTGAGCATTATTGCTTAGTGTATGGTTTGTTTTTCCCCTGTGTAGGTATAGGTACATCTAGAGGTCCCGAGTAGTAACTCCGACATCCAGCCAAGTGTCCCTGACTCATCAATGTTTGTAAAGTCTTTTTGTTTGTTAAACAAAATGTACTTAGGCTAAATTAGATTGTTGATATAATAGATAGTTATTTTTATATTTGAAGCTTAAAATGGTAACATAGAAATTGCTAAATAATTAATTTGCATATGTGAATATAATGCCTTGATGAATTGTATGAAAAGTTGGCATACTTATGGTTTATAAGGGAAATGCATATGCCAATTGTGTAAATGAATGTTGAATGGCATAAGTGCCTATGTTAGCAAGTAGGTTTAAGTAATTTATACATATATATATGATGAGATATGTTGAGAATGTATGTTGGAAATGGTATTAATGGTTTTGAAGATTGGTATTAAGCATATTGAATTGTATTGATCAGTTAAATGGGTACCAAATTGGAGTTTGTTTTAAGACAGGGGTCATGTCATGATGTCAGTTCTTTAATGTTGCGATGAGATCAAGTCAGTATGTTGCGTTGCGACAAAGAACCCTCAACGCCGCTACATCAACCCAATATTTTAAAATTTTTATAATTTGGTCCTAATCGACCTCGGGTTTGCAATAAAGCTTTCATAAGCTCATATACAACCCAAAAATGAATGTATATCGTATCATATGTATGAATTGTTTGAAATTTAACCATTTATTGGAATAAATCAAATGTAGTTTAATCGTAGTTGCTCCGACAATGAATGTGTAACAGCCCAATTTTGGGGCTAGTCGGAACAGTGGTTTCGGAACCACTAATCCGAGGCCAGAGAAATTATTTTTTAATATTATTTTATGTGTTATAGCATGATTATATGAGTACATGAAAATTTTGGTGAATTAATTTTAGTGATTGCATGCTTAATTTTGAAAAAGGACTAAATCGTGTAAAGTACGAAAATTTTGTTCTACAAGCTAAAGGTGTTAAATAGCTAGGGAACACTAAAATATGGGTCATTATTGAGTAAATAGACCAATAAAAGTGGTGGCTGGACATGAATTTTTTAATTCATGAAATTGGTCAAGGGTTAGGTAGATTTTAGGTGACTTAATTGATAAAAATAAAATAAAATAAAGAGGAAAAAGATATCACCTATCATCTTCCTCCTCCCTATCGGAATTTTCAGCAAAAATAAGGGTTTTGGAAGCTTGAAATTTTAGCAACTCTTTACCCTTGCAAGTAAGTGATTTTAATTTTCATTCTTGATAATTTTTGTACTTTTGGGACCATTGTAGCATAATCTAGCTAATGAAGGGACTATTTTACAAAATGGTTGAGAGACTAGGGTCTTTCCATGTGAGTATTCATGTTTTTGCTGAAATTTTATGGAAGAAAATGAATCTTGGTTGTTTAGTAAATAACTTTTGTGAAAGGATTTTTCATGAAAACACCTAAAATGGACCTTTTTTGTAAAAGTTATAAAATGGGTAGTAAATGTGTGAAATAATTGGAATTGTGAGTTGCTATAAGAGTAATAAAGGTGCGGTTAGGCTTGTTAAAAGAGGAAAGATGATTAAAATCATTTTACAAGCCTAAGGGCAAAATCATAATTAAGTGAAAGTTTAAGGGCAAAACGATAATTTTTCCAAAGTATGAATTTTGTAATGTCTTGATTAATATGGTGATTAAATAAGTAAATGTTGTCATTATAGATCAAGAAAAACAGAATCCGGACCTAGATCGCGGGAAGACCAAGCTAGTAGATTAATTCAAACTAGTCGCTCATATTTTGTATACCGAGGTAAGTTATACGTAAATAATACAACTTTATTGTTATTATGTATTGAACAATTGATATGACATAAAGTGTTTGATTATTGTTGTGAATATGCATGATGGGAATTGATGTAGTAAAAACTCCCGGGTGAACCTTAGGAATAAATTGGATATCCATGCCATGACATATGGTTGATATGTGTGCTAGTGTAAGACCATGTCTGGGACATGGCATCAGTCATATTATGAGAGCCAGTGTAAGACTATGTTTGGAACATGACATCAGCGTCGATATGTGTGCTAGTGTAAAACTATGTCTGGGACATGGCATCGGCCACATTATGAGAGCCAGTGTAAGACCATGTTTGGAACATGGCATCAGCATTGATATGTGTGCTAGTGTAAGACCATGTCTGGGACATGGCATCGGCCACGTTATGAGAGACAATGTAAGAACATGTTTGGGACATGGCATCGACCTCAGCATGTGAGCCAGTGTAAGACCATTTTGGGACATGGCATCGGCATTTTACTCTCTTGTGTTAGGCTTATCGGATATCCTTTAGTATTCCAAATGGTTCCATGGGTTATTTAAAGTTTATGATAAAGATATGAAAGGATATAACCATGTTGTGAGTGGTACAGGTTCTTACTTGAAACTCATGAGACATGAGCTTAGTTATGATGCCTTAATGGTAAGGATGAAATTGAGTAAGTTCTATCTATGAGAACAATTTAGGGACGATCTTGTAATCTTTGGCCTACACTTGTGATGTGTAAATATGTAATAAATCTATCGTTGTTAAATCAAGAATGTTGTGCTGGTTGATAATATGCTATGTGTTTAAAGAAGCATGGTTGATCTTGTTACTTATTTACATGCAACTTACTAAGCTTTATGCTTGCCCCCTCTCTTTCCATTTTCTTATAGTGCCGCCAAGCTAGCTCGGGGGTCAAAGGACGTCGAAGTCATCGATCACACTATCAATTTAAACATTTGGTATAGTTAGATTTATCATTTTGAGTATGGCATGTATAGGGTCTTAGTCTTTTGTCAAATGTCATATTGTTTGGGCCAAATGTGTTGGCTCGTCTTGAAGATTGATTCATTTTGTATAAGGCCATGGATGATGGCTAATACTTGTTATTGATATATGTAAATAATGATGTTTTGTCATGATTGAGCAAATTGCATGATTGGATTGATAAAGTATGTGATAAGTTTTGCATGTGAATGGAGTGTAGTGGCCTTGATGTGTGTATGTCTTGTTGTGACTTATGTTGGTGCAAGTAAGGGTGGCAAAAGGGCTTGGTAAATAGCCTTGTTTTTGTCCACACGGGTAGACACACAGGCGTGTGTCTAGGCCGTGTGTGACACACGATCCGCCCCATGGGCGTGTAGTCCTGCCGTGTGCCCCCTGCACCTTAATTTCGTAAAATAGAATGCCTAGTAGTAACCACACGGGATAAGGCACGGCCGTGTGTCTCAATCGTGTGGATGACACCGCCATAATACACGGGCATGTGCTTTGGCCGTGTGACCCTAAGATGTTGCTGACGTCAGAAACAAAATGTCAAGGTTTTAACACACGGGCTGAGGCACGGGCGTGTCATGGCCGTGTAAGGGACATGTCCCATGGACATGGGCGTGTGCCAGGCCGTGTGAAAACCCCTGTAGGTTCGAATTGAAAAATAAATTTACACGGATAGGGACATGGGCGTGTGTGACCAGACGATCTTCCCACACGGGTGTGTCCCTTGCCACAAAGGGCGTGTGCCCCTATTTTCAGTGAAATTTTCCAAAGTTTTCTAAAGTGCATAGTTTAGTACTGAACCATTTCTAAGTATGTTTTGGGCCTCGTAGACCCATATTAAGGATTTTAAGATGAAGTTTGAAAAGTTTTAAATCTGAACAAAATTTTATATCCCGAAAATGTTTGTATGCATGTTAACAAGTTGGGTAACGCTTCGTACCTGTTCCGGCATAGGATACGAGTAAGAGGTGTTACAGGATGTGACACCTTGTAGCTTGGACCCAACGATCGGGTTGGGTATCGGGGTGTTACATGGATGGCAACACGTCATCATTGAATCAAATTACTTTTATACAATCAAAATGCTTAATGGAAAGATCTCAACTTCTTTGGAAGTTTCAACATTTATCTCCAATATCCTCTTGATGGTTTCTTGTGTTTCAAATGTTCTTTTTAGCCGTGTGATTTGACCTAATAATTAAATAGCTGATTGGATTACTAAGAAACAATATTTTATTCTTGTCGGATAAATTGGGTATTTTGTATTACAACTGAACTTATTTATCTATTGTAATTCCTTTGCTTTCAATGAATTTTTATAGTTTGAACAACAACAAGAAGAAAAAAAAACCCTTAAAAATATAACATTTGATACATGAACTTGACACTTTTTTTTTTAATTTTTATAATTTGATACCTAAGTTTTTTTTTGTCCAATTTGATACTTAAATGTGACTCTTTTTCTTAAGTGGTTACCTAGCTTTTTTGGCCCAATTCAGTACTTGAACTTAACACTTTTTCCTAATTTGATATCTAAACTTGTAAAATGTTATACAAATTACCCTAATGTTAGTTTTTCACGAGGGAACAAAAATAGCTAATGTATGATTGACATGTGATAGATGACAAGGAGTTTAATGGTAAGAGTTATTACATTTATTTGGAGTTCATCTGTTGCATTAAACAATGTGCTCAAAGGTTAGCTTTTATTGAGGTTGAGATTACTTTGATTGTTATTGGTAAGAATCATTCAAAATGGATTACATGCTTAAAGCATGGCTTGATCTTTACAAAGCCCTTAATTCCATAAGAGGTAATTCATGTTACAAATTGTGCTTTGAATCGTTCTTCACAAATTAATACTGAAGAATAAAATAAGAGTTTTAAAAACCTAAAATAAAAGAAATTCACTAGATTAAATGTAAAATTTAAAATAAAAGAAAATAAACTAAAAGTAATTAAACATTTAAAATATAAAAAATTTCATGTCATTTATCACATATTGATAATACATTTTGAATATTATTGTTACTTCATAGAAAAACATTGTTAATATATTGATGTAATTTTATATATCGTTTGACAAGTTTAAGTACTAAATTAGACAAAAACAAGTTAAGTATGAAATGAGAAAAAAAACTAAATTAAACAAAGAGAATTAGTTATCAAATTAAGAAAAAAATTGAAGTTGATACACCAAATTAAAAGAATATTTCAAGTTAATATTATATTAAACAAAATTAAACAGCGAAGCCTAGTTGTAATGGTGGGCTTTAAAACTTGGCTGCAGAGCCGTTACTTAATTACTACAAACAAATCTCTCTAACTGCCCAATGAAATCCTGCCATGTCATGTCCAACCAATAAATAAGCCGAATATCCCCCTTGCAAATTTAACCCAATATTTATGACTGACTGGACTTACAAATGCCAATTTGACCGCTCTGCTCCCATTTTTCTCAAGTAGAAAAAGAGACTCCGTTTTCTCGGTCTCTCAGATCCAATTATCCGTTTCTTCCTCTTTCTTAGATCTCCGAATTCCAGCATTTGGATCTTCACTTTCACATTCTTTAAGCTTGCTAAAAGAGAGAAAAAAAAAAAAACAGTACGGTTTAATTCTGAATAGTGCTATTTTGGTGATCGATTTAATTGCAGCATTTGATTTAGTTTCTATTCCATCTGTGTCGACCTCTCTACTAGAGTTTCCTACCTTAATACGATCATGAATCCTTTTTCTTCCGGTACTTGTCTAAGGTGAGCACCAATTCCTACTGTTACCCATTTCTTCTTTTACTTCTCCTTTTTCCTTTTAATTTGAAGATCAGATTAACAACTCATGAATTTGTTTATTTGAGTGGACTGGAGTTGTGACTAAAATTTAAAAGAGCTGTTTTTTTTAATACCGTGATTGGAATTTCAGGAGTTCAGTTGTGGTTCGTGCAACTTAAAAGATGATTGCGTATGTATTTAGAGCTATGTGTAATCTGTTAGCCTGTTTGGGGTTTTTCTAATTTGGTTCTTCTGATTATCTTTTGTTTTCCTTTTTATTATCTCTAGTTAGTTGCAACTTGCATCTATTAATGAAATTGTAGAAATGTGTCATACCCATTTAATAATTGGTTTGAAAGTAGCTTGGTCTTCTTTTTTTGAAATGTTGATAATATTAAATGTTGCACTAAATAGCATTGTTGTTAGGAGGTACTATTATATAGATGGCAACTAAAACGTTGACTGGTTTTGTCACGCAAGTCTTACTGTCTCTAGTCTTGCATTATATGTAGCATCGTTAAGGCATCCACAAAGGTGCGCATGCACCCTTCGCCTTAACACTAGATAGCAAACAAAAGTGCCTCGAACCCTTTTAGGTGAGGTGCATGCCTGGTGCACCTAGACACACTTTTTGTAAAATGGCAGGCATAGAAAATGCACATGTAGTTTATATACATATTAATTGAAAATGGTTTAAACATACTTCTGCAATGCAGGGACATGATACGGGCTATACGTGCATGCAAAACTGCAGCAGAAGAACGTGCTGTTGTAAGGAAAGAGTGTGCTGCTATTCGTGCTTCAGTTAATGAAGGTGATCAAGATTATAGGCACCGTAACCTGGCAAAACTCATGTTCATTCAGATGCTTGGATATCCCACTCATTTTGGCCAAATGGAGTGCTTGAAGTTGATTGCATCTGCTGGATTTCCAGAGAAGAGGATAGGATATCTTGGTCTTATGTTGCTTCTTGATGAAAGACACGAAGTTCTCATGTTGGTCACAAACTCATTAAAGCAGTATCTTTTGTGTGGATTCTTCTCAAGCTTATTTTGTTCCCAATTCCTTTTCCCTTTATCAGTTCTGTTCTGGGTTAATATTGTTGTGCCTGATAGGGTTGTGTTACAAGTGTAAAAATAAGAAAATGGAGAGATTTGCTTTACTTGCAGGAACCTTAACTTATATGCAGAGATCTGAACCATTCAAACCAGTACATTGTAGGACTTGCTCTTTGTGCACTGGGTAATATTTGTTCAGCAGAAATGGCTCATGATCTTGCACCTGAAGTAGAAAGATTGCTGCAGTTTCGAGATCCAAATATCAGGAAGAAAGTAAGTGTGTCCTATTCTTAACTCAAAGATATGTTCATCACATATAGATGTGAAGTAAAGAAGGAAAATGGAGGCCACTGGACTCCAGACTTTTTGAATTTCTTATGCTTAATGCTGAGTATCCCTCTTAAATGATAACTTCTCTGTCCTCTTCTGCAGGAGTAGGAAAGTTTTGGGTTATTCTGTTGAGCACTTCAAATATTTCTGTTTGTGCCCTTTATTTCTTTGCAACAATGCGTTTGTAATTTTGTCAATTAAAAGGTTAAAAGTATAAACTGATGATTAAGTACTGGATACTGCATAACTGAGATGCCATCTGTATAGTGTGATATTCGTTCAATGATATTCTGCACCATTCATATGGCAGCTACTTTTATCATATCTGGATATTTTTTCTGCCTATATTTCTTAACCAGAAGAATTAGCAGCATACAATCATTCAAGGGAAAAATGCTAACGTATTGAAACTATATGTCTGATGTGACTCCAAGAAAGCCAACTTCAGTTTTCTTGTTTGATGGGGAGGGAAAGGCATCTAATGATCATTGCCAACCATTCTGTGATGGCATTTTTTAATGTTCTCAATTGGTTCAACTGCAATATCACTTTTCTATTGGAGGACTGATTCAATTAAACAGGCCTCCCACTTCCACATCCCTCCCCTTCTGCCCGTGTGCGCAAAGTGGCTTTGGTTATGAATTCTCATAATGTGCATTTGTTGATAATTTTTAAGTTATATATATGTCAATTTCTTCAGTGACCTGCCTGCAATCTTTAAGAGCTCTTGACTCTTGTTGTAGGCAGCATTGTGCTCCATACGGATCATAAAGAAAGTTCCAGACCTGGCTGAAAACTTTATCAATTGTGCTGCTTCCCTACTTAAAGAAAAGCATCATGGGGTCCTGATAACAGGAGTTCAACTTTGTGCAGATCTGTGTAAAGTCAGTTCAGAAGCCCTTGAATACTTTAGAAAGGTAAACTGGTCTTGACCTTATGAGCACAACAGCTCATAGCTATAGCATCTGAAAGACACTCTATGGAGTTCATGAATTATTTGCTTTACTTGTCTGCTCCTGTATAAAATTGTAAATATTTAGTACCTGCTTTGGTATTTTTTGGATCACCCAATGCGAGCAGAGCTGTCTACTTTACCACCAGTCCTTATGTTCTGTTTCTGGAAGAAGAGTAGTTATGATAAAAAGGATTGAAAGGATCAAGCTTACTGGTGTTTTTTTCTAAACAGTTGGTTATTTTTTCCTTCAATTTATACTAAGATCTTCAGGCTCATTTTGCAATTTTTTTTCTATAGGATTTATGAACTTGTTAGACCTTTGGAGTTGAGCAAAAATAGGGCTCCTTTATCATGTAAATATTGGGTTGAACCATATTTTTAATTTTTGAGGGAAGAAATTTTTCAAAAATGGATAATGCAGTCAGTTTTGTAATTTTGATAGTAGCTTATTTTATAATTATTGCAGAAGTGCACAGAAGGTTTGGTCAGAACTCTGAGGGATATAGTAAACAGTCCCTATTCAGCTGAGTATGACATTTCTGGCATCACTGATCCTTACCTTCATATAAGATTACTTAAGCTTTTGCGGATATTGGGCCAGGGAGATGCTGATGCCAGTGACCGTATGACTGACATACTTGCCCAGGTCAGTTGTGATGTTTTTTCCATGACCTATCATTTTTCTTAATGTGTCTAAAGTCCTAAAAATGTTTTCTAAAAAAAAAAAAATCTGACATTCCACTCTATTATTGCTTCTGCTCATTAATAAATCTTAATGAAATTACTCGAAGTATGTTAGTTGACCAGATGGTATACTATATTGGGTATTTTGGATATTGCTTCTAAAGCTGATTTCTGCCAGTGAAATTAGAAACTGAAAATGTTTTGGATAACTCCTTTCATGGTTTAAGGTAATGTTTAATTGCTTAATGAGGTTAAGGTTTCTTTTATTTTACTTTTCTTGTATTTTCTTTCCTTAGGTGGCAACAAAAACCGAGTCAAATAAAAATGCAGGAAATGCTATTCTTTATGAATGTGTTGAAACCATCATGAGCATTGAAGATGATGGTGGCTTACGTGTGCTTGCTATAAATATCTTGGGGAAGTTCTTGTCTAATCGTGACAATAATATCAGGTATTTTCTTTGAAATCTTATTTTGATTTTTTCATATCCCTTTCTACATATTTCTTGGTCTACTATATTGTGCAACTGAACCTCGCCTGTATTCCAGATATGTTGCATTAAACATGCTTATGAGGGCTACAACGTTGGATGCTCAAGCAGTGCAGAGGCACAGGGCAACAATTTTGGACTGCGTAAAGGTATCTGAAGATATTTAAATTTGTTTCTGATAATTCTCAATTGGCTTCTGATGGAATTTCTTGCTCAAGCAGTACCCAAGGGGTTTGCTTTTGCTTTCCTTTTGTCTATCCAAAGTATCTGGTTCTGGTATTTCTAACACCATACGGGAGGGAATTAAAAACTCTTTTATCACTTGCTAAAGCAGCGATAACAATTTCTCTCTTTTGGTATCACTTGATCTCTTATTTTTTCCCTTAAGGATAAAGACCCTGTTGTCGTCTCTCTCTCTTCTCCTTATTTTTTATTTAGGGAACCCTCTAGTTGTCTTACATGTGATGTGACTGTTATGATTTTTTGTGGTTGGTTGTTCTTCTTGCCTTTTGCTTGATAATTAGACAGATTCGTTGTGATTTTATTTTAGGAGATATAAGAATTCTCACAACCATCCCTTGGGCTTGGGTCAGGGTTAGGTTGGATGATGAACTGGGTAGATATCCTTGGTACTCTGAACAATAAAATAGTTTCCAGCATTTTTTTCATTGCTTTTGATGTGGAATCTAGATCTGATTCTGAAGTGCCGTTGTCAAAAAGTGAGTTTTCTCATGTGCAACTGAAACGTTTTTGATTTGACATTTCCTTGTCCAGGATTCAGATGCTTCAATTCGGAAAAGGGCACTTGAACTCTTGTACTTGCTGGTGAATGAAAACAATGTAAAGCCCTTGATAAAAGAGCTAATTGAATATTTGGAAGTAAGCGATCAAGAATTTAAGGGAGATCTTACTGCCAAGATTTGCTCCCTTGTTGAGAAGTATGTTATACTATTTGTTAGTTACATGAGAAGTGCTACTTCAACATTTCTTTTGTATTCTATATATTCTGTAGTTGTCATCTTTATGCTTTCTCTTCTTGCCTCAGTAATTTCATGTATGCATTGGTGCTTGTATGCCGCTGTATATGCTGTGTATACTTCTTTGTCCAACCTCAATTTTTAGGACCGTTTAAAATGATTGGTTATTTCTACTGCAGAAAGCAGTTATTGCACACAGCCCATTTGACATAGTAAATTTTAATGAATTGCTTAGATTAATAGATGCTCCTTCTATCATTTCATTATATTGGATGGAATGTTCTTCTGGTATATCAGAGAATTTTTCTGTTGACCGAGGATATGCTGAAAGACTAATTTGGAATTACTTTGTAACATTCTGTTGTCAATTAACAATTATATTTATCCCTCAGGTTTTCCTCAGAGAAGATTTGGTACATTGATCAAATGCTCAAGGTTCTTTCTGAGGTATGTGTTGTCTTTCATAGAATCACCATATGATTGGAATAAAGATGTTTCATTTGTCATATTCCACTTAATTCATTGCTGTCCAAGTTTCTCTTTTGCTACTATATTGTTTATTCTTTGAGTCTCATCCATCTCAGTCTTTGCTCCTAGTAGGTGTTGCTGAACATTACGTTTTCTAAAAACTTCTTTATCACATTACCCAAGTCATTTCAATCTTTGATTAATGTTCATGCAATGTTTTGTGTGTGAGTACACGACATATGCTGTAAGACTTCAAGCCACCACAGCCAGTAACTTGTTAAGGACTACTGTTGGATCCAGAAAAGTGGTCAATGGTTTTTGGACCTGAAGCATAATAGAAAAGCTAACACTTTCCTGAGACAAATTGGTATTTAGTCACTGTTTACTGCATGTAGAAACCATATGAAGGCAATAATTTACCAAAAAGTGTGGAATTGAGGTGTTTAGTCAGTAATGATTCATCTTACTGTGTACTATACTCGGACTTCGCTGTGTGTCAATGTTTTTGCATTTTATTGATGAATTTCAATAAAAAAAATAGGATAACGGCCACAAACATTCAAGCAACTAATCAAATGCTTGTTCTTTTACCTTTTCCTGGTGCATGAATCTCCTTGATCTGCTGGATGTGTACTCCTTTTTTTTATCACAAAATATTTAGTAGTGAAAAAGGGAGGTTAATTTTTTCCCATTTTTGGGTATAATGGCACTTTTTTTTTCTTTTATCTTCTTGGCTTTTTCAACATTTCTATTAAATTATTTTGATCCAAGAGTACTAACATTTATCCTTTGCTTAATAGGCTGGAAATTTTGTGAAGGATGAAGTCTGGCATGCCCTTGTTGCTGTCATATCTAATGCTTCTGACCTCCATGGCTATACAGTCAGGGCACTGTACAGAGCATTCCTAACATCAACAGAACAGGTATTCTTTGTTTTTCTCATGGTGGATTTTATATATCTAAATTTAATATGCTTATCTACTTAATTATTCAAATGCACATTGATATTTTATCAGGAAACTCTTGTTCGAGTGGCAGTTTGGTGTATTGGTGAATATGGTGATATGTTGGTGAATAATGTTGGGATGCTTGATATTGAGGACCCAATAACTGTAAGTGTATCCTTATTAATGAAATTGTTTACCTGCTAGTCTTTAGTCATGTTGCGCTTCTATATCTCAAGAAAAAAGGGGAAAACAGCCAGGCTGGGGGAAGCTTCTAATTGAAGAATGTTGATTAGGACCTTTTCTGCAAAGATTTTCATTACTTCGATGCTTATCCTGTGTGCTATCAAATTGAATTCAAGTAATTTGTTAACTGGTAGTAAAGAACATGCAACTATTTTCCCTTTTTTTAATGGCTTTCATCAAATAGTAAATTTTCTAGGTTTTTCTTGTGGAATTTCAATTTTAGTGGTAATTTATAACAATCAAATAAATTTCAGCTAGCTAGTTATAAATCTATTTTACAGATTAATCAAAGTAATCTTGACCAAGTATGGCATTGATTTTGGGTTACGGGTAATGTGATTTTGCAGATGTAGAAATAGGCAAGGAATCATTCAATTCTCCTTTTGACAAGGCATTGTAAAGTACCTTCTAATTTTATTCAAAGCATCTTGTCTAGGTATTTTTATGTTTTTTCCGGTTGAAATATTTTGAGTTTGCTTTTAATCATATGTATTAATGGGTGTTAAGCAATGTAGTTCTTTGTCACTCTGGGTCTTTTCCTTGGAATCAAAAAAATTTTGTTACAATTCTCAAACTAATTAGATTCTTAACATGATATCTGCTGAGCTGAAAGTTCTCCATGTCTGGATCCTTTTCTCTTTTCAGTGTCTGCATTAATGAATGCTTTTCAAAAGTTTTCAGTTAAATATATTTCCTAAGCAGGTAACAGAGTGTGATGCTGTGGATGCCGTAGAGGTTGCTATTAAGCGTCATACTTCAGATCTTACTACTAAAGCAATGGCCCTGATTGCTCTGTTAAAGCTCTCTTCTCGTTTTCCTTCTTATTCAGAGTATGTTGATGCTTGCCAACCTGCATATTATCATTATCTCACTCAACTTCGCACAATTATATGTTTCTACCTGCTTCTTACCTTGTCCTATGGGTTAAAAAGAACCTTTTATATACATAACACAATCTCAGTTGAATTTGTTTCTTGGCAAATTAGTTTGACGTTCTAATTATTGTGAGAGTTCCTTCATGAAGTAATTGAAAATTTTCTTATTTGTTTATATGACATGAAAAAGATAATAAATTTTCATGGATTGCTATCTCAGGAGGATTAAGGGTATAATTGTCCAAAATAAAGGAAACCTTGTGCTTGAGCTGCAGCAGCGAACTATAGAATTTAATCGTATTCTTCAGAAGCATCAAAACCTTAGGTATATGATTAAAAAGTTGTGTTGTTTTTTTACCTCATTACTTTCATTAGAGGGTTTCCTGCATCATAGCATAGTTGTGAATTACAAAGCTGATGAATGAATTTGTACAGATCTGCATTGGTTGAAAGGATGCCAGTTTTGGATGAGGCGACTTTCAGTGGAAGGAGGGCTGGCTCCTTGCCAACAGCTATTTCAACCTCTTCTGGAGCACCCTCTAATCTTCCAAATGGAATTGCTAAACCCGCTACAGCTCCTATTCCAGATTTACTTGACCTGAGTTCAGACGATGTCCCTGCACCTAGCTCGTCTGGTGGTGATTTTCTACAGGATCTTCTCAGTGTTGATTTGTCACCAACTCCTGCACCATCAGGTTAGTCGGTGTTGATTTGAGGAGTGAAATTAGTTTTTCAAGCATGCACTTGTGTTTTGAAATACCTTGATATTCCACCTTAGTTTTTTTGGCAGCGTGATGCTAACAGTAGCATTTTCACAGTAATAAGTCAGTTGAATCCAAATGTTTATTTTATCTCTTTAATTTATCTTTACTTGTTGAGAGTTAATTATTTCTATTTGACAATAACCATAGCGGACAATAGTTCAGGCAAACACCCGTTGATTGAAATTAGTGGTTTCTAAACATTTGGACTCAAACCAACTTCTTGAATTGTTCGATAGAATAATAGTCGCTTTTAAATTTGATTTCTTTAATCATAAGTATAAATCTAGATTGGTTTGCAAGTATAATGGGTGTGATGATATGGTTATGTTGCATAGTCAATTAATTTGGCAGTTCCTAGAGTGTAACAATGTTAAAGAAAAATAAGTATCTCCTAGTCATTGCTTTTACTGCCTTCCTTCTCCAATAGCGAACTCTGTATTGCATAGGCATAAAAATGTTTTAATGTTTCATTCGAGATTAAAAGTGTACCATTTTCGGTTTCTAATCTCTTCTTTCCTGTAGTTGAAAATGTTTGATTTTATTTTTGAATTGTTAGGCGCTGGTAAGCCTCCAAAAGCTAGTACAGATGTTCTTGTGGATCTTTTGTCAATCGGAATGTCGCTTCCTGTGCAAACCGGCTCGTCTGCATCTGACATATTATCCTCCAGTCAAGATGACAAAGCCCCATTTGCAAATTTTAATGGGCTTGCATCACTTTCCTCACTTTCTGCAAATGCCACTTCTCCTGCAAACGCTGCTCCAATGATGGATTTATTGGATGGGCATGGCCCTGGTCCTCAAAAGCCTGGTAAGTTTTAATAGGTTTCGGGATCTGTTTGGCTGATTTGGTATCCTTTTAGTTGCCAAAGGTGTTATAGTCTTCTTTTCTGTGGGCAGAGGAAAATGGTCAAGCTTATCCATCTTTAGTTGCATACGAGAGCAGCTCCTTAAGAGTGATGTTCAACTTTTCAAAGCAACCAGGGAGCTCTCAAACAACGTTGATAAAGGCTACTTTTACAAATTTGTCATCTAATGTTTACAATGATTTTCTTTTCCAGGCAGCAGTTCCAAAGGTAACTCAAGATGTTTGCTTACCGAGTTTGCTTTTACGCTCTATACTTCTAGTAAAAACAATAATTGGGTTGGCAATCTATTAGAGGTATAATTTGCATTCTTATATTGTTCGCTCCTGCTGCTTTTTATTTATCATAGGTTCATGTGAAAATAAAAAAAGACTTTGCAGTTTGTGAACTAAAGCCTGTCCTCACTAATAGTTCTTTATTTTCTGGGGTTTGGCGGGTTCCTAAAATCTAGGCTTCACTATTTTCACAAAATATATGAAGTTGCTATGTTTACTAAAAATAACCATTGAATTTCTATTTGTTACATTGGGTTTTGCATGCTTCTCCTTTTAATATGTACTTCGCTGCTTTTATGCAGTTTCTTCAGTTGCACTTGGATCCAGCTAGCAGCAACACTTTGCCTGCAAGCGGTGATGGATCCATCACACAAAATTTGAAGGTCACTAATAGCCAACATGGGAAGGTATGTTTACTGAGTCTTATTAATGTTTATGTTATGGATTCTGAATCTGAGACCTTAGCAAGAGAAAGCTTTAGTATACTATCTAATATATCTAGTTCTTGTTAATTAAAGTTGCTCTAGGGAACTGATATGTTGCTCTCTGATCTAACTTCCATTCTGAAGCAGCCATCCTTCACTTACAGATTTTTGGGTTGCTATTCTTCCATTTTATAATTTAAAGTATTTTTGAACTTCTAAGTAGCAGCTGCAGATTTTGTTTCCTGCATCATGCTAAATGATGCTTGCATGTAGTAGTTCCATTATAGCCAAGAATTTAAATGCATGTGCAATTTATTTTTCACGTCTTTATGGAGGAGTCAGGTGGTTTTTAGGCTTTGGGTGACAATTTATTTCCATGGATTTTAGGTTGTCTGTAACCACTTAACAATTAATTTACCCTTGGCCTTGCTACCTGTGTTTGGAAAGAAATTCTTAGTGTGGTATGCAACCATTTTGCTTATTTATTTTTAGGTTAAATCAGTCATTTATGTATTTTATTTCCAGAAATCGTTGGTCATGCGCGTAAGGATAGCGTACAAGACGAACAACAAAGATGTTTTGGAAGAAAGACAAATAAACAATTTCCCCCAAAATTTGTGAGGTTGGTTCAGCCACGGATATGTGCACCATATGGTCATGTTTTTCCTTTTCTTTCGTATCTTGTTTTACATCTGAGAAGCTTCATCCCACCATTTGTAGTATGCTAGTGCAATCATTTGTTAACAAATTCTTTCAGTTTTAGGTGATCTTATATATATTACTATAAACCCCTTTCGGTGCGGAATTGTGGGGAATAGAATTTTTGGCTTAAAATACACAAGAAACTGAAATGTGTTATATTTGGAATTACAAGGTGAAGGTATGCTGTTCCTGCAATTTGAGCACGGAATTATTTATGGAACTCATTCTTACCTTGTTATTATCCGAGGGAACATTATCTTTACTCCTCTTTTGTAGTGCTAAATTTTGGTTTTGCGCCTTTTATATCCGTTTCATTAGGTTTTAATCTTAATTGCTAATACGATGTTTCTCATTCTATTCTTAGAGCTTGGTTATCAAACTCTAAAAAGAGGAAATCTGGAGAAAAGTTTTTAATCTTTGATTCTTGTAATTACCTTCAAAGTAGAGTACAATATATTTGATTTCAGATTATAGTATGTGCAATTTTTACTAATTGCAACTTGGACTTCCTCGAGAAAAGGGAATGTAGGAAAGCTATTGTGTATTGCCCATATATAAATATATAAACTTTCTTATGTAAATATCAAAGTATTTCTAATTAGTTATATAACATGGCAGCTCTCGAGCTGGCAAAAGGTTTTTAGTTTTGAATTACTAGACTTCACATTAATTTTCCTAGAGTTCTGTGATTTTTTCTCGGTTTCAAATGAATACTAGTACAAATAAAAAATGGGACAGAGGTGTTTTATTATAAATATAAAATTTATTAGACGAGAAAAGAATGCAATAAGCATTTCAAAATGTAAAACCCCAATGCAATATTGTTATTTTTAAATGCACATGGGATGCCTTTTATCTCCCCAAAGCATGTGCCAGATGCTGCTACTCTTTAAGAACGCTATCTTGAGCTTCAAGTCTCAAATGGGGCTGGCTCACCAGATGGTTAAAATAATAAGTGAAAATTGAAATGAGGGTGAGCAGAGTGGTTAAAAATGTGACAGAAGAGTCCTTGGATTCTTCTATCAATATCTCAATAATGCATGCTGTCGGTTTGTCTTTGTAACTGTAACTTAGAGCATGTAAAAAGATTGATTTGGATTGCTATTGGATTGTTATGTACATTTGACTTACGTGCTTCTCTCTCATGGAGTGGGTACTACGATGATCACTTAGCTTACCAAATCCCCCGTCATGCCTGCCACTCTAGCAGTGCTCATGCCATCACTTTTGTTTTGACTTCGGGCTCAATCAAATAGCTGTCATCTTTGGCTCCAGCTCCTGCACTTCTTCATCTAGTCTAAGTCAATTCTCGCATGCCTATCTAATCTAATAATGTTTGTGATGAACAAGACAACATTCAGGGACTCCAGCAGTTTTGTCTTCTCTCATTATATAACTATTGTGCCTATACAGTTTTGTCTTCTCTAATCATATCATATGAAGGGTGAAAAGGAAAATAAGTGCTAGAAAAAATTTCCCCTCTTTTAAAATCCCACCGGATTCAAGTTCAAAATAATCAAAACCCAATCCTAATACCAAAATGTTAGAAAGAAAAAAGAAAAAAGAATCCATGCTTTTTAACCTTTACAGTAAAAGTATGAGGAGGGAGGAGTAAAAAACAATTTCAAGTTTCAAGAACGGTTCAACCCAACCCTGTGCTATCAGCTTATCAACATGTGGTGTGGGTTAAATGAAGTTTCTACTCTTAATGAAATTTAATTATGGGGTAAGCTTGGGATCTGAACTTTAATTAGAGTAAGATAAAACATTGTTAAGACCCCACCATCCACTGACTTATGTCTGATGTCAACTTTTCATATAATGTTTACACTCACTAGAGTCCTTCAAACCACTTTTTTGGGATCCCACCGTCCTCATCATTCATACCAAGCAAAAAAGGTTCCTCTTACAACTTCAATTTAATGGACTTCATCATTCATCGTAAATAAATAAAAATTAAAAAGCCTCTCATAGAAAGAGCACCAGATTATTTGACCTCATATTAAATCCTTTTTTGTTCTTTTCTCTGTATTATTCTCTTCTGGTATACAGTGCTGGCAGAGGGAGAAGAAAAGGCATCACTTTATCAACAATTGAATGTGTGCATTCACAGGATGAAAGCAAATGTTTTTAAGATTAGGCACCACAATGAATTTTACCTCAAAGACGAGTAAATTGCCATTTGCCATAAAGTAAGAACATAAAGAAGCATAAATCACAGAAGTTGAATTGCACTTGCAGTTGCACTAGTAAAGAATCAAATTTCTTTGAAAGAAAAGTGAAAGTAAAAGGTAAAAGCTAAAAGCTAAAAGGAAAGGGCTTTAAATAAAAAGATTCGTTGACTATGGTGAGGTACAAAGGAACAGTAACTACCTTAGGTAACCTGAGCTCTACTATCAGTCCATGGCAAACCAACAGTAACTGAGGAAGAGCCTATTGTATCTGAAGTTCTTAGGAATTTACCTTTCTTAGACGATTGCCAGATCTTGGATACAGAAAAGCTTTCACCTTTACTTGTCAAGTTAATCCTTTTTCCCTTAACATCACCATCATTTGATGAATTCCCAGTTTGTCCAATTCTTCCCTTTACAAGCTTCATACTAGCAGTACCATTGCCACCTCTAGAAGGGCAAAGAGCTACATGCAACTCATCAGCAACCACATATTGGAATGACCCCATTGAGTAACATCTCCTTGCATCCAAATTACTGCTACTGGTCTCCCCTTCTCTTAATACGCCTTCTCCACCAACTACTTCTCCTCCACTTCCATCATTTGAACTTCTAAATTTGCCTAGTCTCACAGAAAACACCCTCTTTCCAATGTCACTCTCTGCAGGTTTTGGGCCAAGAGACACCCCACTTCCTCCGTTGCTTGATAACATGTTTTCTTCCCTTGGATATTCCAAATCAAAAACTGGGTTTTCAATTGGAAGCCCAGGTGTGAAAAGGGTCCCTCTACAAAGAGGGCAAGTAGAGTTAGACATCAACCATGTGTCTATACAGTCTATATGGAAAGCATGACTACACATAGGAAGCAATCTCAACTTATCTTGTTCCAAGAATTCACAAAGACAAACCGCACAATCAAATGGCTCTTTCAACCCCATTATTTCCTTATATAGAAACACAGGTAGAGCATCTATGAAAGCTTGATCCAGACCTGAATCATGAAGATGGAAGAGTTGTTGCAATTGCCTTTGGAAAGCATCAGACCCTGACATTTCTGGGTATCTGTTGGATTCTGATACAGATGAGGGAGACCTATGCTTCATAAGAAATCTGACAAGCAAGTGAAGAAGGCCAGATATGAAAAATATAACAGCCAGAATAACAATGATGAACAAAACAGCAGGGCTTATTTTACTAGCTGAAGATGATGACGAAAGGGAGTTTGGCTGCTTTTGGTTATCATTACTGTAGGACAATGGAGGAGAGGAGAAAGAAGAAGAAGAAGAATAAGGAGAAGAAAGTAGAGAGTGAGGATGGTAACTCAAACCACCATCTTTTAGCTTGATTTGAGATTGTATCCAAGACATTTTAGGAAATGGGCATGCTAGAAGCACCTGTTTCTTCAACTTTCTTGAACCAAAACTAACTACAGTCACCTATATGGAACCCAGGAAACTAAAATGAACAAGCAATGGGCACATTATTTCTTGCACCTACAACAAAACCCCAGCTCAGTTCACCCAATGAGGTTTGGCAAAAATCTAATCTTAGACTAAAGATTTACAAGAGGATTGCTTAGGTAGAAGACTTGGTAATAATGAATAAAAAAAAGGGAACTAGCTCGTAATTGGTGTAACAAGAACAAGAAGAAGAACAACAACAGGTGCTCTTCTAAGTTTGTAACACTTGTAACCGAGTCAAGGTTTTAGTTGACCTACCTCAGGAATTAGAAACTCTGGCATTACGGAACCCCATATTTAATAAGTTGATCCGATGATTGTTGCAGTGAACGCCATTTTAGTCCTGTTGGAGTTTCCAATTCCCTTTACATTTGCTATGTTATAGAGAAGGATGGAGCGAAGGTGCGGCAGGTAAGCTTCTAAAAAAGTGAAAGGATTAGAGGACAAAAGTATCAAGGGCCGTTTTGTCATTTAGTCTGATTTGGGATTTTTGTTTTTTTTCCTTTTCTTTAAGATTTTAATCTACCCTTTAATCTCTGAATATTACGTAATTAAGCTCTCTTGAGTCCGCAATTTTGAAAAATCATTTAACAATATTGGTATTAGGGATGACAAGAAAATGTTTTTACTTGAACTGATCCATAGATCCCTCGGGGTTAGAGATCCATGGGCCTTGGCTCCTACTCTTTTTTTTTTTTTGTGCAAATTACACTTAAAATTATTAAATTATTAATAAATTTATATTTTGGTCACTCAATTTAAAAGGTTACAAAATGTCATTAAATTATTTGAAAGTTTTTATTTAAGTCACTAGATTATTAAATTGTTGATGTATGACATTCTTTGTTCACATCTTCTATACCAATCGAAAGCTCTTTTTTCCCATCTCTTTTATAGTTTAATTTTTTTTTCATGAAATAGCTTTGAACGATATGAACTTGCGAACCAAAATTCAAATAACTTTCTTCTTTGATCTGCAACATTAATTGTTAGATCAACTTGGAACTATAGTAGATTCTCCTACTCATTTATGAGGACTGATTCACCATACTGATCGTCAATTAGAACTCACTAGTTGGACTTTTTTTATATAAAAAACTTAAAACCCAGTGAGTAAATAAAAATATTTGAATAGTTTAATGACCATTTTGTAACTTTTTTGAAGTTGAGCGATCAAAACATAAACTTACTAATAATTTAGTGACATTGGGTGTAGTTTACCCTTAAAATCAATATAAGATTTTTACATAAATTTTACTTTTGGCCCCAACAATTTATAATTTTATCTCAACTCTTATAATAAAAGATTCTTGCGTTATTACCTTCCATGTTGACCTTGATTTGGCTCAATTATATTTAAAAAATTAAAATTCAAAACTGACCTCCTAAAAAAAATTACTCGGTTTCAACTCGTTCCACTTAAAGATATTCAATAACTCTTGTTGAGAAAAGGTGTTGTAATGTGTAACACCTTAGTTTTGGCAGGTTTAAAGTTTTGGCGCATAATAGTAAAAAGTTTTTCTGGCGTATACATGTGGATGTATAGTAACTGCCACAAGAGTAAGTAAGAATTTGATTTCCTGATCTTCTGCCATATATTAAGGAGAAGTCCGTGTTAAGTGGTTAAGAGTATGTAACAGTCTGCTCGACGAGATCCTAGTATCCAGTTATTATTTAATGAGATAACAGCTTGATGGAGAGATGATTTTGAAAGGAGTGCTTGCCAAAGGCGTAGTATGCCATGTTATTATAGTAACAATGCTAGTTGTATTATGAGTATAGTAATTAGGACCCCTCTGGTTAGGTTAACCAGGTATTGTCCATATTGGATTCTTATTTATATTTTTATTTACAACTGTAGACCATTAATAAAAATATTTTGAAAGAGTGTGACACATGTCAAGTTCCAATGGGAACATGGGTCATATCTATAAATAAATATTAGTTAAATGGGCTAGAGAGATGGAGACGTTTTATCTTCTTCTTTCTTTTGACAATGCTATTGTGGCTTTCTTTGGAAGCTGTCTAGGGTTTACTACCCTTGGGCTAGAACTAAATATCGAATCTAAAATAGAAGATTACTTTGTATTTCGGTGAGGATTTCAATTATGTAGGTGGAATTCTGAAGAATAAGTTGTTTATTTTGGTTGAATGTTAAGATTAAAGAAAAAGGGACTTTGTACGGGGTTGTCCATGTTTGAGAAATAGTTAAAAGGTATGTGAATGGTTTTTGATGATGTTTCTATGTTCCTTGAGCAGTGATTTCTAGTCAGATGGTTGGATTTGAAGTTTTGAATGACAATAGGTGAGGATCAAGTGAGGTTCTACAGTGATCCTTTTTATATATATTTTGTTCATATTGAAATATATCTATATGAAATTAATTAAAGTATTAATTTACAATCATGAATAGTATGGAAATCATACTTATACGAATAATGGGATGAAAGTATGTGTATGGGATATGAATTCTAGCGATTTCAAATTTGTGAAGGAATGGGATTGAGCTAAGATTAAGTTAAAGAATAAGTAGTTTGGTCTAATGTGAGTTCTGTTATGAGGACTCCTGTAAATCTTTTAGATAAGTCTTTTATTATCTAAGTTTTGGAAGAAATGAATGAGTGCAAGAATGATCGTTGAGGATAGCATGAACATTTGATAAGAATTTGTGGAGTCTAAGTATGTGATAAATTGTAATGGCCTAAATTCAAGATTATCGGAATAATGGTTTCGCAACCATAAATCCGATTTAAATAGAAATTTATTTCAATATGTTTGCATGAGTCTTTATATGATAGGAAATATTTTTATAAATATTTATAAAATGTTAGTAATGTGGTATTAAACTTTCGTTAGAAAATTTTAACGTTTGGGTAGGAAATTAAAAGAAAAGGACTAAATTAACTTACCAAATTAAACTCCAAGCTTTAAAAACTATATTATCCTTTTTTTTTTCTTTCTTTTCTCTTCTTCTTTCTCCCTTCACGTTTGCTCTCTGTTTCTTCCTTTGTTTTTATCCCTTTTGTTTCTTTTCTCCTTTCTTTATATATATATATAATAATATAATAATATAATAATATAATAATAAACTAAAAATCTCAGATTTTTCTTCAATTAACCGCCTCAATCTAGACAAAATGGCTTAATTGCCATTTTGGTCCTTTATACTTTCTTTTAATCTATAATTAAACTTTTACTTTCATTTCAATTTAGTCCTTTTCATTTAATTACCTACCCAAGCGTTAAAATTTTCTAACGAAAGTTTAATACCACATTACTAACATTTTATAAATATTTATAAAAATATTTCCTATCATATAAAGACTCATGCAAACATATTGAAATAAATTTCTATTTAAATCGGATTTATGGTTGCGAAACCATTATTCCGATAATCTTGAATTTAGGCCATTACAACTCTCCCCCCCTTTTAAGGATTTTCGTCCTCGAAAATCTTACCAGTAAAGAGGTTTGGATATTGTTTCCTTATTGAGTTGTCGATAGTCAATACACAATCTTAAAGACCCATCTTTCTTTTTCACAAATAGAACCGGAGCACCCCAAGGTGAATGACTCGGTCGGACAAAACCTCTATCAACAAGTTCTTGTAACTGTGTCTTTAATTCCTTTAATTCTGTAGGAGCCATTCGGTACGGAGCCATGGAAATCGGAGTAGTTCCCGGAATCAAATCTATAGAAAATTCCACTTCTCTTTCTGGTGGCAACCCTGGTAACTCTTCTGGAAACACATCAAAAAATTCGCATACCACTGCAACGCTTGAATCTTCGACTCCAGATACCTTGGTATCTAATACATAAGCAAGAAAAGCATCATACCCCTTTTTGACATACCTGCGGCGGTAATAATCGAAATCACATCGATAATCCCTCAATCGATCGGATTTAACCCGAAGTAATTCACCATTCGACACTTCAACACAATATATTTCCTTTACGCATTTACTTATGCATCATCTCTGAGTTAACCAATCCATGCCCAATATCACATCAAACTCATCAAATGGCAGTAACATCAAATCAGCCAGGAAACAGTAACCTCTTACCATCAGTGGACAATTTTTACAAATTTTATCCACCAAAATAGATTGGCCAAAGGGGTTCGAGACTTTAACAGCAAATTCAGTAGGTTCAACAGATAAATCTTTTACACATGCAAGTTTTACACATATATATGAATGCGTAGAACCGGGATCAATCAATGCAGTAATATCAGTCTCAAGTAAAGTTTTGATGAATTTAAGTTGAAATTTTTGAAGTTTCAGAGTTTTTGAATATAGCATATGATGAATAAAATGATGAATTAGTGGTTTAATTGAAAGAATTTGAAGTTAGAATTGGGTAAAGGATTTAATTGTAAAATAAGCTATAACAAAACTGTTTTGGACAGTAGCAGTAGAGTAAATTTGAAAAATCACTAAAAATCGTAGAAGTGGAATTAGAAGTTGAATGAGATATGAAATTAAAGATTATTGAGTCTATTTTCATATGAAAGAAATATGGAAAGCAAAGGAATTCTGTAATTTGAGATATTTATATTTTTGTAAGACTGGTTCAGAGGGATTTCGGGATCCCCTGTTCTGGCTTTGAAAAATCATAAAAAATTGGAGAAAAATAATTAGGGGCTTAACTTTATATGTTTAGAATCCTGAATGAGTCTATTTTCAAATGAAATAAATAAGAAGGTCATATGAATTCTGTACGAAGAGTAATTTGATTCGTAGTGAAGAGAGGTCAGAACAGTCAAACAGTAAAACAGAGGAAACTTTAAGAATAATCTGGTATTGATTGGCCATACCAAAAATTCTGAAAATTTTATGGGAAGAAGATATGTGAGTCTAGTTTCAGGGAAAATTAACGGTTCTTCATTTGGAGCTCTGTAGCTCGAGAAATAAATAATTTAGTGACTGTGACTCAAGTAGACAGCTATGAATAAGCTAAAAATAATAATAGAATTATAGAAAATGCTACATGTGAACATGAAATGTATTGAATTGATGATTAACTTTATTTATTTAGATCCGGAAAACTCAAATACAAAGCTAGATCGAGGAAAGGAAAAAGTCCCGGATTAGTAGATTTTATAAACGAACTAGTATCGAGGTAAGTTCGTGTAACTTGAATTATATTCTTAAATGTTTGAAATGTATGTTATTGATATGAATATGATTTGAATGTCCATTGTATGAAATTTGATGAAACATTGGTATATTTGATAAAAAGGAAAGAAATCCCGGTTGAATGAAAGGAAAATTCGATGGATCTCTGAAAAGGAATTGACGGTAAAAGGATCTAGCCGGACGGGTGATCCTATCTTGATATAGCCCTCCCGAAGAATATATGGAAAATGGATTTAGCTTGGACGGGTAATCCGAATTAGGTCTGAATTTAGCTTTGGACTAGTAATTCGATTCAAGCTCATTAGAGTAATTGTCGTTGCGAGGATTTAGCTTTGGTGGTAATCCCGACAATACTCTATGAGTTTATATTGCGAGGATTTAGCTTTGGTTTAGTAATCCCATTTGTAAAGATGAGGTTCGCGAGTGTGCTCTCTGAAATGAAAATGTGCGCACATGAATATGAATTGACGGATCGGTTTGTACACTAAAGTGTACCTCTGAAAAATCCATCGAAATTCCGAGTAATTTAACGGGATAAATATGGAAAAATAACAAGGAAATGGAAATCATGACATTGATGAGCTCATCAATCATGGCATGTATACTATTGATAGATGAAAATTAATGGACTAACTTGGATGTTGAGTTTGTGAATACTAGGGAAATAATGCATTGAGTGAGTATACGAATGTTTATTGCTTGTATTGATTATACTAGGTAAGTATAATTCTTGTTACATGGGCTTACTAAGCACAAAGTGCTTACCCTATTTCCTTTTTCCCTGTTTTGTAGTGTTAAGAGCTCGGAGGTCAGACCGGTGGGAGACTCATCACACTATCAACCCCGGTATTTCGGTATTTAAAGAAACTTTAGTTTGGAAATGAATGGCATGTATAAGCTAATAAAATAAATGTTAATATGAAATGAATATAAGGTTAGCCACTGATATGGCTTATGTGTTGAAGTTATTTTATAAATATGCATGAATTTTATTTTGAAAATATGTTGAATTAGAATGGTTTCGGTTTCAAAAAAAAAAAAAAATTTGTAAACTCTGGTAATGCCTCGTACCTTATTCTGACAACGAATACAGGTAGGGGGTGTTACATAAATTGTGCATGAGTGTTGTGATATTTAATCATGAATACGTATGTGTTTATTCAGAATGTATACTGTGAAATGTGATCTTGTTGATATGGTTGAAATATGCATTGAAGTATAGTTTGATTAAAGAATTGAGTTAGTCAACTTGAATGTGAGTCTCTACTCTGACTTTTACATGTAAATTGTTGGTATAGATGATTAAATAATGACAAAACTTGAGTATCGACTAGACGAGTAAAACATAAGAGAATTGTGCAAAGTAAAGTTATTATGTGCAGAATTATAGGAATGAAAAGTAGAATGATGCATATGTAGGTAAGGTCTGATCAAGAAAAAGGGTATAAATTAGACTTGTAATTTGATGAAAGGTTAGACGAGCCTGGGTGCATGAGTAATTGTGATCATGAATTATATCCATGAATAAATGAATGTTTGTTGAGTATAATATGTGTTTTTGAAAGTGAATCTTATAAGTTTAGGTATACATCAATTGTTGTATTAGTATTAAAACATTGAAGTATAGTTGTAACAGTATGTCCGAAATGTATGATGTAAGATGCGTGCTATGTTGCTTGTTTGTTGGTAACCTAAGATGATTGTGCTAGTTTGTTTTAGAGCATGATGCGATTTTGGTTAAAAATTGAGCTCCAACATTTGTTGCAGACTCAAAGATACTTGTGACACAAATTTAGCCTAGACTGGTAATCTATTGTTGTTTTAAAGTTTTAGCATAGACAAGTAACCTTACATGTACGGTACCCTCTGAAAAGGAATTATGAGTGACAATTACCTAAAGGGGTTCTCTACGTATCCCAAGACGATGATGGGAAAACCCCACAAAATATGAGTTTAGGCAAATCCATATCGTAAACATGATAGGAAAGAAATGCCTTTGTGGCAATATATGAAATGAATGCCTTCGTGGCAGACTCTGAAGGGAAAACCTTTGTGGCAAACTTTGAAAGGAATGCCTTGACAGTGTACTCTATATGATGGCCCATATGGCGAGTTCTATGTAATCCTTGTGGCCTGTTCTGCCAAGACTTTCTGGTAAAATGTGCTTATCCACCCTTATGATAAGCTTTGAATAAATTCTAATAGTTCTATAATAATTACTAATGAGAGAAGGTTATGATATGTCCAAGGTCAGGGGTTGAATAACATCCATGATATAATTGAATAAGCCTTAAAGGGGATTTCTTGAAAAGAAATGTGTATCTTTATGTTAAGAAGGGTATCCGCCATGATGATCTACTAGTATTGAATATGAATGTGTTCGTAGCTATGTGTGACTTAAGAAGTAGTCAATTCGAGTTCATTTATGTTATGTAATGGTTGAATTAGATTTACCTGGAATCTGCCATATTTGGTTGTATAATGATTTCTACTGAATTCATATTGAATCTAAGTTTCGGTTATCCTGAGTATCTGGGGTCTTGAAATAGAGTGATGTGAAATTTATCTAAATGATCTATGTATCACAATAGCAGTATAGGTTTGTGTGGTATTGAACCAAAGTATGAATTGATTAGTTGTTGACAGTATTATTTCTGTGTAAGTATTCGCCAACATGTATGAGTATTTGCCCGTGATAAATGTCAGTGAACACCTATTTGAAATAAGAACATGAGTTCAAACATGTATAGTTGGAAAGGTTTTCTCAGGGAATGTTCTGTTAAGAAAGTATTATGGGAATTTATGAAACAATGGAAGGATTTCCTTAGGTTACTAAATATGAAAGATTAAGCATATCAAGGGTTTGACGACTAACATATATAAGAGTGATAAAACTGTAATGGTATCAACTGAAGTAAATGATCCAGAGTAATAATTAACTTATAGAAATTCATAAAAGATTTGCAAAGTATCATTAAAAGGTATGGTTATAGAGCTCACTAATTACTCTTGTACTTACAAGGTTTGTTGTTTCATTTCAGGTATTTGAGGAAAACCTGCACTTGGAGGGACAACACTAGGAGTTCGCCAAGATAGTAGCGAAGTTGGATATTATGGATACAATGGAGATTTTGGCGTGGTCTAGGAATAACCCCTTTTTGGTCTATTTCGTTAAACTTCTTTTCGTAAAGATTTGTATCTAGATTCACATGATAAACTATTGTAAGGCATTTCCTTTGCCCTCATATATTAAGCATTTTAATTGGAATGCCACAAGAAATGTTTTAAAGAAGTAAGAAATTATGAACTAATTTTGATTAAACGATTAAGTTTTATGTGGTAACACCCGAAATTTGGATCCGGTGAACCGGGTCGGGTTGAGGGCCTTACACAATGATTTGAGTGGCATTTAACAATGCCTACTACAATCTGCCACTAAGATAGGGCAGTTACTTGCCATATTTGAGTTGGCAATTTAATGAAGCAAAATCTTTGGACTAATTATTGTGTTGATATTTTGAAGATACTATAGTCCATCTTTGAAAACCAATCTATGTCTACTGAAGATTGGATTGAATTCGATTTAATGAAGACAACCCTTCTTTTGTGGAGAATTGGTCAGGATTGTGATGTTGATTTTGAAAGATCACAACTTCATCAGATTATGCTTTTATTGAATGTTTTGTAATAACTATTTTTAACAAATTGCTTTGTTTTCATTCAATTTGTATGCTAGCTAGTCAGTATGGATAAAGGTTGAGAGGCTTGTCTAGGTTATGTATGAGAGCATATTGAGAGCACTTAAATTTGTTCATTAATGAACAATTTTTTAACCCTTAAATCAGACCTAGACGTTACGACCTGATCTAAGCAATTATATGGGCCATAGATATGTCGAAAATATTAGTTGGAGTGATTTCATTCATATTTGAAAATGTGTTATTATTTATTTAAAAAATGATGAGTTTAAGTTAAAAAAACTTTTGATAGAAATCCCTTTTCATTAATTGAAAAAAAAAACAACTTTAGAGATTTTTAAATTCAAATTCGATAAAGTGAGTTTGCAAAAGAAACAATTTTTCTTTAATTGTTCAAAATAATAGAAAATGTCCAATTTATTCAATCCATATGTATAATTCAAGCAAAATGTCCAAAGTTAAAAATCCTATGCCGCAGTACCATAATTTAACATAAAAAGTCCCAAATAGCATAAAGCCCATAAAAATCCAAATAATAAATGAGAGTCCATATTTATTTAAAAACCATTTCTGAGAGCATCACCAATGACCACATCCGAGTCCTAACCACAAGGATGATCTGAAACACATAAGTAAAGTGCGTGAGCTTTAAAAAGCCTAGTGTGAGATCAACACAAATTTAATCGCATACATATCAAAATATCAATCTCAACATATCAATCATCATATTAATCACAAGTTCTAACACTTATACTTATGCATGAACATGTCGATGCATATTTTAAAACGATGCACATTTTATAAAATTTCCTACCCATCTTTGCTACACACCAGTATCGAGTTCCTCATAACTCATCCATTTGAAACACAATTTGTGGACAAACTACCACTGATTTGCAGATAAACTGCTACTGATAACACTTTGTGGACAAGCCACCACATATGTAGATATACTGCCACTGAAACACTTTATGGACAAGCCACCACTGATTTAAAGATAAACTGCCACATACTTCCACCTTTCATAAAACCCACCCCATGCATGCAATATGACAATTTCACTTTTTAACACATATTATTCACTTTTACACTTAGGCATGTAAACATGCTATCATAATCACGCATCACTTATTGATCACTTATAATCACTTTAACATGTTTTAACACGCTTTTCACATTAGATCATGGATCTTAAATTTACACATACACATATATAAATATTATATGCTTTAAATCATCAAAAGTATCACACATGCCATGTATCACATATCATAAGGATGAGATTTATGTAGCTAAAAATGATGTTAAGTCGTCAAGGGAGAAAGGAAAAACGAGAGTTGTCGACAAGTGACACAAGATTTCCGGTTTGTACTTTTATGATTCGGGATAGAAATAAATTTTTTCATATACTTGTTTATTGAATGATTAATCATCGGTGTGAGTATATCATTTTCGTATGAATTGATTTGCTGTGATTGAAGTTGAATATCGAGGTAAGTATATAAATTTTTTCATATACTTGTTTATTGAATGATTAATAATATGATTTAATTAGAATATGATTGTGACATGGAAAAATGAATTGAAATATGTTATATAATGTGAGATATTACGTGTTGATGATTAATTGAATTGTGGTTCTGAAATTGAATGTACAATTATATATATGAATTAGATTAATTTGAAATGAAATGAGATTGATAAAGAATGGGTGCGAAACAAGATCGTAAGTTTGTCCAAGTCGCAAATTTTGACTTAGGGCTCTAGACAATAAAAAAAAAACTTAGATTTTGACATAACTTGAGCTCCCAAACTTGAAATCAAGTGATTTGAAGTGTGTTTCAAAGTTAAGAGATAGCTATGCAAACACTTTGCAGACATCTAAGCCTATAAATGCTTGGATCTTATCCAAAAATTCATCGCAAGTTAACTAACCTTTTCAGCTTGAAAATTGGCAGCTTGGTTGAATTGACATTAATAAATTTCATCCATTCTGTGCATGTATCACTCCCCCTTTTCTCAAAAAGATTCATCCTCACATATTGTATTTGATTCAATCTTGGTTTGATTGGCTTGACCTTTGACCTTATTATTGGGCCTTGAGGTTGTGTAAGACAATCACATCCATGGGCTTGAAATTGGGCATTCAGACTTGCATCATTTCGCCTTCCTAAAGAAGATTTTTCCTTGAATTTTTAGCTGTAGAAAAAGTAAAGGGATTAGAATTAATAAAAAAAAACAAATACTTACCTAAGCTTTCCTATGTACCGAAATTATCTCCAGGATCAAATACATGATTTTGATCCCTCAAATCAACATGGATCAAGTACCTCTCCTTAAAAAACAAACAATTAACACTAAACAAAAAATTGTCAGGCACATGAGTGTTCAAGTAAAAAATAACATGTAACTTTCTTTGAATATCTGTGGTCATCCATAACAATTTCCAACGATGAACCAAGAATCTCATATAACAATAAAAATCAAGAAGGTTAAGATTATTATGTAAAAATTCATCGTTAAAGTTTAAGGTAGAAAATGTTGTTGCAAGACCAAATGCAAAAGATTCTTTAATAAACCTATCGAATGCAACAAAAGCACCATTTACAAACCTAGATAAATACATCAAATCAATTGAACTTTCAAACCAAGGTTTAATAAAACTTGACCAACAAGAAAGCATGTCGTAAGGAAAAATAAAATCAATAGCATACTTATCGAAAAAATTCAAGGTATGCCTACATATTGTAATGTCTAACGTGTCTTTCATTTGCTTACCTATTATCGCTTGTGGAGAATTTTCAATGTTCAACAGTAAAATCTTCTCCCAATGATAGAGTAGTGTAACTAGGCTCCCAAACTTAATAAAATAATAAACAATAAAACTTAATAAATACATTATTGGAATCATACATAATAAAATTTAAGCCTGGAAATCGAATAAAAAGCCCAAAATTCGTAATTTCCGTAATAATCCTATCCTGAAATTTTGTTTGCACTATCATCACTAAAATAGTCATAACTTGAGCTCCTAAACTCGAAATCAAGTGATTCAAAGTATGTTTCAAAGCTAAGAGATAACTATTCAAACTCTATGCTTGTTTGTTTAGTCTCACACTAAGCTTGTTAAGCTCACCACATTACCTTAACTTCTCAGGTAATGAATGAATTTAGGACCGGAATTGGCATGCGGAAGTACGATAGACTCCAGACTCAATTTCGTCATATTAGTTTATTATTATTATTTTATTTTCTCATAGTTATTATTCAGTTTTGGACTGTAAAATTATTGAAACTGTGGTTTAAGACTTTTTTTTGTTTTGTTTTAGGGATTTTCATTCTTACAATGGATTGACGGATTTATATACATTTAAATTGGACTATGCATGTTATTGGGAAAGTTAATAATAAATTGGTTAGTAACGATAATTTTCCGCTGTGAAGAAGTTAATGAAATTGTTTTTCAAAGGCAATGTCGAGTACTGTCTTTTTACAAAAACTACGCCTAATTTGCCAATTTGATCTAAACATGGTTGGGTCAATAAAATGAACTTTTATTTTCCAAAATGAACAATAGAAACCACATTTTTTACAAAAAGAGAGAACTTGAAGGTTTTTAACTATCGTTAGAGTAGGTTCGACTCTTGGCTGTCCAATGTGACTTTCACGATTCGGCCATAACGTCTAGGCTGGGTTTGGAAGGTTACATTTAGTGGTATTAGAGCCTAGGTTCAAAACCTCAGACTAAGTTTTCAAACCTTTTTAAAACGGGTCTACATGCATACATACATAAAATGGGTGTTTTTGAGAAAAACAAAGCACAAAATTTTGAAAGCACTTTTTTTTACAGGTAATAACGGAGTCTGGAGGTCCAATGCCAAGTCCATAGAAACAATAATGAAAATTTAGTAAGATGATAGAGACTATTGCATAAAATGTTAATGGAAGAAATATATGTTAAAAGTGCGTTAAATGATTAAACAAAGTACTAAATATACTCTTACTTTTAAATTATAGATTCATAAAACACTGAAATGAATAATCGTGAAATGACCACTCATGGTAGGAGGGGCCATACGGGTGACCTCTAAGGGCTTTGGTTGAGTCGACTGCATCACTAGATCCAGAATAGAATAATGAATAGAATGAGGTCAATAATGAACCCACTACTGAGGGTGGGAATTTGGAAAATGGGGGTAATGATGACTTTGATGAAAATGATCCTGTTACACTGGCTTTGTTAAGGGCTTTGAATCGGGTTGCTAGGGCTCCGATTGGTGGTGTTAGTCGTGGGATGATTGCTGAGGGGCTCCACTTTAATGGACAGAGTTATTTAGAGGTATTGTTGGAACTACTCCTATAGTGGCTGAATACTAGATGGAAACCATTAAACGAATTTTGGAGGATTTGGACTGCACTCCTGAGTAGAAACGTAAGGGTGTCGTGTCTTTGTTAAGGGAAGAGGCTTATCAGTGGTGGCAATCAGTGGTTAGGGATACTTTACCAAAGTGTATTTATTGAGCTTATTTTTAAGAGGCCTTTCAGGGTAAATTTGTGGGCCCTCGCTATGTGGAGGCCCGATGGTTGGAATTTATTGAGCTTAAATAGGGTGATAAGAATGTTTCTGAGTATGAGGTAGAATTTCTAAGGTTGAGCCGTTATGCACCTAGTATGGTGGCGTTTGAACAGGAAAAGAGTTTTTGTTTTCAGGAGGGTCTAAGGTATGACCTTAAGGTTCAAGTAGCTCTACACCAAGAGCATGTGTTTGAGGCTCTGATCAAGAATACTAAGATTATTGAGGAGATTAAGCGCGTGGAGCGCAAGAAGAAAGGGAAATAGAGGGATCAACCCAAAAGAGAAATGGGCCCTACTGGCCCAAACCCGCGACCTGTTAAGCGGGCCAAAGTGCTTAGACCACTACAAAATAGGGAAATAGTAGACCTTAGGGTAGGGCAAATTCAAGTTTGCAAGTATTGTAAGAGGCGCCATCCGGGCGAGTGTTGGAGAAGAACGGGTGCTTGTTTAGTTTGTGGCTCGATGGAGTATAAGGTCAAAGATTGTCCTCGTCGAAAGGATCAGGTGGAAGCTCTGACCCAGAATCAGGGCCCAATTAAAGATAAAAACCACAGGGGTAATCAAGATGCTCAGAGGGGCTGTAATTAGAACCGAAATGGGAATGGTAATCAAGTTCAGAAAGTAACAGCTCAGGGTGCGAATTGGGTTGAGGCTAGGCAGCCTACCTTGGTTTATGTAGTTAGACACCGAGAGGATAGAGATGCAACAAAAGTCATTACAGGTACCTTCACTATTTACTCATTACCTTACTTTACTTTGATTGATATAGGATCTACTCATTCGTATACTGGTTGTAATGTGGTTGTAAAACTGGAGATTGGGGTAGAGAAAACTGAAAACACTGTAACTATAGTTAGCCCATTAGGGTCCTCCATACTTGTAAATAAAATTTGTAAAAGATATCCTTTAGAGGTTCAAGGAGAGGTGCTTCTCGCTGATTCGATGGAGCTTCCTTTTAATGAGTTTGACCTAATTTTGGGGATGTACTAGTTGGTTGAGCATCAAGTTCGATTGGGTTGTGCACTGAAGAGGTTGACTTTAGTAATTGAGGCTGGGAAAGAAATTGTTATTGTTGGGGAACATCAGAATTATTTGTCCAATGTGATTTCTACTATGGTAGCGGAAAAGATGGTGCGAAAGGGGTGTGAAGCATATCTGGCTTATGTCCGGGATGCAAGCACAATTGATCCTTCAATTGTTAGCATTCATACAGTAAGGGAATTTTCTGATGTTTTTCTCGAGGAATTGCCAGATTTACCTCCAGATTGAGAAGTGGAATTTTGTATTGAATTGTTGCTAGGAACGACACCAGTGTCCATTGCTCCCTACTGCATGGCACCTAAAAAGCTTAAGGAGTTAAAGGTGTAGTTGGAAGAACTATTGGATAGAGGTTTTATTAGGCCTAGTATTTCGCCATGGGCCGCACCAATTTTATTTGTGAAAAAGAAAGATGGTACCTTACGGTTATTCATTGATTATCGACAACTGAACAAGTTAACTATCAAGAATAAGTATCCACTACCAAAGATTGACGACCTATTCGATCAGTTTCGATGTGCAATTGCCTTTTCCAAAATTGATTTGAGATTTGGGTATTATCAACCCAAGGTAAAAGAAATCGATATTCACAAAACTACTTTTAGGACTCGTTATGGATATTACGAGTTTCTTGTCATGTTGTTTCGGTTGACTAATGCACCAGTGACCTCCATGGATCTTATGAATTGTGTCTTTCAGCCTTTCTTTGATCAATTTATTGTGGTTTTCATTGATGGCATCCTTGTGTATTCTAATATAGAAACTAAATATGATGAACATTTGAGAGTGGTCTTACGGACACTTCGTGAAAAGTAATTGTTTGCTAAACTTAGTAAGTGTGAATTCTAGTCATGTGGTATCGACTGAGGGTATTCACATAGATCCCCAAAAGATTGAATCTATCTTAGATTGGAGGCAACTGAGGAATGTCTTAGAAATTCAAAGTTTTCTAGGTCTTGTTGGTTATTATCGAAGGTTTGTAGAGGGTTTTTATTTGATAATAGCCCCATTGACTAAGCTGTTGAGGAAGAATGCTCCTTTTAAATGAGGAGACAAATAACAAGCTAGTTTCAAAAAGTTGAAATCTGTGTTGATAGAAGCTTCTATTTTGATTCAACCAGAATCTTGTAAGGAGTATGTTGTGTATAGCAATGCTTCGCATGTTGGGCTTGGTTGTGTTCTAATGCAAAATGGTAGAGTTGTAGCCTATGTCTAGAGATAGCTTACGCCACATGAGTGTAATTACCCCACTCATGATTTGGAGTTTGAAGTTGTTGTTTTTACTCTCAAAATTTGGAGACACTACTTGTATGGTGAGAAGTGTATTATTTACACTTATTACAAGAGCCTCAAATATCTCCTCATCTAGAAGGAACTTAATTTGAGGTAACGAAGGTGGATTGAGTTGTTAATGAATGTACGATCGAGTATCATCCTGGAAAGGCCAATGTTGTGGCCGATGTCTTAAGTAGAAAGGCAATGTCTAATTTGAGGACTATGTTCGCTCATTTAAGTCTCTTTGAGGATAGAGGTATCTTGGCTGAATTGCAAATAAAGCTTATTTGAGTTCAGGAAATTAAAGATAAGTAGAGTGTGGATGAAAATCTAACACCTTGATTTAAAAATTTTGAGGATGGATCGATTGAGGATTTTGGGGTCAATTTTGAAGGAATTTTATGCTTTAGAGGGAGGTATTATGTACCTAATGATCCAAATTTGGAGATTCGACACAGTTCTTATGTTATGCATCCTGGTAGTACAAAAATGTATCGAGACTTGAGAGAATTGTATTGGTGGTCGAGGTCTTACACGTGAAGTGACCAAATTTGTATCTAGATATTTGACTTGTCAGCAAGTTAAAATTGAGCACCAGTTTCTATCAGGGTTGCTTCAACCGATTTGGATTCCACAGTGGAAATGGGAAAGAGTGACAATGGAATTTGTTAGTGGGTTGCCTTTGACACCTACTAAGAAAGATTCAATTTAGGTTGTGGTGGATAAATTGACTAAGTCCACCCTTTTTGTTCCTGTTCGTACCGATTATTCTCTTCAGAGGTTTGGTAAGTTTTATATTTTCGAGATAGTGAGATTTCATGGTGTGCCAGTGTCGATTATTTTAGATCGGGATCCTAGATTCACATCTTGATTCTAGAAGAAGTTGCACGAAGCTTTAGGTACTTGGTTGGATTTCAATACCACTTTCCATCCACAATTCGATGGTTAGTTGAAAATGGTCATGCAGATATTGGAAGATATGTTGAGTAGTTGTGTAATTGACTTCCAAGGCAGTTGGGAGGAGCATTTACTAATTGGAGAATTTGCCTATAATAATAGTTTTCAGTCGAGTATCCAAATGGCACCTTACGAAGCTCTTTATGGTCGTGTCGCTGACCTTTATGTTGGACTAAAGTGGGTGAAAGGAAGTTGATTGGTCTAGAATTGGTTACTGAAACTAATGATAAAATTCAGTTAATTCAAGAAAGATTAAATGTAGCTTCTGATAGATAGAATTTGTATGCCGATTTGAAGTGCAAAGACATTGAGTTCAACGTGAGGGATTTGGTTTTTCTTAAAGTCTCTCCATGAAAGAAAGTTTTGAGGTTGGGTCAAAATGACAAGTTACACCTCATTGGTACTTGTCGTGTGTTTAAAATGATTGATCTTGTGGCTTACCAACTCGAGTTGCCACCTAAGTTAGACTGTATTCATGATGTATTTCATGTCTCGATGTTGAGACAGTACCTATCGGATCCATTGCATGTCGTACCAGTTGAGAAGATTAAGGTTAGGTGGGATTAGACATTTGAGGAGGAGCCAATTGGGATATTAAATCATGAAATCAAAGTGCTAAGGCGAAAGAAAATTCTGTTAGTTAAAGTGTTTTGGAGGAATCATGACGTCGAAGAATCTACTTAGGAACTAGAGGATTCAATTCAGCTTCAGTATCCTCATCTTTTCAAATTAGGTAATTTCGAGGATGAAATTTCTTTAAGGGGGTAGAGTTGTAATATCCAAGAATTTAGCTTAATTAGAATGTGGGATTATATTAAAAATAAGGAATTAGTTAATTGGTTAGTGATTCAATGTGAATGCATGAAATTTAATTTGAGGTCTCAAGTTCAATTCCCTTCCCATGCTAATAATTTAATTTTTTGACAAAAACCCCTTGTTTTAATGAGTGTGTCGTCCTATCCTAGTAAACCTAGGTGTAAGTATTAATTTTTCACAAATAATCAGCCTTTATCCTCCTCCTCATTTCCCTAGCCGTTCCTCTCCTCCTCTCCATCTCTTTGATTTTAATTTTTTTTCCTTTCCTCCATTGTTGTCGTCGCCTACACCTCCCCTTTTACCATATCTTTCTCCTTTTTGCATCAATATTGTGCATCATCTCCTCTACTATATTATTTCCATTTTTCCTCAACTAAACCAGCCCAAAATATGAAATCTTAAACTCTAAGATCGATCCCAAACATTGCCAAGAAAGTGCCATTGCCGTTTCTCTCAACTAGCTTGGGTAAGATGTCTTCTTTCTTCAATTTCTTAATTAATCTTGCCAAGTAAAACCCTAAATTTCTACGTCTAGAATTTGGGGGAATTTTAATGATTTTAAAGATATTTTTCTAGCTTTTTAATGGATTTTTAAATCATTTTTAAATTGACCCCAATTTTGGCCACCACGGATGGTGGTATGTGCACCTAAGTGTAAGAAGGGGGTTGATTTGTTTCTTGGTTCTTTCCCATCTTTTTCCAGCATTAAATTAAGTTCTTGAACCCACCTAATCAGCCTTGAATTACATTTCAATTAGGGAAAACGTTCTTGATCAATTGGCTATTCGGATATCACTAATTGGGAAGCGTAAGTGTGATTAATTGTTAACTAGTTTGTTGTTTCGGCATAGTTGTTGGGAAAATGTTATGGATTGATTAAATGAGGGAATTATGAGACTGGTGGTTTGAATAGCATGTTTTGCTGAAATATTGAGTTTATGCATGATACAATTGCATGAGATATTTGCTATGATGTATATTGAAAAGGTTTTCATTCATGCACAATGAAATTCATAAAGTATATGAAATTGAATGATATTGATCGGCACCACTATAATGGTAAGTTGAAAGTTGGAACACTATTTCCATTTAATGAAAGTATTTGATTATTGAGGGCGTGTTAAACATGTCAATAAAATGTGAAAAGTATTGAAGTATGATTATGTATGAGTTTTCATGACATATTGCATATGCATTGGGATGGGATATTTTGTGGATGACGGAGACATTCTTTGGAGTACCGGTGGCAGATTAAGTCCATATTTATTCATAGTTAGTGCACTGAATTTGGAGTACCAAGGGGATTGGCAATTATATCACAATATTTATTGGTCGACAATTTTACCACATTATTGATTATTGGTTGTTTTACCACATCAAGCTATACTTGCATTCATTGGAGTTTGGCAGACAAGTTCTCGGGAACTCGTTGTGTGTAGCGGATGGTATGAGTAGGATCTCACATGTGCATTTTGTCACAATCATGTTCATTAGAATGACTACTATTGATGTTTGATTGTGTTATTGGATTTATGTGAAATTGCTTGTATGAATTATTAATGCTTGTTTGTTTAGTCTCACATTGAGCTTGTTAAGCTCACCCCATTACCTTAACTTTTCTGGTAATGAATGAACTTAGGATCGGAATTGACATGCGGACGTACGATGGGCTTCAGACTTAATTTCATCATATTAGTTTATTTTTATTTTATTATTAGTTTATTTCCTCATTATTATTCGGTTTTGGACTGTAAAATTATTAAAACTGTGGTTTGGGACTTTTTTTTTGGAGGGGGGAATTTTCATGCATGCATGTTTTTCATTTTTAGGATGGATTGATGGATTTATATACTTTGAAATTGGACTATGCATGTTATTGGGCTAAGTTAATAATAATTTGGTTAGTAACGGTAATTTTCCGCTGCATAAAAGTTGACCAAAATGTTTTTCAAAGGCAATGTCGAGTACTATATTTTTACAAAAACTACACCGAATTCCCTAATTTGATCTAAACATGGTTGGGTTAATAAAATGAACGTTTTTCCCAAAATTAACAATAGAAACCACATTTTTTTATAAAAAGAGAGTACTTGAAGGTTTTTAACTATCGTTAGAGTAGGTTCGACTCTTGGGTGTCCAATGTGACTTTCACGATTCGGCCATAACGTCTAGGCTGGGTTTGAAAGGTTACAAATATACTTCTAGCATTCTAAAATCCTTCAAGGATTTTAATATAAACTTTATTGTATAGTGATTCATAAAAGGTTGTAACCACAACCATTGACGCAAGTTAAATATTTTATGAACTGTCAGTTTAATAATATATCTAAATGTTATTGTATCCATCACAAAAGAATATTATATATTTTCATAATCAATGCCAGGACTTAGCAAAAACTTCATATTTTATTCTGTTTTTGCAAAACTACTTCATTTATACTCTTACTAGCTTTATACCTTTAGATATTTGGACTACTAGTCTAAAAAATCCACCAATTTAATTGTACTTAAGTTGCATCTTTCTATTTTGACCAATCTATTCCATATTTATATTTCTCAATAGATTTATTCAATATTCTCCTTTTATTTCATTATTTCAACAATGATATTGCATGCAAAACCATTGTCGACCAGTTTTATTATCGATTCCACATTTTCTCGAATTAACATGACTTATCGAGATATCTTATTTTCATTATTTTTTATAACTTTTATTTATTTTTATTTTTTATAATTTTTTTGCCACATGACACACCCTGGTTGTGACATAAGGCGGGTTTAACGGAAAAAAAATTAGAGGCAATTAACTTTAATGGTCAATTGTTAAAGTTAATGGTCAAATGATCTTTTTTTTATGTATTTTGACAATTCAAGTTCTCAATTGAGTGCAAAAAAAAAAAAAAGGGCTTAATTGCTTTTTTTGAAAAAGTTTGCGGATCTTTTTGATGCATTTTGAAAGTTCAAATACCTAATCGAGTGCAAAGAAAAAAAATGGCCTCATTGTTTTTTTAGAAAAAGTTTGAGAGTTTTTTTACACTCTTAATCCATTTGTTTTTAAATATTATTACTTATTTTCTACATTTTAATAAATATATTTAATATTGACTTTATCATAAATTTGTTTAAATTTAATCTTATTTGAATTAATTTGAAATAATGCAATCTATTTTTTGGCATTATGACAAATTCTAATATGTATCCATTTTAGCATTTTGGTCTTTATTTTTTTTTTTTGGGATTACCTTGTTCATCAACCTTCAAAATTTATTTAAATTGCGTTGTTTTGGAAGAAAAAGGTTTTTAAACGCTTAAAATTTTAATAGCATTAAAGTGACAACTCAAGTGGTAGTCTACATGTACTTATTGCTTACATGGATAAATTTTTTAATTTTACTTAATTTTTTTGAATTGTTTAAAAAAATTTATTACTGTTTTAAATTTTTATGAAATATATGTGAATTGCCACACTAATGCTATTAAAATATCATGATTTAGTCAACTTTTTCACCTAGAAAAATACAATTGAACTAAATTTTGAAGATTGAGAAACAAAATAATCCAATAAAAAATAAAACAAAAAATAATAAAATAATAAATATTAAAAGCTAAAATTATCATCATATATTCTGCTCTTTTTTTTTCCCAAAAATTTATATCAACCCAACCTAAAAAGCTATTCCAATTAAACCTTTCATAATAAAATTAAAATTAATAGTTAAATTTAATTATAAAAAATATGTAAACAATATTAAAAAAATTAATATGTTTTAAAATAAAAAAAATTAATTCAATCTCTTTAAATTCTATCTAAATGAATTTTTTTTGAAAGATTACAAGTACAATCAAAGTATAAATCCAAGTTTATATTCAAGCAACCAAATATTGTAGAATCAAATTATTACAATACAAACAGAAACTTAGAAATAATATACAATTAAATAATTACCATAGACTAAGCACTAGAATAATCAAGATTAAAACTGATTAATTGAAGTAAAATTCATACATAATAATACATGGTGGAGTAAAACTTGTACATCATAATATATGGTGGAACTCAAAAATCTATACATATAATTTACATGATGACATGATGAATCTTGAACCTTGATATTCAGAATTCAAAACTTTCACTTTTGCCAACTATATCAAAACCTCATTAGTTTACCCAAGTGAGAGATCCAAAAAATTTTCGCTCAGAGTAATTAACACCTCTACGAGGCATGTTGGAAAAAGTCGTAAGCAGGCACAGGCAGAACTTGGATTTTGCCGTATTGTGTAGTAATTTTATGGCTCAGTTTTGGAAGTTTGTTGGTGGTGAAAGGCCGAAGGGGACCCTACAACTTTTCTGCAGTTAATTTGTGAAATTGTTGGGGGCTTTGAGAGTGGAGACCTGCCGGCATCATGCCTGCCTATGTCCTACGCCACTGCCCATCAAATTCGTACTGTAGTTTTCAGTTTTCGCACATAACATGAGATTGGGCCACTCCCTCAAAATTATACGATTTTCTAAAGATCCACGGCATTTGACAGCCCACTAAAAATAATTTAACATAAAATACCCGGTACCATATCGATAGACAACGTGTTTTTATTTTGATGTTGGCATGTATATATACATTTTCTTGTTTTTCGGTACTTTTCAAATATTTTCCATATATACATTTATATCCTAGTTTCAAATTTGTTAATAAAATATATATTAGATACGTATACAATTATATTTTAATTATAAGTATAAATGTGATTATATGTAAATATAAATTTTAAAATTTTTACTACATTCAATAATTTAATTGTATTTTACTTTTAGACGTTATTATAAAAAAGAAAAAAAAATCAAGCGAAAAATTTAAATTTAAATTTTGATTTTTGTTATGGACCATTTTACTAAAAATGGCTCATTTCTTATTTTATTTATGAAAATGGGCCACTTTAAACTTTATTTATCAGAATGGACAAAAAAACTTAAAACATGTCTACGTGGAAGTGTTTTAAGAGAAAAATTTAGAAAAGCACGCTGACGGGGACGCGCTTGACCCCGTGTTAGGAAAAAAGCGCTGACGTGGGCACACTTTTATCTGTTCTCAGATTAAATTTTCAAAAAGGATCATTTTTTAAATATTATAAAAATAGTCTAATTTTTTTGAAAATTTACGAGAATAAGCTTTTATAAAGACCCAAAGTGGCAATACCATTTTTTATTTATTTTAAGGTGTCACCAATTAATATGAAAATAAAACTTATAAAACATATATTTGTATAGACCTAAAGCCTCATTTCTCTTATTTTCTTAAGCAATGTGAGGTATGAGATATGTGTATATATAGACTCATGAATATGTTTGCATCTTGTCCCTAAACAATGTGGGATTCCTTCCTTTTTTAACTAATAACATAAGATTAAAGGCTACACTATATTTTATATATTTTTACTTATAGAGTTTAAATTTTTTTTTACAAAAAAGTTAACATTTCTTACATTACAAATAAAACTTTTAAACTCTATAAGTAAAAAAAAATTATAAAATATAAAATGAGTATGGTAAAATATTAAAAAATAAATATTTAAAAAATTACTAATAGTTGAGTGATTATTTTGTAAGTTTTTATAATTCGATAGCCAAAAAATCATAGTTAAGTGACTACATCATAGTTAAGTGACTACTAATGTAATTTAATCTAGATATAAAAATATGAAAAATAATTATTATATTTTATGTATATTATATATTTCTATAAAAAAACTTATTTAACATAATTATATACTGTGTTTAAATAGATTATCTATCTAGTCAAAATACATCTGAAATAAATGTATCAGCATTCATTAGGTGATGAAAATTAAATTAAAATTAGGATTAAAAATTAATGAGTATAGTAAAATATTAAAAATAAATAAATATTTTAAAAAGATATATTAATTTTTTAAAATTACAAAAAAATACTATTTGAGTACCAAATACTCACCATTTATTTATTAATCAAACATTCATAAAAAAAATAAAAGTATAATTTCTAAATTTAAATAATGGAAAATTATTTTAAAAATTATAATTGCATGGATATTAACTTCAAACATTTAAAATTGAATAGAAGATTATGCATGTACAAGTTTCATATGTGCAATTTATTCTTTTTTTTAATAGTCCTTTTGTATATGCTAACAATTCTAAAATGCAACAAGATTAAAGATCTCAAAAGATAATTTTTTAATATGAGAAAATGTTAACAAAATATAAAAAATAGATATTGTTTTGTAAAAAAATTATAAAATATAGTGTAGCATTTAATCTTATGTTATTAGTTAAAAGAGGAAGGAATCCCACATTGTCTAGGAACAAGTTGCAAACCTATTCATGGTTCTATATATACACATATCTTACATCCCACATTACTTAAGAAAATAAGAGAAATGAGATTTTGGGTCTATATAAAGATCTATTTTGTAAGTTTTATTTCCATATTAATTGGTGACACCATAAAATAAAATAAAAATGGTGTTGTCACTTTAAGCCTTTATAAAGGCTTATTCTTGTAAATTTTTTAAAAAAATAGGTCTATTTTTATAATATTTTAAAAAAATGACTTTTTTTTTGAAAATTTAGTCTCAAAACGAGCAAAAGCGCATTCACATCAGCGCGTTTTTGTTGACACGGGGTATAGCACATTTAGCGCACTTTTATGAAATTTCCCCTCAAAATGCTTCACGTAGGCGCATTTTAGGTTTTTTTTGGCCCATTCCGGTAAATAAAATTTAAAATTGTCCATTTCTATAAATAAAATAGGAAATGGGCATTTTTTAGTATAATGGTCTATGTTATGAATATTTTATTATTACACATCTCCATTGATCAATAAAATACTTTTGTTCTTCTAATTTCTCTCTCTTTTTACATTTTTTTAGTATTTATTTCATAACACGTTACCAACACAATAATTATTTTTTTTATGATTTCGTTTTTAAGTTTCACTTCATTTTCTAACCACTTAACCGCTTGGCTTCTCCGCCATTGGAAATTTATTTTTGTTTTGTGCCAAGACACCCTATAGAAGATGTCACTACCTTCAACCACTCATCTACTACATGCTTTTAAGCTATATGTGCCAAGAAATTACTAAAAACCTGTTTATCTGAAGTTTATTTAAAATATTTTATTTTAAGATTAATTTTAATTTTGATTCATAATTTGTAACACCCCAAACCCGGCTTAGATGTTATGGCCGAATCCGGAAGTGTCACAAGCTAGGGGTTTTGAAAACGGAGTTATCTCGTGAGAACATTCACATTTTTAATCGAAACACCATTTAATTAGTTTGTTTTCCAAAAACCTATTTTAGTGGAAGCCTTAAAACAATTATATTTTGAAAATGCAGTCATGTTTAGAAAACCTTTGTTTGCGAATGAATTGTCATTTTTGAAGAAAAAAAGGTTTTGCTGAAGCATGCTTTTTATCAAATACATAAATCCAAAACCAACAGTTATAAACCATAAAGTCCAGAATTACAAACTCTTATATGTAAACCCAAAGCATAAATAAACCGTAAATGATTAATTTTTAACAATTTACGGTCGAGTGGTCACTGCTGAGTCCCGGCCGCACCAATCCACCTATGTCTGTGGATTACTTGAACAGAAACAGACAAACAGAGGCGAGTTTACGTAAACTCAGTGTGTAACCCAACAGAAATAGACATGCAATACATACAGAATTATATGCACAGTCAGATACATATACAAATTTAGTTTCAGATTCAGATTCAGATAACAGTTTCAGATTTAGGCATGCAAAATCCTACCCCCATCCTCTACACACCAACTCCGACCATCCCATCACACTATGTGGGGTTAAGAACACCCATCCATCCCTAAACACCACATCGTGTCATTAAGACACATATCAGATAATATGCAGCCAAGCTGCCAGAATAAGGGAAATTAACGCCGAACAAAATACTTTCTCCTCATATGTATACCCTACCCCAATAATAGATACAGAAATTCAGATACAGATATAACAGACTAAACATGCTTAACATGCTTTATGCAAATAATAGATACATGTATATTGGTATAGATGGGCATACGTCTACTATCCTACTCAGATCAGTCTATCAAAATATCATGGCATACAAATCAGGGTTTAGCTAGCCCTTACCGACCCTACGGTAGGCCCACATTCGATTGGAGCGACCTGTACGACCCTAGGGAAATTTTCAGAATTATGGGCCCACACGCCAAGATTGGCCTTGCCCGTGTGGCCCACACGGCCTGGCCCAAAAATCCACATGCCTATGTGACATGCCTGTGTGGTGTCGACAGAATCATTTTTCGGCTTTTGTCGAAGCCTCGTTTTCTACGTTCTGGGTACACACCTGGTTCGTTTATGATGCGACAGCAACTCCAAGCACTTTGAAACCTAAGAAACAGTAATCCATTGACCACTTAGCAATCATTTAACGAATCAACTCTTAATCTCGAAATAACGCAAGAGACTCACTATCGACAAAAAGTAAGTATCGGCACGATTCAAACTGTCAGAGTGACTCTCCTTTACCACCGCCTTCTCCTACACATAAATTGGTAGAAGTCAATCCTTAACTATTCATGATTCCGCCAAACAACAAATATACCCAAACCCCCATAAGGAAACAGAAGTTACAGAATGCCTAAAACTTCACTTACCAATCGAATGAAGAACGCCAAAATTCTCAAAATGCAGGAATTCAACAGCAATTTTGCATAATTGGAAAAAGAACAAAATTCAGAAAAAAGGAAGAAGAACTAATGTCAACTTTTCTGGGAAGTGGGGAAAATTTTGGAAAAGAAAAGAAATTTAATTAAAAAAAAAAAGGATATTACCAGATTAACTCCCAAATCCCTCAAATCTCTCCCACTAACCCCCCACTCTCAACCACTACAGAATTCTATTTCAACCTTACCTCTCTTAGTCTACTATAGCAAAAATAGACTCCCTTGCTCAAGCAGAGATTTGAACACAAGACCTCCAGCACACTAACTCCCTTACCACTCGAACCAGTAGATTCATTCTGATACGACTTTACAGAAAATTCGATAAAAGTCCACCGAACAATGGTAAGGCTTGGATCCAAAAATATCAAAATTTGGCAAAGTTGAGGCTTGAACCCAAGACCTTACACACACACCCAGAACACTTAACCCTTCAAAAGATAGAGATAACTTATGTTATCAATGTGATACTAAAGACCATTGGTCATATACCTATCATTTGCCCAAATATTTTGTTCAAAATATTTTAATTTTCTTTGAGGAAGAAAATAAGTCTCACTGATAATGTAACAATGAATACTTATAGATAAAAAATATTTATCTTAATTGGTAATAAACCAATACTAATGCAATATTTGATAGTACAAAATTAGTTGAAAAATTTATAAGAACTAATTATTTGCTAGTTCAAAATTAGTTGAAAGCTCTAGAAGAGTTAATTATTTGGTAGTATAAAATTAGTTGAAAGCTTTAGAAGAGCTAATATTGTAAAATCCTGGAAAGGGCCTATGCATTTTCGGTTTAATTGTATGAAATCATTTTCGGTTTAATTGTATGAAATGACAAGTCTTAAGCATTATGAATAAATTTTTGATATTTTTGGAAACTCAGAAATGTATGAAAATGCATGGAAATGGAAATGAACATTTTTGGAAACTGAACATTTTTGGAAACACGAAATGCATTAGGACATGAACATTTTAGGAAACCTAAATGTAAGGAAATGGTTCAAAAATGGAAAGTACACATTTTTGAAACTAAGAAATGAAAATGGAAATGGTTCAAAAATGGAAAGTATACATTTTAGGAAACTTGGAAATGTAAGAAAATGGCAAGTAAACAGAGAGCCGATCGAAAATTTTAGGAAACTTAGACATGATGCGAAAATGTCAAATTTTAAAGTTTAAAATAGGAAATAAGGGCAAGATGGCCTTAAAAGAAAAAGTTAGTAAAATTTGACACACAAACAAGCTTGGAAAAGTGGCTGAAGGTGCCACTTGGGCTTATGGAAATGGCGCCATGTGCAAGAGGCATGGGCACAGGTTCGAAGTCACAAGGGAAGCAAATAAAAGAGTTTTATTTTTGCTTCCGGAAGGCCTGGAGTGGGCGGCAAGGCATCTAGAAAAAGAGAGGTTTATCCTCTTTAAAATTCGGCTATTAAGTGATAAATAATGGATTTTTAGATTTTTAAATTGGATTATTTAGAAGAGATAAATCTTGGATTAAATCCTTTTAATTATCATAAAGCTATCGATAGAGGAGTAGTGGCCAAGTAAGGGACTCCCTAGGCTGATAATTTCGCTATAAAAGGAAGGCGGGAGGGCTACTCATCAATTTTTGCTTCCTCCTCATCTCTCTCAAAATTTTTAGGGTTCCTTCTCTTTTCTTTTGTCTAGCCAATCCCCTAGCCATCTCTCCCTTTTATTCAAAACCAAAAATAAAATCCAACCTAGCCGATTGTTCATCAAGTTTTTAACCGAATCTACAAGTGGTGTCGGGGAAAGATTTGTCGACTTCCATACTAAAGGTAAGAATCTCGTGGTTATCGATTTACTTTCTTCTTTAAGCCGAAACATAGGGACTAATGTTATTATTGCCTTGGCCGAATATTAAAGGAAGGATTTTAGGATTTCAGATCTAAGGAATCAAGGAAAGAGTTTCGGGAATTCAAGGATTTAAGGTAAGGCACCTGTATAATCGGCCAAAGGCCATATTGTATGTGTTAAAGTTAGATTAAATCTAACATATGGTTGTAGGATTTTCGACAAACATCAAGGAAGCAAGGATCTATTCTAGGATCTGAATAATCATCAAATCGGCATCAAAGGTAAGTAATACAAATCCTACTTGTATTTGGAAAAAGTAGTAGAATGGTCTTTTAAATAGTAAGTGATTAACTATTGTAGGATTTGAGATCTAAATCTGTGATCGATTCTCTTCGAGAATTCAAGGAACCTATTAAGAGAATTAGGTGTGTACTCACACTAACTTTCAATATATTATGGCAATAATTATTTTAATATATGAATATGCATAAGAATGAGAATGTGGCTAAGTACCACAAATGTGGTAAAGAGTACCAGTGCACGTTTCCTACTTACGATAGGATTACTGAATATGATATATTTTGAACATGTGAATAGTAAAATGAATGAGAAATAAGTATGTTATGCATGATATAATAATATTTGGGGCATTTTGGGCTATATGTGAAAGGGGAAGAAGGTGTTGACTTCGGTCTCACCAACGGAATATGGTGACTACGGTCACATAATATGAATATGGTAACCGGTTACATTATCTGAATTTGGTAACTTCGGTTACATTATCTGAATATGGTGTCTAATGACACAAATTATATGGGCAATGAGCACGTCGACTGCAGCGACTGCCTTCGATGGTGTGTAGCGGATGGAGGGTTGACTTAGTAGTCCCCACGGTGTGATTGGCAGGTATGGGTGGTGTGTAGCGGATGGATAACTAGGCTTGGGTTTGGGTTGCATCATTTTTATATGAATATGTCTTTGATATGAACATGTATGCCTGAATTGTTGATTGTTAGTTTGTGTACACATTGAGTCTGTTGACTCACCCCTTGTGGGACTATTTTTCAGGTGATGAGCAGTAATGGACCGGGTCGGCAGGAGCTAAAGGTGGCCATGCACAGCAAGAAAGGATTTTTATTATTTGGAACTTTATTTCTATTAAGTATTTTAAGTTTTTAAGTTTGGGAATTATTGATGTAATAAGGCCGAAAAGGCCATAGTTTCTATTTCGTTACTTTTATTTTCTTTTAACCACTATGTTATGAATTAATTTATATCTTAAGTTTAAGTAAGAAATATATTTTTTTTAAGTAAACCCTCAATTATTTTGTCACCTTAAAATAAATGGATTTCCAAACATAGTTAATGGGTTTTTCAACCTAAGCCTAACTCAAATTGATAACTTCTTTGAAAATCTCACGAATTTTCGCTAAGTAACAAAGAATTTTGAAACCGATTTTTCTTAAGGAACATACCAGATCCGGTTCAGGCTCGTGGGCCGGGTGTGGGGTGTTTCAAATATATCAATATTTGAAGAAACAAAATTCATGATGTTAATGCATAATCCTCTAAAGACATTCAATGTAATGGATCTCATAATGATAGTGTGAATGAGAAAAAATATTATATTTGGTATGAATCACTCTTGCTATGAATATTTACCTATTTTTATTTTGAAAAGGATATAGAAATATTGAGTTGTTGAATTATATTTATCACTCTTGTTGTTAAATTGAATTGACTATGATTATCTTTGTGATATTTTTTCATCATCTTCATGAAAGGTTGAAGCAGGATATTTGACTGTGAAAGATCCAATTGAATTATGAAATATTTTAAAAGAAATATATGAGTAACAAAATATGATAATTCTATCTAAATCTCGTCATGATTGGATGCATATGAAGTTGCAATATTTTAAAATTGTGAGTGAGTATAACATTGTAGTATTGAATTCTCGATTAAAATTATATGGGGAGAACATTACTAGCCCAAAGAAACAAAGCAATAATTAATAATATGTTCTAGTCAGTATCAAAGAAATTATGTTTTAAAAGGATATAGGTTGTAACAAATATCATTTTGAGATTGTGGATGATAAGATGATTAATTTCTATATATTAAATCTATTATATTGGATAAGAATTTTGTATTGAAAAATTATCATCTTTCGTCTAGTTTGTACTATGCATATATTAGTATGGTCAAATCAAATGAGATGGTAAAGTATAAGATTAGTAATCCAAATATACTAATTAGTTGGCATGATCGGTTATACCATTTCGATCAATAACAATGGGACAATATAAGAATTTAAATGGATATTTATTAAAGAACCTGAAGATTATTCATTTATCAAGTGTTGCTTGTTCTCAAAGAAGATTTATTAAACCTCACTAGCAAAAGTTGAGATCGAATCTCTTGCATTTCTGAAAGAAATATGGGCTCATTTATCCAATAAGTGAATATTTGATCTAATTTTGGTGGATGAATCTACAAGATAATCACATGTGAGTTATCAAATTGCAACCTGTAGTTTGCGAGATTACTTGTTTAATGATTTGTTTAAGAACAAAACATTTAGATTATGCAATTGAGTCAATTATTACTAATGTTGGTGAGTTTATTTCTTAGGCTTTAAATGATTACTGTATGCTAGATTGTTAGTGCAAATAACTATTGCAAAACATGTACAATTGGCTTATGGTTAGGATCCAAATAAAACTCATTTTAGATTTTTTTTTAATGTGCAGTGTATGTTGAAGTTGCTCCACCACACTGCACAAAATGGGTATTGAGAGAAAGTTGAAAAGATAAATTCATTATAAATCTCCTTGTATTTTTAAATGTTTTGAACGAATTGGAAATTCAATTATGACATGATTTGGTGATTACTATTTTGATTTGATAGCTTTCCCAACATCAGGGAGAGAGAAATAATAGCTGGATGAAATAATTATATGGATGAATTATCTTTGCCTAGATCCTCACAGAAAGTAATTTGAACTAGAAGTTCAAAGATAATTCACTTTAGTGTAAGTTAACTATAAAATGTGTTTACTGACCTAATAAGAATAACCAAGTCTTATATATTAGCTGATGAGTCAAAGTCCTAGTAGGGCAATCTGTTAGAATAAATAAAAGTAATGCATGTCTGAATAATATAATTGATTTCAAAGATAAAAATTCTCATAAAAGAAAATAATAAATACAGATAATCATATAGTGGAGGCGAGTGCTCTTAAAGAGACCCAAGACATAAATAATTATTAAAAATGTAGATGAGATTCAGGTACTTAAATATGGAAATGACGAAAATAAAGAGATCTCAATAACTTATGTTAATACGAGAATACATGGAATCGGAGAAATGAAAAGTTGTCGACAATAGTTTTGCAATGTTGAGATAATGAAACAAAATGAGGATCTTGAATAATTTTTTTTAGAAAAATATATATAGATTAGATTGGCCAAAATGGAAAGACACAATTCAAGAAGTTTCTGGACCAATCATCCAAAGGTGTAAAGGTATAAAGCCAATGAGGTACAAATGAAAAGTTTTGTGAAAATGAAAAAGCAATATGAAGTTTTTCCATAAGTCCTGACATTAACTATGAAATATATTCTTTGTGGTGGATATAATAACCTTTATATATATATATATTATTAGTTTGGCAGTTTACAAAAGATTAACATGTGTTTAATCATTGTTGTTATAGACTTTTATATGAATCACTATATAGTGAAAGTGTATATTGAAATCGTTGAAGGTTTTAGAATGCTGGAAGCATATAGAAATTCTCGGGAAATTGTTCAATATGTTTGCGTAAACATTTATATAAATTGAAAATGATTTGAACATATGTGGTATATTTGACTTAGTGAATAGTAGTTGAATGGAGATTATAAAATGATCCAAAATACCTATTGTATTTTTTATAGAAGGATCATGATCAAAGTTTGTTATGATTATTGTTGGAACTCTTGAAGAGATCAAAATATATTCCCCCCAAATTTTTCTTCACTTGTAACTTTCAAAAGAATGGTAATATAAATGCTTAGCAAATACGTTCAAGTGATAATTTTAAAAGCTAGCACTCAAGATTGAATACGTAAAATATGAGATATTATGTGATATTGTCATGAGGGGGGAGTAAACACATGCAATACTCTTTCTCCCTTAACCGAGATTTTGTCCCATTGGGTTTTCTTGGTAAGATTTTTAATAAGGCACATGCTATGCGTATTATAGATAGTGTACTCTTTTTCCTTCAGTAAGAATTTTTTTCCAAAATTTTTTTATCTTAGTAAGGTTTTAACGAGGCACATTATCTACCAATGGACATCCAATGGGGAGTGTTATGAATATTTTATTATTAAGTGAATGTTTATCAAGATCAATATAAGTTTGATAAACATTAGGACTTTAATGTTTATTAGAAGTAAAGTTTTATATTACTTATACTTTTCATGTTTATAAATATAGCCTTTGGAGAAGCATTGTACACATCCCTATTGATCAATAAAATACAATAATTCTTTTGCTTTCTTTCTTTGGTATTTATTTCGTAACAATTTAAAAATAAAAATGTTATACCAACCACTATAAGACCAAATACATAGTGATACATGTTAACATTGATTAGTATAAACCTATACAAGCTAAAACGACCAACACATAGTTGATACCAAAGTAAAAATGAAAAATATTGATTGTATTTTGGTTTACCTTAAAATGGATACAGTTTCGACTATGTCAATTTAACGCTAGTTTTTTTCAAAATCTAATCATCATCAATTCCTTCAAAATGTTGGTGGGAGCTTGCCAAGCGTGAGAAATTTTAAAACCAATTTATTTTATTTAGTATGAAAATAGGTAAGAAATGAATAATTACCATATCAAAAGGATATAATATATTACTTCATAGATGTATTTTTCTTAATGTAAGCAAATGGTATATGTTCAAAATAATATATGCAAATGGTACGGATTGATGAGTAGAGGCAGAGCTTAGCTACATTAACGTTTCAAAGAAGAGAAATTAACCCATATGTTCATGTTACATGCATTTTGTAAAGGATATTTGTATGTATGGTGGGTTGGGATCATCCAGTTAGATAGTTCAAATTTTATCGACCTAAGCAAATATTTTTTGGGCATTATGTTTTGATTAATGTATATATATTTTTTGTTATTTTAATCCAAGTGAAGATGAGAAAACTACAAAAAGGGAGAACCACCAAGAATGGTTGCTTGGGTTTTAACATCCACTTAAAGGGGTTGGGATCACACACAAAACACAAGGAGCAAAGCAAGAGGAAAAAAAAAAGATGATCTAAGAAATCAATAGATAAATGGGGAAGGAGGCGACTAGAATAATCAAAGCCCCTCAAACCAAAGTAAAATAGAGGCTTGAGAGCATCGAGAGTCAATAAGCATCATCCCACTAATAAAGCCATCAAGCGGTGATCTAAGCCATTCAAGGAAGGTGTTAGCCATGAATCAAATGTTGACCTAATCCATTCAAATAGGGTGTTAGCCATGAGCCCAAAGACCCAGCCTTGTGTAACACCCTTTACCCGTATTCAACACTGGAACAGGGTACAAAGCGTTACCAAACTTATACACCAACAATTATGCAATACCGAAACACGACTTTCCACTCAAAATTAAAACTTTTCGTGACATCTCTTAAACAAGCCTACTAGGCCTAATTTACACATTAGAAATGGTTCAGAATCAAATCGAACTTCTTGAATGCTCTCTAGAAAATCTTAGAAAATCTTCACTAAACGGTCCACACGTCCGTATGGAGGAAGGGACACGCTCGTGTGGCATATCACATGCCCGTGTTCCACACCCGTGTGGAATTATTTCTCAATTCGAACCTACATGGGTTTTCATACGGTCGGACACATGCCCGTGTCCTTGGCCCGTGTCCCTCACACAGCCACGACACGCCCGTGTCTTAGCCCGTGTGAAAAAACCTTGGCATTCTATTTCTGACGTTATCACCCCATAAATGTCACACGGCCAAGACACACGCCCGTGTCCTTCGGCTGTGTGGCGAATTAAATTCCTAATTTCAGGTACAGACTTCACACGGCCTGGGCACATGCCCATGTCCATGGCCGTGCCTTCTACACGGTTGAGACATACGGCCTTGTCTCTGCCCGTGTGGTTACTGTTGAGCACACTGACTTGCAAACCTAGCATGCATGGGGACACATGGCCTAACCACACGCCCATGAGGCTGACCGTGTGTCATACACGGCCTAGACACATGCCCGTGTGTCTACCCGTGTGGACAAGAACAAGGCTATTTTCCAAGCTCTTTCTATCACCGCAACTCATACAAACATACATCACACTAAACCTTCAACCTATTCATTCATAATTGAACTAAGTAAACCAATCATGCTTCTTGCACATTCATGAATAACCTCATCTTTTCATAGATTAATAAGAAAGAGCCATCAACTATTTCCTTATACAAAAGAGTTCATCTTTAAATGAGCCAACACATTTGGCCAAAACAATATGATATTCAACTAAGTCTAGTCCTTATACATGCCATACTCAAAATGGTAAGTCTAACTATACCAAGATGTGCTGATAGTGTGGGTGATCCTTTGCTTATCTCCGTATCCTGAGCTGGCTCTTCGACACTATAAAACAAGGGAAAAGAGAAGGGAGTAAGCTTTAAGCTTAGTAAGTCTATATGTAAACAATAAGCATCATACCATATGCTAATCAATCAAAAACATTACATATTATGTAAGAACAATTCATATTTTCATAATCATGCTTACTCATCTCAACTCTTACCACATCCCAACCACATATCATATACATTGCTCACATTTACTTGTACTTATGCTCTGCACTTATCAGCACAAAGCCACATATAATTTCACTTAGTAAAGTTTCTCGATGAACCCTTTGAAATGATACAAGATACCCGGTGGTTTTGCCCACAACCTACAATTATTCAATAATAGGGTGGTATCGCACACAGCCCACCAACAATGATAACTACGGTGGTATCGCACATAGCCCACCAAAATGATAAAATATACGATGGTATCACACTCAGCCTATCGTTAATAAACAACGAGGTGGTATCGCACACAACCTGTAATATCCTGGATTTATGGCTTATGCATTTTGCTTAATTATATGAAATAGCATGCCTTTGTGTGTTATAACTATGTTTTGTGAATTTTGTGAACCTTAGAAGGTAGGAAAAATACCTTAGAAATTATTCGATTTTAATCTAAAGGAGGAAGCTTAGCAGGGTGGCCTTAAGAGAAAATATAGGGGAAATATGACACACAAATGGGCTTGGTTAAGTGGCTTGGAGGCGCCACTTAAGGCCTCTGTGAATGACGCCACAAACAGGTGCAAATGGGCCAAGGTTCGAGTCACGTGGGAAGCAATATTTTAGGGTTTTTATTTTGGCTTGTTGACGTCAAAGAGAGGGGAGTGATGGATGGCATTAAGGCACTAAAGGGAAGAGTTTAATCCTTTTTAAAATTCGGCTAGATAAGGGGATAAATGATGGATTAATTTTATTATTTTAAATGAAGAGATAAAGAGAAAAGCAACGAATTTGATAGTATTGGCTGAATAGGGGATTCTTGGGGTAGTAATTTCGGCTGAAAGAGGAAAAGAGAGGCCAATCTTCATTCTTTTTTTCCTTGTTCCTCTGCCGAAATTCTCTAGCAAACTTTCTCCTTTCTCTTTTATTTTGCCAAAGCCGAAAACTCTAGTAAACCATTGCCGAATTGCTCAACCCTTCTCTCCTTCTTCTCACAAAGTTCATAAAAGCCGAAACTAAGTACTTGCTAGACCCTAGCTGAGTGTTCATTGAATCCCAAAGCCGAATCTTTTGTGGTGTCAGACAAGGGTGTTGTCGATTTCTTCAGTAAGGGTAAGATCAAATTCGATTTCCATTCTTTTCTTTTTCTTTTAGACTTGTCGAAAACTAGGACTAATCCCATTAATATTCTTGTTTGCCGAAATTTGGAAGGATCTTTCGAGATTTTCGGTGTAGTCGACTATAAGGAGGATTTTTCGGGATTTCAATATCCAAGGTAAGTTATGTGATATTCGGCCAAGGGCCATTTATTATGAGTAGATGTTAGTTTTGGATTTAACACATGTCTATGGGGATTTCGACAGATACCATAATCAAGTAGCTATTTCGGGATTTTTAGATCGGCTGAGGTAAGGGAATACTAATCGGCCAAAGCCAGATGTGATGGTTCAAATCTATTTCTTATGTTTTTAAAGAGCCGAAACTAACTTATGAAGTGATTGAGTATTAGCCGAATGGCTTTTTACTAACATGTTTAGGGTTGGCCGAATATAGGAATTAAAGATCTAAAGCGATAGATCGGGTTTTGGGATTTCAGTAAATTCGCTAAGTATACCAGGTGTGTACCCCGCACTAAACCATATTAGATTACGACTTAAATTAATTATGTGTGCTTATAATAATATGAATGTTGCCAAAGGTACCATGCAATGGTACAAAGTACTCAGGTACGTAACTTTAACACTATGTTAATAAATTATATGCAATATGGAGTATGGCACATATGTAACTATTGATAAGAATGTGAAATAAGCTACAAGGCTTGATTTTGTATGTTTTGTATTGTGCATGGGCATAAGGGTGATATGAAAAGGGGAAGTGAATGTGGTGACTTATGTCACGAAATCTGAATGTGGTGACTTCGGTCACAGTATCTGAATGTGGTGACTCTTGTCACAAAATAATTATCTGGTGGCTATGCCACGAATTTTATAAGGGCGATGAGCACATCGTCTGCAGCGACTGCCTTCGATGATGTGTAGCGGATGGAGGGTTGACTTAGTAGTCCCCACGGTGTGCTGGTTGGTACGGGTGATGTGTAGCGGATGGCATCTAGGTTTGGGTTCTGGTTTGCATCATTAATTTTATCTGTTATATATGTACATGTGTGATATGAAATGACATGCCTAAATCATTTGGGACTTAGTGTTGGTTACACATTGAGTCTGTTTGACTCACCCCATTGTGGGATATGTTTCAGGTGACGCTCAGTAAAGGACCGGGTCGGCAGGAGCTTAGTGGTGGCCATGCTCAGCTTGGAGTTTATTTAATTTTGGACTTTTATATTTTAAATATTTGGAATTATTCTGGGTATTGTTTTCGTTTGTAATAAGGCCACTGATATGAACGGTTGATGCATGTCTTTTAAATTATTTTATTTTGATGCGATTTTTATTAAATTAAACTTTAAATAAATTTTCTTAAAAATAAAAACGTTAAATGTTTTGACACCTAAATGTGAATGATTTTTCAACTTAAGACAAACTTTGAAATGGAGAAATAAGGTTTTATAAATACCTAGGTTTCAAGAATAAACTTGTTTTCAACTCAAACCCGACTCAACAATAAAATTTCTTTCAAAACCATCCAAATTATTCAAGAAGTTTCGAACCGTTTTATTCAAGGAACATACCAGATCCGGTCAGGGCTCGTGGGCCGGGTTTGGGGTGTTTCATAGCCCACCAAAATTTACATATTTACGGATATTCATCCGTACCCATATTTCTCTTCCGAAGGTTCATCCGAGAATTTTCACATTTTCTTGACCGGATCTAGTATATTACTGAGTAAAACGTTTGAAAAGATAATTTACTTAAGGGTGAAAACATGAAAATTTTGTTGACTATTGTAAAACCTTGTGTATTTAAAATTCTAAGTAATATAAAGTTGTAGCAAATTATCCAGATTAAAACTTTAATATAAGTTATTATAAAACAAATCGATTCCTGAAATCATTTCAAGTTTCGAATAATCACATTGTAACTTCAAAATCATAAATAAAATTCCCAAATCCTTTAAGCGACCCTTATTACAATAAATAATTATTCAAAATACTGAAAATCTCAAGTGCATAAAATAAATAAAAATATCTTCTGCATGGCCACCTTGCATCCTCTCCGACCCGGTCCAAGATTCATGTATCATCTGCGATGTTTGGTAAAAATTTGGGTGAGTCATACAGACTCAGTGTGTAATTAGTCCACTGAATTCCACCCACATGGGCTTAGCCCACAACCACATATCAAACCACATATCAGATAATAAGGAAACTTATTCACATAATTCCATATATTGGGCTTGGCCCAATTCCATACCAATCCACATACCTCACAGGTTTATGCAAAATGTACCCAACCCAGCCTAGGGTCCATCCTCTACATACCCCCGTATCCAGCCACCACACACCAGGGGATTACTAAACCACCCTCAAACCACTACACACCAATTTGGCAATTAATGCCGTCCATGATGTAGCTTGTAGCTAACATCAAACCACGATGAGGCACAAAGCCAATCATCAAACCACGATATGGCACAAAGCCTATATCAACCACGATGAGGCACAGAGCCACTCATCAAGCCACGTGAAATTAATCACAGTTAATCCACAACGCGACCTCAGTCAGCACTAATCCACGATGTAGCTCATAGCTAACATCAAACCACGTACATAAGTGTACACCCGTACCTTCTTTCACATTCATATCCCATCCCATGCACATGCAACATATAATAATGCCATGATAATTAATGCATGTACATGTTATTGCATTCAACCATATTTTTATAGACATATTCACATATACACATTGATAACCACTTTTCATCAGATTAGTACTGACCTGATTATCGGCATACCCCTTAAGGGTATCCATTTCATAATTGCCACTGCACTTATTAGCGTACACATAACACATGTAAATATAATTATATACCCGAAAAACGGTGGGTTAATCACACACCTGATAACTTGAAGTACTACGCTCTCGATCCCGATGCTATCACTAAGCGAAACTACCGCTGTCTGTTTATAGCTTTCCCCTGCTACTGGCCCATACCCCGGTGGCCAATCCCGAACCGTAGAAACCGATCTCTTCTTAAACTTTGGGATAGGGACTATCCCTTTACCTTCTTGACTGGTTCCTACGTCCATCAATAATACTTAATCAGAATCAAACGGTTAATCGACAACGGTATAGTCTAACGTAATGAATCTTAGAACTTATCGAATAATCTTACCAACACGAATCAAAATCCCGGAAGCTCTTCTTAACCACCGTTGATCTGCCCCTGAACAACCACAGTCACAATCGGCTACCATTAATAACCAATATGGCCTAAGGCTGAATATTAGCAACCACTTACCTTGCTTACCTAAATCCCGAACGACTCCTTTAATGCTCCTTAATGTTGGCTACATACAAAAGACACATACTATGGCACCAAGTACACTCGGCCATCCTTAAACCAAGGCCTAAACACACTTTTAAGAATCATAGGGCCATTCGGCCATGACATAAATCCCAAAACAAAGAGGAGTTGTCGTAACCTTACCTTAATGATAGATCCCTTCGGCCTTACAAAGAATTAGCCCACACTAAGATTGAAATTCGGTTGAGAAAAGGACTAGATCAAAGTTTCGGCCTAAAGACTTGCGACAAAGAAGAGAGAATAGGCACCTTTGAGATTCGACTAAACAACAAGAAGTATTTCGTCTTTAAAGAAAACAAGAGAATAAAAGAAATGGTAGGGAGGTTCAATAGAGGTTCGAATCTTGAGAGTTATGGAGAGAAAAGTAATGAAGAGTTGGGGTTGAAGTAGTTTCGGCAATAGGGGAAAATGTAAGAGAGGTTTCGGCTAGTGGTGTTTCTTTAAAGTTTCAAGAAGAAAAGAAGAAGAGAGGAGGCTTAGGAGAATTCGGCAATGGTGGCCAATGGCAGGGAGGTTTCGGCTTTGTTGAAAAGAAGAGAAAAGAAAGAATTCCTATGACTAACAATTTCGGCAAAAGATGGATACCTTCACAACTAAAATTCGGCACTTAGAGAATTAAGAAGGAAAAGAAAATATCCAAGGATGATCACTCCCTTAGCCCCTATCAAATTTCGGCACACACATACCCCTAGAGTCCCATATTCGGCCATTGCTATCACCTCACCCTTATCCCACGATTTTCTCCTATTTTCTCTCTTCAGCACTCATTTAAAAAGTTTGAATGAGTCCAACCTTTATCTCTTCTTCCTAGCTGAATTTTAAAAGAATAAAACAAGTCTTTATCCTTATCCCTTTGAAGTCCCAATGCCATCCAACACTCCCCCTCTCTATCTTGACGCAAAAGCAAAATAAAATAACACTTTACGCTGCCCTCATGACTCGAACCTGAGCCCTCCACCCTTGTTTGAGACGTCATCACCAGGGCCCTAAGTGGCGCCTCCAAGCCATTTTACCAAGCCCAATCTTATGTCCAAGAACCCTTACAAATTTCCTTAAGGCCTCCTTAGCCTAGCTCCCCCTACTAACTTAAAATCTAATATTTTTCTAAGGCACTCTCCTACATCCTAGGGTTCTCAAAACCCTTAAAACACATCCAAACACACACTAGGCCCACTATCACTTGAATTATGCATTAAACGCATAACCCCTAAATCCCGGATGTTACAGATAACTACGGTGGTATCGCACATAGCCCACCAAAATAATAAAATATACGATGGTATCACACTCAGCCCATCGTTAATAAACAACAAGGTGGTATCGCACATAGCCCACCAAAATTTTCATATTTGCGGATATTCATCCGTACCCATATTTCTCTTCCGAAGGTTCATCCGAGAATTTTCACATTTTCTTTTATTTCAATAAATTTCTCCAATAATCAATTACATCCTTACAATGCATTAATAATTAAAACATACGTAATAGGGATGCATCATTTACACATAAACTTACCTTGGTGCAAAAAAATTTAATTTGCGGTTTAATTCGAAACCTTGTCTTTTCCTCGGTCAACGCTGATTCCGCATTCTTCTTGATCTATAATAATAAAATTTTCTCATTTAATCACTACATAAATCCAAACACTTCAAAATTTCTACTTTGGCAAAAATAACCATTTTGCCCTTATACATTGGCAAAATTATGATTTTGCCCATAGGCTCGTAAATCATTTTTCATCAAATTTCCACATTTGAGAAGCATAATTGAACATTTATTACTCTTATTACAACTCACAATACCAATCATTTCATGCATTTACTACTCAATTTACAACCTTTACAAAAAGGTCCTTTTAGGTGTTTTCATGGAAACACCTTTCACAAAAGTTGTTTATTTAAGAACCATAATTCATTTTCTTCCTTAAAAACTCAGCAAACAACATAAGCACTCACATGGAAAATCCCTAAACTTTCAACCGTTTTACAAAATAGTCCCCTCATTAGCTAGCTTAAGCTTTAGAGGTTCCAAAAGTACAAAAATTTTCAAGAAAGACCTTTAAAATCACTTACTTGCAAGAGAATAGCGTGGCTGAAAGTTTGAGCTTCAAAAACCCCTATTCTTGCTTGAATTTTTGGTGGATGAAGAAATGAAAATAGTAAAAGATGATAACTTCTTTATTTTATTTTATTCAATTAAGTCACCAACTCACCTAACCATTGACCATGCCTCTAATTTATCCCCTATGGCCGACCATCACTTCCCCAATGGCCTAATTACACTTTAAGGACCTCCAATTTAATATTCTATAGCTATTAGACACCTCTAGCTTGTCAAATAAAACTTTCACACTTTATACGATTTAGTCCCTTTTCACAATTTAGCATGCAATCACCAAAATTAATGCACCAAAATTTTCATACACCCATATAATTATGCCATAACACATAAAATAATATTAAAACTAATTTATCCGACCTCAAATTAGTGGTTTCGAAACCACCATTCCGACTAGCCCCAGAATTGAGCTGTTACACCTTGAGTGTTGGAGTGAGCCATAGAGCCAGTAACAACCGATTTTGGGTCTAGTCAGAACAGTGGTTTCAGGACCACAAATCCGACGTAGTAAAGTTTATTTTTATTACATTTCTATGGTCTACAGTTTTACAAAATGATTTTGTGAAAATTTCGTTCGAAAATTTTGATGTTTGAGCACTCAATTTAGCAAAAAGGACTAAATTGTAAAAAGTACAAAAGTTGAGTTCTACATGATAGAGGTGCCTAATTGCTATGAAATTTTAAATTAGAGGTCCTTAATTGGTAATTAGACCATTGGATAAATTAGTGGACAAAAATGGACATAGTGAGATAAAATTTTAAAGTTTTAAGCGAAGGGCATTTTGGTCATTTGGTAATTAAATGAATTAAAAAAACAAAAATCAAGCCAAAATCTTGTTCATCTTCTCCCCCTTGTGCCGAAAATTAGAAGGAAGACATAGATAGGGTTTGGCCAACTTTCAAGCTCAATTGTAAGTCTGTTCTTGTCCTGTTTTTAATGCTCTTTACATTTTTGAAGTCGTTATCACTTGATCTATCTATTTCTACCATTAATTTAAGGAATAATCAAGGTCTAAGGTTTGAACCATGTTAGACATTCGTGTATTTTGATGTCTAATGGTAGAAAATGAATGTTTGGTGTTAGATAAACAACTTTTACTAAGAGATTTTTGATGAAAATGCTTAAAAGGACCTATTTGTAAAAGTTATAAAATATGTAGTAAAAGTGTGTTTTAATGGAAATTTTCGGCTATTATAAAAATGGTTCGGCTAGGCTTGTACATTAAATAAATTAAATACGTTTCATTTTACGAGCCTAGGGACCAAAATATAAATATGTTTAAAGTTTAGGGAAAAATATAATTTTTCCATAATAAGATTTTTGTACTGAATTGAATAATATGAATAATAAATGATTTAAATTTGTTATTATAGATCAAGAGAAACAAGATTCGGTCCTAGATCGGGGGAAAAACAAAGTATTTGACGATTAGGTCCCATTTATACTATTTTTGCAGCGAAGTAAATACATTGTTTTCTTTATGTTTTAAATGCTTTAATATTTTAAGAATTATTATTGACTCCTTGGATGTAATCGATAAAGTTTGACAAGTGAGAAATCCCGGTTGAACCTTAGGAATAGGTAGGATACGAATGTCATGACATTAAGGTTAATTGAGATTACGTGTAAGACCATATCTGGGATATGGCATCGATATGAGACATCGTGTAAGACCATAGCTGGGCTATTGGCATCGATAAGAGATCCCATGTAAGACCATATCGGGGATATGGCTTTGGTATGATATTGTGTGTGCGAGATTCCCGAGTATCCTTTAGTATTCCAAGTGGTTCAACGGGAAATTCAACGAGTATGTCAAAGTTGTGAAAGTTTATGATTATATTGTGAGTTGGTACAGGTTCGTACGTAAAATTCATTTACTTTGGTACAGGTACGTACGTAAAACTCATTTACTAATGAGCTTGATATGTGATGAATTCCTCGGTAAGGTTTTGAAGGAGTAAGTTATGATTATAAGATCTTGATATTACTTATGCCAAGTTCATCATGTTTTTTTTTGTATAATATATATGTGTGATTATAATGCTTATTATTTGCATAGGAACTTACTAAGCTATATAGCTTACTCCCCTTTCTTTTCCCTTGTCTTATAGAGTCACCAAAGCTGTAACGCCCCGAATTCGGGCCTAGAAAGAATGGGCCTTAAGCGTGGGATCAACTAGAAGACTGCACATAAATATTTAAGTGTGCAAGAAAATGACACAAATTGCTTGTTTGCTTTAATGGCTAAGTGATTTGGGTGTGTATGGGGGGTGTTTGAGAAGCTTGGGTTCAAGTCTTGGCCCTTGCAAAATTTTTAGTTTCTTCTCTTAAATGAACCTGGACACTGGCACTTAGGCCTTATTAGTAATAATGCTTGTTTTATGACACAAAAAATCCTGTGGTGTAGTGGCAAGGTGGCATGTGGTATAACTGAGAGGTCTGAGGTTCAAGTCCTGGGTTACACAGTGGAATGTTAATTTTGCTGCTTGAGCTATGGAGGTAGAAGAGTTGGACTAAAACATTGGTGAGAGGAGTTTGAATTGGTCTTGGATAGAGTTGTGGAGAGGATTATGGGGAGAGTTGGGGAGAGAATCAAGGAATTTCAAAATGGGAGTCTGGTTGGGTGTTGTGGCCGATTGGGACTCTAAGGCTCTAGGGGATTTCGGCTAGGGGAAAATAGGGAGCAATTTCGGCTATAGGCATATTTTGTGTTTCGGTTTTGTGGAGCTTGAAAGGAGAGGGCCAAATTTCCTTTGTGATTTTTGCCATTCGAGATTTCTTTCGGGTTTTGCGTTTTATCAACTGTGGTGACCAAAAGTGCCATTATTTTCTCCCTTTCTTCAATTGCCAATTAGGCAATATTCTTCTGTGGTCTCACTTCTCTTTCTCTACCCGTTTTTCTATTTTCTTTACTCTCCTAACAGTGCCAAATGCACTTCTCTTCTCTCCCCCTAATTCTTCTATTTTCTCTCACCCTTGGCCAATTGTGGTCCTTTTTTTTCAGGTTTTCTTTAGTGACCATCCCCTCTTGTCTATCTTCCTCCCTCGTTCTACTCTGACGATTGTTGATAGCCTAGTGATTGGGGATCTATTGTTAGTGCTGATTACCACCATCATTTGTCCATTGTGCCGAACCTAAGCTACTACATTCTTTGTTCTTTTGATTCTTGTGAGTTCTTCGTTGCATGATATCGTTAAGCGTGTTCATTAAGGATCAATTGTTTCATGGTTATATATATTAATGGTGATTTGTTTTATGTGTAGATACTAATCAAAGAGTGGGTAATCACTTTTGATCAATGGTTAGTTGCAAATACCCGTTGGTTCAAGCAAGGCGATAGTTGGAGAGCATGTGGGCTAGTTTACTCATTACCGCCAACAGGTGTGTAATCACACCCTTCTCTACTGTGAATCAGCAAAAGCCGAAAAGCTAAAACTTCGGCATTGGAGGCTTCACGAGCGTGCGATTGCTCGTGTGGTAAATCGAGCCCACAAATCATGGGCTATAGATTGTAGAGGCCACTACGAGTGTTCTCGTGATCTTGGGCCTTGTTTGGCTGAAATGGAACGTGTGGTCCCAATAAGCTCGTGGGCCCCACACAAAATAAATCTACGATAAGTGGCAAATACTAGATTGGGCTATATCGTTCGCATAGCTATGACTGAATTTGGGCTAAATGGGCCACACAAGAGTGTGGGCCCACTTGGGCTAAAAATTGGGCCTTGGGCCCATTTAGACCGTAATACCCCTATAAGGTAAAATAACCATAAGACCCCTGTAGGGTAAAATGACCGTAATGCCCCTATAAGGTAAAATGATTGTAATGCCCCTGTAGGGTAAATGACTATTTTCCCCTCGAGGGTAAATGAATGACTTGTGCTATGATTTGACTGATTTGACTGTGATTGTATGACTATGATTTGATTGACTTAACTGTGAATGATATGATGATTTGTGGGCCAGACATTCTGCATACATGACATACTGCATAGGGTTGGGATATTGGTTATGGAGGAAGTACTGTTCTGATAGGGTTGTACGGGTCGCATGAGACGACTGTGGACCCAGTAATGATCTGTTAAGGTCGCAGGGGTCGCACAAGATGACTTTGGACCTACCAATGGCTTTAAGCCAGTTAATCTAATTATGGCTCTGTGCCAACCTAATTATGGCTCTGTACCATCTTGATTATGACTTTGTGTCGATCATATTTATCCATGGCTGTGTGCCGGTTATATTACCGTAACTGATGGGTATGTGCCGATCTTATTACAGTTACCGATGGCTATGTGCCAATTATGAGACCGTTACTGAAGGCTTAAAGCCGTATATATACTAGCAGCTTCGCTACGATTTTGGTTAGAGCTACAACCGGTGCTAACACTGTAAGTGTAGGGATGACGTGGGTGATTTATTCCCCACAGGTAGTGTAAGGTTGGACGGAGGAAAGTACAGGGTTGGATGGGTTTGCATGCATCATGCATCATTCATACGGAGACTGCTACTGTGATGGGCTAGGCCCAATTGATTCTGTTATGAGCTGTGACCCAAATGACATTGTTTTGGGCTTTGGCCCACTTATATTCTGAACTGAACTATACTTGTTATCATTAAAGGGCTCGAGCCCGCATCGATTCTGTTTACGATAATCGACTATTTCTTTAATAAGGTGATTACACACTAAGTTTTCATAAACTCACCCCGTTTTTAACCTTTCAGGTAATCCCCAACGTTAGACGGTTCAGAGCTGCGAGGAACTTGGAGAGGGCCACACAACTGCACATGTTTTATTCTGTTTTGCTCATTTACTTAAGCTCTTTGATTTTGATTCGGGTTGTAATAAGGCCTCTATAATTTCTGGATTTTAAATTTTGGATTTTATTGATTGTGATTTATATCTGCTAAAAGTAGAACACGGTTTTCCAAAACAATAACAATTTCACACACTATGTTTTCGCAACTCAATTTTTAAATATCATGTTTTCATAAATCATTTGTTTTAAATTAAGCTTCCGCAACAAATAAGGTTTTAAAGGTAATAACATTTTAAAAGGGAATAACTTTTTAATAAACCACGATTGAAAATAAACAAACACATACTGATGTTTTGTACAAGTTTTAAATGGCAAGAAGTTTTAAATTTTAAGTAGGGTTTTCAATGAAAACATGGTTTTTGAAAAACACTTCAATTTGACAGGCTAGATTCGGCCATAACGTCTAGGCCGGGTTTGGGGTGTTACAAAACCAGCTCAGGGATCAGAAATTGTCAGAGATCCATTCACACTATCAAATTAATATTTTGGGTACCATTGATTTTAATATTTTGAGTTATGGTATATATAGGGACTTGGTCATTTTGATATGTGTCATAATTGATCTAGCCAATTGTGTTGGCTTATATTGGTTGATAATTCATTTTGTAAATGGCCATAGAAATTGGCTAATAATATTAGTGTAAGTATATTTATGCATAAGATGATGCTTTTCATGGATGTGGGAAATTGCATGATATGAGTTGATTAGTATGAAATGTTTGTGTATGATAAATGATAGCATGTGAGTGGGGTGTTGATGCCTTAGTTGTGGCTAATTTGGTTGATGATATATGCTTGGAATGGCTTTATGTTTGTTGTGTAAGTTTGTACATGGAAAGATGACAAAATAGCTTGGTAAATAGCCTTATTTTTGTCCACATGGGTAGACACACGGGCGTGTGTCTAGGCCATGTGCGGCACACGGTTTGCCCCATGGGTATGTGTTTAGCCGTGTGTCCCCCTCACCTTAATTGATGCGAAATAGAATGTCTAGAATTGAGCACACGGGCAGAGACACGGGCGTGTGTCTCAGCTGTGTGAAGTCTGCATATATTTTATGAAAAATTATGGAAATTAAATCGACCACACTGCCTAGCACACGAGCGTGTGGCATGGTTGTATGGCACAAGTCAGAGAGCTCCCTATTTTACACACGACCTGTAGCACGGGCGTGTCTAAGGGTCCACAGGTGTGTTGCAGATTGTCGTCAGCTTGTGTGAGCAGCACTGTGTAGCTACGTCTTGACCGTTTGCTTGTGTGAGCAGACCCATTGATAGCTCGAGAGTGAGCATTATATGAAATATGAGATTGAGATGGCTTCAGCTATGTATTTGGCACTTAGGGTGCGAGGTTCCCGAGTATCTGATATTATTCTAAATGGTTCAATGGGTATATCAAGGATATGAATGAGTATGAGATTGATACGAGTTGGTACAGGCATTTACATGAACCACACAAGCATTGGATCGAAGAAACCTGTGAATTTCATATTTAATCTTGTTAATGAACATATGATAGGTTTGTGGATCAATATGAATTATATTATGTTATGTTTAATTGCTTAAATTGTGTATGTATGGTAAGTTGAGTTTATTCCTGTACGAACTTACTAAGCTTTATAGCTTACTTTGTTTAGTTTTCCATGTTTTATAGTGATTAACGAAGTTTGCTCAAATTTGGGAGTCGTCAGAGATCTCATCACACTATCAAGCTATCACTTTGGTACTTTTGAACTTATGTTTTGGTTATATGGCGTGTATAGGAGTTATGGTCATTTTGATTTATATGTTGGTAATGGAATTGGCCATTTGATTTGGCTTGTAAATAAAGAATGTTTGGTTATGTGTATAGCCATTTGGTTTGGCTTATTTTGGTATATTTGGTGATTTATATATATATATATATATATATATATATATGACAAATGGCTTTTTGTTGTGGTTGATAATTGCCATGTGATTGCTTGTTGGTGAATTGGTATTTTGTGTATGAATGGTTGAAATTTGAGATTTGTATGCTTATGGTTTTAGGTAAAATAATGTGTTTTGAAAGTGACCATTTAGGTGATTTGTGAAAGTAGAATTGGTATGTTTTGAATTGGCAAAGTATGATCTCATGAGCATATTAGTTGTTGGTATGGATATAACATGATTTAGACTTCGTTTAGATGAGTTTAAATGCCATTTGAAGATATAGTCATATGCAATTTGGTTTGGTGTAGGTGAATGAAAGTTTGGGTGAGAAAAATGGCTTGGAAAATAGCCTATATTTGTCCATACGGGTAGAGACATGAGTGTGTGTATCAGCCGTGTGTGACACACGGTCAGGTGACACTGCCGTGTGTCCTCTGGTGTTTATTTATAAATCAAGTCAGTATACTCCACATGGCCCAGCACACAGGCGTTTGACTTGGCCGTGTGGTATAAGTCAGTATACCCTATAGTTTTGGCATGGCCTAGCACACGGCCTGGCACATAGGAGTGTGTGGCCATTTCGAAGGGCACACGTGCTAGATACACGAGCTTGTGGTTGGCCGTGTGACCCAAGTCAGAGAGTTACACGAGGCCTTAAACATGATTTAGAAGTGGTTCAGGGCTACACCGATAACATACTAAATTCTTAGAAAATAGAAAATTTTCAATCATTCAGGGGTCACACGCTTGTGTGAACAGGCCGTGTTCCTCACAGGTTTCAGACACACCCATGTCTCAGGCTGTGTGAAAATAGGGCATACATACTAACTTGGGTCACACGGCCGACCACACGCCCGTGCATCTAGCTCGTGTGCCCTTCGAAATGGCCACACACGCCTATGTGCCAGACCGTGTATTAGGCCGTGCCAATCCTGTAGGGTATACTGACTTATGCAACACGACCAAGTCACACGCCCATATGCTAGGTCATGTGCCATTTAGGGGGTATACTGACTTGTGCCACATGGCCAATCACACGCCCATGTGGAGCATACTGACTTCAATTCAATTTCAACACCAGGGGACACACGGCCATGTAACCAAACTGTGTGTCGTACATGGTTGAGACACACACCCGTGTCTCTGCCTGTGTGGACAATAATAGGCTATTTGCAAGGCCAATTTTCCACCCTTTCTCATGCACACCTAAACAACCAAAATGGTACCATTTTATCATACAATATATACAGCCAAATCATCCATCAAATACACAATTCATACCATATCTATTTCAACCAAATTCAATACTCAATTCAATGCCAATTACCTATTCAAATACTTATATCATCAAGCATTAATTCTCAATCACATAACTTCTCAAATTATCAACTTCAATCACACCATATAGATCATTTACCAAACTCAAAATATAACCATTTGAGTAATTACGAAACCATAACCACATTTATACCAAAACATACCAAAATAAGTCATCACTCATGGCTATATATACAAAACAAACATATACATTTACAAGCCAACTCTCATGGCTATATTCACAACCAAAGTACCACAACTAGCCTATACATGCCATATACCATATGTACACAACTCAAAAGTACCAACTTCGGTGTTTGATAGTGAGGGACGACTTCTGGATCCTAGCTAGCTTTGATTCACTATAAAACATAGAAAATAACACAAAGTGTAACACCCTAAAATTGGCTTAGAAGTTAGGCCCGAATCTGGCGTGTCACATTGAAGTGTTTTCCAAAAACCATGTTTTCGTTGAAAACCCTTCTTAATATTTAAAAACTTCTTGGCATTTAAAACTTATGTAAAGCCTCAGCTTGCATTCGTTTATTTTCAAAATGGGATTCGTTGAAAAAGGTTTGTTCACTTTTAAAACATTATTGATTTCCTTCAAAATCTCCTTCAACTGCGGAAGTTTTTTTAAAACGTTGCGGAAACGTGATAACCGAAAATAGTAGTTGTAACGTAGTGTTTTGAAAACAGTAATCATTTTGGAAAAACCGCGATTTACTTATAACAGATATAAATTAAAATAAAACCAAACCTAAAATTTAAAATCCGAAAAATTTAAGAGGCCTTATTACAAACCAAACCAAAACAAAGTACTTATGAATAACTTAATGGAAAAACAGAAGCAGTTGTGTGGCCATCTTCGAGTCCCTCACAGCTCCGATCTGTCTAAGGCTAGGGATTGCCTGCACAGTTAAAACCGAGGTGATTTTACGAAAACTTAGTGTGTAATCCCTTAATATAAAAATAGTCAGTCATATAGATAGAATTCAGAAGCAGTATGGGCTTGTGCCCTATTCAGTCACAGTACAATTTCAGTGGGCCTAAGCCAATTGCAAAATCGTTTGGGTCTCGGCCCATAACAGAATCGCTTGGGCCTAGCCCATATCAGTATCGAATCTCATAAACAGAAATGCAATAGTGTACGAATGCACCCCACCCCAATCCAGCCAGCACACCACCCGTACCAACCAACATACCATGTGGGGATAAAATCGACCCACCCAGCCAGCACACCAATATTAGCACCGGTTGCGACCCTAACCGATATCGTAGCAGAGCTTCCAGAATATAAGCTGCTTAAAGACGTCAGTAGGTCCACAATCATCTCGGGCGACCTGTGCGACCCTAACAATCAAATTGGTGGGTCCACAGTCATCTCCGGCGACCCGTGTGACCCTAACAGATCAATCACTTCCTCCAATTAGAAAATCCAATCCCATGCAGCATGTTATGTATGCAAAGTACATATATATAAATCACATGGCATACTCAAGAAAGACAGACAAATCATAGCTCAGGTCAGCCGAAACATAGCATAAAATAATCATTTATCCACGAGGGCAAAATAGTCATTTTACCCTATAAGAGTATTTCGGTAATCCTGCCCTTCAGGGGTATTTCGATAATTCTACCCTACAGGGGTATTTCAATAATTTTGCAAACCGAGGGGTATTTCGATAATTTTACAAATTAGGGGTATTTCGGCAATTTTGCAAATCGGGGGTATTTCAATAATTTTGCAAACTGGGGGTATTTCGATAATTTCACAAATAGAGGGTATTTCAGTAATTTTACAAGTTGAGGGTATTTCGATAATTCTTGTAAATCGGAGGTGTTTTAGTAATTTTACCCTTCGAGGGTATTTCGATAAATTTACCATTCGAGGGTATTTTGGTAATTTTACTCATTAGGGGTCTTGGTATAGTATACTACCTTTCCAAAGGCCTACCGTCGTATCGAACGACTCGGATAACTTATATGGCCAAAACAGTGTAATTGGGCCTAAGGCCCAAAACTCAGCTTAAGTGGGCCCACACGCTCGTGTGGCCCTTTCAGTCCAAATTCTATTGCGGCTATATGAATTTTGCTGCCAAATCCATTATTATTAGCTTACCGTGGATTTTACCCATGTGGGGCCCATGAGCCCATTGGGCCCAGGTGGCCCATTTCGGCGCTATGAGGCCTATTACAACCTAAGCACATGAGAACGTTCGTGGCGGCCTCTACGGTCTATTGCCAATTGTTGTGGCTCGATTTGTCCCTACAAGCGTTCGAACGCTCGTGAGCGCTCAGATGCCGAAGTTTCGGCTTTTTGGCTTTTGCCGATTCACACCCCTTCATCCATCGTTTTGACAGAAACAACATTGGGTGTATGATTACACACCTTTTTCGCAGCTTGTACAAGCAACCCACGAACGTCGAACCTACATCCATCAACGTTTTTCCTTCGGTTAATATCAATATCTAATACTAACGTTCAATCCCAACGAGCATGGAATTGATATTCGCCTTCCCCCAAGAATGCTGTCCAACTAACCGAAGAAGTCTATACCCCTATCCTGCAGAAATGCTGCATTAATCAAAAGAATCCAACACAAGAGAAAGGTTTAAGAGTTAGCAACCTTAAACCGAATCATTCGGCTTTGTCAGCGAAGAGCCATCAAAAAGGGACCAAGAACCGAATAGGGACAAGGAATACTTACCAAAATTAGTCGATAGAAACGGTAGAATAAAGCAACAATCGGCCACTTGACAGAGGTTGGCGTCACAAGGGAAAGAGACTAATCGGCTGAGGGAATCAAGAGAGACAAGGAGTTAGATTTAGCCAAAGGAGAAAACAAAGAGAAGAAGAAGATGAATCAGATTCGGCTGAGAGAAATATGTGGAGAAGAAGGGTAGGCTTCAGTGAAGAATTCAACAATTGGTATTGTGTTTGAAAAATGAATGACAGTTAAGAGAAAAAGAAAGTAGAAGAAAGAAAGACCCGAATGGTCAAAAATGTTGCACAAGATGCCACGAAAGAAGTAAATCCCAAAATGAAAAAGAGAAAAACCTGAAATTGCAGAGAGGTTTTCGATTTCTATCCTCACACAAAGCTGCTGAAAATGCACAAATGAAACCCCCTTGGCTGAAATCCCCCTACTCAAGCCTTCCATTCGGCCAAGACTCCCTTCTCATTCAAATTCCCTAAAAATCTCCACTGATTGCTCCTTGATTCTCTCCACACCCTCCATTCAAACTTGATGACCAAGTCTCCAGTCTCCTCTGCAGAGTATGAATCAAACTCTACCTCTCATGCCACAGAGATCAAAAAATAAAACCTCTCACTTGCATGCCATGGGATTCGAACCCCCTCCCCCATGCATGCCCAACACGCCACTTGCCACCATAACACAAGCTCACTTGTGTCCTAAAACAACACAACTTAATATATAAACCCTTTAAGCTAACATCCAGGTTTTAATTCACCAAAAATCAAAATTTTTGCTAAAGCCCAGGTTTGAACTCAATACTTCTCCAAGACCCCAAACACTCCAATATTGCTAACCCAGCAGTACTAACATGCATTTGTGTCGTTACCTTGCTCTCAAGAATTTTAGTCGCTCTCAAGCTCAAGGCCCAATTCTTTTAGGCCCAAAATTTGGGGCGTTACAGAAAGTAAGCTTCATAGCTTAGTAAGCTCGTAAGTGAGTAACTCAATTCATCAAATAAATGTAATTCAACTATTTACACATTACCAAATCAACATGAAATTAACAAAAACCTTTCTCATGTCTCAAAACATGATTAAATACCATCTCATTGAACTTTCTCAATGTAATACTCGAGTAGGTTCCGTAATACCTGTATCACCTCGTACTAACCTCTTTCTTAACCACATCATTCTTTTACCCATTGAACCATTTGGAATAGAAGTCAGATACTCAAGGATCTCAATCGACAAGTACCTATACCATGGCCCAGAGCCAAATCAAGGTAACTTATCCCGGAGTACCTATACCATAGCCCGTAGCCAAATCAAGGTAACTGATCATTGTTTTATGTGATGTCAAAGTCTTAAAATTTATATAAAGAATGATCGAACCTAGAAACTAACTATGACAACAATTTGGGGTAAGCGCACTTATCGAACAGTAGTATAGTTAAGGCAAGACCGGAATGTCGAACCCAAAGGAACCAAAAGTACTAATACTAACTCGCTTTTTATTATCTAGCCTAAGAATTAAATGAATTTTTATCTAATCTAAAATTAACTATCTACTAAACTAAAGACTCTAAGACAAAGAAGAATGAAATTAGGAAAATAAATTTGAGGAAAAACCAATTGATTAAGATGATACCCAAGGAAGAATCCACCTAGACTTCACCTGTTATCTAACTCTGAACCAGACAATTTATTAATTTAACTTGATCCGTAAGATTCCCTAAGTTATATTAACCCCTCTCTCGAGGTGACTAATGTCTAACCCTAGGTTGATTAATTGAAATCTCTTTCTAATTAAAACCCCTAGGATTGCATTAACTCGATCTATGGACTCCCATATTAGGTTTCACCTTAATCCGGCAAAATCTCATCACCCTATCTTTAGGCGTGTGATCAACTCCACTTAATTATGCTAGATCTAGTCTTAGGCAGGGACTTTTGCTCCTCCACCTAAGCACATCATCCTGGAAATATCAATACAAGAATTAAGAACACATAATTAAGTACAAGTCAAATATTTATCATATGGTTCAGCAAACGATAACAAGATTCATCTTAGGTTTCATCCCCCTCAGGTATCTGAGGGTTTAGTTCATAACAATAAAAGAAAACATCTCAGAAGAAAAGATAAAAAAACACAAGAAATCCCTAAAACCCGCTGAAGGAATTGAAGGAGAGATCCTCCGTATTGAGTATGATTCCGGCTTCTTGAGATGAATCAACTATCTATCTTCGAGTAAATCCCCACAAATCTGCCCTCTTTGGCCTAGTTGGACGTCCCCTGACTAAAGCCTTCGGTTCCGAATTCTGCCGAACTCCTTTTTAGGTTGCTCCTTAAGGTGTTTATATAGGCTTTGAGATGCCTTACTTGGCCCCTAAGTATCCTAATCCAAGTGGAATTCCTACTAGGTTGTTTAAATAGGCTTTAGAATGTGTTTCTTTGCCTCCAAGTATCCTATTCCGAGTGTAATTCCTCTTATTCACGTCAGAGAGACGCCCATGGCACACGCCCGTGTGAATCGTGGCCAGGCCGTGTTTGAGTCTGTTAAATGAGGCACGACCGTGTGGTCTTGGGCCCAGGCCGTGTTGATTTTGTGATATGGCCCATTTACTCCATTTTGGGCCCGTCTCTTATTCTTTTCATCCTATAGTGCTTTCCTGGGTAAAAAACATGAAAACAAAGGATTAAGGGCACCAACTTACACAATTCAAGGCTTAAATCATCCAAAAGCATGCTAAATGTGGGCTTAAAATATGTTACTTTCACGGTTTATCAGTAACTCTTTTCTGAATACCTATACCATGGCCCATTGCCAAATCAAGGTATCATTCGCACCCGTAGTGCCGATATCATGGCCTGAAGCCAACACAATAGCCTAATGACATGTCACTAGCATCTTAAAATATTCCTAAGGTTCAACCGGGAAGTTTCACTTGTCGATTTCATCGTCAAACACATCCGTAAAGTTGTATTCACAATTCAAACAATATCCATAATCTCATAATCACATTTTATGCAATATCAAAGCATTTAAGATGCATTTATAATGAAATTACCACATACAAACTTACCTCGGTATGAAAACAGTGGAACGAGTCAATTACTCAAAAATCTTGCCTTTCCCGGATCTAGTTTTGAATTCTTTCTTTCTTGATCTATATGTATTCAAAATTAACTCATTTAATCACCTACCCATTCAATTTAGTCCAGAAATACACATTTGAGCATTTTTACACATTAGCCCTTAAACTTTCACTTTTAATCAATTTAGTCCTTATTTCACAAAAATATAAAATTCAAGCAATTTAATCCAATTTCATCATATCCGAATTTCACTAGTGTCCCTATTAGCCCACACATTTCATTTATTTCACATTTTAACCCCTCAATTTGCGTATTTCACAATTTAATCCCTCGTTGACATTTTTGTCAAAAATCACTTTAGAAAACATTTAAATCTATCAACAATTAATCATTTGTCATTATCAAACATTTAAAAGCTCAAGCATTCAACAAAGGCACTTCATGAAATCATTAACAAATTCAAAAATTAAGGTACAGGCTAGCTAGAACACGAAGCAACGATCGCAAAAACAGAGAAATCATCAAAAACGGATCAAAATAGTACCTTAATTGCTTGAATATACAAGGTCAAATGAAGAAACCTAGTTGTTCTTATTCTTCCTTTAAAATTTGACTATAAAGATGATAATGAAACCATATTTTAATTTTGATTTACTTAATAATTCATTATTAAACAAATTACTATTTTAACCTTACTAAAACGTTAATAAATAACATACAAACCATGGACATAAATGTCCACTTACCAATCTGATGGTCTCGAAACTAACGAATATTTCGACAAAGGCAAGCGCACCTATCGAACAGTAGTATAGTTGTGGTGAGTCTGGAATATTGTATCCTCAAGGACTAAAATTACTAGTAATAACTATCTTTTTATTATCTAGCCTAATAATTAAGGAGATTTATTTTTAATCTAAAATTAACTAACTAATTGACTAACTAAATGACTATGAACACGACAGAGAATGAAGAGAATAATCGAATGAATAAAGGCAATACCCAAGGAAGAATCCACCTAGACTTCACTTATTATTCTGACTCTGAATTAAATGATTTATTCACTTGACTTGATCCGTAGAAATCCCTAAATTATGTTAATATCTCTTTCAAGACTAAGAACAACTGACTCTAGGTTGATTAATTGAAATCTTTTTCTAATTAAAACCCCTATTGCCGCATTAACTCGATTTATGGATTCCCTTATTAGATTTGACTCTAATACGGCAGATTTATGTCGTCCTATTTTTAGGATTGCAATCAACTCCGCTTAATTATGTTGGATCTTCTCTTAAACAGGGACTTTTGCTCCACTGAATAAGCACATTAAACTTGAATTAATATTCCTAGAAACATCAAAACAAGGATTAAGAACATATAATTAAGAACAAGATCAAGTATTTATCATGTAATTCAGATTTATTAAATAATAAGATTCATCTAGGTTTCATCCTCCCTAGGTATTTAGGGAGTTTACTTCATAACATAAAAGGAAAACATCATAGAATTAAAAAAACAAACAAGACATAAATAACCCAAAAACTTCTAAAGAACTTGATGGAGATATTCAATCTTGGAGTGAATCCGCATTCTACATGATTCCGACGGCTTCCTTCGAGTAATTTCTTCGATATACTCTACGTGCTCCGCTTAGGTCTTCCTCTGATGTGTATTTATAGACATTAGAAGGCTCGGAAACCCTAAAAATTGGCTTTTTCTACGTAAAAACAAAGTAGGGTACGTCAGGGACACGGGCGTGTGATCAACCCGTGTGAGGAGGCCTAGGCCGTGTGGGAATTTGCATGGCTCTCGATCGACAGGGACTAGAACACGAGCATGTGTCCACCCTGTGTGGTTCATACAGGCATGTGTTCAGCCCGTGTGGTGCGAGCTTTGGCCGTGTGGATCCTTAAGATGGCCCGTTTTGTCTGGGTTTGGCCCTTTTTTGTTCCTTTCACTCCCGTATGCTCTCCTAAGTATAGAAACATGAATTTAAAGGATTAGGAGCATCAAGTTCACCAAATTCTATAAATAAAATCCAAAAACACGCTAAGTGTGGGATTAAAATTTGTTACTTTTATGGTTTATCAAATATCCCCACACTTGAATGTTTGCTTGTCCTCAAGCAAAATCCCCAACTCACAATTAAAATTAAACTTCCTCAATTCATAATTCTCATCAATAATGTCTTGTCATAATTCACAGGTAATTCATACATTGATAATTTAACTAAAAGAATCTTAAATATTCAAACAATTCAAGTCACAAATTTTATAGTACGAAAACATATGTGTTTCCCCTTATCTAAATAATTACCTTTGATTCAAAATAGACAAGAATTGACATCCTCACTAAGGGTTCACTCAAATCACTCAAAGTGTGTAAGGTTCAAATTAAGCACTCAAAAGTTAAACATGAAAAGTTATTGCCATAGGCTTACATGAAAATCAGATCTCCACCACTATAAAATAAGATGATACACAAATCATAAGATCCTAAAAAGGGTTGTAACGGGGCTTGGGTTAAAGGTGTGGATAAAGGCTAAATTAGAGGGTTAGAATCGAGATTGAATTGACAATTTACCTAACTAGAAAAATAAAATAATACTGAATAATTACAATTGAAAAATAACACAAGCTTCTTCTCAAAATGTGAAATTAACTGCTTCAGCTCAAATAACATAGAACTAGTAATATATATTTCCACTTTTTTTTTACAATAATTAGACGAATTTCACAACTGAAATAAAGAATATAGTTAGGCAACTGATCAAATCAAATCTCGACAAAAGGGGAGTCAATAAAGTAGGAGAAGCAAAAATTGGGTTTTGGGTTAATATTAATGGGTGAGTCAAGAAATGATTTATTAGGCTCAAAGGGATTCACTAGGGGTTAATTATGAAAGTAGGTTTTTAATGGAATAAATGGGTTAAAACCTAGGTGCCTTTATCATCTCAGTATATCAAATCAAGGGTGTGGTCTCGACATGCATAATCGAAGCAAGTTCTAGAATAACAAATCAATATTGACAAACTCATAACCAACAATAAAGTGAGCAAGAAAAATATATGCTCTAAAAGTGTAACACCCCAAACCCGGTCAACACACCACGACCGAATCTGGTATGTTACGGAGTGAAAACATTTTTAAAATCATAAGTTTGTCGGAAAAATCTTTAAAGAAGACTCTTGTTTTGTTTTAGGGTTTAGAAAACTCAATAATAATTGATGTTGAAGTTGTTCTAGTAGTTGTCGTAATACTTGGAAAAGTCGTGATTAAAACCCATTTGTGACTGCCGATTTTAGAAAACATTGGATACTTATTAAAACTAAAAGCGATAAGTAAAATCAAGTTTAGAACCATTTGCCTTTAAAATGATTTGAAAATTTGAGTTATAAAAACATCCAAGTTACCTTATTAGTTTGTGAACTTTGTTACCCGATGGTAACGTTTGAAAATTCGAAGAGATATAGTTTAGAAAGCATTGCTTTTTACCGGTTAATTTTATCAAGTCCATAAATCCAACATATGTAAAATATAGGCAGAATAAAAGCAAGTAATAACAAAAACCCAAAATAAACTTAACGGCCTTATTACAAAACCAAAACCAAATATAAGGAAAATTACAAAAATTGAAATAGCAGTTTAAAATCAAAACCAACTAAGATGCATGGCCACCTCGAGTCCTCCCCGGCTCCATATCCGCGATCTATGCCTCATCTGCAAAATGTAAGGGAAGGGGTGAGTCACCGAGACTTAGTGTATAAATCCTCTACCCGATAATTCAACCACTTACACAGATCATTAGCAAAATATGCAAATCATGCAACCCCATAACCTAACCATCCGATCCCCTTTATCTACCCCGTGTGGGCAAAACCACTGGTGGTCAAAACCACTGGTGACCGAAGTCACAAATATATATCGGTGTGGTCAAAACCACTGGTGACCGTAGTCACAAATCAAGTGATGGGGCCAACCCATCATGTGGTCAAAACCACTGATGACAATCCCGTAATAATCATGTGGGGCCAATCCACCGTGGTACCAAACCACTGGGACGAGTCACAATATCCATATGTGGTCAAAACCACTAGTGACCGTAGTCACAAATATCACAAGTGTGGTCAAAACCACTGGGACTTAGTCACAAATAATAATAATGGTGTGGTCAAAACCACTGGTGACCGTGGTCACAAATCAAATGATAGGGCCAACCCATCTTGTGGTCAAAACCACTGGTGACAGTCCATAATGAATCATCCCCCTCCTCTCATCAAACCCATCATCATGTTCATAACATACGTGTCATAATATCGAATGATCATGCAAATAACATATAACATAGCATTTAACAGATCATGATGATATATACCAAAAATCACATAATAGGGGACTTACCTGGTTTCCAAGCTCATGCCCACAAGGCAAAGTCTCTAATGCCAATGGTTATAACAGTAACCTGATAAGCATTATTATTCTAATAAAGTGTGTAAGCGTTTACACACCTGACTATATGTAGATCTAATACGAAATCCCAAAACTACGTGACACTACAAGATCCTGAAACGTATGCCCTCACTGCACTTACAATCGGCCAACATCACCCTTTAGATCTGAAGCCATTCGGCTTACCTACAAAATCCCGAAAATGTGCCGCAAGAAGGTAGTACTTTACCTTAATGCTGATTTGGTTTCCTACCAAATCCCGAAGCCACACAATGAACCCCCTTGCAATCGGCCACACACTGCTGCACATAAACGATTAGCCTTTGGCTTTGTAAGAATAAGGAATAGATTCGAAACACACAAGAACCTTTACCTAACTCAGCAATCAAATCTCGAAGATCCGCGGGTTCGGGTTGTACTCCTCCTTACAATCAGTTTTAACATTCCATTTAGAAACCAAAGGCCATTCGGCTAAGGCATAATAGTAATGTACATTGCCTCAATTGAAATATAGGTCTAGAGTATGTCCCTACCGACCTTAAGAGAATTCGGCAATCACCCAAAAGAGGAGATGATCCAGCAACTGGCTACAGTTCCTCTAAATGAATCGGGTTGAAATAAGAGAGAAGAAGAAGAAATTGGGAAGGGGTGATTCGGCTTTTGAGCAAAGAAGAGGAAGAAGAAGATGGGTTGATTTCGGGAAAAGATGGAGAAGGGAAGTGGAACAAAGATGGATGGATTCAGCTAAACAAGAGGGTTTCGGCTTATGATCCAAAGATAGGGAAAACAAATCCAAAGAGAAGAAGATGTGATGGTTTCGTTTACAATGAGTGAACCGAAAAAGAAAAGAGAGAGTGGATATAGAGTTTCGGCACTAGGAGATTGAAAGAAGAAGATGAAGTAGAGATTTCTTTGGCTTTTTGAGTAAAATGGAAGAAGGGAGTAGAAGCAAGTTTCGGCTCACCAAAGAAGTTCCCAAAAGATTCGACCAAGACCCCCTATTGCCGAAAAGAGAAAACAACCAAAACAAAAGAAAATAAGGGGTTTCGGTTTTGACATAAAACACCAAGAAAATAACCTCTCAAGCTAGCCGATCTTAACTATCTCCCATAGCACATTCGGCCACTCCCCAATAACCCCAAAACCGATTACACCTTCTCCCCTAATGTCCAAAATTCGGCCAACACTTCAAATGAGCTTGAAATAATTCAAACTCCTAGATTTCCTCCCTTCCATCAGTTCAAATTCGTTTGAACGGGTCAAACTCCACAAATTTCTCCTCTCAATCCATTCAAGAGAGTCCCACCTGAGCACTCCTCTCCTTGCTTGTGGCGTGAAAAAGAATAAGCAGGAGTGCAATTCCTTCTGCTCGAACACAGGCACTCCCTCCCTGCATGTGGCGTTATCTTCCTGGTGCTTAAGTGGCGCCTCCTTGCCACTTTTCCACTTGATTCTTTGAGCCACAAACCTCTAATAAATTCTTTTAACCTTTACTTTGTCTAGCTCCTTCCTCTTAAGTACTAAAATGAAATTTTTAGCCCTAACTCAGGCCTAATTCAGGGTTATAACTAGACCCCAGAACATGATAAATGAACATTATAGACAATTCGTCACATGCAACACTAGCAAAATACAGAACCCCGATTTAAGGATGTTACAAAAAGGCTCAAAATCTCACAAAAATTATGATTTTTGATGTCAACCTTGCAAATTTCAAACTTCAAAGTAATATTTAAATTTAGGGAAACAACCTAATAAATTTTTAATTCTGAAAATAGACTTATCATGCTTGATTCTCTAATGTCTTAAGGTTTAAACCATCAATGCACAATTACCTATGACTTAATCCAAAACATATTAATAAGAATCATAAGTTAATAGAAATTTTATTCTAATAGTTATATGAGAAAATTTATTTAAGAACAAGACATAATTCAGGGATTTTATGATAATGATATAATTAACCTCCCCACACTTAAGATGTACATTGTCCTCAATGTACAAAGATAGATAATAGCAATGTAAGCAGAAAATCATAAGAGAGGGAAGGAGGTGAAACTTCCTGAATTACGGATGAACTCCTTAGAAATAAGCATGATGAACTAGGCAGATGTGAGGGTGGGAAAATACTCCAGTAGTTTATTCGTTCCTTAGTAGTACCTTGAACCTTTAGAAACTGCAGAGTCATCAGTAAAGTTTTAGGGGGTTTTAGTAATGGACTTCGTTGTGGGTACTCGATAATAAATAGCCAGAAATATAAACAAATCAAAATATACTAATATAAATTAAAGACAAGAAAGAGAAAGAGAAAGAGTTTAAAAATTAAAATAAAAGAAAAAGAAAAAATAAATGGATTCAAAGGTCCTCGCCAACATATGGTTCGCGAGGTGGGGGTGGTGGTGATATGTGGAAGTGCTGACAAATATGTTGTAGAGTCGCCTCGAGGCCGTCAAATTGTCGAGTCAATGAAGCAGCCGCATGAACTGGACTATGAGGTGGTGGTGGCATATCTGGTGTAAAGTGGTCGCGTACGGGGAGACCGCGCCGGGACCCTTCCGCTTTTTGAAGCGGGGATGGCGGCCTTGGTCTTGCCTTGAGTATTAGTCATTGTGTACCTAACAAACAATAGCAAATTAGAAAATTCAGTAAAATATTACTAATACCTATTCCTATATGCGTTAATACCTAATTATGCAAGCATTAGCAGATTAGTAGTTTAAATTGATAGCCTATGAACTAATCAATTTAAAAATAATAGACTAAACAATTAGGGACATTAATGCATAAAAAGATAAGGAAAAGCCTAATATAATGAATAATCAAGCCACATTAAAGTTATCAAACTAGGGATATGAATGATGTAGTAATAATATGAAAAATCATAATAAAGATAGCCAAGAATAACAACTAAATAATGAAATAATAAACAAAGAAATAAAGAAATAAAGAAAATAATAAAAAGAATAATCAATAAATAAATAATTAACTAAATAAAAATAACTATAATAAAAGAAGGGAAAAAGGAACCGGTAAGAGGGAGGAGTGGTCGGCGACGGGCAGACGGCGTGTTGGGTGGAGAGGAAGGTGGTTTCGAGGGTTGGTATGTGCACAAGGAAGGGGTGTGTAACACCCCAAACCCCGCCCACAAGCCCTGACCGGATCTGGTATGTCACTGTGGAAAACGTTTGAAAAATATTTTGACTTAGAGTGAAAACATAAAAAAAATTTATTTGTTTTTTTCATAAAGCATCATGGGTTTAAAATTCAAGGTAAAGTTAAGTTGTTACAAAATATCCGGTTGAAAACTTTAATACAAGTATTTATAATATCACCTAATATTAAAGATCATTTAAAATTTTAGCTTAATAATAACATAACTTCAAAACCATAAATAAAGTCTCCAAATAGTTTAAGTGGCCTTTATTACAATAAATAATCATTCGAAAATACTGATAATATAAAATGCATAAATTAAGGGAAAACATCTTCTGCATGGGCCACCTTGTATCCACTCCAACCCGGTCCAAGCTTTATGCATCACCTGTAAGGTTTTAGAAAAATTGGGTGAGTCACACAGACTCAGTGCATAGTTATTTCACATGTCCCCATATATGGGCTTGGCCCATATCCACACATCAATCACATATCAGATGATAAGGCAATATATCCACATAATTTCACATGCAAAATGCATAAATATGCAACATGAAGCCCAACCCAACCTAGAGTCCATCCGTTACTCCTACCTTAGCAGACTCCCTGCCCAAGGCCGTGGCTAATCCACCGATCACATAGTGATCCCACATATCTTACCTTAGTAGACTTGCTGCCCAAGGCCGTGGCTAAGCCACCGATCACCTAAGTGATCCCTTATGTCAATATCCACGAGGTGACTCGAGGTCATCCTCAATCTACGGTGAAGCACACAGCTATCATCCGCCGAGATGTGGCACCTAGCCAACACCTCCCTTGATGAAGCACATAGCTAACATCAAGCGCCAATGTAGCACAAGGCTAATATTAGACCACGTACATAAAGTACACCCTTTCCTTCGATAGTCACATCCCAAGTCCCATGCATATATATATGTGTATCGTGGACACATATCACTTGAACAATAATGCATCACATGCCATCACATTTCATATATTCATCAATGATAATTTAATATCGTAATTCACTGACCTGAGTATTCGGTCACCCACCACGGGTATTCACAATCTTAGCCCTTAATTCGGCTATCATTAACATCATATCACATATACATAAATATAACACATACACACAATCAGGAGACAGTGCGATAACTACGCACCTGATAACAGTGAGAACTACACTTTCCCGCTCGTCGATATCCTCGGAATCCCGAACAACAACTATATGCGATTTCACTCCAATTGATGGTTCATAACCTGATGAAGAACCACGAACAAACAATGGCTTGGGAGTACGTACGACGTCAAATAATCGATCTTCACTGGCAAAGGGTCTATATCCCGGTGGAAAGTCTCGGACTCCCGACACAGCCCTTCGTTTGAAATTTGAGGGTATAGCAGAACCACCCTTCTTCTAAACACTATTTACCGCTCCTTTCGAACCCATTCTTGATTGCCCAAAAATCTAATGTTCACAGAAAAATAATAATAATAGTCAAGCGATAGAGTCCCCAATATCGATTGCTTCCAAAGTCCCGAAGACCCTATCTTCCAAAACCGATTATAAAAACCAAATGAAAACCTACTCTTGTTGATATTCGGCCAAAACAATTCAAGAAGAAAATGTAAAGTTTCGTCTATGGTTTTGAAAGAAGAAAGCAACTGATATGCGGATGAAAAGAAATAAAGTACGTGAGTGGCAAAGAAAATTAAAATGAGAGAGAGGATTCGGCTAGAGTGAAAAAGAAGAAGAAAAAGAAAAGTAAAATGGAAGAGAGAAATTCGGCAAAGAAAAGTGAAGAGGATTTTGGCTCAAGAGTTTGAAAGAAGAAAAGAAAGAGATGAAAGAGAGGAGATAGATACTTTCGGCTTTGAGCAAAGAAATGGTAAAGAAAAAGAAAGATATGGGAGAGTATGGTTTCGATTTTCAAGAAGAAAAAGAGAAAAGAAACAAATGTAATTTGGCTTAAAGACCAAGTGAGTAAATCATCAATTCTACTTGGGTTCTCGGGTTTGTTTCAACCAAAAGCATTAGGAAGAAAATGACAAAGCAAAGGGAAATTTCGGCTTGACACAAAAACAAAGACTAACACCTACAAAACTAGCTGAAAATGTCACCTAACTACAAAGAAGTTTTGGCACCCTTTTTCCCCCTACACAAATCAAAAATTCGGCAACCATACTTTTGCCAACAATTCAAAGTAATTTTGAATTAAACACATTCCTAATTTTCTCCCTATTTCCTCCTATTCACTCACAAAACTTAAGCCAACCCCCTTAGTCCATGAAACCGTCCACATTCATGGACAAATAGCCATTAAAAAGCTTCCAAAAGCCTTACCTTAAACCAAGCCTTATGTCCCCTATCCTTCCTTAATCCATATGATTCCTTTCCCAAAGTTCAAGCTTTCCTAAATTACTATTCAACATGCCATAAAAATTGAAAGTCCAACTTACCTTAATTAAAGTTGACCGACACTTAATGCTAGGATACATAAAATAAAGTCTTCAAAATGCTCTCCAAGCAACTCGAACCACTTCCCTCAAGCAACTCTTCCTACGTCCTAACCATCTTGCCACTAGCTCCTCATGTGCAAAAATTTAACACTTAAATTAACTTAAGTGTCAAGCTCATCTAATCCACTTCACTAAATTTTTAATACTAATAATTATTCTAACTTCATAAATAAAACCAAGCCTTCACAAGACTGTGCTAAACACACAAACAATCCTACCCGAGCTAACACAAGTAACTAGATAACACACAAATTTTCCTAAAGCCCATGGCCCAATCGGCCCAATCCTATTAGGCCCAATTTCGGGATGTTACAATTCTACCCTCCTAAAAAATAATTTCGTCCTCGAAATTACTTACTAACGAACAATCGTACATCCTAACTCACCATACTACGCTATCTGCTGCAAGACTCTGATCTTAATAAAACTAACATACTTTCTACTAAATCTTGGAATCCCCGACTGCACTCCAATCGGTTACGTCACAGCCATTCTGCCTCTACCACGTCCTCGCACATTACGACCACGTCCCCTAGAACTCATGTCTACGATCGCGCTTTAATCAGATTAGAAAGTTTTATGCATTAGTACTTTTGGTTCCACTGTTTATCCGCGAACAGTTTTATGAAAAGAAGTTTAATAGTGGTTCTTTCGATCAATCAAAGTTTTCATCTCAAGTTCACTATTCTAATTCAGAGAATCACATCCACATTCATCCACAACATTCAACACATTATTATGGGCATCTTTGTCCATTCCCATCCCAGGGGTATTTCCATCATTTTTCCTATAGGGTATTTTAGTAATAAATCGGGGTCAATTTGAAAATCTTTACAAATCAAAGGCATTCCAAAATATACAAATCTCGAGGTTATTTTGAAAATTCTACCAAATCAATGGTATTGCAGAAATTTCAGAAATCGGGGTTATTTTGGTAATTTTAGAAATCAGGGGCATTTTAGTAATTTTTTCCAAATCAGGGTATCTTACTATTTTGTAAAATAGAAGTTTTTGATATTTTTGTAAAGTAAGAATGTTTTTACAAAAGTCGTGGGTAGTATGGTAATTTTATAAACCAAGGGCATTTTGGTAATTTTACAACACAAGGGTATTTGAGTAATTTTGGTAAAACATTTCGAAAAAATCTAATTTAGTGTTTACAAATCAAAAGGGTGATTTGATAATTCTGAAACTAAGGTTTTTTTTTTTTTTTTTTAACAAGAAGGGTGATCCTTTCGGGTTTTAATGATTGGTTTAGCCCGCGAATAAGTCCTCTTGGTTAGGTGAACTAGTTTACGCACTGGTAGGATTCGAGTAAAGAGGAGGTGAGTCGCTAGGACTGCTTAAATACCAAGCTCTTACTGAATCCACTCCTAGACATGCGTACAACAGTTGCCACACCTTAACTCGGCGACTTAATCACAGGTTTGTTCGATAATCCTTAAGTCTTATGTACTTGTGTTTGAGTGCACTAGCCCTACGGTCCAATAGTCCTAATATTCTAATCTACGAGCCCAAATAAGCCCACAACATTCACATATATAAATCACTTCAATAGTCAGAGGTACTTACCTGGTGGACTTCGGGTTGGAGATATAGGTGCCATGCCAGAATAAACCTGAAAAATTTATGAAAGCCCAAATCTTTGAAAAGCCCATGTTTAAAAAAAAATGTTTTTGGGCCCAAAACCCTCAAAGCCGAGTTTTAAACCTAGGCTCTGATACCAAATTGTAACACCCCAAACCCGGCCCACAAGCCTTGACCGGATCTAGTATGTCACTGCGGAAAACGTTTGAAAAATATTTTGACTTAGAGTGAAAACATAAAAAAAATTTATTTGTTTTTTTCATAAAGCACCATGGGTTTAAAATTCAAAGTAAAGTTAAGTTGTTACAAAATATCCGGTTGAAAACTTTAATACAAGTATTTATAATATCACCTAATTTTGAAGATCATTTAAAATTTTAGCTTAATAATAACATAACCTCAAAACCATCAATAAAGTCTCCAAATAGTTTAAGTGGCCCTTATTACAATAAATAATCATTCGAAAATACTGATAATATAAAATGTATAAATTAAGTGAAAACATCTTCTGCATGGGCCACCTTGTATCCACTCCAACCCGGTCCAAGCTTTATGCATCACCTGTAAGGTTTGAGAAAAATTGAGTGAGTCACAATGACTTAGTGCATAGTTATTTCACATGTCCCCACATATGGGCTTGGCCCATATCCACACATCAATCACATATCAGATGATAAGGCAATATATCCACATAATTTCACATGCAAAATGCATAAATATGCAACATGAAGCCCAACCCAACCTAGAGTCCATCCGTTACTCCTACCTTAGCAGACTCCCTGCCCAAGGCCGTGGCTAATCCACCGATCACATAGTGATCCCACATATCTTACCTTAGCAGACTTGCTGCCCAAGGCCGTGGCTAAGCCACCGATCAAATAATGATCCTCATATCTTACCTTAACAGACTTGCTGCCTAAGGCCGTGGCTAAGCCACCGATCACCTAAGTGATCCCTTATGTCAATATCCACGAGGTGACTCGAGGTCATCCTCAATCTACGGTGAAGCACACAGCTATCATCCGCCGAGATGTGGCACCTAGCCAACACCTCCCTTGATGAAGCACATAGCTAACATCAAGTGCCAATGTAGCACAAGGCTAACATTAGACCACGTACATAAACTACACCCTTTCCTTCGATAGTCACATCCCAAGTCCCATGCATATATATATGTGTATCGTGGACACATATCACTTGAACAATAATGCATCACATGCCATCACATTTCATATATTCATCAATGATTATTTAATATCGTAATTTACTGACCTGAGTATTCGATCACCCACTACGGGTATTCACAATCTTAGCCCTTAATTCGGCTACCATTAACATCATATCACACATACATAAATATAACACATACACACAATCAGGAGACAGTGCGATAACTACGCAACTGATAATAGTGAGAACTATACTTTCCCACTCGTCGATATCCTCAGAATCCCGAACAACAACTATATGCGATTTCACTCCAATTGATGGTTCATAACCTGATGAAGAACCACGAACAAACAATGGCTCGAGAGTACGTACGACTTCAAATAATCGATCTTCGCTGGCAAAGGGTCTATATCCCGGTGGAAAGTCTCGGATTCCTGACACAGCCCTTCGTTTGAAATTTGAGGGTATAGCAGAACCACCCTTCTTCCAAACACTATTTACCGCTCTTTTCGAACCCATTCTTGATTGCCCTAAAATCTAACGTTCACAGAAAAATAATAATAATAGTCGAGCGATAGAGTCCCCAAAATCGATTGCTTCCAAAGTCCCGAAGACCCTATCTTCCAAAACCGATTATAAAAACCAAATGAAAACCTACTCTTGTTGATATTCGGCCAAAACAATTCAAGAAGAAAATGTAAAGTTTCGGCTATGGCTTTGAAAGAAGAAAGCAATTGATATGCGGATGAAAAGAAATAAAGTACGTGAGTGGCAAAGAAAATCAAAATGAGAGAGAGGATTCGGCTAGAGTGAAAAAGAAGAAGAAAAAGAAAAGTAAAATGGAAGAGAGAAATTCGGCAAAGAAAAGTGAAGAGGATTTCGGCTCAAGAGTTTGAAAGAAGAAAAGAAAGAGATGAAAGAGAGGAGATAGATACTTTCGGCTTGGAGCAAAGAAATGGCAAAGAAAAAGAAAGATATGGGAGAGTATGGTTTCCGTTTTCAAGAAGAAAAAGAGAAAAGAAACAAATGTAATTTGGCTTAAAGACCAAGTGAGTAAATCATCAATTCTACTTGGGTTCTCAGGTTTGTTTCAACCAAAAGCATTAGGAAGAAAATGACAAAGCAAAGGGAGATTTCGGCTTGACATAAAAACAAAGACTAACACCTACAAAACTAACCGAAAATGTCACCTAACTACAAAGAAGTTTCGACACCCTTTTTCCCCCTACACAAATCAAAAATTCGGCAACCATACTTTTGCCAACAATTCAAAGTAATTTTGAATTAAACACATTCCTAATTTTCTCCCTATTTCCTCATATTCACTCACAAAACTTAAGCCAACCCCCTTAGTCCATGAAACCGTCCACATTCATGGATAAATAGCCATTAAAAAGCTTCCAAAAACCTTACCTTAAACCAAGCCTTATGTCCCCTATCCTTCCTTAATCCATATGATTCCTTTCCCAAAGTTCAAGCTTTCCTAAATTACTATTCAACATGCCATAAAAATTGAAAGTCCAACTTACCTTAATTAGAGTTGACCGACACTTAATGCTAGGATACATAAAATAAAGTCTTCAAAATGCTCTCCAAGCAACTCGAACCACTTCCTCAAGCAACTCTTCCCTACGTCCCTAACCATCTTGCCACTAGCTCCTCATGTGCTAAAATTTAACACTTAAATTAACTTAAGTGTCAAGCTCATCTAATCCACTTCACTAAATTTTTAATACTAATAATTATTCTAACTTCATAAATAAAATCAAGTCTTCACAAGACTATGCTAAACACACAAACAATCCTACCCGAGCTAACACAAGTAACTAGATAACACACAAATTTTCCTAAAGCCCATGGCCCAATCAGCCCAATCCTATTAGGCCCAATTTCGGGATGTTACAGAGTAAGGCAAAGATAAGAGGAAATGGGGGCGGTGGTCAGGGTTAGGCTACGATGGTGCAAAGAGAAGGGAAAGGGAAGGGTTTCGTGTTGGGGAGAAGAGGCGGCGAAGCAAAAAGGAGGAGGGGGATCGAGGTGGCCGAAAGTGGGAAGGGGGAGGCTACGGCAGCTAGGGTTTGGGGGGTTTGAATAGGAGAAGGAAGAAGGAAGAAGAAATTGGGTTTTAAATAGGTGACACGGTCGTATGTTGGGTCACACGGCCGTGTCACACGCCCGCGTCGCTCGAGTTCCCGTGTTTGTCGCGAAATCTAAAAATTTGGTATTCACACGGCCTTGGACACATCCGTGTGGTCCACATAGTTGCGTCGCGCGGTCGTGTGCTAGGTCCTTCGTTTCTCCTACGTCTGTGTAGAAGTCCACAAGCCCGTGTGATCGCTTACACAGCCGTGTGTGTTGCCGGTGGAGTCTCCTGACTTGTTTTAAATTTTGAATTTTGAAAAATTGAGCTCCAGTTCTCACACGGCCTAGACACACCTGTGTGAGATTTTGACACGCCCGTGTGATATCACACACGGCAGTGTGTCGTGTCCATAGAGCCCCCTGCAAATTTCTTTGAATTTTAAAAATTAAGTCCCCACATCCACACGGCCATGGACACGCCCGTGTCTCCAGGCTGTATGGGACAAAAAACCTACATTAAAAACATGAACGAAGTGAAAATAAACGAATTAGTAAGGTTAGTGCTTGGGTTGCCTCCCGAGAAGTGCTTATTTAGAGTCTAAGCTCGACTCACCTTTCCTTCGCATAATCATGGTGGTTCGAGGAGGTGAAACTCCTCATTCCTGCTATCAATTTTGTTAAAATAAGGTTTTAGACAAGTACGATTTACCTTGAAGGTGCTAAATTTAGAATGAGTTACCTCGACTGTACTGTATGGGAAAATATTAAGTACCGTGAAAGGGGTTGTTCCATTAGGTTCAGAAGTGGCAACACGAGGATCTGCATTATTCATTAGAACTCAGTCTCCAACCTTAATTTGACTCGTTTTATTTTTAGGCTCGTCATACCTCTACTTTGGTTCATCGTGTACTCTCGGTTTCTCCTTGACATGTGTCCGCCATTCATCTAGTTCATTGATTTGTAGTCTTCTTTCTTCATGGATAGTTCTGTTCTTAATATGATTGCTAGACCATGGCTCTGTCATCTTTTTCCGAGGAATTTCCTGCAAAAAAGATTGAACATTAAGTTCACTTACATTAACAAGATTTGTATCATCTTGATCACTAGATATTCTGACGAAATCACGTGCTTGGAGTTTAATCATGTCATTACCTACACGAAGTATTAATTCCCCTATACCAACATTGATAACGGTCCTAGCAGTTGCTAAAAAGGGTCATCCTAAAATTAAAAGGACGTCATTATCCTCCTCCATGTCTAAAACAACAAAGTCTACTGGGAATATGAATTTATCAATTTTGACTAGCACATATTCAATTATACCCCTAGGAAATCTAATGGTTTTATCAGCCAATTGAATGCTCATCCTAGTTTGTGTGGGTTTCCTAAGACCTAGCTGTTTAAACATTTTATAAGGCATAACATTGATACTTGCCCCTAAATCAGCTAAAGCATTATTAATAGATATACCACCAATTAAGCAAGGAATCATAAAACTCCCTGGATTTTTTATTTTGTGGGGTAGTTTATTCTGTAAAATTACTGAGCAAACTGCATTTAGCTCCACATGCGACGCATCATCTAACTTCCATTTGTTTGCCAAAAGCTCTTTTAAAAATTTTACTGAATTGGGCATCTGCGAAAGAGCTTCAATAAATGGTAAGTTAATATGTAATTTCTTTAAAAGTTTAAGAAATTTACCAAATTGTTTATCTGTGTGGTCTTTCTTCGTCGCATTGGAGTATGGCACACAAGGTTTGTACTCTGTACTTACCAGTTTTGGTTTATTATGGCTTACCTCAGCCTTACCTTTATCTACCACATTTTCTTGCCTCGGGTTTTGTTCATCTAACCCTTCACTATCGTGAGTAGTAATGGCATGAAGTTGCTCCTTTAGGTTAGTTTCAGTGTTGCTTGGCTAGCTACCTTATGGTCGTTCTGAGATCAACTTGGCAAGCCGGCCTATTTGGTTCTCCAACCCTTGAATTGACACTTCATGATTTTTGAGTGCTGTTTCAGTGTTTTGAAAAAGGGTTTTTGACACCGAGATGAATTTTTTTAGCATCTTCACAAGGTTCGGCTTTTTCTCCTGTGGGTAAGGTTGTTGTTGAAAGCCTGGAGGGGGTTGTTGTCTCTGATTTCTTTGACCACCCCATGAGAAATTTGGGTGGTTCCTCCAACCTGGATTGTAAGTGTTACTATAGGGATTATTCTGAGGTCTAGAACTATTACCCATATAGTTCATTTGTTCGCTTTCTATGCCAAGGTTGTGGGATGGATATTCTGTATTGCCCATTCCTCCTCCATTCGTATCGCATTGCATCACTGGGTGTTCCTACGAAGAACCACACAAACCATCAATCTTTTTATTTAAAAGCTCTACCTAGTTTGATAGCATGGTCACTGCGTCGAGGTTGAAAACACCGGTTGCCTTTGTTGGCTTTGTCCTCATAACTTGCCACTGATAATTATTCAGTGACATCTCTTCAATGAATTCGTAAGCAGCCTCAGGTGTTTTGTTGTTTAGTGTACCACTGGCGGTTGCATCAATCAATTGCCTAGTTGAGGGGTTCACACCATTGTAAAAGGTTTGAACCTGTAGCCATAATGGTAACCCATGGTGAGGCATCTTCTTAGTAGATCCTTATATCTCTCCCATGCTTCGTAAAGTGTTTCTAAATCCATTTGCACAAAAGAAGAAATATCATTCCTCAACTTACCCTTTTTAGTCGGCAGAAAATATTTAAGTAAAAATTTTTCTGTCATTTGTTCCCATGTAGTGATTGATCCTCGTGGTAACGAGTTCAACCACTGTTTAGCTTTATTCCTCAACGAGAAGGGAAACAACCAAAGGCGAATGGCATCATCAGAAATGCCATTGATTTTGAAAGTATCACAAAATTCTAGAAAATTTGCTAAATGAGTATTTGGGTCTTCGTCCTGCAAATCATCAAATTGAACAAACTGTTGAATCATTTGAATAGTGTTAGGTTTTAGTTCAAAATTATTTGCAGCAATAACAGGTCTAACAATACTCGATTCAGCCCCCAGTTAAATTAGGCTTAGCATAGTCATACATAGTACAAGGAGCAAGATTTTCGGCAACCACCAGAGGAAGCGGATTATTATCAGCCATCTCCTTGGTAGTATTAGTACCGTCCTCTTGCTCTTCCTCTATGTATTGTAAACTTTGCCTTATCTCTCTACAATTTTTGCGAACAATACTTTCTATCTCACTGTCAAAATGCAAGGGTCCTGACAGGTTCCTTCTAGTCATAAACTAGAGATACCTGCCAGTAGCAAAGAAAGAGAAAAAAGATTAGAAAAATAACAATAAGATAAAAATAAATTGCAATAAAATAAAAATGGCTAAAGTAATAAAAATTTAGTGTTCCTAATATCTTAGTCCCCGGCAACGGTGCCAAAAATTGATGGTCTCGAAACTAACTAATATTTCGACAAAGGCAAGCGCGCCTATCGAACAGTAGTATAGTTGTGGTGAGTCCGAAATATCGTATCCTCAAGGACTAAAATTACTAGTAATAACTATCTTTTTATTATCTAGCCTAATAATTAATGGGATTTATTTTTAATCTAAAATTAACTAACTATTTGACTAACTAAATGACTATGAATGTGACAGATAATGAAGAGAATAATCGAATGAATAAAGACAATACCCAAGGAAGAATCCACCTAGACTTCACTTATTATTCTGACTCTGAATTAAATGATTTATTCACTTGACTTGATCCGTAGAAATTCCTAAATTATGTTAATATCTCTTTCGAGACTAAGAACAACTGACTCTAGGTTGATTAATTGAAATCTCTTTCTAATTAAAACCCCTATTGTCGCATTAACTCGATCTATGGATTCCCCTATTAGATTTTACTCTAATCCGGCATATTTATGTCGTCCTATTTCTAGGATTGCAATCAACTCCGCTTAATTATGTTGGATCTTCTCTTAAACAGGGACTTTTGCTCCATTGAATAAGCACATTAAACTTGAATTAACACATAATTAAGAACAAGATCAAGTATTTATCACGTAATTCAGATTTATTAAATAATAAGATTCATCTAGGTTTCATCCTCCTTAGGTATTTAGGGAGTTTAGCTCATAACGTAAAAGGAAAACATCATAGAATTAAGAAAACAACAAGACATAAAGGACCCAAAAACTTCTAAAAAACTTGATGGAGATCTTTAATCTTGGAGTGAATCCGCCTTCTAGATGATTCTGACGGCTTCCTTCGAGTAATTTCTTCGATATACTCTGCGTGCTCCACTTAGGTCTTCCTCTGATGTGTATTTATAGACCTTAGAAGGCTCAGAAACCCTAAAACTTGGCTTTTTCTATGTGAAAGCAAAGTAGGGTACGATAGGGACACGGGCGTGTAATCAACCCGTGTGAGGAGGCCCAGGCCGTGTGGGAATTTGCATGGCTCTCGATCGACATGGGCTGGCACACGGGTGTGTGTCCAGCCCGTGTGATGCGGGCTTTGACCGTGTGGATCCTTAAGATGGCCCGTTTTGTTCAGTTTTGGCCCATTTTCCGTTCCTTTCGCTCCCTTATGCTCTCCTAAGTATAGAAGCATGAATTTAAAGGATTAGGAGCATCAAATTCACCAAATTCTATAAATAAACATCCAAAAACACGCTAAGCGTGGGATTAAAATGTGTTACTTTTATGGTTTTATCCCAATCCAATGGTTTAATAACAACATAAGGACTCCCACAATTTAATATCATAGCCATTTAATACCTTTAACAAGTAGAATGCAACTTTTGCATTTTACGTGATTTAGTCCTTTTTCTCAAATTGAGCAATTAAATGATAAAAGTAGGTCATGAAATTTTCACACATACATGCTGTCATACTGTAAAGACCAAAAATAATATTAAAATATTTTTCTAACATTGGAATTTGTGGTTCTAAAACCACTGTTCTGATTTAGCTAAACCCGGGCTGTTACAGGACAGGGGCTGGGACACGGCCATGTGATCCCATTTCGAATGTCCACACGGCCTGTGACAGAGGAGTGTCTTTGGCTGTGTGAGACACACGGTTGGGCCACACGGGCGTGTATCCCTTGTATTTTGTAAAATTTTCTAAGTTTTGAAAAAAATTTCCTGACTTATCAGTTTAGTCCTGAACCACTTCTAATGCTTGATTTGGGTCTTGTAGGCTCGTATTAAGGACAATGTGAATCATTATGAATGATGTTTATTTAGAAATGGAATATGTATGAGAAATGTATGTTCGTTTATGTTATAAGTCCAGTAATGCTCTATAACCCTATTCTGGCAAGAAATACGGGTTAGGGGTGTTACAATCTAAGGTAGTTGAGGGTTAAATTAGCAACAGTATGTAACGATACATTAGCCTTGTGTAACACCCCAAACCTGGCCTAGAAGTTAGGCTTGAATCTGGCTTGCCACATGGAAGTATTTTTCAAAACCATCTTTGCAATTGTTAAAAACTTGTTTGAGAATTATAGCCTCTTTGTTAATACCCAAAACACTTAAGCAATTATGTCTACGTGAAAACATAATTATCTTTAATAAACCTTTTCGGTTGTGAAAGCATAAACGATTTACGAAAATGTGACGTTTGAAATAGAGTTGCAAAAACATTTTGAAACATTGCGGAAATGTAGATAAAATACAAGTATTTTTGAGAGATTGATTGATGAATCAATCAATCAAGGAATTGAACTTTAAACCCGTGACTTTTGAAAATGTCGTTAATAATTTGAAAGAAAGCTCGAGTTAAATCATAGTTGTAAAAGTTTATTTTGAAATCCATTTGTTAATCGATTTTGGAAAACCTTTATTTATGTTTTTAGAAAAATTCTCGTTTTAAACAATTTAAGCAACATAATAGGTATATCAACCATAAAGCAAATAATAAAATACTCCAGAGGCCTTATTACAACTTTAAACCCAACATAATAAAAGTAACGAAATAAAGCGGAAAAGTAATTTACTAAAGTTCGAAACATTTATTTTCGAAGTATGGCCTCCATCGAGTCATCCATCGCCCCAAGTCCTCGTCACTGAGCATTACCTACAAGGGTTAAGAAAGGGGGGATGAGTTACAAGAACTCAGTGCGTAATCCCCTTACCGTCATCCACTGGGCCTGAACCCATATATTAATATCTTGGGCCTGAGCCCATATAGCAAAATCTTGGGCCGAAGCGCACTGGGCCTTAGCCCTATAAACATGATAATGCAGATAATGTAATGCAACCCAACTATCCATCCAATCTCTCCACCCGTACCAACCAATCTCTCCTGTGGGGATCAAGTCAACCCACCCCGCCAGTCTCTCCACCCGTACCAACCAATCTCTCCTGTGGGGATCAAGTCAACCCACCCTGCCAGTCTCTCCACCCGTACCAACCAATCTCTCCTGCGGGGATCAAGTCAACCCACCCCGCCAGTCTCTCCAATTTGGAGTCAAGCTGCCATTTATAATATTTGTGGTTGAGCCACCAAAATCATATACGATAATATAATCGGCACACAGCCTTAATCACGATGGCACAAAGCCATATTTTAATTGGCACATAGCCATTGTCAGAATTTGTGGCAATGCCACCGGTCTACTCTTCTCTTCATTCGAATTTCCCATTCCATGCAATATTTAAATATGCAACATACATAATAAATCATGATATTAAATTCAAAGATTCATTACAAAAATTTGGCCCATTATAACACTTTGCAAATCAGCCCATTAGGGCAATATATCAAATTAACACATCGGCCCATATAGCAAATTATTAGATTGGCCCATTTAGCAAAATATCAAATTGGCCCATATAGCAAATATCAAACGGCCCATATAGCAAATATCAAACGGCTCATATAGCAAATTATCAATCGACCCATGTAGCAAATATCAAACGGCCCATATAGCAAATTATCAATAGGCCCATATAGCAAATATCAAACGACCTATAAGCAATTTCGTATTTCGGCCCCTTAGGGGCATTTCCATAATTCGGCCCGTAAGGGTAATATAACAAATCGGCCCATTAACACTTTGTAATTTGGCCCAAATAGAGCAATCTTATCAAATCGGCCCATAAGGGCATTTTCGTAATTCGGCCCATTAGGGGCATTTTCGTAATTCGGCCCATTAGGGGAATTTTCGTAACTCGGCCCATAAGGGAATTTTCATAATCCGGTAATCGTACCCACTAAGGGTAAGTCGGTAATTTACCCTCTAAGGGTATTATAGTAATTTCGTAACCTAGGCTTAACTACTAATTTGGGGCATAAAAATTGAAACTATCCATCTGCGTCATACTGACCAAATTGACTATAACTCGAGTTAGGAATCTCGAAATATAAATCTGTAAATTTTACTTGAAACTAGACTCATATATCTTCTTACTACAATTTTTCCAGAATTTTTGGCTTAACCATTTAGTACAGTTTATTCCTTAAAGTTTCCCTTGTTTCACTGACTAATGATTCTGACCTCTTTTACCCAAAATTCAAATATCTCACTGTACAGTTTTCATAAGTTACTCCCACTTATTTCTTTTGAAAAGAGACTCAATAAGGAATCTGTAAATATAAACTATAACTCAAAATTCACTTTGTACAATTTTATATGATTTTTCCAAAATAGATCAGGGAACCACGACCTCAATCAGAACCAGTCCCACTAAAATTAACATATCTCAGTATATAAAATTCCTTTTCTTTCTCCGTTTCTTCCATATTAAAGTAGACACAGTAAGCTTTAATTTCATATCTTAATCACTTTACAATTCAATTTCTCCTATTTTTCGTGATTTTTTAAACCCACATCACTGTTTCTAACCGAAACTATTTTATTATAAAATACGATTTCCACTACGATCATACGCACGCCCGAGTGATCATGAATGCCGGTTTTTGGTTTTCTTCAACATTTCGACCGATTCATAGAATATTTCATACAAAATTTCAGAGATGTGTGAGATTACACACCATTTCAAATATGTATACAAAAGGTACGGGATTACACACCTTGATTAGGATTCCTTCAAGAACCACTCTTCGTTGACCCACTATATCCGAAGGATTTGCAAATAGGATATATCAAGTGATTTCGTCCCTAAAACATAATCGATTAGTCAAAACTTCAATCTAATTTGCAACATATCCAAATAGAGATGTAACAAAAAATCCAAAATGAACCCCCTTACCTTATCGATATTGGATCCAATTTCCACCGTTTGACTTCGGCTAGAACAATACACGGTCTCCCACTTAAAACACTACGAAAAAGAGAAAATGACCTCATTTAAGAGGGTAGAATAAAATGATGGTCTCGGTTAAAAGGACCATCCCATGCCAAGACATATTTTCGGCTAGGAGAAAGAAAGATAAAAAAAAAAACACACTTGATGCTAATGGAATTGTCCAAAACTAACACTAAAGCCTTACCAACACTAACAAATATTCAGCTATGCCCCTTAAACCCCAAAAACCATCCACATACATAGCTAAAATGGTCAACAATTTACCACCCAAACTTTCCAAAACACTATCCATGAAATAAGCCTATTGTCCCCCTTACTTACCTATTTCTTTTGATTCCTTTCCCCAACTTCAATCTTTTCTTAGTCTCTTTAGCCATCTTACCATAAAAATAAAAGTCCAACTTACCATAATAATATGCTTGGCCGACACTTGATGGAAAGAGTGCAAAAATATTAGTCAAAATTTGCACACAAAGTGATTCGAACCTCTTCCCTTCAAGTCCATCATGTGGCATCATATCCTTCTTACCAATAGCTCATTTATGCAAGCACTTTACTCATTTATTTCTATAAGTCTTGAAGCTACTTACCATCTCTCCTTAAAGTGCTAAAATACCAATTTTTCCTAAGGCCTAATTAAATCCGAGACTTCATAGAAACCTCGTAACCTTCCAAATTCACTTAACTAATAAGTCCGATTTGCAATAACACCATTCTCATATTCTCAAAAATTTTAAACACTCCTACGCTCAAGGCCCAATGGGCCCAATCCTACTAGGCCCAATTTCGGGGTGTTACACCTTGTATAACTTGCAAGATTATTGTGATTAAACTGTTTCAAGATAGAAATACATTGTTACCTCGCGTAATCTTTTATATGCTTATGAGATTGAACTAATTGTTTGAATTGACATAGAGATATGTATAAGAGATTATTTTAATTCCATAAGTATGTATGTGCATTAACACATTTGCTTATAAATATTTGTTTAATCGGTTGAATTGACGTAGAGATATAGTCAAGAGATAAATGGATTTTGATAGGTAAGTATGTTCATAAGTTAGCAAATTACTGAGTTGCCTTGAATTTATTCGTAACAAAATGAACACGAGTTTAATAATTCTAAGTTAAGAAATGTAATTAATCTAACACAATTGTGTCATCTTGATTAAAATCATCTTTTGAAATCGTGCATTGGAACTTTTATTTTATTTTTATTTAATCTACTTTTTTAAAATCCTAGTTTTTAATCACTTCTTCAAATCAAAATATTTTTCTTCACCAAAGTGTTTTTAAAATTGCATTCATAAATAATTCTTTTCACAGTCCCTGTGGGTACGATAACTCGACATTTACTTGTCACTTTATTACTTGTTGCAATTGTGTACACTTGCACATTTATGTTTTTCTAAGTTTTTGGCGCCGTTGCCGGGGACTGTTTTAAAAAGTCATTATTTGTGAATTTGTTAATTTTGCATTTTGGTTTATTTTCCTGTTCAATTTTAACTTAATTTATTTTTTTTTGTTTATTTCAGGTGTTTATCTGTAATATCCTTAAATCAGGGTCTCTGTATTTTGCTTGTGTTGCATGTGATGAATTGTCTATTAATTAGGGTCTCTGCATTTTGCTTGTGTTGCATGTGATGAATTGTCTATTATGGTTATCTATTGTGTTCTGGGGTCTAGTTATAACCCTGGGTTAGGCCTGAGTTAGGGCTAAAAATTTTGTTTTAGTGCTTGGGAAGAGGGAGCTAGGTGAGATAGGAGTTAAGAGAATTTATTGGAGGATTTAGACACAAGAATGGGCTTGGTAAAGTGGCAAGGAGGCGCCACTTAGGGCTTTGAGAATGACGCCACATGCTGGGAAGGGAGTGCTTGGGTTCGAGCTGCAGAAATCCCTTTTCTGCTCATTCTTTTTCACGCCACAAGCTAGGAGGTGGAGTGCTCAGGATGGACTCTAGGAGATATAGATGGAGAGGAGAAAATTGTGGAGTTTGAATTATTCAAACAAATTTGAACTGATGGAAGGGAGGAAATTTAGGAGTTTGAATTATTTCAAACTCATTTGAAGTGTTGGCCGAATTTTAAACTTTGGGGAGGAGGAGTAGTCTGTTTGGGAGCTTGGGTTGTGCCGAATTTCAGTGGTTAGGTAAGGGGTGTATTTCCGCTAGCTTAGGGAGCTCTCCTCATTTTTGTTTTGTGTCAAAACCAAACCTCAAAGTGCTTTTTCTTTCTTTTCTTTTTTTGGCAGCTCTTGTAATTGGCCGAATCTTTTGTGCATTTTCTTTGAAGAGCCGAACTTGGTAGCCATTCTCTCCCTTTTCTTTTCGGTTCTCTTTGGTTAGCCTATTACCGAATCCACCTCTTGTGCACTTCTTCTCCTATTTTGCTCAAGCCGAAACTTGACCACTCACATCTCCTTCTCCATTTTCTTTCTATTCCATCTTTTCTTTTCTCAATCTCCTTGTGCCGAAATTTCTCCCACTCTTCGTTTGCCAAGTCTCTTCCTTTCCATTCCATATTTCTTCTTCATCCTCCCACTTCTTGAAAAGCTGAATACTCTGCTCATCAGTTTCTCTTCTCTTGCGTTTTCTCTTCTTTGCCGAATCTATCTCTTTCTTTTGGGGATTATAGCCGAATCTTCTGGTAGGTAAACTTTCTATTCTTCTTCTCTTCTTGATTGATTTGGTTAATGCCGAATCTTGTTGTTCTCTCTCTTTTCTTCAATCTTTTTACTAATCGGGATCCTAAAACTTCATTCTTGTTTCATGTTGATAGCCGAAACCCTTAACACCAATAGGGGGTGCCGATCTGTGGTGTTTAAAGGCCAAAGTAGTCATTAAGGTAAGGGGCGACAAACTCATTTGGCTTCGGGATTCATGTTATGGCCGAATGGCCTTTGGATTCTTAATGGTGTGTTAAACCGATTGTAGGGAGGAGTACAACCTATCTCCGGGATTTGGTGGTCGATCTAGGTAAGGGCTCTAACGTTTAGATCTAGTTCTTATTTGTTCAAAAGGCGAAGGCTAACCTTTGTGTGTGCTAGTGTTTGGCCGATTGCAAGGGGGATTCATCACAAAGTTTTGGGATTTGGTAGGAAACCAAATCGGCATTAAGGTGAGTATTACCTTTGTGCGACATATCCTTCGGGATTGCTAGTTTAGCTGAATAGGCTTTTGGTTACTAACAAGTATTGGCCGATTGTAGGAAGGGGGAAAAGCAACGTTTAAGGATCTCGTTAGTTTCGCGTAGTTTAGGATTTCGCTAGATCTACGAATAGTCAGGTGTGTAACGCTTACACACTTCGTTAGTAGTATATGTATATTATGTTACTGTTATAGCCATTGTAACTGGTAGCTATGCCTTGTGGGCATGAGTGTGGACTCCGGGTAAGTCCCCTGATTATGGATTCTCGATAGTTGCTATCATGTCACTGTTAAATGTTATGCCATATGTTATTTTGCATCATCATATGTTATTATGCCACGATTGATATGGACATGATGGTGGGATTGATAAGAGGAGGGGGATGATTTATTTTGGACTGTCACCAGTGGTTTTGACCACACGACGGGTTGGCCCCGTCTTTGATATATTATTTGTGACTAAGTCCCAGTGGTTTTGACCACCAGTGGTTTTGACCACATTGATGAGATTTGTGACTAGGGTCACCAGTGGTTTTGACCACATATGGATATTGTGACTCGTCCCAGTGGTTTGGTACCACAGTGGGTTGGCCCCACATGATTGATACGGGATTGTCATCAGTGGTTTTGACCACACGATGGGTTGGCCCCATCACTTGATTTGTGACTACGGTCACCAGTGGTTTTGACCATACCGATATATGATATTGTGACTTCGGTCACCAGTGGTTTTGACCACCAGTGGTTTTGACCACACGGGGTAGATAAAGGAGATCGGATGGTTAGGTTATGGGTTGCATAATTTGCATGTTTTACTGATGATCTGTGTAAGTGCTTGAACTATCGGGTTGGGGTTTTATACACTGAGTCTCGGTGACTCACCCCTTCCCTTATATTTTACAGATGAGGCATAAATTGCGGATATGGAGCCAGGGAGGACTCGAGGTGGCCATGCAAACTTATTTCTGGGTTTTGACTTTGATGTTTCTATTTCGGTTTTATTTATTTACTTTAAATAATAAGGCCGCTAAGTATTATTTTGGGTTTTTAATTATTTGCTGTACCTCTGATTATATTATGCATATGCTTAACAATTTGATTGCTTAATTAATCGGTAAAACAACGTTTTCAAAATTTTATCTCCTTCGGGTTTTCAAAACCTTATTAACGGGTAACCACATTCACAATATATGTACAAAAGTAACCTAAATGATTTTCGTATTTGATTTTCAAACAACTTCAATACGAATGGTTTTATCTTGACTATACACCTCTTACTCGGAATTTGAAAGAATCACATGATTTCCAATAGCTAGTAACAACTGACAAATTTTTCTAGCATAAGTTTCTGAGTTTAAAGCATCACTAAAATGATTTCAACATCACTTTATAAGAGGTTTTCTAAACTCTAAAACAATAAAGAGTTTTTCAATGAAATTTAACCGAACACTTGTTTTATTCAAGAGTTTTCACTCTGTAACATGCCAGATTCGGTCATGGTGTGTTGACCGGGTTTGGGGTGTTACATTATCAGTGTTGATCAAATTATCAATTTAGTCCATATAGACCCTGAGATTGAAAGAACTTTTTGACAGCGAAGAAGATAAGCAAGTCAGAGAAGGACCAAAGAGATGAACTTCGAAAATTTGAATCAAGGAAACAAAATAAACCCTGCTCAAAATCCTATCCTTATTGCTGATGATAGGGATAAAGCTCTAAGATAGTATGCCATGCCAGTATTTCATGATCTTAATCTGGGCATTAGGAGACCCGGAATCGAGGCACAAAAGTTTGAACTGAAGCCAGTCATGTTCCAGATGCTTCAGACAGTGGGCCAATTCAGTGGGATGCCTACCAAAGATCCTCACCTGCACTTAAGACTGTTCATGGAGGTGAGCGATTCTTTCAAGTTAGCCAGAGTACCCAAAGATGCATTACGATTGAAGCTGTTCCCATAGTTGCTAAGGGACAAAACTCGAGCTTGGTTAAACTCATTGCCACCAAAATTAATTTCCACATGGTAAGAGTTAGCAGAAAGATTCCTCAAGAAGTATTTCCCACCTAGCAAGAGTGCTAAGTTGAGGAACGAGATTACCGCTTTCCATCAAATGGATGATGAGTCCTTGTATGAGGCATGGGAAAGGTACAAAGAATTATTACGGAAGTTCTCTCATCAAGAAATCCTACATTGTATCCAACTTGAGATGTTTTATAATGGTATCAATGTTCACACAAGGATGGTAGTGGACGCTTCTACTAACGGTGCTCTCCTTTCTAAGTCTTACTATGAGGCTGATAAAATCATCGAGAGGATTGCCAGTAACAATTATCAATGGCCAACTAATCAAGCAGCGTCAGGAAGACTAGTCGCTGGAATACATGAAGTAGACGCTTTTACTTTACTCGCATCTCAAGTATCCTCAATATCCTCAATGCTTTAAAAATTTTACCACTAATGGGTTTAATAGTTTTGTAGCACAGCCACCAAATCAATTTGAAAATGTAGCCTATGTTTATTGTGGGGAAGGAAATCTGTTTGAAGAATGTCCATAGAACCCAGAATCCGTGTACTTCATGGGTAACCAGAACCAAAATCGAGTAAGGCAAGGATTACAATCTAATTCCTATAACCCATCATGGCGAAACCACCTTAATTTCTCCTAGAGTAGCCAAGGTGCTGGACCCAGTAACACATACGCCCAACCTAGACCTACCTAACCACCTATTTTTACCCAGCAAGTTTAGAAAAAACCTCAAGCTAAACCATGAAATGGCTTAGAAAAACTTGTTGAAGGCATACATAGCCAAGAATGATGCCTTAATCCAAAGCCAAGTAGCTACATTGTAAAACTTGGAAAACCAAATGGTCCAGGTTGTAACTGAACTCAGAAACTGACCACAATGTGCTTTACCTAGTGATACGGAGAGTCCGTGGAATTTAAGACTTAGAGGAAGTTCAACCGAGTGTTGAAATTTAAGTTGCACTGGAACCTGAATCTGTAAAATCTGATAAGTAACTTCTGAACTAGCTAATTTTGATAAACTAACAAATTCGTTAGATGTAGAATTGCCACAGAAGACAAATCAACCAGTTCAAGTTAAGAAGCCTCTACCACCCTACCCTCAAAGACTTCAGAAGTAGAAGCAGGAAGTTCAATTCAAGAAGTTCCTAGACGTACTTAAGCAACCTCATATAAACATTCCAGTGGTTGAAGCACTTGAACAAATGGCAAAGTATGTCAAATTCATTGATAAACTGTAAAAGTAACATATTTTAATCCCACATTTAGTAGGCTTTTGGATGATTTATCCTCTATTTCATATAAAAAGGTGCTCTTAATCCTTTCTTTTCATGTCTTATACCCAGGAAAGCACCCGAGGATAAAAAGATCGAGAAACGGACCCAAAATGGAGTAAATCGGGCTAAAGAGGAAATCGACACGGCTTGGACTCAAGCCCACACGGCCGTGCCTCACTGATCATCTAGAACACTGCCTGACCCCTGATTTACACTACTGTGTCTCATTAAAGGAATCCGAACACGGCCTGGCCACGATCCACACGGGCGTGTGACATGGCCGTGTCCCTATCGCTGGAAAGAGTAATTTCACTTGGATTTGGATACTTAGGGAGAAAGAAACATATTTCAAAAGCCAATATAAACCCCTAAGTGCTACTAGAAAAGGGGAGGTTAGCTAGGCCAAGGGACAAGCCGAAAAGGTCAGAGTTGTGGGAATTACTCGAAGATAGCCAGTTGATCCATCTCAAGAAGCCAGAATTCTACTCAAGACAGCGGATTTCTCGTTCGATTCCATCACGGAGTTTTAGGGATTTCTTATGTTCTGTTTTATCTTTTCTCTTGAGATGTTTTTTTTATTTGTTATTTACTAAACCCCTCTGATACCTGAAGGGGATGAAACCTATGATGGATCTTGTTATTTTTTTCTGAATTATATGACAAATACTTAGTTTGTTCTTAATTATGTGAGCTTAGTCCAAATTTGATGTGCTTAGGTGGAGGAGGAATAGACCCTGCCTAAGAGTAGATCTAGCATAATTAAGCAGAGTTGATCGCACGCCTAGAGATAGGGTGACTAGATTTTGCCAGATTAGGGTGAAACCTAATATGGGAGTCGATAGATCGATTTATTGCTATTCTAGGGGGTTATTAAGAGAGAAAGAGATTTCCATTAATTAACCTAGGGTTAGACGTTATTCGCCTCGAGAGAGGGTTTAATATACGTTAGGGATTTTTACGGATCAAACTAAGTGAATAAATCGTATGGTACAGAGCTAAATAACAAGTGAAGTCTAGGTGGATTCTTCCTGAGGGTATCGTCTTAATCAACTGAATTTTTCTTAAAGTTATTTCTTCAATTCATCCTTTCTGTCTTTGTGTCTTTAGCTTAGTAGTTAATTTAGATTAGATTAAACAACCAATCACTTAATATTTAGGCTAGATAATAGAAAGAAAGTTAGTATTAGTACTTTTAGTTCCTTTGGGTTTGATAATCCGGTCTTGCCTTAGCTATACTACTGTTAGATAGGTACACTTGCCTTTAATCGTTGTCAGAGTTAGTTTCTAGGCTCGATCATTCTTTTATAAATTTTAAAGCTCTGATTCACAGCGATCATTCATGAAAGATATCCTATAAAAAATGAAAACGGAGAGAATTTGAGATGGTAGCCCTGATAAAGGAATGCAGTGCATATCTTCAAGACAAACTACCCCCAAAGTTGAAGGATCCTGTATGTTTTACCATACCTTGCAACATTGGAGCTGAAATATTAAGAAAGCTCTATTTTTATTACTTTAGCCATTATTTTTTTTTCTATTTTAGGTGAATTTTTTTTTCTAAAATTTTCTTTCTTTCTTTTCTTAACAGGTACCTCTAGTTTATGACTAGAAGGAACCCGAGAGGACCTTTAGTATACGACAGTTATATTGAAGCGACCGCTTGTAGGAATCACCGAGAAATAAGGCGAGCCCTAAATTATACAGAAGAAAATCAAGAAGGCAGATCCAATCCTACTGAAGGGATGGACAAGAATTACCCACAACCACATGATGTGGGAGAAAACAACACTCCACGTACTATGTTTGATTATGCTAAACTGCATTTAACAGGAGCAGAATCAAGTATTGTTAGGGCTGCTATAGCTACTAATAATTTTGAATTAAAGCCTAACACAATACAAATGGTTCAACAATTTGTTCAATTTGATGGTTTGCAGGACAAAGACCCAAATACACATATAGCTAACTTTTTAGAGTTCTGTGATACCTTCAAAATAAATGGTGTTTCTGATGGTGCCACATGTCTTCGGTTATTTCCCTTTTCATTAAGGAATAAAGCCAAATAGTGGTTAAACTCGTTACCACGAGGGTCAATCACTACATGGGACCAAATGATTGAAAAATTCTTATTGAAATATTTTCCACCGGCCAAAACGGCCAAATTATGAAATGATATCTCCTCTTTTGTGCAGATGGATTTGGAGACATTATACGACGCATGAGAGAGATACAAGGATCTCTTGAGAAGGTGTCCACACAATGGTTTACCCTTGTGGCTTCAAGTCCAAACTTTCTATAACGGTGTAAACCCCTCAACGAGGCAACTAATTGATTCAGTCGTCGGTGGAACCCTAAACAATAAAACTCCTGAAGCAACTAACGAGTTCATTGAAGAAATGTCACTGAATAACTATCAGTGGCAAGTCACAAGGACGAAACCGACAAAATCAGCTGAAGTTTTCAACCTCGATACGGTAACCATGCTATCAACACAGATGGAGATGATGAATAAAAAGCTTGATAGTTTGTGTTCTTCGCAAGCACATCCAGTAATGCAGTGCGATGCAAGTGGAACCGTGGCGAATCCTGAGTACCCACCCTACCAACCAGGAGCAGAAAGCGAACAGATGAACTATATAGGTAACAATTTCAGATCTAATAATAACCCTTATAGTAACTCTTATAATCCAGGTTGGAGGAACCACCCAAAATTTTCATGGGGAGGACAAGGAAATCAAAGGAATCGAAGACAACAACTTCGTCAAAACTTCCAAAATCAGCCCTATCAGCAAGAAAAGAAGCCAAATCTTGAATAAATGCTGACAAAATTCATGGCAGCTATAGAAAACTGCTTCCAAGATACTGAAAAAACACTTAAAAGCATCGAGAACCAAGTTGGGGAAATTACCAAGTGAGTAAGGGAAGCCACTAAGGCAGTCGAACAACTTGCAAATCTAATGTCAGAATGACCACAAGGACATCTACCAAGTAACACTGAGGTTAACCCAAAGGAGCAAATTCAAGCCATAACAGCTCAGGAAAAAGAAGAGTTAGACGAACCCAATCCAATGCAAGAAAACAAGGTCGAGGAAGGTAAAGTTGAGGTAACACAAGAAAAGCCAAAACCAGTAATCAAGAAATACCAACCTCGCATACCTTATCCCGAAGCGATGAAAAGAGACAATTCAGAGGAACAGTTCGGTAAGTTTCTTAAACTTCTAAAGAAATTACATATTAACTTACCTCTTCTTGAAGCTCTTTTTCAGATGCCAGACTCGAGGAAATTTTTAAGACAGCTCTTGACAAACAAACGAAAATTAGACAAAGAGCACCATGTGGAATTAAACGCAACATGCTCAGCAATTCTTCAAAATAGACTACCACGGAAGTAAAAAAATCCAGAGAGTTTTACAATTCCATGTTTAATTGGTAGTTTAACTGTTGATAATGCATTAGCTGATTTAGGGGCAAGTATAAATGTCATGCCTTATACATTGTTTAAACGACTAGGTCTATGAAAACCCAAACAAACTAGGATGAGTATTCAATTAGCTGATAAAACTGTTAGAATTCCTAGGGGCATTATCGAAGATGTTCTTGTAAAAATAGATAAATTCGTTTTTTTAATAGATTTTATTATTTTAGACATGGATAAGGACGATTCAATCCCCTTAATCTTAGGAAGACCATTCTTAGCAACTGCCAGAACTAAAATTGATGTTGATGCAAGCGAACTTATACTTTGTGTAGGCGAGAAGACAGTCGCTCTTCAAGCCCTCGACTCTGGTAGAACATCAAGCAACAAAGGTGAGAATGTGAATTCTTTTGATAACCATTCGGTTAACCCTTTTAGGAAACACCACAAAAGGACATAATTGAACCCGATCCTAAACCCTGTAAAGAAATAACCCTTGAGGATCGAAAATTTTAGACCGATAAACTAGACGAGTGGAAGACACACTTCAAAGAGGATCCAGAAGCACACAAACTAAAACCGAAAGAACCCCCAGAAGAGCTCATAGGAACATCTAACCACTTCAAAATAGGAGACAAGGTCCTACTAGATAAAGCAGATCCTCATATCACCACATCAGACCTAAACAAGAACGAAGCAATTCCTCTCGAGGTACAAAATATCTTCCCCCACGGAGCAGTCGAGGTAAGCAATCCAACATTCAACACTTTTAAGGTAAACGCTTCTCGACCTAAACTTTATCAAGAAAATAAAACCGTAAGCACGAGGAAAGATATTCAATCCTTTAAACCTCCCTAATTTTTTTTTTTCAAATACGAGGAAAGTCTAGCTTAAGACTATAAACAAGCGCTTCTCGAGAGGCAACCCGAGCACTAACCTCATTAACTTCAATGTTTTTCATTTTCTTTATTTTATTTTATTTCATTCTTTCTTTTACTTAAAAAAAATAACCAAGGGTGCAGATTTCTAGGCCACAAGGCCTTGCACACAGCCGTGGCAAAGGCCGTATGTACCTCAAGAATTTTGGTACTAACATGGAAGGATGGTACAAGTCAGAGCAACTAATTTTTGAAGATCACGGACCCAGCCACTTCAACACGGGCACCGACAAAGTGACACGGCCGTGTCCCACGACCGTGTGTAGTTATCGATTTGCCAACCACGGGCAACACACGCCCGTTCCCTCCAACCGTGCCAACATACTGACTTATCACCAATGGCCGTGGCAATCTGTAAAATGGGTGTGGGAGAGCCAACACGCCCAAACACACGGCCGTGCGAGGCGACCGTGTGAAGCGACACGCCCTCGGACCACGGGCGTGTACGTGTACCAGAATTGAACTCTATTTAAACCCTCCCCCATCCTCCCCCTCTACTCTCCACCCCTTCTCTTATTCCTTCTTCTCAGATTTCTCCATAACAAGTCTCACTAACCCTTGAGCCACACCAAAACCATGCCAAGGAAGCGTAAAAGGCCAATCTCCTCAAAGGAGAACAATTTACATGAGTTCATGCTAGTAGCATAATCTAAACAACAGGCCAAGTGTCTTTGAGACCATTTAGTTTTTACTTTTCTTTTCTCTTTTGCTTCAATTTCCTTCCCTTTGATAATCTTATCTTAATTTAGTTTAACTTAGTTTAGTTTCGTAGTGTCAGGTTCGAAAGGCTACTAGGGAATCACGCCACTTCCGCAACCACCAGCACCTCTGCAACCTTAGAGGTCACACCCACCTTGCGAACCATCCAACAATAATGACTCTTCGGTCCATTTATCTTTAATTTTCATTTTGTTTACATTTTTGTTTCCTCTTTCTTTATCTTTCTTATCTTTAATTATATATTTAGTTTATTTCTATTAGGTCTTAATAATTCCTGGCTACTTCTCAGTGCGCTACCCAATTTCTTTAGCTAGCTCAGGGTCGTCATCCAAATCGAGCTCCCCATCCTCCTTTCACTTCTGCCTCAAGGAATCCATCCAAAATTCAGGGAATCTTTCCCCTTCTCTTTTGATTTATCCCTTAAATATTAATTATGTATCTTTGTATATTGAGGGCAATGTACATCTTAAGTGTGGGGGGGTGAATATTATTTCAAGAAAATGCCTAACTTTCTGCATTATTTTCAATCCCAGATAATAAAAGTGCCTAACTTTTTTCATTATTCTCAAATCCCTGAATTTAGTCTTGTTCTTAAGTAATTTCCTCATATTACTAATTAGGATAAAATTTCTGGTAATCTATGATTTTTATTGACATGTTTTAGAATAAGTCATTGATAATTGTGCATTGATGATTAAATTTGAAGAATACTAGAGAATCAAAGCATGATAAGTCTATTTTTTTCAAAATTAAAATTGCTAGGTTGTTAACCTGAATTTGAATATTACTTGAAATTTGAAATCTATAAGGTTGATGTCAAAAAACCCATAAATTTTTGTGAGATTTTGAGCCTTATAGAGCATACATTCTTTTCCATGCTCACTTTATTGATTATAAGTGTGTCAACTATGAACTGTTATTCTAGAACTTGCCTTGATTATACATGTCAAGACCACGGTTATGATTTGAAATACAAAGATGATAAAGGCACCTAGGTTTTAACCCACTTACTACTTACCTTCATAATTAACCCCTAGTGAACCCCGTTGATCCTAACAACCCTTTTTATTGACTCACCCGCTAACATTAACCCAAAACCCCTTTGTTTTTGTTATCACCATTCTATTTGACTACCATTATGTCGAGATTTGGTTTGATCTATTGCCTAGCTATGGTCTTTAGTTTAATTGATTCATTCATTATTATGTAGTATTTAGTTTGTTATAAAAAAAATTGAAGTAAATTTAGTATTAGTATTATGAAAAGCGAGCTTATACAGCTAAAGTCTAATTATCAAAAGAAAAAGCTTGTATTATTAGGGTTATTACTTTTCTAGTTGATGTAATTATTATTGTCTCAGTATTTCTAGATAGGTAACTTGTTAATTAAATCTCAATTCTAACCTTCTAATTCAGCCTTTATCCACACCTTTAACCCTAGCCCCATTACAACCCTAACAAAGACCTTTTGATCTGTTTATCATCTCATCTTACAGTGGTGGAGATTTGATTTTAAGGCAAGCCTATGGGATTAACTTTTCAAGTTCGACTTATGAGTGATCTTTTAATTTTGAACCTTAAAAACTTTTTGAGTGATTTGAGTGAATCTTTTGTGAGTATGTCAACCCTTTTATGTTTTGAATTAAAGGTAATTATTCAGATAAGGGGAGACACCTATGTTTTTGTGATACAAATATATGACTTATCTTGTTTGAATCTTTAGGACTATTTGAGTTGAATTATCCATGTATAAATTATCTATGAATTATGATCAGACATTGTTGATAAGAATTATAAATTATGGAAAGTTCGTTTTAATTGTAAGTTGAGAATTTTGCTTGAGGATAAGCAAAAGCTTAAGTGTGGGGGTATTTGATAAACCGTAAAAGTAACATATTTTAATCCCACATTTAGTATGCTTTTGGATGATTTATCCTCTGTTTCATATAAAAAGGTGCTCTTAATCCTTTCTTTTCATGTCTTATACCCAGGAAAGCACCCGAGGATAAAAAGATCGAGAAACTGGCCTAAAACGGAGTAAATCGGGCCAAAAAGGAAATCGACACAGCTTGGACTTAAGCCTACATGGCCGTGCCTCACTGATCATCTAGAACACGGCCTGATGTAACACCCCTAACCCGAGATCATCGTCGAAACAGGGTTAAGAGGCATTACCGATCAAACAGAACGTTTAACATTCAGAAATTACAACACAAATACAATCATTTCCGTTCGCATTCAATTACAAACATAGTGTCCCTTAAATGAGTCATCAAGACCCTAAGCATGCTTATAAACCGAGTCCGGACTAAACTGAAACACATACAAAATTCCATGAAATTTTGAAACTTTTCTAAAATACAGGGGAGACACGCCCGTGGGAGGAGACCGTGTGTCCTCCACGGCTTCTAGACACCTCCGTGTATCCATCCTTGTTTATACAACTAAACCAACAAGGTCATTAGGCACGCCCGTTTGCCATGGCCATGTACTTTTATGTCATATACTGACTTCCCCACCACGGCCACCAAGCACGCCCGTGTCGAGGCCGTTTACTTTTATGTTAGCTACTAACTTGTACACCATGGCCAGATGACACACCCGTGTCGAGACCGTGTGATGCTAAACTGCATCCTACAATTCACCCACGGTCATTAGGCACGCCCGTGTGCCACAACCGTGTGACATTATAGGCCATTTTACAAGGCCAAAATGCCAACCAAATGATTCAAACGTATATGCATCATTTACCAACACTTATCAAGCATATATGGCAACCAAAAACATACCAAATAGCCATTCAAATCACGCATTCAATACCAATTCAAACCATGTCAATATCAAAGACTAAAACTCATATCATCACAAGCATATTACGTTCAATACCAAACATCATTTCTTCTTAATTCACTAATTCATATCAGCATTTTATCAACACCAAGTTACCATTCATAAGTCAACTTCTCAAACCACAATCCATGCCAAAAGATGCATCACATATATACCAAAATCATTCATGCTAAAACTAGCACATATCTAGCCACATCTCATGGCTACTACAATTCTCAAACATGATTCAAATGACTAGCCTATACAGGCCATACTTCAACTATGAACATCTTTACAAAATACCCAAAAATAGATTGCCGATAGTGTGACTGAGAAGCTGACGATCCCCTGATCTGAGCTAGCTTTACTGACACTGCAAAGCAGAGAAACAAATCACACAGTAAACTTATAAAGCTTAGTAAGTTCTTAACATAATACATAATATCATCAATTCAAATTAACATATACAATAGCCATCACAAAGATCATTTCTCACATGCTCATACCATATCATCTATAGTTAAAATGCTCATTTCTTTAATCATAGCTTGATTATACTCATCAACCACAAAGGTTCAATACATACCTTAGCTACACATAGTTGTTAAACCACCAAATTATTCAAAGCTCGATAATACTTGTTGATCATCCTTTAATTTCCATTCAATATAATCGCACATATAGTGCTATATGCATAATCGTAACATTTTTGTTATCGCACACTTAGTGCCTAGTCTCTTAACCGACCTGTCTCGGTGTCGCACACACAGTGCCAAGTCAATAAGCCATAGCTTTCATATCATCGTACACTCAGTGCCATTCATTTTTGTTTCAATTTTTTTTTTCATTTCGCACACTTGGTGCCATCAGCTTATCCGTGCACATAGCATCTCGATTTCATCCACATATACACATTTATTTCATAATACTAAACATATCTTAATAACATGTATTATATTCGAACTTACCTCAGACGTCTACTATCGATACGGTCGACTAATCGAGCACTTTATCTTTGCCTCGATCTCGATCCGAACCTCTTCTCTTGGTCTATACACATTTAAGATCAATCCGTTCAATCACCATTTCATTCAATTTAGTCCACACACACACAATTAGAGCATTTTTCATAATAGCCCTTATATTTTCACATTTCGACACTTTAGTCCCTAATTCACAAAATCATCAAATTCACATAATTTCACTTAGCACTAGTCTAGCCGAATTTTACTAATATCCATACAAACCCACACATTTCATTTATTTCACACTTTAACCCTTCAATTTGCTATTTTAACAATTTAGCCCTAATTTGCTAAATTCACCAAAAATTCAAAAAATAGCACATGTTAATCCAACACCAAGTTCTCATATTTTACTATCAACTAGCACATAGCTCAAGCATTTATCAATGGCTCATCACAAAAACATTATAAATTCACAATATTACAACATGGATTAGCTAGAGCATGAAGCAACGATTACAAAAACGTAGAAATTATCAAAAACTGACTCAAAATCATACTTTAATCAAGCCAAATTCTAGCCAAAATTTTCAAAGCTTTTCTTCCTTCTTTTCTTTTGTATTTCGGCACTAACAAAGATGATAACATTCATCTTTTCTTTCATTTGTTTCATTAATATTATCATATTAAATCTTTACCATTTTATCCATCCATTAAACATATAAGACAAATTTTATACTAAGGTTATTTAGTCATTCAATCAACCATTATCTCATAAATGGCTTATTTGCAATATAAGGCCTCCACAATATAAAGACATAAACACTTTGATATTTATAAATCAGCACACAGCTTTTACTCTTTACGCGATTTAATTCTTTCTCTTAATTCGACACATAAACGATTAAATTATCACACAGAATTTTCACACAGACTATATCACATATCATTCACAAAGAAAATATCATTAAAATATTTTTACGACCTCGAATTTGTGGTCTCGAACCACTGTTTCGACTAGGGTCTAAACCGGGATGTTACAACTCTTCCCCCTTCGGGATTTTCGTCCCCGAAAATCTTACCAGTGAATAGGTGTGGATATTGCTCTCTCGTAACATTTTTAGATCCCCACGTAGCCTCTTCAATCCCGTGTTTGTGCCATAATACTTTCACTAAGTAAATTCTTTTATTTCTCAACTCTTTAATCTCTCGTGCCAAGATTCGGGTCGGTTCTTCACTATATGACAAGTCTGACTGAATTTCAACCTCAGTAGGAGCAATCACATGAGATGGGTCTGATCTGTACCGTCGAAGCATTGACACATGAAACACGTTATGATTCTTTTCTAACTCAGATGGCAATCTCAATCTATAAGCAACCGGCCCAACTCGTTCAATAATCTCGTACGGTCCGATGAACCTCGGACTCAGCTTGCCCTTTCGACCAAATCGAAGTATTTTCTTCCACGGAGACACTTTCAAAAACACTTTATCACCAACTTCAAACTCAATATCTTTTCGTTTCAAATCTGTATAAGATTTCTAACGATCTGAGCCTGTTTTTAAACTATCACGAATTATCTTCACTTTCTGTTTGGTCTCTTTTATCAAATCAACCCCATGAATCTTATTCTCACTCAGCTCAGTCCAATACAATGGAGTTCGACACTTCCGACCATAAAGAGCCTCATATGGTGCCATTTTAATGCTAGATTGAAAACTGTTTTTATACGCAAACTCAATCAAGGATAAGTGCTTTTCCCACGTATTGTCAAATTCAAGTATGCAACATCTCAACATGTCTTCGAGAATCTGAATGATTCGCTCGGATTGACCATCCGTTTGCGGATGAAAAGCAGTACTGAAATGCAATTTCGTGCCCAAAGCATATTGCAATATCTTCCAAAATTGAGAATTAAATCTCGGATCTCTATCAGACACTCTAGATAACGGTACTTCGTGCAGTCTCACAATCTCATCAATATACAATTCAGCTAACTTATCTAACGAGTAATCAGTTTTCACCGGAATGAAATGAGCTGGTTTCGTTAATCTGTCCACTATCACCCTGATTGCATCTTTCTTTCTCAGAGATAAGGGTAATCCTGACACAAAGTCCATCGCGATTCTTTCCCATTTCCACTAAGGAATCATAATTGGTTGTAATAAACCAGATGGAACTTGATGTTCAGCTTTGACTTGCTGACAAACTAAGCATTTCGACACAAAGTTAGAAATATCTCTTTTCATGCCATGCCACCAATAGAACTGTTTCAGATCATTATACATCTTTGTATTCCCCGGATGTACAGTCAAATGACTATTGTGAGCTTTAGTCAAAATCTTCGAAATCAACCCCGAATTTCTCGGAACACAAATTCGATCTCTGAATCTCAAACAATCATCACTATCAACTCGAAATTCTGATACATCATCTGAATCATACTGAATTCTTTTTGCTAACAACTCATTATCACTTTTCTGAGCCTCACAAATCTGTTGTAAGAACAAGGGTTTTACTTTCAATTCAGCTACCACCGCATTGTCATCACACAGATCTATCTGATTACTCAAAGCTCGCAAAGCATATAACGATTTTCGGCTCAAGGCATCAGCTACAACATTAGCTTTACCCAGGTGGTAATCTATCATAAGTTCGTAGTCTTTCAACAATTCTAACCATCTTCTCTGTCACAAGTTCAAATCTTTCTGAGTCATCAAATACTTTAAACTCTTATGGTCAGTATAAATATGACATTTCTCACCAAATAAGTAATGATTCCATATTTTTAATGCAAATACAATCGCAGCTAACTCAAGATCATGTGTCGGATAATTCTTTTCATGCGGCTTTAACTATCTCGAAGCATAAGAAATGACTTTCCCTTCTTGCATCAGCACACAGCCCAAACCATTCAATGATGCATCACTATAAACTATGAACTCTTTGCTTCGACTTCAGTTGAATCAAAGATCGGTGCTTCATAACAACACTTTCAACTGCTCAAAACTCTGCTGACACTTTTCTGACCACTCAAATCTAACATTTTTCTATAACAACTTTGTCAACGGAGTCGCAGTCTTCGAAAAACCTTTCACAAATCGTCTATAATATCCCGCTAGTCCCAGAAAACTACGGACTTCAGACACACTTTTCGGAGGTTTCCATTCCAAAATAGTAGAGATTTTACCCAAATCAACTCGTATTCCAGCAGTTGATACAACATGTCCCAAAAAACCAACCTCACGCAACCAAAATTCACATTTTCTAAATTTTGCATACAATTGTTTCTCACGTAGTGTTTGTAGCACGATTCTTAGATGTTCGGCATGTTGCGTCTCATCACACGAATAAATCAAAATATCATCAATGAAAACCACCACAAAGCGATCCAAATACGGTCTAAATATCCGATTCATCAGATCCATAAACACTGCAGGAGCATTTGTTAATCCGAAAGGCATCACTAAGAATTCGTAATGTCCGTACCTTGTTCTAAAAGCAGTTTTCGGCACATCAGATTCTTTAACTCTCAACTAATAGTAGCCTTATCTCAAATCTATCTTTGAAAACACTGTAGCTCCCTTCAGCTGATCAAGCAAATCATCGATACGAGGCAACGGATATTTGTTCTTTACCGTCATTTTGTTCAACTATCGATAATCAATACACATTCTCATAGTTTCGTCTTTCTATTTCACAAATAATGGAAAACATATATCACGAAACATCAATGGGAAATTCTTGCACACCTTATCCACTAAGACACATTTGCCTAAAGGGTTTGATACTCTAATCACGAATTCAGTAGACTCAACAGGTAGAGTCTTATTCAATACTAGATTCACACACACATAAGAATGAGTTGACCCAGATCTATTAATGCAATAACATCAATATCGAATAAAGTGAAAGTATGGTGATAACATCTGGAGATGATGCTTCCTCTCGTGCACGTATAGCATAGGCTCGAGCAGGTGCTCTCCCTTCTGATCTCATAGCTGTGTCATCTGTCCATCTCTGACTTTCACTCACATTTTTGGTGCTTCTGGGTGGTCTACCCCTAGTTGTCATGTTATTCGATCTTTCATTCTGAACATTTTCTTTTTCAACCATCTTTGGGCAATCTCAGATGAAATGATCTCGAGATCCACACTTATAACAAACTCTATTGTTATACTTTCCCCAGCACTCTCCAACATGTCATCTTCTACAATGTCTACACTCAGGTTTGTTATTCTTAACACTGCCAACACTTGGTTCATTCGGAGCTTGAATTCGTGGACCAGTACTCTGTCTCAAACGATCTCTACTTGGATGTCCAAATGAAGCACTGGAATGGTTACTTGCATCTCTGTATCTCTTAGAAGAAGGTTGAGAAAATTTATTCATTGATCTCTTTCTCTTATCACGAGCTTCAGAATCAGCTTTCTTCTTTTCCTTACTGAGCTCTTCAGTTTTGCATGATCTTTCTACTAACACAACAAATTCATTAATATCGAGTATTCCAACCAATAACTTGATGTCTTCATTCAATCCCTCTATGAAACGTTTGCACATAGTAGCTTCGGTCGAGACATATTCTCTTGCATATTGACTCAATCTTACGAATTCTCGCTCGTACTCAGTAACAGACATCCGGCCCTGTTTCAATTCTAGAAACTCTTTATGTTTCTGATCAATGAAGCGTTGACTGATATACTTCTTTCTGAAATCAGCTTGAAAGAAAGCCCAGGTGATTCTCTCTCTCAGAACCATAGATTTTAACGTTTTCCACCAGTTGTAAGCTGTGTCTCTCAACAAGGAAACTCCACACTTAATTCACTCATCAGGGTTCAACGACATCTCATCAAATACTCTGATTGTATTTTCAAGCCAAAACTCGGCTCGTTCAGCATCATCATCTGATGTGACCTTAAACTCTTCTGCCCCATATTTTCGAATCTTGTCTACAGGAGGCTTATTCAATCTGATCGAATCTACAACTCGAGGCACAATAGGTACTTACGGGGGTGGAGGTTGTAGAGCGACCGGAGTCATTCAAACGAAATCCGTAAACCACTCGCTCATTATTCGGAAGAAGGCTTGCTTAGGCTCTCCTCCCTCACCGCTATCATTCGGCCTAGATGTGGCCGGCACTGTCCCTTGAGCGGGAGCAGGCGCATAATTTCTACATCATCAGCAACAGCTCAATCGGGATCCATTACTATATAAAAACACATTTTCAAATGTCAGATTTAGTCACACTATCACAATTTCAAGTATGGCATGTATAGCTACAATCATACACACTACGTTAGTTCGAGAATCGACTAAACCGTAGCTCTGATACCAATCAAATGTAACACCCCTAACTCGAGACCGTCGTCAGAACAGGGTTAAGAGGCATTACCGATCAAAAGGAAACTTTAACATCCAAAAATTACAACACAGAGTCAATCATTTCCGTTCGCATTCAATTACAAGCATAGTGTCCCTTAAATGAGTCATCAAGACCCTAAGCATACTTATAAACCGAGTCGGGACTAAGCTGAAACACATACAAAATTCCATGAACTTTTGAAACTTTTCTAAACTACAGGGGAGACACGCTTGTGGGAGGAGACCATGTGCCCTCCACGGCTTCTACACACCCTCGTGTATCCATCTTTGTTTATAAAACTATACCAACACGGTCATTAGGCACGCCCGTATGCTATGGCCGTGTATTTTTAATCATATACTGACTTCCCCACCACGGCCACCAAGCACGCCCGTGTCGAGGCCGTGTACTTTTATGTTAGCCACTGACTTGTACACGACGGCCAGATGACACACCCGTGTCGAGGCCATGTGATGCTTAACTACATCCTATAATTCACCCACGGTCATTGGGCACCCCCGTGTGCCACAACCGTGTGACATTATAGGCCATTTTACAAGGCCAAAATGCCAACCAAATGATTCAAACCTATATGCATCATTTACCAACACTTATCAAGCATATATGGCAACAAAAAACATACTAAATAGCCATTCAAATCATGCATTCAATACCAATTCAAACCATGTCAATATCAAAGACTAAAACTCATATCATCACAAGCATATTACATTCAATACCAAACATCATTTCTTCTTAATTCACTAATTCATATAAGCATTTTATCAACACCAAGTTACCATTCATAAGTCAACTTCTCAAACCACAATCCATGCAAAAAGATGCATCACATATATACCAAAATCATTCATGCTAAAACTAGCACATATCTAGCCACATCTCATGGCTACTACAATTCTCAAACATGATTCAAATGACTAGCCTATACACGCCATACTTCAACTATGAACATCTTTACAAAATACCCAAAAATAGATTGCCGATAGTGTGACTGAGAAGCTGACGATCCCCTAATCCGAGCTAGCTTTACTGACACTGCAAAGCAGAGAAACAAATCACACAGTAAGCTTATAAAGCTTAGTAAGTTCTTAACATAATACATAATATCATCAATTCAAATTAACATATACAATAGCCATCATAAAGATCATTTCTCACATACTCATACCATATCATCTATAGTTAAAATGCTCATTTCTTCAATCATAGCTCAATTATACTCATCAACCAGAAAGGTTCAATACATACCTTAGCTACACATAGTTGTTAAACCACCAAACTATTCAAAGCTCGATAATACTTGTTGATCATCCTTTAATTTCCATTCAATATAATTGCATACATAGTGCTATATGCATAATCGTAACATTTTTGTTATCACACACTTAGTGCCTAGTCTCTTAACCGACCTGTCTCGGTGTCGCACACACAGTGCCAAGTCAATAAGCCGTAGCTTTCATATCATCGCACACTCAGTGTCATTCATTTTTGTTTCAATTTTTTTTCATTTCGCACACTTAGTGCCATCAGCTTATCCTTGCACATAGCATCTCGATTTCATCCACATATACACATTTATTTCATAATACTAAACATATCTTAATAACATGTATTATATCCGAACTTACCTCGGGCGTTTACTATCGATACGGTCGACTAATCGAGCACTTTATCTTTGCCTCAATCTCGATCTGAACCTCTTCTCTTGGTCTATACACATTTAAAAGCAATCCATTCAATCACCATTTCATTCAATTTAGTCCACACACACACAATTAGAGCATTTTTCATAATAGCCCTTATATTTTCACATTTCGACACTTTAGTCCCTAATTCACATAATCATCAAATTCACATAATTTCACTTAGCACTAGTCTAGCCGAATTTTACTAATATCCATACAAACCCACACATTTCATTTATTTCACACTTTAACCCTTCAATTTTCTATTTTCACAATTTAGCCCTAATTTGCTAAATTCACCAAAAATTTAAAAACAACACATGTTAATCCGACACCAAGTTCTCATATTTTACTATCAACTAGCACATAGCTCAAGCATTCATCAATGACTCATCACAAAAACATCATAAATTCACAATATTACAACATGGGTTAGCTAAAGCACGAAGCAACGAGTACAAAAACGTAGAAATTATCAAAAACCGACTCAAAATCATACCTTAATCAAGCCAAATTCTAGCCAAAATTTTCAAAGCTTTTCTTCCTTCTTTTCTTTTGTATTTCGGCACTAACAAAGATGATAACATTCATCTTAACAAAGATGATAACATTCATCTTTTCTTTCATTTGTTTCATTAATATTATCATATTAAACCTTTTACCATTTTACCCATCCATTAAACATATAAGACAAATTTTATACTAAGGTTATTTAATCATTCAATCAACCATTATCTCATAAATGGCTTATTTTCCATGTAAGGCCTCCAATATATAAAGACATCAACGCTTTGATATTTATAAATCAGCATACAACTTTTACTCTTTATGCGATTTAATCGTTTCTCTTAATTCGACACATAAACAATTAAATTATCACACAGAATTTTCACACAGATTATATCACATATCATTCACACAAAAAATATCATTAAAAATATTTTTACGACCTCGGATTTGTGGTCTCGAACCACTGTTCTGACTAGGGTCTAAACTGAGATGTTACACCTGATCCTCGATTTACACGGCCGTGTTTTATTAAAGGAATCCGAACACGGCCTGGCCGCGATCCACACGGGCGTGTGACATGGTTGTGTCCCTGTCGCTGGAAAGAGCAATTTCACTCAGATTTGGATACTTAGGGAGAAAGAAACGTATTTCGGAAGCCTATATAAACCCCCTAAATGCTACTAGAAAAGGGGCGGTTAGCTAGGCGAAGGAGCCAAGCCGAAAAGATCAGAGTTGTGGGAATTACTCAAGGATAGCCAGTTGATCCATCTCAAGAAGCCGAAATTCTACTCAAGACGGCGGATCTGTCCTTCAATTCCTTCAGGGAGTTTTAGGGATTTCTTATGTTTTGTTTTATCTGTTCTCTTGAGATGTTTTCTTTATTTGTTATGAACTAAACCCCTCAGATACCTGAAGGGGATGAAACCTATGATGGATCTTGTTATTTTTTTCTGAATTGTATGACAAATACTTAGTTTGTTCTTAATTATGTGAGCTTAGTCCAAATTTGATGTGCTTAGGTGGAGGAGGAATAGACCCTGCCTAAGAGTAGATCTAGCATAATTAAGCGACGTTGATCGCATGCTTTGAGATAGGGTGACGAGATTTTGCCGGATTAGGGTGAAACATAATATGGGAGTCTATAGATCAATTTACTACTATTCTAGGGGGTTATTAAGAGAGAAAGAGATTTCCATTAATTAACCTAGGGTTAGACGTTATTCACCTCGAGAGAGGGTTTAATATACATTAGAAAGTCTTATGAATCAAACTAAGTGAATAAATCATATGGTTTAGAGCTAAATAACAAGTGAAGTCTAGGTGGATTCTTCCTGAGGGTATCGTCTTAATCAACTGAATTTTTCCTAAAGTTATTTCTTCAATTCATCCTTTTTGTCTTTGTGTCTTTAGCTTAGTAGTTAATTTAGATTAGATTAAACAACCAATCACTTAATATTTAGGCTAGATAATAGAAAGAAAGTTAGTATTAGTACTTTTAGTTCCTTTGGGTTCGATAATCCGGTCTTGCCTTAGCTATACTACTGTTCGATAGGTACACTTGCCTTTAATCATTGTCAGAGTTAGTTTCTAGGTTCGATCATTCTTTTATAAATTTTAAAGCTCTGATTCACAGTAATCATTCATGAAGGATATCCTATAAAAAAAATGAAAACAGAGAGAATTTGAGACGGTAGCCCTGACAAAGGAATGCAGTGCATATCTTCAAGACAAACTACCCCCAAAATTGAAGGATCCTGGATGTTTTACCATACCTTGCAACATTGGAGCAACATATTGTGGTAAGGCACTATGTGATTTGGGTGTAGGTATCAACCTGATGCCCATGTCAATATTTTAGAAGTTGGGCATAAGTGAAGTTAGACCTACTACGGTTACACTTCAATTAGCAGATCGATCTTTAGCACATCCAGAAGGAAAAATAGAGGATGTATTGGTACGTGTAGACAAATTTATTTTTCTGCTGACTTTGTTATTCTAAACTTTGAAGCAGAAAAAGAAGTGCCAATCATCCGAGGAAAGCCTTTCCTAGCAATTGGAAAGACCCTTATTGGTGTGTAAAAGGGCGAGCTTGCTATATGTGTTCAGGACGACCAGGTAATATTTAATGTTTTTAAGTCTATGCGATTTCTTGACACAATTGATGATTGTTTTGTAGTGTTCGATTTAGAGGAATTAATCATGGAAAGGAACTCAACTATGTTGAAGACCCATTGGAACAAATTTTGACATTAGACCCTCCAAATGATGAAGAGGAGGATGAATACTTAGCTTTCCGAGAAGCTAATCAAAGGGGATTTAATCCACAATCCGATTTTGAATCTTTAGAGTTAGAAAATATGGATTATGCCCAACCAAAAGCGTCAATTTAGGAGCCACCTAAATTAGAACTGAAGGTACTTCCCTCACATTTAAAATATGTTTATTTAGGTAATGCTTCTACTTTGCCTGTGATTTTTTCAGCGGAATTAACCGTTGAGCAAGAAGAGAAACTCATCCTAGTATTGGAACAATTCAAGAAGGCTATCGGATGGACCATAGTCGATATTCGCAGTATTAGTCCATCTGTATGCATGCACAAGATCATCCTAGAAGATGGCGAGAAAGGGACGATTGATAGATAAAAAAAGACTGAATGTAACAACCCGATTTATGGCCTAGTCGGAATAGTGGTGCGAGGCCATGAATTTGAGTTGCATTTATGAGTTTTTAAGGTTTATGCCATGTTTGTATGCTAGTATGAAAGTTTCATGAAGCAATTTTTCTAAATTGAGGTTGAATGGTCCAAGAGGGCTAAATTGCATATCTACATACATTTTGTATATTGAGGTAAGTTTGTATGATTTCTAAGCTCTATGATTTCTATTATTGAATTACTTAGTATAATGTACATTATTTCCATGGAAGGCTTAATGCTATGTTAAACAAAGAAATCAATGAGATTAAGTATGAGCAAGTCCCGATTGAAGATGAATTTCTCAGGATACTTGATCCACCACATGAGATAAGAAAGTTTGTATAAGATCAAGCCAAGGCATGGCATCGGCAATCAAGCACAGTTATCATGTAAGTCCAAGGCAAGCTTGGCATTGAACAGTTATCATGTAAGTCCAAGACAAGCTTGGCATTGAACAGTTATCATGTAAGTCCAAGGTAAGCTTGGCATTGAACAATTATCATATAAGTCCAAGAGAAGCCTTGGCATTGAAAAGCTATCAAGAGAAAGAGATTTCATGTAAGTCCCAACCAAGGCTCGGCATTAACTAGTTCATGAGTAAAGACTTCGTATAAGTCCATGTCAAGACATGGCCTCGAAACCAAGATGAGATTTAGCATCCTCGATTATTCACCGAAATTCATCGAGCAAAATGAGTAAAGTTAAAATAAGATAAAAGAAAGTTAAGTGAGCAAAGTTATTATCAAGTTGAAATTGCGTATCATCTATGCTATGAATAATGAATTAGAGATCATGGTTATTATATTAAAGTATGCAGATCAATGTGATCAAGTGATACAGGTACTTTGTTTACTTTACAAGTATAAGAATAGTAAGTATTATGAGACATGTAAGAATCAATATGAGTAAGTAAGCTCTATAGCCAAAATTTATGATACCATTGTTATGTCAAATGGTTTACATTAAGCAAGTAAATAATGATATATGCTTTACATGCAAATTTACTAAGCTAAATGCTTACGTCTTTAATTCTTTCTTTCTATGTAGTCCCGCCAAGCTGACTTGAGGGTCGTTGGAGTCAGAGCTCATAGCACACTATCAATATTTATTTTGGTATAGCCAAGTTATTTTACTAAGTATGGCATGTATAGGAAGCATTCATTTTGAGAATATGTTTTAAGAAGGGCCATTGTATAGACTATCAAGTCATTATTCTTTTGTATATGGCTAAATGATTGGCCAATATTAACTAAGTATGTATGTTTATTGAGATCAATGTAGCATGTAGTATTGGTTATGAATGTTTTGAATTGAGCTTGAGTTGGTCTTGATTTCAGGGTGGCAAATGGCTTGGTAAATAGCCTCTAAGTGCCCACACGGTTAGGCACACGGGCGTGTGTCTAGGCCGTGTATACTCTGCACCTTATTGTTCTAAGTCAGGATAGGCCACAGTCAAACCCCACAGCCGTTTGTATAAGCCGTGTAAGACACACGGTTTGGACATAGGCGTGTACGCCAGACCGTGTGATCAAGTTAGTATACCAAGGATTAGCACATGGTCTAAGCCCATGGGCGTGTCAAGGCCGTGTGAATATAGTCAGTAACTCCCCACGGTTTGAAGACATGGGTGTGTCTAAAGGTACACGGGCGTGTTCCAAGTCACATGGGCGTGTGAACCCTGTTTCAAAGAGTAGTTTTGGATTAAGTTACGGAAGTTTTTTGATAAGTGCTTAAGGCCTCGTAGGCCCATGAAGTGTATGATTAGACTAAGAAAGAAAAGTTTTAAAGTCAGAACAAAATTTCACTGCCGTTAATTGTATGTTTAAGTGAGTTCAAGCATGGTAATGTCTCGTATCTAGTCCTAGCATTGATCTCGGGTACAGGGTGTTACATTTAGTGGTATTAGAGCCATGGTTTAGTCAATTTTAGGATTAATGTAGCACGAGCATGAGTCTAGCTATACATGCCATACGTAAGAATGTTTTTATAATGATAGTGTGACGACTCCTGACGACTTAAATTATGTTTATACTTATAGTAAATAGATCCCTAAAGAGTTGTGGCGGATGATGTAGAAAGTAACGCGCCAGCTCCTGCAAAAGGGACGGTGCCGAATAAGAATGAGAATAGACCCACTACGGTGAGTCAAAGAGGAGGAGAAGAGGCTAGAGAAGCCTTCCTCCATATGATGAATACATGGTATACGGAGTTCGTTCGTGCGAACCCGAATGCACAACCCCCTCCACCCCCACCTGTTCCATAACTTGCTCTATTAGCCTCTTAAGTAGTAGAGGTGGTAAGAGGAGATAAACCTCCAATTGATAAGATCAGGAAACACGGGGCAGAAGAATTCCGGGCTAGAAAAGATGATGATCCAGAAAGAGCTAAATTCTGGTTAGAAAATACCATTAGGGTATTTAATAAGCTGTCATGCACCCCTGAGGAATGCATGAAGTGTGTAGTCTCTCTTTTAAGAGACTCAGCTTACCAATGGTGGAACACCTTTGTGTCAGTAGTACCGAGGGAAAGGGTCACATGGGAATTCTTCCAAGAAGAGTTCAAGACAAAGTATATCAGTCAAAGATTTATGGATCAGAAAAGGAAGGAATTTCTAGAACTGAAACAAGGTAAGATGTCAGTGACTGGTTATGAGCGTGAGTTTGTGTGACTCAACAAGTACGCTCGCGAATGCTTGTCCACTGAAGCCATCATGAGTAAAAGATTTGAACACAGGTTAAATGAGAACATCAAATTGTTTGTTGCTGTCCTAGAACTAAATGAATTTGTTGTGCTAGTAGAGAGGGCTTGTAAAGCCGAGGAATTAGTAAAAGAGAAGAGAAAGTCTGAAATGGAGTCTCATGACTCTAGAAAGAGACAGTGGAATAAGTCATTCCATTCTTCATCCAAGAAGCCAAGAGATTTCCCTACTTGATCGGCTACTTCCATTGGATTTTCAAGGAAGGACAAGAATAAATAGTATTTAGGGAACAAAGCACAGACTACTTCAGTTGCAAGTGTAGGGAATGTTCGTTCTAACAGACCCGAGTGCCCACAGTGTGGCAGACATCATCTTAGAGAATGCCGGGCGCATGAAAACGCATGTTTTAGATGTGCCCAAGACCACTATATAAAAGATTGTCCAGAGATGATGAAAGAAGAGAGGACACAGAACCCGAGATCCGGGAGTATGGTCTGAGGAAGACCACAGAGAAGCACGGAAAGTGGGGCAAGTGGAAGAGGTAACCCTCGAGAGCAGGCCGCGAGACCTGAGGGTAGAGCGCCTGCAAGGACCTATGCCATTCGCGCTCACGAATAGGCATCTTCTCATGATTTTATTACGGGTACCTTTTCTCTTTTGATATCAAAGCTATTGCTTTAATAGGTCCCGAATCCACACACTCTTACATTTGCATGAAATTAGTATCTAATTTGAGTATGCCTATATATTCTACAGAATTTATGATTAAAGTGTCTAATCCTTTAGGAAAGAGTGTGTTAGTTGATAAAGAATGTAAAGATTGCCCATTAATGATTAGAGATCATTGCTTTAAAGCAAATCTTATGTTGTTACCATTTGATAAGTTCATCCTCAATCTTGGTATGGACTGGTTAACTGCCCATGATGTAATAGTTAATTGTGGGAAGAAATACATTGAGGTGAGATGTGAGAATGGGGATACTCTTCATGTAGCATCAGATGAACATGATGGATTGCCGGTAATGATTTCTCATATGACGGCACAGAGATATTTAAGAAAAGGATATAAAGCATATCTGGCCTTTGTGATGAATGATAAAGAAATAGAGCTGCAGATTGAGTTAGTACCGATAGTATGTGAGTACATGGATGTTTTTCCCGAGCAATTACCAGGTCTACCACCAATTAGAGAGGTTGAGTTCAGTATTGAGCTAGCTCTCGGTACTGTACCAATATCCATTACTCCTTACAGAATGGCTCCAACAGAGTTGAAAGAGCTAAAGTTACAGTTGCAAGAGTTAACAGATAAAGGCTTTGTAAGATCAAGTTGTTCACCATGGGGTGCTCCGATTTTATTTGTGAAAAAGAAAGATGGCACCATGAGATTGTGCATAGATTACCGATAGCTTAATAAAGTGACAATAAAGAACAAGAACCCATTGCCTAGAATCAATGATTTGTTCGATCAATTGAAAGGAGCCACTGTGTTCTCCAAAATAGACTTGAGATCAAGGTACTACCAGTTGAGAGTAAATGATTCAGATGTATCTAAGACCGCTTTTCGAACAAGGTATGGGCATTATGAATTTTTAGTCATGCCTTTCGGGTTGTCCAATGCTCCTACGGTATTCATGGATTTGATGAACCGCATTTTTAGGCCGTACCTCGACTAGTTTTTAGTCGTTTTTATTGATGACATACTGATTTATTCTCGAGATGAGATTGAGCATGCTGAGCACCTACGGACAGTTTTACAGATTTTACGAGAAAATCAGTTGTATGCTAAGTTCAGTAAAAGTGAATTTTGGCTCAAGGAAATAGGGTTTCTGGGACATATTGTCTCGAGAGATGGAGTCCGAGTAGATCCAAGTAAGATCTCGGTGATCGTATGTCTATTGAGTTTTAAAATTTATAAAAGAATAATCGAACCTGAAAACTAACTCTGACAACGATTTAAGGCAAGTGCACCTATCGAACAGTAGTATAGTTAAGGCAAAACCGAATTATCAAACCCAAAGGAACTACAAGTACTAATACTAACTTTATTTCTATTATCTAGCCTAAATATTAAGTGATTGGTTGTTTAATCTAAAATTATCTAACAACCAAGCTAAGAAGCAAAGACAAAAAGACTAAATTGGGAGTTAACTTTGAGAAAAGCTCGCTTGATTTAGACGATACCCTCGGGAAGAATCCAATTAGACTTCACTTGTTATCTAACACTGAACCATATGATTTATTCACTTAGTTTGACCCGTAAGACTCCTTAACGTATATTAAACCCTCTCTCGAGGCGAATAACGTCTAACCCTAGGTTAATTAATGGAAATCTCTTTCTCTGTTAATAACCCCCTAGGATAGCAGTAAATCGATCTATGGACTCCCATATTAGGTTTTTCCCTACTCCGGCAAAATCTCATCACCCTATTTCTAGGCGTGCGATCAACTCCGCTTAATTATGCTAGATCTACTCTTAAGTAGGGACTTTTGTTCCTCCACCTAAGCACATCAGACTTGAATCAATGTCCCAAAAATATTAACACAAGAATTAAGCACACATAATTAAGAATAAACTAAGTATTTATCATATAGTTCAGAAAACAATAATAAGATTCATCTAGGTTTCATCCCCTTTAGGTATCTGAAGGGTTTAGTTCATAATAAATAAAGAAAACATCTCAGAAGAAAAGATAAAACAAAACATAAGAAATCCCTAAAACCCCATGAAGGAATTGAAGGAGAAATCTACTGTCTTGAGTAGAATTCCAGCTTCTTGAGATGGATCAACTGGCTATCTTCGAGTGCTTCCCACAATTCTAACCTTTCCGGCTTGGCTCCTTGGCCTAGCTAATCGCCCCCTTTCAGCTGACACTTAGGGGGTTTATATAGGCTTTTGAAATAGGTTACTTTGCCCCAAAGTATCCAAATCTGAATGAAATTTTTCTTTGCCACGACAAGGACACGGGCATAGCACACGCCCGTGTGGTCGGTCTTCAAGCCGTGTTCAGATTTCTTTAATGAGAAACGACCGTGTGACTCGAGGAAAGAACGTGTTCTAGATGATCAGTGAGGTACGACCGTGTGGGCTTTGGTCCAGGCCGTGCCGATTTCTTTTTTGGTCCAATTTACTTCGTTTTGTGCCCGTTTCTCGTTCTTTTTATCCTCAGGTGCTTTCCTGGGTATAAGACATGAAAAGAAAGGATTAAGAGCACCTTTTTATATGAAACAGAGGATAAATCATCCAAAAGCATACTAAATGTGGGATTAAAATATTTTACTATTACGGTTTATCAAATACCCCCACACTTATGCTTTTGCTTGTCCTCAAGCATGGATAATTTTTACTGACAATATCTTATCATAATTCATAGATAATTTATACATGGATAATCCAACTCAAATAGTCCTAAAGATTCAAACAATATAGTCATACATTTGTAGCATGAAAACATAGGTGTGTCCCCTTATCTAAATAATTACCTTTAATTCAAATTTACAAGGATTGACATCCTCACAAAAGATTCACTCAAATCACTCAAAAAGTGCTTAAGGTTCAAATTTAAAAGATCACTCATATGTCGAGCCTGAAAAGTGAATCTCATAGGCTTGCCTTAAAATCAAATCTCCACCACTGTAGAACGAGATGATAAATAGATCAAAAGGTCTATGTCGTGTGTCGAAATTGGCTAGGTTAAAGGTGTGGATAAAGGCTAAATTAGAAGGTTAGAATCGAGATTGAATTGACGAGTTACCTATCTAGAAATACTGAGAGAATAATAATTACATCAACTAGAAAAGTAATAACCCTAATAATACGAACTTTTCTTTTGATAATCGGACTTTAACTGTATAAGCTCACTTTTCATAATACTAATACTGAATATACTCCGAATTTTTTTTAAGAACAAACTAAATATTACATAATAATGAATGAATAAAGATCATAGCTAGGCAACAGATCAAATCAAATCTCGACATAAGGGTAGTCAAATAGAATGGTGATAACAAAAAGAAAGGGGTTTGGGGTTAATATTAGCGGGTAAGTCAATAAAAAGGGTTGTTAGGCTCAACGGGGTTCACTAAGGGCTAATTATGAAGGTAGGCTTTTTAGTGGAGTAAGTGAGTTAAAACCTAGGTGCCTTTATCATCTCGGTATATCAAATCATAACTGTGGTCTTGACATGTATAATCAAGGCAAGTTCTAGAATAACAGTTTAATGTTGACACACTTATAATCAATAAGTGAGAATGCAAAAGAATATATGCTCTATAAGGCTCAAAATTTCACAAAAATTATGGGTATTTTGATATCAACCTTGTAAATTTCAAATTTCAAAGTAATATTTAAATTCAGGTTAATAACCTAGCAAAAATTTTAATTTTGAAAAATAGACTTATCACGCTTGATTCTCTAGTATTCTTCAAATTTAATCATCAATGCACAATTATCAATGAATTACTCTAAAACACATCAATAAAAATCATAATCATCGTAAATTTCATCCTAATTAGTAATATGAGGAAGTTACTTAAGAACAAGACTAAATTCATGGATTTGAGAATAATGAAAAAGTTAGGGACTTTTACCCTTAGGGATTTGAGAATAATGCGAAAAAGTTAGGCACTTTTACCCCCACACTTAAGATGTACATCGTTCTCAATGTACAAAGATAGATAATAACATGTAAGGGATAAATCAAAAGAGAATGGGAGTAGTGAAACTTCCTGAATTTTGGATGTATTCCTTGCGTCGGATGTTTAGAGGAGTCGGTCTGGATGATGAACATGTGCCAGATGAAGAAATTAGGAAGCTAGTGAAGAATTAGCCAGGGGTTATTAAGACAAATTTAAAATAGACTAAATATATATGTAAATATAAGAAAGATAAAGAAAAAGAAAACAAAAATGTAAACAAAATGAAAATTAAAGATGAATGGACCGAAGATTCCTTATTGTTGGATGGTTTACGAGGTGGGCGTGTCCTCTAAGGTTGGGGAGGTGCTGGCGGTGGCGGAAGTGGTGTGACTCCCTAGTAGCCTTTTGAACCTGATACTAAGAAAGTAAAGTAAGTTAGACTAAATTAAGCATAAGATTGTCAAAAGAAAGGAAATTGAAATGAAAGAGAAAAGAAAAGTAAAAACTAAATGGTCTCAAAGACCCTTGGCATGTTGTTTGGATGAAGCTGCCGGCATGAACTCATGTAAATCGTTCCCCTTTGAGGAGATTGGCCTTTTATGCTTCCTTGGCATGGTTTCGGTGTGGCTCAAGGGTTAGTGAGACTTGTTATGGAGAAATCTGAGAAGAGGGAAGAAGAGAAGGGGTGGAGAGTACTGGGGGAGGATGGGGGAAGGAGGTTGGTTTAAATAGATTTTCAATTCTGGTACACGCACACACCTGTGGTCCGGCGTGTCAATTCACCACACTACCCACACACGGCCATGTGTTTGGGTGTGTTGGCTCACCCACACCCGCTTTGCGAGTTGCTATAGCTGTTGATAATAAGTCAGTATGTTGACACAGTTGGAAGGCACGAGCGTGTTCAACCCGTGGTTGGCAAGTCAGTAGCTACATATGGTCATGGGACAAGGCTGTGCCACTTTTTCGGTGCCCGTGGGGGAGTGGTTGAGTCTGTGACATTGAAATTTCGTTGAATCTAACTTGTACCGTCCTGCCATGTTAGTACCATGATTCTCGATGGTCCACACGCCCCGACCACGGCACCGTGGCCTAGAAATTTGCACCCTTAGTTATTTTTATAGTTATGTAAAAGAAAGAATAAGATAAGATAAATAATGAAAAACATGAAAGTTAATGAGGTTAGTACCCGGGTCGCCTCCCGAGAAGCGCTCGTTTATAGTCTTAAGCTAGACTTTTCCTTGTATTTAAAAAAAATCAGGGAGGTTTAAGGGTTTGAATATCTTCTCTCACACTTACAGTTTTATTTTCTCGATAATGTTTAAGTCGGGAACCGTTTACCTTAAAAGTGTCGAATGTTGGAGTGCTTACCTCGACTGTTCTATGTGAGAAGATGTTATGTACCTTAAGAGGAATTTCTTCGTTTGCTTTCAGGCCTGATATAGTAATTCGAGGGTCGGCTTTGTCTAACAGTACCTGTTTTCTTATTTTGAAGTGGTTTGATACTCCTATGAGCTTTTCTGGAGGCTCTTTCGGTTTTACTTCGTGCGGTTCTGGTTCCTCTTTGATTTGTGTTTTCCATTTGTCTAGTTCATTGGTCTGAATCCTTCGATCCTTAGGAGTTACTTCTTTACAGGGTTTAGGATCGGGTTCACTTTTGTCCTTTTGTGGTACTTCCTGAAAAGAAGGGTTAACCGAATGGTTATCAAAAGAATTCACATTCTCACCTTTGTTGCTTGAGGTTCTAGCTTAAATATTAAGTGATTGGTTGTTTAATCTAAAATTATCTAACTACCAAGCTAAGATACAAAGACAAAAAGACTAAATTGGGGAGTTAACTTTTAGAAAAGCTCAGTTGATTTAGACGATACCCTCAGGAAGAATCCACCTAGACTTCACTTGTTATCTAACACTGAACCATATGATTTATTCACTTAGTTTGATCCGTAAGACTCCCTAACATATATTAAACCCTCTTTTCGTGGCGAATAACGTCTAACCCTAGGTTAATTAATGGAAATCTCTTTCTCTCATAATAATAACCCCAGGATAGCAATGAAATCGATCTATGGACTCCCATATTAGGTTTTACCTACTCCGCAAAATCTCGCCACCCTATTTCTAGGCGTCACGATCAACTCCGCTTAATTATGCTAGATCTACTCTTAAGTAGGGACTTTTGTTCCTCCACCTAAGCACATCCGACTTGAATCAATATCCCAAAATATTAACACAAGAATTAAGCACACAAAACTAAGAACAAACTAAGTATTTATCATATAGTTCAGAAAACAATAAGAAGATTCACTTAGGTTTCATCCCCTTCAGGTATCTAAAAGGTTTAGCTCATAATAAATAAAGAAATCCCTAAAACCCCCTGAAGGAATTCAAGGAGAAATCTACTGTCTTGAGTAGAATTTCAGTTTCTTGAGATGGATCAACTAGCTATCTTCGAGTGTTTCCCACAATTCCAACCTTTCCGGCTTGGCTCCTTGGCCTAGCTAACTGCCCCCTTTCAATTGACACTTAGGGGGTTTATGTAGGCTTTTGAAATAGGTTTCTTTGCCCCACAGTATCCAAATCTGAATGAAATTGTTCTTTGCCACGACAGGGACACGGGCATGGCACACGCCCGTGTGGTCAGTCTTCAAGCCGTGTTCGGATTTCTTTAATGAGACACGACTGTGTGACTCGAGGAAAGACTGTGTTCTAGATGATCAGTGAGGCACGGCCATGTAGGCTTTAGTCCAGGCCGTGTCGATTTCTTCTTTGGCCCAATTTACTTCGTTTTGGGCCCGTTTCTCGTTCTTTTTATCCTCGGGTGCTTTCCTGGGTATAAGACATGGAAAGAAAGGATTAAGAGCACCTTTTTATATGAAACAGAGGATAAATCATCCAAAAGCATACTAAATGTGGTATTAAAATATGTTACTATTACGATTTATCAGTCGGCCATAATGGACTGGAAGCCACCTAAGAACATCTATGAGATTAGAAGTTTTCTAGGCCTAGCCTGCTATTACAGACGATTTGTCAAGGGGTTTTCCATGATTGCAACCCCGATGAATAAATTGTTACAGAAAAATGTGAAGTTTAAGTGGACAGAAAGATGCCAACAAAGTTTTGAAAAACTGAAGGCAATGTTGACAGAAGCTCCAGTTTTAGTACAACCCGAGACAGGGAAAGAGTTTGTGATTTACAGTGATGCATCTTTAAATGGATTAGGTTGTGTACTCATGCAAGAAGGCAAGTCATTATTTATGCCTCTAGACAGTTGAAGCCTCATGATAAAAATTATCCGACGCATGATCTCGAATTAGCTACCATAGTTTTCGCTTTGAAGATTTGGAGACACCATTTATATGGTGAAAGATGTCAGATTTTTACTGATCACAAAAGTCTGAAGTACTTGATGACGCAGAAAGAGTTGAATTTAAGGCAACAAAGATTGTTAGAGTTGATAAAAGACTATGAATTGGTCATTCACTACCATCCAGGAAAAGCGAATGTGGTTGCTGATGCTTTGAGTAAAAAGTCCCTATTTGCTTTAAGAGCATTGAATTCAAGGATATCTTTATCTGACGATGGTTCTATTCTAGCTGAATTGAGAGCTAGACCAATGTTTCTTTAAGAGATTATGGAAGCTCAGAAAGAAGATAGTGAATTGCAAGTCAAGAGAGCCCAGTGCGAGTCAGATGCTGAATCTGACTTTCGGATTAATCCTGATGGATACTTGATGTTTAGAGATAGAGTTTGTGTACCGAGAAAAGAGGAGCTTATTCAGATAATTTTGCATGAAGCACATAACGAATGTTTATCTGTATATCCAGGTAGTACTAAGATGTATAATGATTTGAAGCAAAGAAGATTGGTGGTGAAAATGAAGAAAGATATTTCGAGTTTGTTTCAAGTGCATGATATGTTAGCAAGTAAAGGTCAACACCAAGTACCTTCTGTTTACTTCACCCCATCTTAGTTCCCAGAGTGGAAATGGGACCGTATCACCATGGATTTTGTAATCGGTTTACCGTTGTCACCAAGCAAGAAGGATGCTATATGGGTTGGAGTTGATAGACTCACGAAGTCACTCATTTCTTATCTCGGTATGAGTGGATTACTCACTCGACAAGTTAGTAAACTTGTATGTTTCGTAAATAATAAGACTTCATAGAGTTCCTTTATCAATTATATCAAATAGAGATCCGAGATTCACATCCAGATTTTGGAAGAAGTCTGCAAGAAGCCTTGGGTACAAGATTGAGTTTTAGCACGGCCTTTCATCCTCAAACCGACGGTCATGGAGAGATTAATTCAAGTACTCAAGATATGCTCACATGTTGTACCCTGCAATTCCAAGGCGCTTGGGAAAAGTTTCTCCTATTGATAGAATTTGCCTAGAATAATAGTTTTCAATCGAGTTTAAAGATGGCGCCTTATGAGGCTCTATATGGGAATAAGTGTAAAACGCTTTATTTTGGACTCTAACTCAAAGAAAACTAAATTCACTGGGTTGATTTGGTTAAAGAAGCTAAAGAGAAAGTGAAAGTGATGCGAGAATGTTTAAAAGTCGCATCAGATGATGCATGCAAATCCTATTCGGACTTAAGCGAAAAAGAGATAGAGTATCAAGTCGTGGATAAAGTTTTCTTGAAAGTGTCACCATGGAGAAAGGTTCTCGATTTGGCGAAAGGCAAGTTGAATCCACATTTCATTGGACCTTACGAGATTACCGAAAGAGTTGGGCGGTGGCTTACCGCTTAGCTTTGCCATCTAAATTAGAAAAGATACATGATGTATTTCACGTGTCAATGTTGCAACGCTACTGCATCGAGATCCTTCACATGTAATTACCCCGCCGTAAATAGAGATTCATCTCGACATGACTTATGGTGAAGAACAGGTCAAGATTTTAGCTCTGGAAGTCAAGCAACCGAGAAATAAAAGTATTGCCCTAGTGAAAGTAATCATGGCAAAGACATGGGATAGAAGAAGCTACATGGGAACCGAAGAGAGTATGAGAAACCGAGATCCAAACCTTTTTCTTTGGTAAGATTTTCGAGGACGAAAATCCCTAAGGGGAGAATTGTAACAACTTGATTTATGGCCTAGTCGGAATAGTGGTGTGAGGCCATGAATCCGAGGTGAATTTATGAGTTTTTAAGGTTTATGCCATGTTTGTATGCTAGTATGAAAGCTTCATGAAGCAATTTTGCTAAATTGAGGTTGAATGGTCCAAGAAGACTAAATTGCATATCTACATACATTTTGTATATTGAGGTAAGTTTGTATGATTTCTAAGCTCTATGATATCTATTATTGAATTGCTTAGTATAATGTACATTATTTCCATGGAGTTCTTAATGCATTGTTAAACAAAGAAATCAATGAGATTAAGTATGAGCAAGTCTCGATTGAAGATGAATTTCTCGTGATACTCGATCCACCACATGAGATAAGAAAGTTCAGATAGATCAAGCCAAGGCATGGCATCGGCAATCAAACACAATTATCATGTAAGTCCAAGGCAAGCTTGGCATTGAATCATTATCATGTAAGTCCAAGGCAAGCATGGCATTGAACAGGTTATCATGTAAGTCCAAGACAAGTCTTGGCATTGAAAAGCTATCAAGAGAAAGAGATTTCATGTAAGCCCCAGCCAAGGCTCGACATTAACTAGCCATGAGTAAAGACTTCGTATAAGTCCATGTCAAGAAGATCACTGAAATCGAGTTTTAAAATTTAGAAAAGAATGATCAAAACCTGAAAACTAACTCGACAACGATTAAAGGCAAGTTTACCTATTGAACAATGAGTATAGCTTAGGCAAGATCGGATATCGAACCCAAAGGAACTAAGAGTACTAATACTAACTTTCGTTTTATTATTTAGCCTTAAAAATAGAGTGAAGTTGCTTTAAACTGTATTGACGAAGACTAAACTAAGGACATAAAGACAAAAAGGGTGAATAGGAAAATAACTTTGAAGGAAAACTCAGTTCATTACGACGATACCCTTAGGAAGAATCCACCTAGACTTCACTTGTCATTTGACCCTAAATTATATGATTTTTTTTTGCTTAGCTTGATCCGTAAGACTCCTTAACCTATATTAAACCCTCTCTCGAGGCGAATAACATGTAACCCTAGGTTAATTAGTGGAACTTTCGTTCGCTTATAATAACCCCCTAGGATAATAGTAAATCGATCAATGGACTCCTATATTAGGTTTCACCCTAAACCGGTAAAATCCCGTAACCCTATCTCTAGGCGTTCGATCAACTCCGCTTAATTATGTTAGATTTACTCTTAGGCAGGGTCTATTCCTCCTCCACCTAAGCACATTAGATTTGGATTAAGCAACATAATTAAGAACAAACTAAGCAATTATCATATAACTTAAAAATCAAAGAAAAAGATTCATCTAGGGTTCATCCCCTTCAGGTATCTGAAGGGTTTAGTTCATAATGAATGAAAAGAACATCACAAGAGAAAAGATAAAACAAAACATAAGAAAACCCTAAAACCCCCTGAAGGAATTGAAGGAGAATTCTGCCGTCTTGAGTATAATTTCAGCTTCTTGGGATGGATCAACTGGCTATCCTCGTGTTATTCCCTAACTCTGACCTTCTCGGCTTGGCTCTTTGGCCTAGCTTTGATGCCTTTTCAAAAGGTGGTCTTGGAATGCGATTCTTTATCCCTAAGTATCCTTTTTTGGCTGAAATTGCTCTTTCCAGCGACAGAGGCACGGCCATGGCACACGCCCGTGTGAATCGAGACCAGACCGTGTTCAGATTTCTAACTTGAGGCACGGCCGTGTGAGGTGAGTTGAAGCCATGCTCTAGGTGTTCGCGTGAGGCACTACTGTGGATTTTGGGCCGAGCCGTGTCAATTTCTTGCAAAGGCCTATTCACTTCGCTTTGGGCCCGCTTTGTGTTCTTTTCATCCTCGGTGCTTTCCTAGGTATAAAACATGAAAATAAAGGATTACAAGCACCTTTTATATAATTCAAGGAATAAATCATCAAAAAGTAAGCTAAATGTGGGATTAAAATATGTTACTTTTACAGTTTATCAAATACCCCCACACTTAAGCTTTTGCTTGTCCTCAAGCAAAATTCTCAACTTACAATTAAAACGAACTTTCCATGATTCATAATTCTTATCAACAATGCCTTATCCTAATTCATAGATAATTTACATGGATATTTTGATTCAAAGAGTCCTAAAGATTCAAACGAGATAAGTCATGAGTTTGTACCTTGAAAACATAGGTGTCTCCCTCATTTAAATAACTACCTTTTCAATCCAAAACCAACAAGGATTGATATCCTCACTAAAGATTCACTCAAATCACTCTAAAGTGTTTAAGGTTCAGAAAAGATCGCTCAAGTAAGTCGAACTCGAAAAGTTAATCCCATAGGCTTGCTCGAAAATCAAATCTCCACCATCAGTAATATGAGATGACAAACAGATCAAAAGGTCTTTGTTAGGGTTGTAACTGGGCTTGGGAAAAGGTGTGGTCACAGTGCTGAAATTAGAAGGTTAGAATCGAGATTGAATTGATAAGTACCTACCTAAAACTTTTTCAAATTTTATAAATTGAAAAGTAATAAACCTACTAATACGAGCTTTTCTTTTGAAATAGACTTTGATTGTGTAAGCTCACTTTTTATACTTACTAATATTGAATACTTGAAATTTTTTTTTTTAGAACAAACTAAATACAAGATAAATTTAACTACCAGAATAATATATTTTAGGTAACTAGCTCAAATCAAATCTCGATTAAGGGTAGTCAAAAGAAAGGGTGATAACAAATACAAAGGGGCCTTGGGTTAATATTAGTAGGTGAGTCAATAAAAGGGTTTATTAGGATCAACGGGGTTCACTAGGGGTCAATTGTAAAGGTCGGCTATTTAGTGGAGTGAGTGGGGTTAAACCTAGGTGTCTTTATCATCTCTGTAATATCAAATCAAAAGTGTGGTCTCAAAATGTATAAACGAGGCAAGTTCTAGAATAACAGTTCATAGCTGACACACTCATAATCAAAGAATGAGCACGAAAAAGAATGTATGCTCTATAAGGTTCAAAATCTCACAAAAATTATGGGTGTTTTGACATCATCCTTGTAAATTTCAAATTTCAAGGTAATATTCAAATTTAGGTTAACAACCTAGCAAAATTTTAATTCTCGAAAAAACAGGACTTATCATGTTTGGATTCTCTAGTAATCTTCAAATTAATTATCAATGTACAATTAACTATGACTTATTCTAAAACATGTCAATAACAATCACAAATCATCAAAAATTTCATCCTAATTAGTAATATGACAATTTTACTTTAAAACAAGATTAAATTCAGGGATTTGAGAATAATGCAGAAAGTTAGGCATTTTTATCTTGAGAGTTTGAGAATAATGGAAAAAGTTAGGCATTTTCTCAGAATAACTATTCACCCCCACACTTAAGATGTACATTGCCCTCAATGTACAAATATAGATACTAACATTTAATGGATAAATCAAAAGAGAAGGGGAAGGAATTACCCTTGAATTTTGGATGTTTTTCCTGGATGAGTGTCTTTGGTGGCGGTGATGGTCGGTCTTGATGACGAACTTGCGCTAGATGAAGATATTGGGTAGCGTACTGAGAAGTAGCCAAGATTTATTAAGACATAATAAAAATAAACTAAATATAAAATTAAAGAAAAACAAACTAAAGGGAAGGAGTCTAAGAAGAAAACTAAAATGAAAAGAAAACTAAAATGAAAAGAAAATATTGATGGACTGTGAAGTCCTTATTGAAGGATGGTTCGCAAGGTGGGAATCAACACTAAGGTTGGGGATGTGATGGCGGTGGCGGAAGTGAAGAGGTTATCGTGGTGGTTGACGTGATTCCCAAGTAGCCTGGCGAACCTGGCACTAAGAAACTAAATTAAATTAAAATAAATTAAACATAAGATTATTAAAGAAAAGGAGAATGAAAGGAAAGAGAAATGAAAAATAAAAACTAAATGGTCTCAAAGACCCTTGGCTTGTTGTTTGGATGAAGCGGCAGACATGAACTCATGTTGATCATTCTTTGTTGAGAGCCTCGCTGCGCTTCTTCTTCTGCTTCTTCAACATGATTTTATGTGGCTCAAGGGTGTTAGAGATTTATGAAGTGCAAAATTTGAGAGGGACAAGAGTGAAAAGAAAAGAAAATAAAGATGAAACTAGATGGAGGGAAGGGGGTGAGTTGTGGGGTTTAAATAGAGGTTCAGGTCTGATGCTTTCCCACGACCGTGGTCCTAGGGTGTGTCGATTTACACGGCTGCCTCGCACGACCGTGTGTTTGGGTGTGTTGTTACCTTATGCCCGTGCTTTGGATCCCCACGCCCATGTTCGATAAGTCAGTAGTTTCACACGGTTTGTAGGCACGGGTGTATTTTGGCCGTGGTGTGCAAGTCAGTAGCTTCAAATGGTTAGGTCACACGGGCGTGTTTTGGTATCGCAGCCTATGTTGACGATAGAATTTTTATCCTATTTGGTCACGGCTCTTGGCACACCCGTGGGTCGTCCCCTATTTTGTATACGGCCATTGAAACGCCCGTGTTCAAGGCCGTGTTTAAAATCCCGCCATTTCATTAGACCATTTTAGTGTGGTGTTGGAAAAAATAAGAAAAATAAAAACAATGTTAATGTGTCGATTACTCAGGTTTCCCGAGAAGCGCTTGTTTATAGTCTTAAGCTAGACTTTCCCCTGCTTTCGGTTCTAAAAGAAGGCTCATGGAGTAGAAGCTCCTCTCTCATGTCTCCTAGATTTGCACTATTGTGCCTTTAGTGGGGTGAGTTACCTCGATGGTGCCATATGGGAAAATTGTTTTGATCATGAATGGGCTCGACCATCTTGATTTCAACTTTCCCTGGAATAGTTTAAGCCTTGAGTTGTATAGTAGGACTAAGTCTCCTACTTTAAATTGTTTTGATTTCTTAAGACGAGCATCATGGCATCGCTT